>CM067359.1:99753221-100408221 GCA_034401795.1 Chaetoderma sp. LZ-2023a | reverse complement strand
ATATTTTGAAAATAATTTGACTGTTTCGTCGCTAACGTTAATTTATTAGTAAACTATTTTGTAGAATATTTAGAGACAAATTTGCCTGTAAGCTGTTACTGTCTTAGTAAGCAACAGCTACCAGACAGATTAGTAACAAAATATTAAAATAATCTTGTATTAATGGTATGTAGTGTTCGATTGGAATGGTTACTAAGACTTGGTGGTGATGAATTCATTGGATTGTATCATGGGCTAAAAAAAGAAAAAGAAGTTAACCCTTTCACCGATGAATTCCCCATATCTCATTTTCATCGAACGTTAATTTATTAGTAAACTATTTTGTTGAATATTTTGAAAACGTTTTGACTTATAACCGTCATTATGTGCAAATTGTTTTTAAATACTTAATACTTCATTTGCAATAATGTTTCAGAGGTGGTCTGATAAGTGAGGACGTAGGATGAGGAGGAGGGAGTATGAGGTTGTGGAGGGGTGAGGAATTAGGCCAATGCTCGATATTGATGTATATTTTGAAAATAATTTGACTGTTTCGTCGCTTATGTTAATTTATTAGTGAACTATTTTGTTGAATATTTTGAAAACGTATTGCCTGTTGGCTTAACCGTCATTATGCGCAAATTGTTTTTAAATACTTAATATTTCATTTGCAATAATGTCAGTCGTTTTAGATTTTGTGGTTGCATGATGATTAAAAATGTAGTCATTATGTCTCTGAGTGCTCCATGAGTTTATAGAATGGTATGTCGAGCGTACGAGTGATAAAAAGATTTTTTGTTGCATATGATTTAACCATGGGATCGGTCCTTAATCAAGTTACAAACACTGCACGTGTTAAGGAATAATGAAAGAATGTTAAAGCACCAAGATCAATCTTTAATAGAGATACAAACATGTCATGTGTTAAGGAATACTATAAGAATGTACCACCCGTCTCGTTCTAAGCACGGGATATTACAATGTCCTCGCCGAGAGTTTTTAAAATATCGATAATAAAGCGCCACCCGCTCACTGGCTATTGTTGTTTACCGACGCTTAAAGGTATGACAATTAAGAGCAACATTACAAGCGTAGTAGCATAATCATAGATGACCGTTTACTACAAATATAAATATATCCTTTTGGCTACAGAGCAGTGATATGTTATAACCATGTTTTTTACTATATAATTCAGTCATGCCCTAAGCGACCACCTCGTGTTGCACCATTACATGGACGCTAGAGACTTTCTTAACCCTTTTAACCCTCGAATTTCTTCAAGAAAATTTTCATTTTCTTCATATTCATATAGTACAAGAGAAGACAATTATTGAAAATTTATCATCGGAATGACTGGCACAGCAGGCTATCCATTTGTCTAGACATTTCACCGGTAAACACCCCCCCCCCCACCAACCACCACCACCATCATCATCACCAACACCCACCACCACCACCACCACCACCACCACCACCACCACCACCACCACCACCACCACCACCACCACCACTACAACGTACACCCAGCACCAGGCATTAACCCCACCACCAACACCCAGCCACCCACCAACCCATAGCGAATTTCTTCATTTTCATACCTGCATCCTTAGAGAAGAGTATTTTTGAAAATTTATCACCGGAATGACTGACTCTGACAGCTATCCATTTGTCTAGACATTGTGGTCGTAATGTGTGAGAGCGCGGTGTCTGAAAAATGGTATATAGGTTGGAGAGGGTATGTCATGAGGGTTTAATAAAGGTCTCGCTCGTATACACACATGCTAATATGCGATACTGCTAGTTATATGTTGTACCCTTGTGCATGCATGCATGCCCCGGTGTGCACCCTTGTGCGCATGCATGCGCCAGAAGACTATTTTTGAAAAGTTATCATCGGAATGACTGGCTCTACTGGCTATCCATTTGTCCAGCCATTGCGACAGCAAACACTACCCACCAAACACCCAACACCTCCACCCCATCGTCATCACCAACACCCACCACCATCACAATGAGCATTAACACCACCACCTTCAACACCACTGCCACAAGCGCCACCACCGCCACTACCGACATCCACCACCAACCACTAGGCACCACCACCACCACCACCACCACATGTTGCGGATTGCGATGGCTTGTTGCGGATTGCGGTTGCATGTTGTTGATTTGCGGCATATGTTGCGGATTGCGGGCGCATCATGCGGATTGCGCGCATGATGCAGATTTGCGGGCGCATGTTGTGGATGGCAACATGTATATGTACATGCCTGAACACACATACACGCCAAAATGTATACGTACATGTGCGGTCGCATGATGCGGATTGCGGGTGCATAATGCGGATTGCAGGTGCATGTTGCGGATTGCGGGTGCATGATGCAGATTTGCGGGGGTATGTTGCGGATGGCAACAAGTGCATGTACATGCCTGAACACGCATTTTCGCCAAAATGCATGCGTACATGTGCGGCCGCATGCGGGCCACATTTGCGAATTTGCGGGCATGTGTTGCGGATTTGTGGGCACATGATGCGGATTGCGGGCGCATGTTGTGGATTTGCGGGTGTGTATTGCGGATTTGCGGCCGCAGTACATTTAATCCTATAAATGGTACAAATCCATTCCCTTTCCTCATTCCAGTTTAAACATCGTTAAGTGGTTGGACATGTAACTGCAGAGTAGTTAGGCAGTCAGATTGCTTTGAAGAACCTTGTAACCTGAATACTTACTAAATTTATCCTATAATCAATATGCCGAGACATAAATGTTTTGAATGTGGTTCAACCTTTAATAGGTCAAATGACCTGAAGCAGCATAAGATCCGATTCCATAGCGATGAAGATAGCAAAAATCTAGACAGTGAAGATGAAGAAATGACAGAGATGAAGAGTGAAGATGATGAGCCAGCGGAGTTGGAGAGTGAAGACAGTGATGACTCAGCGGAGTCTGAGAGTGAAGATGAAGGTGAAGATGAAAAAGAAGCCATAGGTAATGAGGGACTAAGTGTATAGACATAATGTTCCAGTGGAGAAGATTACAGAACTCTACGCTCATTAAAATAATTTGTCAGGAAATTAAAGATTTTATTGACGAGGGGTACGCATATGATGAAGCAGTCTTCTCAGCTTTTCGAAAAAGAGAGTTTATGATCAAGAAGTACATAAGGAACTATCTAGATGCTGAGGATAATGGTGATGATTCTGGCGGTGATGGATCTGATCCATAAGGAATCAGTCATCGATAAATGGATCTCCAGAACATTGACTATTTGTTACAGTAACTATATGTAATATTTACTTCAATGTAAAAATATGGAATACATGCATGTGTTTGATGATTGTAACTTCCCAGCTGGGTCCCGCCCCCACATCCCTCAATATACAAATTGGAGTGCTGTTGTACTTAGTGGTGATGGCGGTGGGGTTGGCAGTTGGTGGAAATAGGTGTTCTGGTGGATGATGGTGGTGGAGTTAATACTTGGTGGTGGGTGTTGGTGCTTAGTGGGTAGTGGTGCTGATGGTTATAGAGGGATGGTGATGGTGGTGATGGTGGTGGTGATGGTGTTGGTGATGGTGATGGTCCGGTATTGGTAGTGGGTGGTTGCGGTCACAATGTCTAGACAATGGTTAGCCAACTATATTATTTTTGTTGTCGGGGGGGGGGGGGTGGGGGTGGGGAGGGGGGGGGGGGGGGGTGGTCTCATTGACCAAGTACTCATAATGCATTCATACTGTGTGTACCCGGACATGGTAATTTTTCCTAGTTTTATTACCTTTAACTGGCTGACTGGCGAGGTGTTTCTGACATTCCCAGGATCTACTTCCTACCAAAATATTTTGGAAACGATTTGAGCAAAAGATGATGCAGACGGTCAAATTATTTTCAAAACATTCACTAAATATCATGGAAACGAGTTGATAGAAAGTTGTTGCTAACACCGCAGTCAAATTATTTTCAAAATATTCGTACAACGCATAATCTCTTTAGCATAAGTACGCTCGACATACAATTCTATAATCACACGGAACCCTCAGAGATATAATGACCACATTTTAACCATCGTGCAACATCTAAAATGACTGACGTTATTGATATATTAAGTATTTAAAAAACAATTTGTGCGTAATGATGGTTAAAAGTCAAAACGTTTTCAAAATATTCAACAAAAATAGTTTTCTAATAAATTAACGTTAGCGACGTCAAATTAATTTCAAAATATTCAACAGTTTACCTGTATGGTATCGATGAAAATGAGATAACTTTTTTTAACCCATGATACAATCCAATGAATCCATCACCACCAAGTCTTGGTAACCATTCCAACTGAACACTACATACCATTAATACAAGATTGTTTTTAATATTTTGTTACTAATCTGTCTGGTAGCTGTTGCTTACTAAGACAGTAACAGCTTACAGGCAAATTAGTCTCTAAATATTCTACAAAATAGTTTACTAATAAATTAACGTTAGCGACGAAACAGTCAAATTATTTTCAAAATATACATCAATATCCTACCGTATTCCTCATACATCCTCAACCTCATACTCCTACGACTCATAAGACCTCCCTTATCAGACCACCTCTTAAACCCTATTTTTTTACATTATCATACATCATCTCTTATTATTTTACCTTACAACGGTAGATAACCACGGAGGGGGGAGCGCCACCACTACATTTAAACGTAAAATACACAACTTTTAAGGGTTAACTAATTCAAAATAATAGAACATTCCAGAGTGATGAAGATCTCAAATATGTGTGCGGCTGGACGCCATTGTTATCTAGAAAACGTGGCGTTATAGACGGCATTGTTCTCTAGAAAATGTGTGCATACGGTCGCCATTGTTCTCAACATTCCATTCCACAAGCTTTTCCTTTGATCTCCTGAAAAACCCATTGTTCTCGAAGACGTCCTGCTGGGAAGAACAATAACGTCTAGCCGCACCCTATACCACTGACGTCATACGAGGTCAGATGACGGAGGGATACTCTGGAAAGGTGAATTATTCTGCTTTCTGTGAAGCTGCTTAACTGCATGATACTTGAATTCAGCCACTTGTTTGAGGTGTGTGCCATTGATGTTGATATTCAGATTCCCAGACCTTCGACTTAATAGCTATGAATGCCTGTCGACCTGGCTTGCTGACATACTGTAAATTTAGCCAAACTATTTTTTCAGGAGAGAAGCTTCGCAAAAGATGATAATTTTGCAGGCAATTGGCTTTCAATATTTATGTCTGGAAATGCAGTAGATGGCCTCTGAGAGAATCTATTCTTTTTTAAATAATGTTGGTGGTGTGGGAAACGATGAATACTCATCTGCTTGGTATCCGCTATTGGTTAGAGCTCTTGATTTTAACATAGCAATTGCGTCAGCCCCATCTATGCTCCTTCAAATTTTGATCTTGCATGACGCCCCTGTGTATGTATATAGTATTACTGTATTCTGTAGCTGTAGTAGTCGAAACATCCCACAGCTGCAATCAGTCCTTCTTCGCTTTTGTCCACTGTGTCTTGTCCTCAGCCGAAATCCTTAGCCCCTTCAGGTCCATTCTTGACTTGAGTGTACCGAGTCCTGCTTTCTTGAGGTCACCTCGTAGCACGCTTAGCAGATTTATGCAATGATGTCATCTCCTGGCCTTATATTTGCTGGCTCCTAGTAGGGCGAATTCCAAGTCTCTCTGAGCTGGTGTGTTTTCTGGCATCATTAGCACATGGCCACACATGTACCATCTTTGCTGGCCGACTTTTACAGTCAGCGGAGACGTATTAAACATCTTGTATAGTGCACCGGTACATATTTGTAAACGAATTGAGCTTTCTAGCCCGTAGATCAATGATTAATTTTCAGTCACTGATTTAGTTCATTTGACACGTCTTGCTACATGAAGCACCGTCTATCAAACAAGATTGTGGTGGTGGTTTACTGAATCTTGTTATGACATACGAGCGTAATCGTTGGACGAGGTGTGATGCACACATAGTTTTAATCAAAGTATTATTTTAATGTGTGCATAAATATGTGCTGTTAAGTTTTCAAAAAATAAGCTCTCGATCTGCAAATGGAAATTTTCTATGAGAAGATTTAAATTTTCTTTCATAACTGTGAGCATTATTTAAAGTGTTTATGAAATGAGTGGAATACACGAATTCTACTCAATGTTAGTCACTGCATTTTATCCTTACGCTAGTAAATTTCTCATCACTTTGAACCTTAAGAACAGACAAACATTATGTGCAATCACAAAAACAATGCATTAATCAGCGGCTTGAATCAATTCAACGTACCGTTCCAGTTTTAGCTATGCCCCGCCCATCACTAGATAAGCTCCACCCACACTTCGCCGTTTTGGGATTGGTCGATCCCCGAATGCCCTAACTATCGATTTCCTGAAAACTATACAGGTAAGTTGTTGAATATTTTTGAACTAATTTCACTGGTTGCTGTTGCTGCCTATGGTCTTGTGTACTGATACCTGCCTCTAGTATCGATAAGACATTGAAATCAGTTAATTTTTTTCTTTCTCACATATTCATGAAAACGATTGATTTCAACAATTAAGAAGTCATATAACCAAGTCTGGGTCGTAACCAAATAAAGTAAAGTCGGCCCAGAATATGTGCTTTATTGCCTCGATATCCGGTTTAGATATCACACTGTATGCTTCCCTTAAAATATCCAGTCTATGTACCATTTTGAATTCTAGTAGACTGGATCTTTTTTGCGCATCCGTAAACACGTCAGTCAAATTGTGCAACATCTTGTTTTCAAATATGAGCAAACTATCTGGGATATATAAGTCCTTACTTATTATGCCTTTTATTTGATTAAATTTCCACAGTCTTTGAATCCCGTCTTTATTGCGCATGCATTTTTGTAGCCTTCCCTGTGCCATAGCAGTTAGCATATTTGAAGTAGCCAACATATCATAATCAATATCGGAGTCAAAGTTTGTAGGGTTTATATCCATCTTCGTATAAAATGAAATATTTAATGAGCTTGCTATATAATCTATGTCACTCTGCATCGTTTCCATTTTACCAATGAAATGATATGGCATGTCGCAAGGTTGACACATAGATGACACGGGTTTAATTCCAGGATCGACGTCATCTCCGATCTCCTCAGAGCGTATGATGAACCGGATAAACTCTTGAAACGTGACGTCGTGTCCGCAGGTGCGTGAATGTTCAGAGGTATTATGTCTAACTAAAGATAAAATCGGTACTCCGTATTGGTACCAGTTGGTTGCATTTGGCGCGAAACACACATCCAAATACCAAGAGAACAGGCGCGAATATGGCTCCTGGACAAATATAAACGAGCGAAATTCCAGTAACGTATTTAATAGTTCATTCCGCGTTAAACTTAAAATTGTTTTTAAAACATGATCCCCTGCGTGGTCTGGCGATATCCTTAAGTCTAAAGGGGGGTGGATTGCACCGTGTCGCGCAACGTGTTTAGAAAAACTGGATGCCACATTCGGTATTGGACAAAATAAGATTTTGTTTAAGGAATCCAGCACAGCGTGACTTGGAACAGTGGATTTTACAGAATCCTGCCGCGAATTCTCCCTACATGCTTCCTGCGCAGTCGTCCACCTTTTCTCAAACATATGTTTTGAGAAGTTTCGAATCTGAGAAGAAAGTAGAAAACAGTAAGAATATGCGTACATATAAACGCTGCAGTAATTGTAAGTGACTGTTTTCTGACAAAAGACAGGAAGGAGCATGGGGGTGAGGGAAGGGAGAGATGGGGAGAGAGAGGTGTGGGGAGGGGATGGAGAGAGGATGGGAGAGAAGGAAGAGAGAACGCGAGAGAGATGGTGAGGGGAAGATAAGGGGCCAGGGAGAGGGGTAGTGAAGTGTGGGCGATAGAGGAGAGAGTGAGGTATGGAGGGGAGAGAAATTAAGGGAGAGGGATGAGGAGGGAGAGAGAGAGAGAGAGAGAGAGAGAGAGAGAGAGAAGGTGAGTGGGGGATCACGAAGAGAGGGTGGGGTAGAGTGAGCGTAAGAGGGGTTATTAAGAGGTAGCGTGAGAGTGATGCGGTAAGATAAGAGAAGATGCATTCTTATTCGTCAATTTTTATTAATTGTTGCTTTCAAACCACCTCTAACATTCCCAGAGACAGAGTACTTTCAGTTATAAAATAATGTCTATATTTCTGGATTTGGTGATTTAAAGGAAACATCGTTTCATTTTATATTAAAATATAGCTCGGAAATAAGTCAACAGGTTTCCAAAACAAAAAAAGCAGAGAAATGAGTTAGTCAGAAATGTTCATTTGAATATTTTGAACATAATTGGATTGGAAGGCAACAACAACAACAACAACAACAACAACAACAACAACAACAACAACAACAAAAACAAGAGCAAGAGCAGCAAAAACAAAAACAATGGCAAGAGTAGCAACAACACCACCACCACCACCACCACCACCACCACCACCAACAACAACAACAACAACACCAACAACTATCGAAGATTAACGTCTATATCAATTTACAAGTATTCAAACTGATGATGTCAATAATAATAATAATAATAATAATAATAATAATAATAATAATAATAATAATAATAATAATAATAATAAATAATAAATAATAATAATAGTAATAATAATACTAATAATAATAATAATAATAATAATAATAATAATAATAATAATAATAATAATAATAATAATAATAATAATACCATATGTGGACAAAGATTGTAAAAAAAATTATAATACCTATCGCCAAAAACTGTAACATAATCATGATTGCCCTCATATGACATTTGTAATGGTCTCAGTGAAATAAAGAAAACTGAAACTGAAACTGAAACTGAACGATGTATAGTAATCTTTAGATTTCTATCATGCGTTTCCAGTCAGACAGAAAGACTATCGATCTTCCGCCTGGGTATATACAGTGAATTATACGGAAACAGTCCTAGATTGTCAGCGTGACTGAAAGGAAACCATACACATTATGTTGTTGAATATTTTGAAACTAATTTGCCTGGATGCACTTGTTTGGCAGCAACAGCTTCCAGGAAAATTAGTTTCAAAATCGTCAACGTGATAATCCATTAAACAGGCTAAGAGAGAATTTTTTTTAAATTCTACCACGCGCTTGTTTACTGAGCCAGTGGTTTCAGTGGAAAAATTCAATGAATACAGCGGTACATGCCAATTTTCACCGGTTTGGCCATTAAGATGTAAAGATGTGTACAAATGGTAAGACGTTTGTAAAGATTGTAAAAGGGTCTTTAAAATGATTGAAAAAATCCATCAACGTTCTTTAAATTGGGATTTCCTTGAGCCTATAGTGTGTATGATTACTGTATTGTGCAACTATGGTAGTAGAAACGTCTTACAGCTGCAATCAGTCCTTCTTGGCTTTTGCCCACTGTATCTTGTCCTCAGCTAAGAGCTTTAGCTCCTTAGCTCCATTCTTCATCTAAGTGTACCGGGTCCTGCCTTCTTGAGGTCGCCTCACAGCATATTTATGCAATGATGTCCTCTCCTGCATGACTTTATATTTATTGGCAAATTCCAAGGCTCTCTGTACTGGTGTGTCTTCTCGCATTTTTAATACATTTCCAAACATAGACGATCTTTGCTGGGTGATGGTGCGGAGGCTTTTGCGGTAACAAGCATCGCGTGTTCTCTAGAGCTGCCGTTGGAGCTGCCCAGCTGTTACAGTTATACAGCATCAAGGATACGCGGGTTGCGTTGTATAAACGTAGTCTGTTTGTCAAGTGCATCTTTGATCTATGAATCCATAGCTTCCAGAAGGACGGGAAAGCTATGGTCTCCATGATGCAGCGTGCAACAATGGCAGCACTACTGCGGAACAGTGAGCTCATGCGTTTACTTTTTCCCCATGGTTCGTCGCCACGAATTGGGTCGTCATTTCCTTTAGTTGCATGCTTTGTAGATATGTATATGTGGATGAAATAAATATTTGGATTCATTCATAGAGATTCGCGATGTTTAGTTTACTAGCAGCTATATACGGAGTAGTTCGTCAAGGGGATTCGTTTCCTCGTCTATGAAGTCCACATCGTCGGCATATTCCGTATCTAGCGGCATGCGCAGTATGGACACTGGGAGGTTTTGTCTTGTGGAATTTTCCTGCACATATTTCATTGCAGCGCAAGGTAGCGGGTGGAAAGTACAGTGGATAGACCTTCTCCCTGCGGTTGATGTCTCAGACTCGGCTGACTTCGCTGACTTGACTCGTACTCTCAGCATGTAGTAGTCTCTCACTGGTCGCAGCTCATCTTCATTGCAATTAGCCTGGTGTAATACATGCACGATCTCTGAGCGTTTAATTGTGTCAATGGTTCGTGGCATATCAATGAACATTTTGTGGAAATTTCAGTGTTTGAACGTGATTGCTGACACAAGCATGCGGTGAGCTCGTACAATGACTTAACAGCAGCGTCCACGTTTAAAGCCACCTTGACACGATCCAGTGGAGTCATCGATCTTATCTAAGATGCGCATACAGTAAGATTGAGCCCAATGGTACATCTCACAATTAACTTAATTTGTTTCCAAAAAGAAATAAACGTACTGTTGAATATTTCGGACTTATCTACGTCATCATTGCCAAAGGCAGAGGAGGCGGAAGGTTTTTGAAAATAGGGGCTGACCCTAGAGCGGGTGGGGGTGTCTAGGGGCCCGCCCCGTCCCCACGTCCCCACCGTTCACCCCCGAAGATTTTGAAAATTGAGAAACCGTTTCCTGCGTTCTGAGTAATAAAGAAGCGCTTAGATTCCGCTTACACATTATAGATTTTTTATATTTCACTACCAATTGATCGTGGTATTGAGCATCATGTTGGAGTTGCAACTTAAGTCTTTAGACCCACTTAAGTCAGGGTTTAAAAGGCTACCTTAAATAATATGAGGGCTGTGACCCCCAAGAAAATTGTGAAAATTAAACCCTCAGAGAAGCCATTTCCTGCGCTCTGGTGAATAAAGAAGCACCTATATTTTTACAGTACAATACCATTTTAATGAGGGGGCGTTGCCCCACACTCATAAAAATAATGGGGCCGCAGCCTCGACAGCTCTCCCACCCCCACCCCCTGTAAGGCAATAATGACTTCCAATCAGATCAAGTCCAAAATATTCAACAGAACATTTCCTAGATCGTGTTCAAAGTTGTACTAACTAACACGTTTATGTGGATTTTTGGAAACATGTAAACTTATTTCTGAGCCGTGTTATAGATATGTTTGTCGATCATATAGAGATTAGTTATACTTACAGACAGTAGCGCTGGATCCATTTCTGTAAACAAATATAGTAACTTGCATAAGCGAGGTGTTAATGGACCTTTCCAAGTTTATCCATCCATCATATGACGTCATAATCAACTACGTGACGTTTAGGATGACGTCATAATCATGGGTTCATGAGTGATTCGATATAGTCCGTCTTTAACGCGTAATAGTCCGACACGGTGTATGAATTGTATGTCTTTACCATTTAATAAACATTCTGTTGAGTATTTTGAAACTAATTTAACTGGACGCTGTTGCTGCCATAGGCAGCAACAGCGCCCAGTTAAATTAGTCTCAAAATATTTAGCGGCTAACGTGTATATATTTTTCTGGAAATTGATAGTCAGGGCCTTAGGGGATCGATCGATCGCAACACGATCGAGGTGTTGGCGGAAATTAGCTAGAGATGGGCGGGGCATAGCTAAACTGGAAAGGTTTATTATGGAGGCATTCATTTCTAGCTAAGCTCCGCCCATTTCTAGCCAAGCTCCGCCCACTTTCTAATTGTGTTGGAATCAATGTATACACCTGTGCAAAAGTTAAGCACCACCCTATTTTTACGCACATGCGAGGGTATATTCATGTGCTATGAAGAAAGCAATAGCATAAACATTTATGTACCCATCCATCTTAGTGCAAGAGGTAATAATGCAACTAGAGGAATGCTGATTATGATGGTGGGGAAACACTGTATGTTTTTGTTTGAACTTGAAAACGAGGCCTGAATATGGTTACGTTGACACAACTGACAACTATTGCCCTACAGTTGACACACGTGGCTAGATTGTCATTAATGGTGTCTGAAAACGAAGTTTAACATCTGTGCACGAGTTTGAGACTGTCATTATTAATACCGGGTATATCCACCTTGTGCCTGGATGACGGCCTGGACACGACGTCTCATGCTGGTCACCAACCGACTGATACGCCATTGTGGTATTCGTTGCCATTCAAGATGGAGTGCGTCTGTTAATTCCTGTAGGTTCTGCACAGGAGGATCCCTCCTTCTCACCATGTTTCCCAGAATGTCCCAGATATGCTCAATAGGGTTCATGTCAGGGCTCCTTCCTGGCCATGGTAGGGTTTCGATGGCATTCTGGCGGAGGTATTCATGCACAGCTCTAGCACGATGTGGTCGGGCGTTGTCATCCATGAATATATGGTGGGTTCCAGGTGCATGATTTACAAAATGAGGGACCACAACTCTATCCAGTATGGAATCTTGATATCTTTGTCCATTTAGTGTTCCAGGTACAGTCAACAGATCCAGCTTACAATCAAATGAGATGCACCCCATATCATAACGGAACCTCCACCAAATGGAACTTCTTCCATGATGTTACGTTGGTCGTACGCCGTGCGTCTGGACCTCCATACACGAGTTCGACCATCTGTGGCATGAAGCAGGAACCGACTTTCATCGGACCAGTGTACCCGTCTCCAGGATCTCATGTTCCAGTGTCTTCTTTCGTTGCACCACCTCAGACGCTCCTCTTTGTGGTGTGCAGTGAGGAGAGGACGTCTGACAGGTCTCCTAGCTTTCATGCCAGCAGCATACAGTCTCCTTTTGACGGTAGACATTGACACTCTATTGCGCGTTTCCCATTGCTGGCTGAGCACTCTGCTGTTGGTGAATGGAGATCTCCTAACAAGGCGTACTAGGGCTCGATCATCACGGGCAGTAGTCTTCTTCGGTCTTCCAGATCTAGGCCTGTCCTTCACCTCGTTAGTTTGCCCATGTTTTGCAATCAAACGACTGATTACAGTATGGTTAATGCTCAGCTGTCTGCCAATCTCTCTGCATGACATACCAGTGGTATGCATCCCTATGATTTGCCATTTCACACGATCACTTAACCTTCGTCTTGCCATAGCGGTTCACAATCAAGAGCTAATTCTCTCTGTAGAAATAAACCACGGTCATGAACACAAAATTCCTAATCTTGTCGCCTAAATCTGTATGTAATGTTCTACACCTCAAACTGGACTTTTACATAACTGAACACGTGTGCTGTTTCCCGCCACGCACGGACATCAAGCGGCGTGAAGTCATGCATGCATGTGCATTTCGTACTTGGAATTATGTCAGCTAACGCGGGGACAAAAAGTATGGCAGCCTAGTTGTACCATCATGTTTCTACGTTCTATTGTTTTTGCTGGTGCTTAACTTTTGCACAGGTGTATATATACTTCGAACCCTGATTTACGAGACTCCCAATTTCGAGGTAACTTTACAGGAAAGTTGTTGGCTATTTTGACACTAATTTGACTTGACAGCTCCTAGTCAAATTAGTTTCAAAATATGCAATAAAATTGTTCATTAAATTGTAAATTCATGAAAAGCATAAAATTCGTACACTTGACGGACTTCCTGCGTTTCATGACGTACTTATACTACGTCAGCGTGATTGCCACGTCAGCCTATATGTGACGTAATTGATTATGATGCCATATACTTAAGTGATGGAGCGGATCCCTCCATAATCAAATATCATTCACTGTCAACAGGATCAATGGATGAATCATATCTGTCGCTCACGTATCTGACGTCATAAACAAAATACGTCACTTGTTAGTAGTCTGACGTCACAATCAAATTACGTCGGTCCGTCGCGAATGTGGAAAATGATTAATCCAGTTTCTCAGTCAATCATATGACGCCATAATCAACTATATAGTCACATATAGGTTGATGTCACAACACGGTGTCACAACCCACAATCATAATTGACAGAAATAGTCCGTCTTAAGCCTGGAATAGTTCGTTAAGTTGTACGAATTGTATGTCTTTACTGAGCAATAAACATGCTATTGAATATTTTAAAACTAATTTGACTGGGCGCTGTTCCTGCACAGCACCCAGTCAAATTAGTTTCAAAATATTCAACAGCTTCCTTGTATAATTTTCTGGAAATTGAGAGATTCAGAGAGGGATCCATTGATCTCAACACCGGCAAAGCGTGGTTGGAGCTTAGCTAGAGATGGGTAGGGAATCGTTTAACTGGATTCATCCATTGACCGACGTTTGAATTGTAGGTGAATATACAATTTAATAAATATTTCATAGGCAGCAACAGCATCCTGTCAAATCAGTTTCGAAATAATCAACGTAGCATAGTTAACTTGAATTTAATATTCTGGCCATTCTGATCGTTAGAATTAAATTCAAACACGCGCACAAGGGTGGACTTTGTGGGTGGTGGTGGCGGTGTGTGTATGTGTGAGTGCGTGCGTGCGTGCGTGCGTGCGTGCGTGCGTGTGTGCCCGCGCGTGCGTGCGTGTGCGCGTGTGTGTGCTGCTTTAGAAATGGGCAGTCCATTGCCAGAAACTGATCGTTCTATTAACCCTTTAAGCCTTAAATTTGTTTTTCTCAATTCAATTTTCTCAAAGAAAATGTCAATTTGCAGACAAAGAGAAGAGTACTTTTGAAGATTTACCACTGAAATGACTGGCTGGGTTATCGAGCCAGTCATTCCAGTGGTAAACTTTCAAAAATACTCTTCTCTTGGTCCGCAAATTGACATTTCTCAAGATCACTGAAGAAGCCGTTTTGGCTGATATGAGGGTTAAAGGGTTAAAGCTATCCTAAGCCGATAAGCGCACCGCATTATGCGATGAAAGATCCCAAAGATCTGGAGTGAGTTCAGGAAGGCCAACGTTAGCGTTCTTCGTGAGACAGTGTTCAGTAATCTGTCGTCTGCTATACTACATACTATATACTACTAAACTGAAGTATATAGTGAGTATTATGACACATTATTGAACGGAAAACGGGGTGTTCACGGTCCAGAACGCACGCCTGGTGCTAACTGTAGCTCTGCAATCCTTTAGGGGGTTTGTGACGTCAAATTACCATTATATACCGGACAGGTAGTAAATGTTAGTAACGGACGAACAATCAGTGGACACATGGGCAATATCCTTCACCCCTCGTTGCTTCTCTCTACCTAGGACTATAATTGGCCACCAGTGTAAAACTGAAGACGTTACAAATAAGAGATTGAAATAAAAATCAGCCTAGATATGGCGTGAATGGGACGTGTAATCGTGGACTCGATAGACGCCAATCAAACTAATAACTTCTTAGTAAATTTAAGTCAAACCGTGTTCGTCAAATGGATAGTAGCCTACCCAACCCGATAGGACAATAATTTTTTAGAGCAAGTTGACAAATAGCAACAGCTGTACGTCAAATTGTTCTCAAGATTATCTAGCAGACAATACAAGAGCCATTCGCTAATGTTTTGAAAACGATTTGACTGAAAGTCGTTGCTACAAAATCACATGTAATTAGCGAACACATACTAAGTTAGTTAATTACATACCTGCTTGTCGGAGAGTGTAAATGTTGATGAGTAAATTACAGACCAAGCATATTATGCATAACAATACCGTTAAAGGAACGATATTCGACCTACGACCGCAATACCATGTCGACTTTGATGTTTGTCCGTCCATGACATCTCCTGTAGCAAGAGAAATAATCATCATCCCAACAACAACAACAGCAGCAGCAGCAGCAGCAGCAACAACAACAACAACAACAACAACAACAGTAACAAGCAGCAGCAGCAACAGCAACAACAATAACAAGCAGCAGCAGCAGCAACAACAACAACAATAACAAGCAGCAGCAGCAGCAGCAACAACAATAACAAGCAGCAACAACAACTACAACAACAACAACAACAGCAACAACAACAACAACAACAACAGTAACAAGCAGCAGGAGCAACAGCAACAACAATAACAAGCAGCAGCAACAACAACAACAACAACAACAACAACAACAACAACAGTAACAAGCAGCAGCAGCAGCAACAACAACAACAACAACAACAACAACAACAACAACAACAACAACAACAACAACAATAATAGTAATAATAATAATAATAATAATAATAATAATAATAATAATAATAATAATAATAATAATGGCCATGCCGCCGCCGTCGCGAGGGTGTTTTATTGCTTGATGTTGGATCAATGATATATGGCTACCCGGAGCAGTTGGGGAGTTGGGAAAGGTACCTCTTAGTTTGATGAGCGAAATAAGAATTTATAAAATATTGGTTTAAAATCCTAGATTTTAATAACAACACTAGCAGACATTTACTGAAGTAACTGTAAATCTGCGTGCTCTGTAGAAAAGTGAATCGTGGTAGTGTTCGCTATAATTTGGGAATCTCTAAAATACAAAGATAACCTCAGAATATAGCATTTGAGATTTTTGTACAAAATATCTTTTACAAAAATAGAAATGTCTCGGGAATGGTTTGTCCAATTTTAGTTCTGTAAAAAGATCTCTATGGGGAGATGTACTTGCTAACCGGTACACTGGGTTATTTTTTTATATTCGCGATTTACGAATTTGCGGAAAGGTATTTGGGAGGGCTAGGGATTTTTCAACATTTTTTCAGCATAGGGATTTCATTTATGGCAAAAACGAAAACTGGTATTTTTTAGGTCAACATGTGATATGGCGCTCATTTTGAAACCAAATATTTTTCATCATTTTTTACCATGTGGAGTTGAATTCTGCAAAAAACGAAAACTGGTATCTTAGGATCCTACAAGCTGACACTGCCCTTGGTGTCAGATCATTTCGAAACCATCACCATTGTTTCCAGAGCACATAAAAATCAAGGAAATATCCCTGAAACATCAAATAACAAAGATATTTGCAAAGTTATGAAGGGGTTACCGTACTGAAAAATCATATTTCACCCAATCTAAGACTCTCATTCCGCTTGTATGGGTAAATTGAGACCATCTATGCAAAAAACGAAAACTGGTAACTTTGAGGGCCAAGGAGTGACCCCCCCCCCCCAACCTGGGCAATGTGACCCTGGGGTGATGGGAACACGAAAGGATGTCATAGTGTATCTTCTAATATGTCCACTGGCCTTCTGTGATGAAAGGGAGTTAATTTCAACCAAAAACGAAAACGGGTAATTTTTATGCTGAGGAGGTGCCCTTCCGCTTGGGCATTAAGTCCCCAAGATCATCCAACATGGTTGCGAACCCAAGGGTAACATCCTGACCAAATATGGTAGTGATCTGATAAAAACTGTAGGCGTAGTCGCAGTTCAAAGACCCATCCTGAAATTTCTCATTGATTCCCTATTGGTGCCCTTCCATCTGGGCAATGTGGCCCAGAGGTGATAGAAACATGAAAGGAGTCATAGGGCATCTTCTAATATGTCCATTGACCTTCTCTGATGAAAGGGAGTTAATTTCTGCCAAAAACGATAACTGATAATTTTTATGCCGAAGGGGTACCCTTCCAGTTGGGCAGGAGTCCCCAAGATCATCCAAGATGTTTGGGAACCCAAGGGTAACATCCTGACCAAATATGGTTGTGATCTGATAAAAAAAATAACTGTGGGCGTGGTCCCAGTTCAAAGATCCATCCTAAAATTTCCCATGCATCCCTATGCGACCTTTTTGACCACGGAAAGCGGGATAGCTCGAAAACAGCTTGATGGATCGAAGAGAAATTTGAAACCAACCAATGTCAGTATAAGAGTTAGGAGTGTGCCAAATTTTAGGTCGATAAGGCACAAAAAAACTTTGGTGACCATTTTGAAAAAATTAATTAGTTTTTCAACATTTCTCAGCATGGTGAATTCATTTATGCCAAATGCGAAAACTGGTATTCTTTTTATCCAAATATGACATCTGGAAGCCATTTTAGATAAAAAGAATTTTTTCCACATATTTCATCATGGGGAGTTGAATTCTGCAAAAAACTAAAACTGGTATCTTGGGACTCCAGTGGATGACCTTGACCTTGAGGTCGGACAACTTCGAAACCATTACCATTGGTTTCGGAATACGACATATACCACTGGTAAAGCTTTCATGAAAATCAAGGAATAATCCCTAAAACATCAAATAACCAAGATATTTGCAACACTATGTGGGGTCCTTGAGTAGAAAATCAGGTCCCTGGACCCTAATACGTGTGATACCATGTCTTAGTACGAGGCCGTTGAAGTTGTATGACTAAGGATACATAATTTCTGCCAAAAACTAAAACTTGTAACTTTGGGGTGACCTTGACCCAGGGGCTGGGACTCCCAATTCACCACACATGTTCGGTACCCCAAGGCTAATATCCTGGCCAAGTATGGTGGTGATCCGATAAAAACTCTAGGCATTGTAGCAGTTCAAAGATCCTTATACATTCCCTATGGGAGTTATTTCATGCATTGTGGGTCAAAGGTCAAAGGGCAAGGTCATCGGCCAGGGGGGGCAGACATCTTCGGGACCCCATGGGTAACATCCTACCCAGGTTTGCTAGTGATCCGATAACTGTAGCCGTAGTCGCGGTTCAAACATCCATCCTGAAATTTCCTATACATTCCCTATGTGACTTTTTTGACCACGAAAAGGTGGGTAGCTCGAAAACCATTGGGCAGATAAAAAAAAACCAATAGCATTAAAGATCCCACTGGGTACCAGAAGTTGACCAAGTTTGAAGTTGATCGGATGAAAACTGTAGGAGATAGTTCCAGAAAATTGTTACCAAGAAAAAGAAAGAAAGAAAGAAGATCCGGTAAGAAAACAATAATCTGCGAGCCCTATGGGCACGCAGATTAATTACTTTGAAATTCGGTTACCAACTTACTAATGTGTGTGTGTTTGGATAGTTCGAACTTGCATGAAATTGAAGATACTGATTATACATTAGTCATTAAGAGACGGGATGAGGCTAGAGCAAATTTAATTTTCTCACAGAAAATGTCCATTTGCCGGCCAAGAGAATGCTATCCCCTAATATTCACCACTGGAATATCCGGCCCGGTTATCGGGTCGGTCATTCCAGTTGGGAACCCCAAAACACAGTCATTCCTCCGGCCTGGAAAAGGACACTTCTGAAGACCAGTGCAATAGTCATTGCGCAAGACCATCTCTCCTCATTTCCTACCAAGTAACGAAACGAAAGGGAAACGAGGAGTGCGGCCCGGCTCATACATTCCATATTAGTTCCTTTAATTGTCAGTCTCCTCATAAATAGACGGCAATTTGAGAAGATACTCCCATCTCAATATCAATCACATTTAATTCAGTATTTCCTTTATCAAGGGCACACCTCTAAACCCGGAAGCCCGAATCCATTGGAAACGCATTTTCAAAGCGGTCTATAAAGATATATCTATCACCTATATTCAAACACCGTCATGTGTTTACCCCCACCCCACCCCACCCGTCATTCATATCTCGCCCCACCCCCACCACATTCCTCCACACACGAGCACGCATACACACACGAACACGCACATGTACACGCACTCACACGCACCCCAAGCACAAGACTGGAGAAAATGATCATGATAAAATTTCCCCTCGTAGTTTAAAGGCATGATATGAAAAAGCTGCTAATTTTCGCGTAACAGGTATATTATTACTCAAGGCGTTCAGTTAGTTTGAAAATACTAGGTCTCTTATAATAATAGGGTTTGATATGGGTTTGCATAGATTAGAATACATTGGGCATATTAGTATAAAATGATACTCATCTTCTATGTTATCTGTACAGAAAGGACATGTTCTCTCAGCTAACGGTATTTGTTCCCATCTACCTGTCTCAATATGGAACGTGTGCGATGCGGTTCTGATCCTAGTAAGAGGATATCGATGTCTGATATTTTTTACGTTATCTAAATAACATTTGTAAATTAATGTATCACCAAAGTAATTGTATAACTTGGTTTTGCTATTTAATCCCAGGTTTCCCCTCTACTCTTGTAAAAAAATATTGTACGCCCTTTGTTTATATTGTAAGATGAATTCATTTTTGCTCACATTTCTACATTGTGATAACCAAACGTCATTAAAACCCCTCCTGACTAGCATATCCTGTAGTTTGCTCGCCATTTTATTACAATGATTATTTGCCTCCCAATCCCCATAAACATCATATACATTTCTTGCAAGCTTATTTTGGTGACAATCTAATACTTTAAACAAGTATTTCAGCATTCTAATTTCCCTAGTCAGAATCAACGGTACTCTTTCCAATTCACCATAGACAAATCTGGTAGATGTATTTTGTTTGACATTAAGTAGCTGCTTACAGAACTTTAAATGACATTTCTCAATATCACGACCTGCATGCCACACCCATACTTCGCTAGCGTAACATAGAATTGGCAAAATTAATTTGTCGAATAAAGTGGAGGTGTCTGGGCGTTAAATTTATGAATTTATTAGCGTATCTTTTCAGTGCAAATATTGCTTTCTGGGCCTGTTCTGCCAGACACCTTTGTGCTAAAGAAAAAGAACCCGTTGAACTAAAAGATATACACCGATATTTAAATTCAC
This sequence comes from Chaetoderma sp. LZ-2023a, assembly GCA_034401795.1. Taxonomy (NCBI): domain Eukaryota; kingdom Metazoa; phylum Mollusca; class Caudofoveata; order Chaetodermatida; family Chaetodermatidae; genus Chaetoderma; species Chaetoderma sp. LZ-2023a. The sequence continues at coordinate 100,387,611 of CM067359.1, read as the reverse complement.
TTACCACTTTAATTTCATTTGATCCATAGTAAAACTTTCCCCCTTGACCTAAACGACCACCTCGTCTAAAAACCACTACCTTGGTTTTCTCGGTTTTTACCGCAAGTCGCCATTTCTTACAGTAATCAGATAAAATATCTAACCCTTTTCTATCCCTGTAATTGTTTCTGACATTATGACTATATCATCCGCACATAAAATGAGAAACAATTTAAGTAAGTTTATATCTATCCCATCTGCCCCTCCCCTAATAAGTTCCTTCTCTAGATCATTTACATATATAGCTAAAAGCAAAGGTGATAAGCTCTCTCCTTAACGTACGCCGGTGCTGGATTAAAAACTATCTTCAGATATTTCGGAATCTACTCGCACGCATGTCTTTACATTTTTATACATTGCCATTATAATATTAATTATGTTGACTCCCAATTTTACCAATTTGTACCACAAATAATCACGGACTACATAATCAAAGGCTTTGCTAAAATCCACAAAATGCTATATAATTTCTTCTTCTTGTTTAATACATGCGAGATAATTCCACTTAAGTCAAAAATATGATCAGCCGCACTAAACCCAGCTCTAAAACCAGCTTGCGATTTCACATAAACTTCATTCCTATCTGGCCAATCGTTTAACCTATTGTTTAAAACGTTCGTGAATAATTTTCCTAGAGTGCTCAATAGTGTAATGCCTCTATAGTTATGTACATCGTTTACCCTACCCTTCTTATGAAGTGGTATTAATATTCCCTCCGACGGGATTTTCGGAAAATTTCCGCTTCTAAAAATTCCATTAAAAAGTACAACTATATGGGTGGGTGGGGTGGGGTTAACCCGTCTATTGCATTAACGTAACATTCATTTATTAATAGATCTGGATCTGGACTTTTAATACTTTTTAGACGTCTTATTTCTTCACTAGATATTTCAGCATTTAGTTCATCAAAAATGATAAACACATTGTCAGTTTCATTCAGATAATCATAAACAATTTTTTAATATAGGGGTCAGCATGACAAAAATCACTATCTGTGTTATTAACCTCTTTAAAAAATCTACAAATTCACTAAGAGAAATGGTGCCGATTTTCTTACCATCTGTACCTTTTAACATCTTCCAGTACAATGCTGGATAAGTATTCTGAGCAGTCAGTAAAATGTTAGTAGCCTCTATGGGTTTTTTTTAGCTTGTACCTTCGAACCGATTCTTTGAACTCCGTTCCTCGCAGCCACCGTGTTTACGCGCGCTAATTCCGTCGTTTCCCTTCTATACCAGTTTAAAGCTTTAAAAATTGTCTACGCTTAATTTCACAATCAGTTGAAGAATGCTGAATTGTATTTACTGTTTGATTTCTTATCAATATTAGGGCTACTTATCTTTAAAAATAGTCCATCCTCTGCTTTCTTTATTGGCATTGTAAATATATTGACTGCTTGTCCTAACAATCCACCACACGATATATGAATAGGGCAGTGCCCCTTGCCCCCCATCTCACGATAACCCTGAGGAAATGCTCAATTCTCCTTATATCACCTTCGTGCGTACGAATTGTACAGTTGAACAGTCACATGCTAAATAGTCACATATACTGTTTTATTCCATTTTTACATTTTCAGCAACTCGCTTGTATAGTCTATGTAGGTCTATAATAGTTGTAACAATTGCTATAAGGGGTTTAGGATGTGACACCGAATATTATGTGTGTAAATATAGTGATGTATGTTTGCGAGTAGATACTATTTATAAGTATATACAAAAAGAATCCGAAATGGAAAAGTGTGGTATCTATTATATTAACTAAATTCATATGAAGTTTCAGATATCAATTTACAAAGCGTGTTCTCCTTGAGGGTGCATGTTCACAGCAGAATGACTGAGGGTAGAGTTGTTTGTGTTGTATGCGTTTTGAAGCTTAGACTGTGGGCCTGGGTGTGATGAAGCGAAATGGGTCTTATCGGGTGATCATTTGATTGCGTATGGATTGATGTGATTTTTTTAGTTGTGGATTTGAATTGCGGACTCGTGCCTCTGTTTCAATTTCACATATCTGAGAATTGTATTAATTTGTATGGGATTGGGTCATCATGTGTTGGGATTTGTTTCGTTTCCGTGCATATGGGCCCGCGGTTTGAGCCTCTAGGTGTATGCAATTTGAATTGTTTTATTTTCGGGAATTCTGGTGTGAATATGCCCCTTTAAAGGTGTATGTTTGCGCTGAAGTATCTAAGGATAAAATTGATAAGATTGAACGCTTTTTGAGGCTTGAATTGAGTGGCGCGATGCCCTGACAGCCTAGTCTTGTTAGTTTCGCTTGGCAAAAGAAAAGATAACATTATTCTGTGTAAGCTTAGAAACAAATGCAGCCACTTAAATGCTAATTTACACAGATATCATCTCATAGACCAACCCGATTGCATTCATTGCCAAGTGCCTGAGACTTCTCATCATTTCTTCCTGATATGTCCAAAATGGGCTGATGAAAGACAAATTCTGGTGGACTTCCTACTTCAATTTGGTCCATTTGGTTTACTGGAAGTGATTTTAAATGGCAGCGACAATCTTTCGGCCGAATTAAACGAGGATATAGCGACTAGGGTACATCGTTTTATGAGGCAGACTGGCAGATTTTGACTTATCTCTGTCGGTCTTATGGAGCGATGTACTTTTCGTAAGCATATTTCCAAGACTCCATCCATATCGGAAGAAGTTATGCGAATGCGAATGAACTAGTAATTTATTTTTCATTTATTTATTTTTATTATCATTGTTTGTATCACGCTCTTGTTGTTGTTGAGCATATCAACATCATATTTACTATTGGCAAGATGATTGCCTTTACTAAATTTGTGTTATTCAACAATAATGTTATCGTAATTAGTATAACATAAAACATATCTCTAAATCCCCCTCCCCCTCTACCACTCTAATCTCTCTCTCTCTCTCTCTCTCTCTCTCTCTCTCCCTCCCTCCCTCCCTCCCTCCCTCCCTCCCTCCCTCTCTCTCTCTCTCTCTCTCTCTCTCTCTCTCTCTCTAGTGTATATGTTTTAGTTTGAGTATCTTGCCGTGTTATTGATTATGTAGGGAGAGGGCCTAGATACGTTGCTAGAACTTGTGCCCAATCCCGTTGTATTATGAGTACAATAAAATATGCTTAAAAAACTGTTAGTTTCAAGATATTGAACTGATCGCCTCTACAGTTACTACAAAATTAAGGTTCTGGGAATTCAAAGTTTCACGGTTTTAGTCCGATTCCACACGAGTAAAGGGTGGACCGAGCTTGAAAGATGCGGGGTATGACTAGAAACGGTTCCCTCTATTAACTCTGTCAATATATTTGTAGGATACTGTATGTTTAAAACTCATATGTGATCTGAATCATATTATTACTGTTTATTTCATGAAATATTGTGTTGTATATTGTATTTCGTATACTTCAAAAGAAGTTAATCGAAAAAAAGCTAAACTAAACTGAAACTGATAAATCAATTTAACAACTGTTGAGTATTCTGAAACTAATTTGACTTGTGGATATGTTCAATTCAGTTTCTCTTTGTGCATTTTCAATATGTCATTTATAAATCAACAATTTAATGACATTCGAATATTTTGCATTTTGTTGATAAATTTATAATGAATATATCCTAATTATGTATATAAAATCTACAGTCATGCAATATATTGTCAACTGTAATAAAGTGAACTTGAACTTGAGCATTTTCTCTGCAAAATAAACCTGTAACGGGAGGGGATTGGATAATGATGATAAAATGATAATGATGACGACGCGACGGCGACCACGTCAGCGACGACGGCGACGACGACGACAACGATGGCGGCGACGACGATAACGATGACGACGACCACGACGACGACGGTAGCGACGACGACGACGACGACGGTAGCGACGACGACGACGGTCACGACGGAAGCAGTTTGAAATCTTCTAAATACACATAGGCCTACCTTCAAAAATATTATCTAGATTCTATTTAACAATAGGATATCTTACCTGTTCGTTCCTTCGTTAAAACACCTACTGTCTCTATGCGTTAGCTGGTTTATAGGCTATACTACTTTCATACATAATAGATGGCCTAACGATGGCACGTGAGAAATGAGCGACAATGTATTTGAGCAATACGTGAATATTGAACCCTTTGACACTCAAAATTGTTCAAGAAAATTTAGATTTTCTCATAGAAACTGTTCTAAGAGAAGACTCTGTATCAAGCCAGTCATTCCAGCGGTGAATTTCAAAACTAATCTTGTTTCGGATCTGCAAATGGACATTTCACAAGACCAATGTAGAAACCGTTTTAGGTCGGAATTAGCGTTAGCGCTTTCCTGACGAACGCGGCCCAACCCGGCCTCTGCAGTGGTTATAGAGAATGGCCATTTATATGCTAAGAGAAGAGTATTTTTGAAATTTTACCACTGGAATGACTGGCTCGGTTACTGAGCCAGTCAGTCCAGTGGTCAAGTGTCAAAAATAGTCTTATCTAGGCATGCAAATGGACATTGAATAAATAAATATTTGGATTTTACTGAACAAGTTTAGCCAGTAACAGGTTGAAAAGTTTATCAGCATTTATCTTAACGGCAGGTGGTTAGGCGTTACGAGATGGCGTACTGAATACAAATTGTTAAAAATCTATATAGTTTATTTTGCCAATCGATATATCCTTTCTAAAGTGGCATCGATTACCTATACCCGAGTCAACGGGGGAGAGGTGGAACATGCGCGTTGGTGGGGTGGGGGGGGGAGGTGTATGGATTTATAATATTTACAGAAAAATTTATATTTTTATATTTATATTTATGGACAGTCACTGCTTTCCTTCTATAACCTCTGAAGCATGACGTCTCAGAATCGCAAATTTAACTAAACAGGTAAGCGGTTGAATATTTTGAAACAAATTCGACATGAAGCTGTAACTGCTTCCAGTCAAATTTGTTTCAAGATATTCAACATATTTGAGGAATCCATATCCAGATATTCCCCTGCTCATTTCTAGCTGAGCTCCGCCCACACGTTGCGCGTGTTGGGGTCGATTTATATACTTTGAACCCTGGATTCTCAGAATCCCATTTTCAAGGTAATTATACAGGTAAGCTGTTGAATAATTTGAAACTAATTAAAAAATATTCAAACGAATGTTCATGACAGAGCTTTGTAACATCTGCCTATATGTGGCTTAATTGATTGTGACGTCATATACTTGAGTGGCAGATAGGATGCATCCGTTGTTTTCCCATTATAATAGAGGGATCACGTCTCGCCATGCCCCGCCCATCTCTAACTAATCTCCGCCCACGCTTTGCCCGTGTTGGGATCGATCGAACCCTGAATTCCCAGAATTTAAACTATACAGATAAGCTGTTGAATATTTTGAAACTAATTTGACTGGACGCTGTTGCTGCCTATGGTAGCAACAGCGTCCAGTAAACTTAGTTTAAAAATTTTCAACAGATTATTTATTAAACAGTAAATCCATCAAAGACGTACAATTCGTACACTTGACTGACTATTCCAGCTTTATGACGGAGTATCTCTGTCAGTTATGATTGAGATGCCAGCGTACATGTGACGTAATTAATAATGATGTCATATACTTGAGTCACAGATCGGATTCAATCATTAATTGATCTTTCGTATTTGGTATTTGGGCTTGCAGGGTTAGTGTTTACAGCTAACGCGATTTGCGTGACATCCTTTCACTACCGATAGGGCTCTCGTTTCTAATTATAAGCATGCATTATTTAAACATGTGTATGTATATATGCTGACGTTAAATTAGTTGCTTCTGTACTTTGTGGTCGTGGGTGAGTGAGTGAGTGAGTGAGTGAGTGAGTGGGTGAGTGAGTGAGTGAGTGAGTGAGTGAGTGAGTGAGTGAGTGAGTGCGGGCGGGCGGGCGGGCGGGCGGGAGGGAGGGAAGGAGGGAGGGAGGGGGAGGGATGGGGGTGATGGAGGAGGGGGAAGATAGTGGACGGGGAGGAGGGGGGAGATAGTGGAGGGTGGATAAATGGATGGAGATAGAGAGGGTATGAAGATCGAGAGATGGGGGGGGTGAGGGAAGGAGAGAATAGGAGAGTAATACGGAGAGAGAGAGAGGGAGGGGGAAGTGGATGGAGGTAGGAGGGAGAGAGATAATAAGAGCGGTAATGAGTGAAGGGACGGAGTTGGTGAGGGAGGGAGAGACAGGGGGCGAGGGGTGGGGAAGAAGTACGGAGAGAGTGTGTGAGGGAGAGATGGAAGGGGGGGGGGAGATATGGGATGGTGAGAAAGAGAGGATTGGTGTAGGGAGGAAGGGGGGGGGGGGAGGAAAGGAGCGAGGGATGGAGAGAGAAAGAGCGAGAGAGAGAGAGAGAAAGAGAGATAGAGAGAGAGATGGAGAGATCGGAGGGTGGAGGGGGAATGGAGGGTGGAGGGAGGTGGGTGGTGGATAAATAGAATGCATTTTATTGTGAACAAATTAAGAAAAACAATCAGAGATCTAATCTATGAAATCTTCTCACTTCCGTTTTAAGCTTGTATTGTATTGTATTGTATTGTATTGTATTGTTTCACCCAGATCGCTATAAAGTGATAAATGGAGAGGTTACAATATTTTCCCTTTTGATGGAGTGCATACGTGTATAATATTAATAATAATCGTCGGTATATATTATTGATAACATAAATTAATTAATTTTTTTATAATCAACATTTTAATCATTCTTATTATCATTATTTCATGTTGTCGTCGTCATCGTCGTCACCTTAATATGTGGTTGTCAGTGGCTGTATTTTAGGGGCGTTGTCATTGTAGCATTGTAGTCGTCGGCACCTACACTTCTCCCGTGTTAGTATCGATCGATCCCTGTATTCTCTGAATCTCAATTTCCAGAAAACTATGCATGTAAGCTTCACCCACACCTCGCCCCTGTTGGGATCGATCGATCCATGCACTCTCTGAATCTCAATTTCCTGACAACTATACATGTAGGCTGTTGGATATTTTGAAACTAATTTTATATATTGTATATTAAATCTATCGAGCCATGAACTCACTGACTATCAATTTCCAGAAAGCCATACAGGTAAGCTATTGAATATTATGGCAGCAACATCGTCCAGTTAAATTAGTTTCAAAATATTCAACTGCATGTTTTTAAATAAAAAAGACATACAATTCGTACAATAACGCTTAGTCCGTCATCAATTAAGCGTTCGAGGTTATCTACGTCATTCATGACGTAATTGACTATGACGTCATCCTACACGTCACGTATTTGGTTATGACGTCATACGAGTGATGGATAAACAGGAACCCTCCATTGTATATCAGTGGTAAATTTACATTTTAATAAACATTCTGTTGAATATTCCGAATCTAAGTTGGCTAGCGACTGTTGTTGCGATAGCCAATCATACAGTTATCTTGAAATTGAGATTCTGGGAACTCAGGGTTCAAAATGTTGAAATGGATTCAAATACATATACAAAGTTGGTAGAGCCCATCTAGAAATAGGCGGGGCATAGCAAGAAATGGGCGGGGAATTCGTTGCGCGGGCCCGGTAAACCCTTTAACCCTCGTAGAAAAAGTCAATTTGCAGACCAAGAGAAGACTATTTTTGACAATTTACCACTGGCATGACTGGATCGGTTATCGAGCCAGTCATTCCAGTGGTAAATTTCCCAAAATGATATTCTCTTGACCTGCAAATGGACAGGTCTCAAGACCACTTCAGAATCCATATTTGGCTGGTTATGAGTATTAAAAGCGTTAAAACCCGGTTGTTTTTGGCTGATATGAGTGGTAAACGGTTAATAGTCCGCCAAGTCTACGAATTGTACGTCTTTACAATTTAATAAACATTCTATTGAATATTTTGAAAATATTTCCACTGGGTGCTGTTGTAGCCATATGCAGCAGCAGCAGCAGCAGCAGCAGCAGCAGCAGCAGCAGCAGCAGCCAGTCAAATTGGTTTCAAACTATTCAACAGCTTAGCATAGTTACCTTGGTATTGGTATTTCGGGAATCCAGGGTACGATCGCTCCAATCATGGGTATAATATGACGATTCTGAATTTAAATCATTTTCTGTTCGACGTTTGTGGAAGCTGGATCCTTCGAAAATTTACTTTCTACTGGTACTGTCGGTCCCAGAGAAAGTTCCAATTTATTCTCAACTATACCGGGCACTCTGCTGGGAGAATGACACTTTGCCAAATGACATCAGTTAGTCAGAATCAGACCGATTATCAGATGGATAGATGGACGGAAGGAACGGGGGCATGTTTTTTTTAATCTGTTGTCTAACTTACCAAAATGTGCTGGGTACAAGAGGACAGCAATGGTAGCGTGTCTGAACTTACAAACTGTCGATCCAGGGTTCGCAGCTCGGTGAGCTTTCTCGGAGGTGTACTGTATGGACCTGATATTGGAATTTCCGGACCAGCTGTTGCCGCGCGCCGGCAGGTGACACGAGTTTGGCAGTGATAAAACAGACAACTAACGGGATGATGGATTTCGTTGACGAAAAGTTTATTGTTGAAAGAATACAAATTTTGCGTGCGTATTTTAAAAAGAATAACGGGCGACACCAGGTTCTCTTGCACAGATGTAATTATTCACCAAACGTCATCTCAAACATCATTCTGAAGAACTGAATGTATAAATATAAAATGAATGGATTACTGAATCAATGAATCAATGATTCAGTAAATGAATGAACGAACGAACGGGCGGGCGGGCGGGCGGGCGGGCGGGCGGGCGGGCGGGCGGGCGGGCGGGCGGACGGACGGACGGACGGACGGACGGACGGACGGACGGACGGACGGACGAACGAACTAGAGAACGGGCGAGCTAGCGAGAGAGCGCGCGAGCGAGCGAGCAAGCAAGACGTCCATTTCACCATCCATCCATCCCCCCATCACCACCTACCCACCGACCCACCCACAACCAGGTCGGTACCAGACCAATAGCGGCTAGGTATTGGCGCAGTACCGGATCAGTAGTCTGCGCTACAAGGACTTCATTAACTAATGTATCAGCTTTTACCATTTTAATAAATGTGTCTCTGGTATGGAGCCCCATACGATAACTATCAGTTTTGTGGCATGTCATGTCCTAGGTAAATGAATGAAGATATTACATTCTCCTAATGTGACTTTTTCCTGTTTTTAGAGCGCCTGTACGACAGATTTAGCGTCAGTCAGGGTGGCACTGTGACTGGTATAGATATTGCCAATCTGTAGAATGTATATTCCCTCCCTTACTGTTTGCTGTATCTATTTTATTGTCTTTAGGAATCCGGTTGAGTGAGATTGGACTGCTCACTGAATGGATCATCCAGTTTTAGCTATGCCACGCCCATCTCTAGCTAAGCTCCACCCACACCTCGTTCGTGTTGGGGATCGATCATCCCCGAGCTCCCTGACTATCAATTTCCAGAAAACTATATACAGGTAAGCTGTTGAATATTTTGAAACTAATTTGATTGGGTGAATTTGACTATGGCAGCAACAGCGCCCAGACAAATTAGCTTTAAAATATTCAACTGTGTGTTTATTAAATAGCAAGGACATAGAATTCGTACAACGTGTCGGACTATTAAGCATTTAAGACGGACTAAATCAAGTCATTCATGACGTCATGATTAACGCCATCACGTGGTTGATTAATACGTCATATGACGTCATTTGATGGATGGATAACCTGGAAAGGTCCATTTTTCATGTATCCGCGGTATGCGGATATACAACCTCCTCTATGTCCAAATATGTTCTTTTCTGTGACCGTACTCGTATCCAATTTTATTTGGCATAAATAATTTCAAAGTATTCGCTTAGTCTTGCTTGTTATATATAATCAACGTATTTTTGGTGTTTTTTTTATATAACAAGCAGACTAAGCGAATACTTTGCAGCTCAAGGCATGAGTGTTGTGTCTTGGACTAAATTCCACCACTTATGTGATATACGTTGAGTGTAGAGTTCTTCTATTCACACGGGTGTAATTTAGAGGGCGTGGGCGTGGCCAGAGGCACATGAGAATGGCACGTTTAGGGTTGGGTTGTGGTGGGGTGGTTGGAGGGAGTAGGGAGGGGGACTGAAACTGTGATCCCCTAATTCCCAAAAATATGTTGAATATTTTGAAACATTGGCATCAACAGTGCCCAGTCAAATTACTTTCAAAATATTCAACATAATATTTATTAAATCACAAATGCATATAATTCGTACACTTTTATGACGGACTTCACAATTTTCGTGATGGATCTGCGTCATTTTGATGGTGACATCAGCTAAAATATGACGTATTCCATTATGACGTCAGATAATTGAGCGATAGATCGGATCTCTTTAATGTGCCCGAGTGGTTGATTTGCACTATTTGTACAGAGTGCTATTTGGACTTAGCATTCATTCATGGTGTGCAGTAATAGATGAATCAATGTATCGATCAATCATGTGACGTCATAATCAACTACGCCACGTGTAGGGTGACATCAAAATCAATTACGTCATGGATGACGCGATTTAGGCCGTCATAGATGCTTAATAGTCCGTCCGTCAAGTTTGACAAATTGTATGTCTTTAATATTTAATAAACATTCTGTTGAATATTTTGAAACTAATTTGACCGGGCGCTGTTGCTGCCATAGGCAGCAACAGCACCCAGACAAATTAGTTTCAAAATATTCACCAGCTTACCTGTATAGTTTTCTGGAAATTGATAGTAAGGGAGTTCAGGGATCGATCTATCCCAACACGAGCAATGTGTGTGTGGAGGTTAGCTAAAGATGGGCGGGCATAGCTAAAACAGGGTTCCTCAATTATTCAAATTTCAAAGGCAGTTATATAGCAATCTGGTCATTTAATGATAGATATTAAGTACGCTTTGAACTTAATGTATGTAAAAACCAGGACTACATCTAACTTACCGGCATGTAGTACGCCATAAACTCCGGTTTCTCAGCGAGACCGTTCTCTGCAAAATAAACAGAATATTCATTTTACGGTTATTGACAAATTTCAAATAAAAGACCAGTTCTAGGTCAAATTCAGATCGGCAAATATAGTTAACTAGGCACTAACCGAACTTGAAATGGTTAACTAGCTAGCTGACTATATAGTCAACGGAGTACCCAGGTTCACAAATGGTTAGTTCGAGATTTGCGTAAATTTCAAAATGGCGGATACCCTTTCCCTAACCTGTGTAAGTTTGATGAAATTAAGGTGTCTACGGGAAATCAATGTTCTCAAGGCCTAATCCTTTCCAACTTTTCCATACCTATTTTTAACTTTTTGACGTTTTACCGAAGCAAAATATTCATTTTCGTACCCCATCAAAACAGACGACAGGAATGGTTAACCGAGACTGGTACCCGGCTCCAAATATTCTGTTATATTAAATCAATAGGGAATCGGGTACCAATTACTACCTATAATTTAACCATCCGTCGTTCGATTCGTGTAACCAATGCGCGTGATCGGTAAACGATTTTTAGCGATCCGATCTTGACCCTTGTTACAGGTACCCCAGCCCCGGCGTTTTAATGCAACACCAATTTTTGGAATTCAAATACCTTTCAATTTTTTCCCCGAAGAATCAAGTGGGATAACTCTGGTGATCACGGCCAGATTTTGGCAGTACGCATTCCCCGCCAAGGTCTCATGCAGAAACACGCATTTCCGCTGGCTAAATTGACCTTTCCAGTTTTAGCTATGCCCCGCCAATCTCTAGCTAAGCTCCACCCACACCTCATTCGTGTTGGGATCAATCGATCCCTGAAGTCCATGACTATCAATTTCCATAAAACTATACAGGTAAGCTGTTAAATATTTTGAAAGTAATTTGACTAAGTTCTGTTGTTGTCTATCTTGCACACACAGCACGCACGCGCGCACACGCGTACAACTTTATTTATTATTTGAATTGTTATTACTGTAATTATTCTAATCATTCGCCATCTTGATATATTTTCTTTTTAATATTTGTTTGCGTGTGGAAGACATCGGCATAAGACACACAGGTCTTATCGTGCTCTCATCTGAATCAAAAAATAAATTCTGTTTAAACCAACAGCGCCCGGTCAGATTAGTTTCAAATTATTCAACAGAATGTTTATTAAATGGTAAAACAATTCGTACAGCGTGTCGTACTATTAAGCATTAAAGACAGACTAAATCGAGTCATTCATGCCATAATTAATTATGACGTCATCCTACACACCGCTTAGTTGATTATGACGTCATATGACGTCAGATGATGGATGGGTGAAATGCCAAAATTGGATTTATGTGATTAATGGAACTTCAGTAATAACATTTTGTTCGTGGTCAGTCACCAATCGTCTTTAGTCTCCTAACCCTGATTGCCCATATATGGCGTCCGTTAAAGAGAGGTGAGAGGCGTATAAGTCACAGGAGTGTCTGTAGCGGGTCTATACAGTTCGACCGAACGATAGAAATAGAACACAAGATTACCCCTTTGAACACTGAATCTCCAGAATCACAATTTCACAGCAATTATACGTTATACATAGGCCGCAGCAGCTTTCAGTCAGATTAGTTTCAAAATATTCAACAGCTCACCAATATAGTTACTTTGATATTGGCATTCTAGGTTTCGATCAATCCCATCGCGGGCAAAGAGTGGGCGGAGCTTATTTAGAAATGGGCGAGCCATAGCGGGAAATGCTTTCATCCATTCTTACTGTTTTACATTATTATTTTTTAACGCCGTAGCGCTTCATTACCCAGAGGTGTGGGCATAGATTTAGTATATACTTGCTAGATCGCTATTGACCCTCCCGAAAGCCACATTTCGGAGTTCAGTATTTCCTCACTGGATGTATAGTCTCCAAAATAATATGTTTGCGTTACTACGTCTATTACGTAATCGGATGAAGTGTTAGATTAATGTAGTTAATAAAATTTTATTTCTGTTACGAATATGTAAATTTCTTTTCAAATTACCAAAAGATAATTTAGTCAAATTTGAAGGCTATCAGTGTGCACCCACCCCACCCACCTCCTGAATCTTCCACTGGCTATACATGCAGCTGATTATCCGCGTCAGCCAGTCACTGAATAGCCGGTCACGCCCAATTCCGATTTACTGAATTCACTTCACATACGGTCTCGACAACTAACCCCACAGCGAGGGTATGCGCGTGAGCGATCTAGCCAATATATCAATATCTATGGTTGTGTCCAATACGCAGCGAAAATATTGTGACAAACGCAACTTTTATTATTTCCAATTTTTCATAATTTATAAGCATAAATTTCCAGCAAAGACACGGTTCGTACGCTTGACGGAGTATTGGAGGTTCATGACGGAGTATATCTTCCAATTATGATTGTGACGTCAGCCTACCTACACGTGACGTAATTGAGTATGCCGTCATATACTTGATCGACAAATCAGATTCGTCCGTTAATGTGAGAATGATATTGAATATTAGCGTGTGTGATAAATAGAAGCACAACCTTGTTTACGCTCGTTGCAATTTACAAATGCGATCTTACTAACCTCGTGTGATAAATTTGATATGAAATGGTGACTCGTGTGAGATCCTCTTCTTTTCTTCTTTTTTATTACGAAATCAGCATGTACCTTATGAATCTGGTGCAAACCCCGCCGCCATATAGGTGGTGCCTGGAAAATCCCCAGACTAGCGACCAAAAAGGGTGTGCAAAAAGTTGCACACCTAATGGCTGACTACATGACCTGTTCCCCTATTGCATCATACACCTTTAAAACCATTATCCTAAAAGCCAGGACGACCATCTGCATATGCAATAAGAGAAATTATTTGTTGAATTATTCATCTGATCTCCCCCCCCCACCCCACCAACACACCCAGTCTCGCTATACACATTAACAAAAGTTATCGAAAAACTAATTAAAACCTCTCACCAGTATCCTTATACTATCCATTCAAACACACAACATAAGCTACCCAGTCACCCAGCTGCACGCAACAACACACACCCCACCTACACCCCTATATGCATGCACGGACGCACTCACACACGCGCACACGCACGCATATTCACCCACATACCACGAACACATACTATACGCCAAGCCAAACATGAATGATAAAGATGGATTTAACTTTAACATCGCGGTCGCCCCTCTACCCTAAAGGAACCCGTAACTTTAATCGATCCATGACGAGACCGGCTAAAACCGTTCTCATCGGTAGTCTTGAGGAATACCCATTTGCAGATCAAGAGAAGACTATTTTTTGAAAATTTACCACTGGAATGACTGGCTCGATTATCGATTTCAGTGGTAATTTTTCAAAAAGAGTCTTCTCTTGGCCTGTAAATTTAAGTTGAATAAAAAATATTTTTATATTCTAGATCAAATTTAGCCATTGAAGGGTAAATAACACTAAAGAAGTGGTATTTGTTTCCAGCTTACGATTAGTGTCGATTCGTGCGTAGGTCGCGACAAAGTCGGCGTTTGTCCAGACATTGTCGTGGTTGACATCAAACCCTGTCCACATCTGTTCCGCCATCGTTACGTTCAGCAGCGGGCTGTTTCGACGCCACACTCTCATGAATTCTGTCTCGGTAATATTCCTATCACCTTGGGAATAAATCATTAATTAACAGCTACGTGAAGTAGTAGTGGTGGTGGTGGTGGTGGTGGTGGTGGTGGAGGTTCATAATTTTGTCATTACCAATTATGAAGTACGTGTAAATAATAACTGTAGCTTTCATAATAATTCTAAGTTACTACTACTACTACTACTACTACTACTACTACTACTACTACTACTACTACTACTACTACTACTACTACTACTACTACTACTACGACTAAGACTACGACTACTGCTGCTGCTGCTGCTGCTGCTGCTGCTGCTGCTGCTGCTGCTACTGCTAGTGCTATTGATGCTGCTGCTGCTGCTACTACTACTACTACTACTACTACTACTACTACTACTACTACTACTACTACTACTACTACTACTACTACCACCACCACCACCACCACTACTACTACTACTACTACTACTACTGCTACTACCGAAAGCACAAACAGTGGTTATATAACTAGATAAATACCAAAATATGTAATTATGAATTGATATATAATGTCTGATCGCCATAACATTTATAATTTCTGTAAATTCATGTTCCCCATATGCCATTATGTGGCCTGGGGGTGTAAATAAAATAATCTAATCTAATCTAATCTGTTCGTGGTGGTGGTGGTGGTGGTGGTGGTGGTGGTGGTGATGGGAGTTTTGGTGTTGGTGGTAGTGGTGGTAGTAGTGGTGGTGGTGGTGATGGTGGTGGTGGAGGTGGCGGTGGAGGTGGTGGTGGTGGTGGGGGTAGTAGCAGTAGTAGTAGTAGCAGCAGCAGCAGCAGCAGCAGCAGCAGCAGCAGCAGCAGTAGTAGTAGTAGTCGAAGTGAACGCACGCGTTTATTTAGCTCTGCAATAGCTGCCCGAATTTGCTAGTTTGTAGCGCGATTTTGTAGATAAATTTTATACATATATTTCGTATTTGTATTTCCTTTCAAACTTTATGTTTAATTTGTAAATTCTTGTCTTGATTGGAGCGGATTTTGTGTCTCCATTTGCTAAAGGCACGCCTCTTAGCTGGCGGATTCCGCGGATACTGTGGTCAATGCAATACATTTCTTCCGGCGCCAGTATGCTATTTCTAGTTCGTTGGCTAGCGCATTATATTTTGGCAAGATCGCTTGAGTGAGTTGATTTTATTCCTTTGTCATTTGTAAGCTCAAGCCTAGTACTTTGATTATATAAATCTTTATAGTCAGTTGGCTGTCCCCGGTCAACTAGAACGGACTAACTAATATATGACTGTAATATGTTAGTATGCATTAGGAAACCACTTTAATCGGTTAGGTGTTAGTGAACCACTTAGAGAGTGGTTCAAACTAACAAATATACGAGTGTACTCTCTATTCGTATATGTGTTGGTAGACGTCAGGGTTTCAAAAGGGGACACTATTTATTTAGTGTTTAGCTCTTTCCCCGACGTCTTGGTATTATATATTTGTATTACCCTTTATATATTGTAGTAGTATGGGTTTCCTCTTTTATTAAAACACCATGGCAGCCTCCTATAAGCGTATCCTGAGTCTTACAATCACGACAAAGGCTTGGGGTGTTTCGGCAATTTAGGTGTATCATGGGTTGAAGGATGTAGTTGGGGCAGGGCCACGGGTCCTTCAACGTCTCATTAACGTTTCTCAACCATTATGGAATATCACCGTAGTTAATGAAAGTGTGAAGGAAAAGTTGCTCGACGAGGTCCTTGTCGTGAAGGGTGAGGTGTGTAATGTGGAGAAAATAGATTCTGATCGTCTATTAGTCAAGATGAAGGTTCCATTAGAGATCCCAGATGAATGGGTTATCAATGAATTGATCAAGTATGGCAAAGTAGACAAAGTAGAACACGAGACCTATCCATTTGATCGAACCTTAGAAAATGGCATCAGAAGAATTCGGTTCGAAAAGGTAGAACAACCTCTCCCAAATAAGGTCACGCTAGATGGTCGATTTATCTTGCCATTATGGTACAGGGGGCAAATCAAAGAGTGTAGAATCTGCTTAAGCAGAGAACATCTTGCAACAGATTGCCCTAACAAATACAAATGTTTAGTTTGTGGATCATCTGATCATTTTGTGGCGATGCCCGCAGAACAAATATGTCAAAAAGGGTGCTGATAAAAGTGCCGAGCAAGTTGTCTCTAAAGAGAATGTCATAGAACCGGTAGCTGCTGAGATTGCAGCTGAAATCCATGTTAATGGGAAGCACGTTGCTAAAGAAAATGTCATCGAACCAGTAGTTGCTGAGATTGTAGCTGAAGTCCATGTTAATGAGAAGCATGGTGAAAAAGAATCCAATCGCTGTAGTTGCAGGCGATGAAATAGAGGTTCTAGATGAGAGGCTAAGTCTTACTCCAGTAACAAGTCAATCCAAGTCTGATATCAGAGAGGCTAATTCCACACAAGTTGAAGATGATGATCAATACCCTCTGGAAGAGAGTTTTAATTTAGGACAAGTAAAATTCAGGTCGCAAGATACTGAAACTAACCTTGATTTTCCAATGAGTACACTCAATCTAGACAATTTAAATAATATAGAGAAAGTAAGTGGTGTCTCGGATCGATTGAGTGGAACAAAGCGACAGAAAGATGGAGAGAGTTCTGAATCAGAAATAGAGGAAAGTGATATAGAAGACGATAATATGTCAGTCGCTGAATCTGATATATCCATTCAAACACAGAGTTCTAAATCACCCGATGAAATGGTCATGTACAGGTCAGAGGCAGGAGAGGTGTTAGTTCCATATGTGACAGCAAAAGGGGTTAAATATAGGCATCTGCGTCATGATTCAGATATATTAAAATATAAGCATTTGGAAAAAGTTGAGCTAAGTAGTGCACCGTTTGCGAGTAAAATAGGTAAATGGTCTAAGAGAGGGTCGAAAAAAACAAAATCTAGCTAGCTTAATAATGGCGGTTATGCACATCATTTTATTACTTTTTATGCTAATTTGTACACTCAATTGTAGAGGCTTAAATAGTGACATAAAGCAACGTCACTTACTAGAAACTCTGAAAAATGAGAAGATTGACATTGCTTTGATACAGGAAACAAAAATTCAGAAGTCGGAATCATACGATAATTTAGAAAAGATTTCTGCATCCAGAATATTCTATTCGTTATCTCAAGATACTAGTGCAGGCGTAGCAATTATTATACCCCCTCGTTGTCCAGCCTATGTAAATATAATCTCTTCAGTATCAGGTGCTAATGGTCGCTGGGTGAGAGTCACGCTAGACATACAACAAACACGTTTCACGTTGCTGTGTATATATGCACCTGTATCTCATCAACTACGTCGTAATTCTTTTAATGAGATGTCTACAACAGCACTAGACAACATCACTGAAAACCTAGTAATGGGTGGTGACTTTAATTGTGTCGTAGACAAAGAAAATGACAGGAATGCAACTTCAACTTATACTGATACATCACATAGACTCTTAAAAGAAATGTGATAATGAAAATTTAGTTGACACCTATAGAATATCAAAACCTCATGGTAAAGATCTTACATGTTTTTCGGCAGATGGTAAAGTTGGTTCAAGGATCGACAGAATTTATGTGAATAGTTTGTTGACAGGGTACTGGAGAGATGTTAATATTAAGCCAGTCACATTCTCAGATCATAACATGGTTTGTGTAACCATTGCCAATGCTGATTGGGTAACAAAAGGGGTTGGGTTTTGGAAATTAAACACAACACTGTTGGGAGAAGAATTTTATAAGAATAATATAGAGAGTTGTTGGCAATATTGGATTAATAGGAAAGCATCATATAAGAGCAGATTGCTATGGTGGGAGGATGTAAAACTGGATTTAAAATCTGTTTCCCTAAAGTATGCTATTAGAAAAGCACGGGAAATACACAAACGCAAGAAAACACTTCATCGAAAACTGATGAAAATTAATGCTAAAGTAAATAATGGTGAAGATAATTATTATGAATTACTGGTTAAAATTAAAAGTAAAATAAGAGATATACAACAATATGAGTTTGAGGGTGCACAAATTAGAGCAAGAGCCCAGATGCACGCAGAAGGGGAAAATCCAACCCAATATTTTTGCACATTAGAAAAAGCACGGGCAATAGATAAGGTGATGTGCTCATTAAACATGCTGGATGGTTCAACCGTCTTTACCAACAATGAAATGAGTACTATTGTATGCAATTACTATGAGTCATTGCACAAGTCAGAGGGAATAGATGAAGATGCAAAATTGGATTTGTTAGCAAATATTGATAAAAAGGTGTCAGACACAGGCAGTGCATTTTGTGATCAACCCTTAACACTAGAAGATTTAACTAAATCCCTTAAAGGTATGAAACTAGAAAAATCACCGGGGTGTGATGGCCTTCCAGTTGAATTTTACCAAACGTTTTGGCACCTTGTAGGTACAATAATGGAAGAATTAGCCACTGAAATTTTTTAGAAAGGCCATTTACCACCAACTATGGCTAGGGCATACGTAAGGCTAATATATAAACGAAATGACAGACGTCTAATTCAGAATTACAGACCAATTTCTCTACTATGTGTAGACTACAAAATAATATCTAGAGCACTAACATTGAAACTAGGTAGTGTTTTAGGAGAAATCATTGGACCAGAGCAGACATGTGCTGTACCTAGGAGGACATTTTTAACCAATACCATGTTAATAAGAGACCTTATCCAATTGGTTGAGAAGGATAGCATCCCTTCAGCTGTGATTGCCTTGGACAACGAAAAGGCATTTGACCGTCTGGAATGGGATTTTCTTTTTAATTCTTTGCAATCGTTTGAGTGAGGCTCAAACTTTATTAAATGGGTTAGGATTTTATATACGGATATCAAGAGTAGCTATTTAGTGAACAATCAATTATCCAGAGAAATTGTCTTAGAACATGGTGTTAGACAGGGGTGTTCCTTATCGCCATTATTATTTGTTATTGTGATGGAATCCCTTGGCATAGCATTGAGGCAAAATAATAACTTCCAAGGCATATGTATTCGTGGCATAGAAATGCCACTTAAGCTGTCACAATATGCTGATGACACAACTGTGTTTGCTAGTTCAAACAATGATTTTGCAATTTTAAACCATGTACTAGAAAAGTTCCAAAATGCATCTGGTTTGAAAATCAATAAAGGAAAATCCAAAGGATTATTTTTGGGGGCCATGGAAAGCGCGGAATGACCAGCCACTTGAAATCAATTGGTCTAATGATACCATTAAGATTTTAGCCATCTATTTTCGCAGGAAACCAAATACAACACAAAATTGGAATGAACGAGTATCTAAGCTTAAGAGAATATTAGCAAATTGGAAGCATCGTCGTCTTTCAATTTTTGGTAGAGTCTTTGTTGTCAACAACTTGGTATTATCTGGGCTATGGTATACAGCATCAGTTGTACACATGCCAAAACATGTAGAAAAGGAGGTTAATAAGTTGATATTGTCATTCATATGGGAAGAAAAGAATCATTTAGTTTCCCATCATGTTCTCAATAATGCTAAGTTAGAAGGAGGACTTGATTTAATTGATATTAAAGTTAAAAGTGTTTCTTTAAGGTTAACATTTTTTAATGATGTTATTACATCAGATGAGACGTGGGCATGTGTTTCACGAGCTCTCATGGAGAGAATTGTAGAACCATTTCTGGCGGAGCATGTTTTTATCCTCAAAGAAGCCACCTCCGAATAGCCAAATGATACCAGATGTGTTTAAAGATCAAGTTAAGGAGTTAGAAATATTTGACAGATACATGCCTCCACCTACGTGCTGGAAGGAAGTACTAGAACAGCAATTGTGGGGCAAAAGTAATATATGTTATAACAATGCAGTACTTTATAGTCCTTTGCAAAACATGGCATTCAACATTTATCTTATATGATACACCCTCAAACACGTAGATGGATTTCAATGCAAGAAGTAGCTAGAAAAACCCCATATGAGGCATATAGATGTCCAGCGTTTGCTAAATAAAATAAAACATGCTGTACCAATTGAATGGTTTTGTCTGCCAAATGTAAATAATAATAGTTTGACTACACAACCTGCATTAGTTCTTGATGATGAGATGTTAAAATACAAGATGAGATCCAAGGAATGGTACCACGTTATGAGACGAAAACAAGTAACACCTCCCATAGCAATTATGAGATGAGATGACTCAAGCTATAAACCATCAAGTTGGAAAAATGTATGGAAAATCTTACATTTTCCCTACATACCAAATATGGCTCATGATTTATTGTGGCGATTAATACATCGACGTCTATGGGTGGGACACTTGACATACAAGTGCAATATGATGACTTCTGATAGGTGTTACTTATATTAAACAGACGAGGAATCAATCGAGCGGAATGTCCAATATCGTCACAATTTTGGGAATATATCAGCCAAATCTTGGCACAATTTGGAGCGAAGCCCATGTAGTCTTATTTAGAGTACTTGGATCAAGCGATGTAAAATATCATAAAGTCTGAAAGGACTATTTTAATAACAATGCTAACCATAGGTGTTTGGGCCATTTGGAAACATTGGTGTGCCCAGACGAAAAATCCATCTATGGGCAATCACAATAAAGCAATAAAGGCAATATTTCGTTCATTGCTGCTGAATCATATTCCTTGCGAATATTTTAGATTAAAGCAGCATGGTAAAGAAAAAGTATTCAAGGACATATGGTGCAAAACAAACATAGTTTCAATGGAGTTGGGAACTGTAAAAATAAATGAGCCTGCGCTAGCGTAAATCATTTAATTACTACAGCTGATTTATATGTGTCTTTTAATTAATCCGTGTCCAGTAATTCATTTTAGTCTGCACTTTGATATTGTTATGTTTAATAATTCATGTTAACAAATAAACAGACCGGGGTAATTTAATAATCCATCGATAAAGTAAGTTGCCATTGAATTATAAAATCGTCCCGGGTAATTTTAGAAACTTGCACAGGGTTTTATATGGTTATTTGTTCCCGGGTAATTTACAAAACCTTACAACAAAGTAAATCAAAAACGTAAACAAGAGCGCCATCTATTTCCATCTATTTTTCTGTAATTTTCCTGCTGACTATATGTTATGCTACCCAAATGCTACTACGCCCGCTGATCTTTAAAGAATCAGCCCACTGGCGTCAATGATTGACTTATTTGTCATTGATTGACGAGTCACTTTTCATTCGTTGAATAGTTGCACTCGCCACACGGGCCTACTACCACACATGGATTGAATGGTAATTTACAAAACCTTACAATAAAGTAAATCGAAAATGTAAATAAGAGCGCCATCTATTTTTCTGTTATTTTTCTGCCGACTATATGTATTATACTACCCATATGCTACTACGCCCGCTGAACTTTAAAGAATCAGCCCACTGGCGTCAATGATTGACTTATTTGTCATTGATTGACGAGGCACTTTTCATTTGTTGGATAGTTTCACTCGCCACACGGGTCTACTACTACACCTGGGTTGAATAGTAATGCCTTTGTTAAGTTTTGTTTTGCTATGGGATCTTTATCAGCCTATTGTTTTGTATCTATATTTTTTAAGCCATATTTTATTTATCTTTTGTTTTGGTGTAATATTAATCAGGCTTACTAGTTCACCAGGTTTTTTTCTGGGGGGTTTGCAAGCCTTTTTAAAGGAGTTCCTCTGTGATGTTTGTCCGACTGCGTCAGCGTCGTTTTTTCAAAAAAAAGGAAAAAAGTAGTAGTAGTAGCAGCAGTAGCAGTAGCAGTAACAGTAGTACTAGTAGTATTTGTAGTAGTAGTAAGTAGTAGTAGTAGTAGTAGTAGTAGTAGTAGTAGTAGTAGTAGTAGTAGTAGTAGTAGTAGTAGTAGCAGCAGAAACAACAGCAGCAGCAGCATCAGCAGTAGTAGTAGTAGTAGTAGTAGTAGCGCCGGCGGCAGCAGCAGCAGCGGCAGTAGTAGTAGTTGGAGAGCAGGCCAACCAACCGACCAACCGACCGACCGACCGACCGACCGTACACTTGTGCAAATTTGTACTTGTGGGGTGCATCGTGGTACAGTGGGTACATCTGAGAAGCACCTTAAAAGCGTCCATCTTATGAGGTGCATTGTCCATATTACTGAGGTGCAAATTGTCCATAATACTGAGGTGAAAATTGTCCATTATGTGGGGTGATTTCGTCCATCAACTATGAGGTGAGTTGTCCATAAATCTGGGGTACATATGAGATACCGCACTTGAAATGAAATCAGTAAATATTAGCCATTTTGTTGGGTGGTTTGTCCATCAACTATGAAGTGAGTTGTGCATAAGTCTGTGGAGCAAATAAATGGGTTTGCTGTTCCTGAAAGAAAAGGGATATATAAATTTATCATATCCATTATGTGGGGTGATTTGTCCATCAGCTATGAGGTGAGGTGTCCATAGGCCTGGGTGCATATGAGATACTGCACTTGAAATGAAATCAGTAAATGTTAGCCATTTTGTGGGGCGATTCGTCCATCAACTATGAGGTGAGTTGTGCATAAGTCTGGAGCAAATGGGTGTACTGTTCCTGAAAGAAAAGGGATATATAAATTAATCATGTCCATTGTGTGGGGTGATTTGTCCATCAGCTGTGAGATGAGTTGTCCATAAGTCTGGGGTGCATATGATGTATTGCACTTGATTTAAAATGGGTAAATGTTAGCCATTATGTGGGGTGATTTGTCCATCAGCTATGAGGTGAGTTGTCCATAAGTCTGGGGTGCATATGATGTACTGCACTTGAAATAAATGGGTAAATGTTAGCCATTGTGTGAGGTGATTTGCCCATCAACTATGAGTTGAATTGTCCTGGAGAGTAAATTGGCTTACTGTTCTCCCATAGCAGACGAGAAAATCACCAAAGTGTATGATATGAAACTGAAAAATAGACATATTTGCATATTTTTTTTCAAAATAGTCGACATCTTAAGCTAACTAGCTATACATTTCTGTATGAGCTTAGTGGGATGGAGTATTATAGATATACATATGTGTGCTATATGTATGCAAAACAAACATGCTGTTTAATACTCTCGGCACCAACCACACCATCCCTGGGTGGGGTGGGTGGGTGAAATAGATGACCCCACCTGCTCGCAAGCAACAAAAGAGAGGTCACACCACATCACATAGGCAACTCCCCAACGCGAACATAAATTCAGGTATGCCTATATATCTGTAGTTGATCATTGGCAACAGTGAGATATTTAGAACCCATCCCATCTGAATGATGTAAGGATCATCTATCCGTACTCCACCCACTCGCAACCTCTCAATATATCTTTATTTCGCGCAATATCTCAGTGAATCGTAAATTAGATATAGCTGATATGACTGTTTATCAACTCAACACATGTGAGCATGGTGTATCAACCAGCTAATGCTCATGCGCTGGTGTGACATCACCAAGCATAAACAAGAAAATGGCCTATTGTCAACACATGTTCCAAAACAAGCTTCATGGAGGCTTGGCCTACAAGCGGACAATTTCTACGAGAAAACTGAACTTGTATTGAATAAATCCAGATGGGTTAAATGATTTTACTGAACATCTGAAATTCCATTCTCAGTGCGGGAAGTTGAATTTTCTATCTCTTTGTTCAATTTCCAGGATGCTGGTACAAAATCTGTGTTTACATGTACAAGTACATGCACGTTCACTCAAATTCATATAAGATTGTGGATTTTAAAGTTTGATTTAGTGCAAGATGAATGAATAATTGCTACAAATTTATGCTCCTCTAGATTTATATGATCATTTCATTGGTTTTAGATGTTGGAAGATGCATGACAATTGCAATTTGATAGTAAGAATATTGTTTTATATATATATATATATATATATATATATATATATATATATATATATATATATATATATATATATATATATATATATACTGTATATATATATATATATATATATATATATATATATATATATATATATATATATATATATATATATATATATATATATATATATATATATATATCTTTACCGTATTTATCATAATTTTACAGCCCGGCGGGCATAGTGATTACCAGTGGAGCTTTGACAGCAACACCATTCAACTGCGTCAGACTCAAAAGCAACACCAGCTACCATGACTAAAATTAGGGGAAATTAAGACAAATATGGTACTATTGGACAGGTTGAAATATATTACTTAGATTATGCAGACAGCATACATAAAAAAGGATGCTGTATTACGTACCTACAAATCGATCAAGGATGAAACCAGGCAAGGGATACCGCCAAACAGAAAACATTGTAGGAATGAATGATTTACGCAAAAGTGCACAAGAAAGATAAAAAATGTAGGGACAAGTAAAAATAAGCAAGAAATATTTGTGAGTAATAATATGAATATAAAAAGAGTCATGAAACCGACTCGAAATCGAATGATAAAAGACTTTGAATGAACAGCGACTAGAAAATAATACAGCACCAACAGGTTTCATATCTCAGAAGTTCATACATGTACATGTATCATGGAATCTGAAAATTTAAATACAAAAATCATAGCCATTATGAAATGTATTAAGGGGCCTGTGTCGCTCACCTGCAATTACTGGCCACTGACACCTTGGCAACCATTTGGCAAATCAAGTTCCCTCGAACAAACCTGATTCAGTTCTTGGCCTAGATCATATTTCAAGAGGCGTGCATCAATCACCCCCACCCCCACCCCAAAGACATTTCAGAGATTTTTTAAGACGTTTCCAAAAGTGAGCCAAAATCCAAGATGGCCACCAGCCAAATTGGCCGATCAGGTATGTTTGTACAAACCTGAATCTCTATGTCCTAAGGATTGTTCCTGCCATATATAATTGAAATCGGACTACTGGTTCTCCAGTAGACGACATTTTAAATTGCACATTGCTTTAGTATGGGAGCTTTTGGCTGGAAAATGATTTCAAAAATGGCTAATTTGATATTAGAATACCCCTATTAAGCATATACATATACAACCAAGTTTGTTCAAGAGAAATTGATTGGCCAAATAGTTTGGCGGCCATCTTGGATGACCTAGTTTTCCCGAAAACGACTTCTCCAGAACCGCTGGATTTTTTATTTGATGGATTTGAGGCCGAAATTGGTTATATATATATATATATATATATATATATATATATATATATATATATATATATATATATATATATATATATATATATATATATATATATATATATATATATATATATATATATATATATATATATATATATATATATATATATATATATATAAAAAAATAATATATATATATATATATATATATATATATATATATATATATATATATATATATATATATATAACCAATTTCGGCCTCAAATCCATCAAATAAAAATTTCTAAATGGCCACCAAACACGCTATATTGTGATTGGCTCACGGCGGCCATGTTTTTTGATGGATCGACTTCGCTTGAACAAACTTTAATCACCCTTAGTGACTGATTATATCTTACAAATTTCGGCTTTATCCTTTCAGCGGTTCTGGAGAAGTCGTTTTCGGGAAAACTAGGTCATCCAAGATGGCCGCCAAACTATTTGGCCAATCAATTTCTCTTGAACAAACTTGGTTCAGCCCTTGCGCTAGATGATATTTCCTGAGTTTTGAATCGATCTGCCAAGTGGTTTTGGAGATTTTTAAAGACATTTCTCAAAATCGGCCGATTTGAACAAACTTAGATCCCTATGTCCTGGGGTTGCTTCCTGTCAAATATAATTGAAATCGGCCCAGTAGTTTTTGAGACGTCGTTTAAAGGAAAAGTTGATGGACAGACAGACGGGCGGACGGTTGCCACAGCATAAGCTCTCACTTAGAGCTAACACCGCTTAAATACTTAAAGGGCCTTGTCATAAGTCTTGTCCTGCTGATAACATTTTGACAAAAACAAGAATTCCGCGGAATTAAATGTCTCGCCTATCGCCGCTTTTTCGCCTTTGACCTTGTGACCTTAATGCCATCATGCTGTTTCTTAACTTTATCCCTTAACATCTATCCAAGTTTAGTTTCAATAGGATGCTAAACGCAAAAACTTAAAGTTGAAAAAACTGATTCTTGTATCAAGGTCAAAGTGACCTTGACCTTTGACCATGTGACCTCATAACCATGCTGCTGTTTCTTAACAGTATGGGTAACCATGTACCCAAGTTTGGTTGGAATATGATTAGCCAATCTTGAGATATAAGCCGAGAAGTTTTGCTAGACGCAAAAACTTAACATTGTTGACGCCGTCGGAAAAGTGATACCTATGTCTCGCTTTTTCTCCATCACCACCCTCCTTCGCATTCCAGGTCTGACAGCTTCACAACACACACACCCCAAACCTGGTCTAACATTCCCACACCACACACTTCGAAGCATGTCTATGGTGTGTTTATATCAATGGCTGTCTGTGTGTGGTGGTAGAATGCATAGGATCTAGTTTCTGCAAAGGAATTTCAGTAATATGGTGTGTTGAAAGCTTTCACTCTAATAATTTATTAAATAATTTAGTAAATCTGCTGAATATTTTGAAACTAATTTGGCTGGAATCTATTGCTGCCTATATGACAGCAACAGCTTACAGGCTTCTAAATCTTACCTATTATTATTGGATTGACAATGTAATGTGTGAATGGGATGATGAGACAAAAATATTCTATGCTTGGGGATACAATTCCAATAACTTCCAATACAAGCAGATGCTAGTGGAATGGCAACACTTGACGCAATTGTACATGCTTGCTGTGCTCTGCCCAATTTATGTGTTCAAACCTATTGTTGCGTGAGAGGACTCATAAGTGGTCTTATGCCCGCTAATCTCAGAGAACCACCATCCTATAGCAACTGAGAGTTATCAACTTACTGCCTGTCTTTATGGGCCACTTTAGTTTTGCAGGGCTGGAAATAAGCAACTGACCACACTATCCCATACCAGGTCACCGTAATATTCAGGATAGTAACCCCACAGGTTCATATGAGATTTTAGTGTAAAGGAAAAACACTATATTTTCTGTGTAATTTTATAAAGTACATAGCCTATATGTACGCCGTTGGGGCACATTTTAATGAACTGATAATCTGTATTAAGGTTAAACTTATTTGAGACATATATTTGTGTATCAGTACATATAGGCCTAGTGCCCCGGTCTCCCCTATGCCTGAAAAGACAAAGACTTGGAATGCGGTGCTAAAGTTGATAAATAGGTGAACTAGTCGTCAGGAATTTGTATTTTTTTTTATAACTATGTTTTCATAGACTTGTCATTAACCGAAATTAAATGTCACCAGCAAACAGTGTCTTCAAAATTTACCACAGATATGTGAATCAGACTATACCATCTCATATTTGTCTGATTATTTTGCAAGGGAGGTAATTCAACTAAAAATCGCATGGCATTTTATTTTCAACTTAAATTGTTTATAGTCCTAATATTTAATATCCGGCACGTTACATGTTTAAAAGGAGCGGAACCCCCCACCCCTCTACGTGATAAACATGGCACCTCTGGCTTCTCTCTACATATTTGAGGTAAATAACTATTTTCTATATAGACAGAAAAATAAGCTGGTGTCCCACAATATTAGTACGGAGTTGCCATATGGCTATATAAGTTAAATGTTGTTTTATTTTGTTATAAATAGTGTAGTGTTCACCAATTATAGTTACAGGATTACATTATGCTGCTGGTAAAAAAAATTATGCTTTGACTTGTCGTTTATTAGCAGCAAGTACTAACACTAACACCAAGACTTGACCTCAACACGGTGTTAACATCTAGAGGTTAGTGTTAACACCAAACTAGATATAGCTATAAGTGACTAAATTTTCATCTGCCAGTGAAAAGGGAAGCTAATAACTCATTCACGCCAAGTAAATTAAGCTTATTTTATGCTGATTTGAATATCTATTTCCATTTTATTCGCTAATGACTTATGTGAAAATGAATGTAAAAGCAAGGGTTGGTATTAACACTAACACTAACACAATATTTGGTGTATAGCGTCACACTATAGGCGCTAACACGGTGTTAACACTAACCATAGGTCAAGTCTCGGTGTTATCTCAGTGTTAGTGTTGCACTAACACTAACACTAACACCCAGACTTGACCTCGCCCAATGTAGTCGCGTGACTGAAATACGAGTCTTTATATTGACTATATTTCTTTGGCCGGGTTGGCGGATAACTGTTTAGGATGAAATCATACTGCGTGCTTTAATGAAGAGGTGTTTCCGCTAAAAACACCAAATTCCGGGAAATGCCGATTTCTATTTCAACACGTTCGATGTAATTTTATGCAAGGTGTTTGGTAGGGTGAGGTGAGATGGCGGAGCTTTGTCATTCCCTACAAGCTGGGTGTTTCAAGGAGTGAAAACTGAAAAGTACAATTCTCTCCCGTATGTAGAGATATCTGATAATCCCATTATTCTAATCAACTGTTTTGGGTGAAATGGGTTATAATCTGAACGGTAAATGACTGATGGCATTAGATATTTAAATTACAAGTTATTAAACTTACCAAGCATAAGTACCCGCAAAACGGGCAAGGCGGATGTTGCGAACAAATCATGGTTATTTCGATATTCGGTGACTCGTATTTTGTCTTCTATGTAGTTCATGAAACCGAAGCACCCCCTACTTCAACATTCAACATCATCGACTCTGCGCACTTATACCCGGGTATGAGATTCGTAGTACCCGTTTATCACTTACGTTACTAAAGACATGATACACGAATCCTCGATTCCGGAAAGAATTAAGGGAGTCGTTTTAATTTCTGTCCGAGTCCAATAACGGGCATATATGTCAATTACCCACATAACATAACTCAAACATTGGGTCTTTTTGTCCGTGATGGCCATAACGGACGATAAAATCTTGTTCGTAATATTTGTGGCCTACTTTACCAAAATTTTTTGTTTAAGCCAGAAATACCAAACTGACCAGTTTTAGCACATATGCATGTGGCTTGCAAGCCACAAGTGCCAAATAGGCCACAATTGTACTCTCATAAGTGCGGGCGGACGGACGGACGGACGGATGGACGGACTGACGGACGGAGGGACTGACGGATGGACGGACGGACGGACGGACAGACGGACGGACAGACGGACGGACAGACAGACAGACTGACGGAGGGATGGGTGGGTGGGTGGGCTGGCAGGCAGGCAGGTAGGCAGGTGGGCAGGATTGGGTGGAGTATCACCATTGGTGTCGTAGGTAGTGTACAGAGTCTCAAACTCAGAATGATCGAAAACTCCATTCAGGTTTGGATCCGCCATTCTCCACAGCCCCTCTATGTAAGCTTCAAATGATGCATTGCGTCTTTGACTGAAAAAGTAATGGCATTGTGAGAAATTAATGGAGGAATCCGGTCTGTCAGCCAAGTATATGACGTTATAATTAATTACGTCACTTGTTAGCTGACATCACAATCAAAATGGCATATCTTGGCCCCAAGATAATCGAGTGACCGAATTGTATGTCTTTGATGAATTTACAATTCAATAACCATTCTGATGGATATTCTGAAATTAAGTTAACTGTAAACTGTTGCCTGTATAATTTAAAACTAATAATTGAAATTTAGATTTTGAGAATTCAGGTTTCAAAATCGATTCCAACACGTGTTAAAAAGCGGAGCTTATCTAGAAATGAATACCTCTGGTACATTGTGTTCCCTCCTAATTGAGGAATCCAGATTCTCAGTCAACTATATGATGTCATAATCAACTACATGATGCGTAGGTCGACGTCATAATCAATTACGTCATGAATTACTCGATTTAGTTCGCCCTAAACGCTTTATAGTCCGTCAGGTTGTGCGAATTGTATGTCTTTACTATTTAATAAACATGATGATTCAACAGCTTGCTAGTATAGTTTATGGAAATATAGTGCAGGGATCCCAACACGGGCAAAGCGTGGGTGGAGCTTAGCTAGAGATGGCCGGGGCATAGCTAAAACTGGATTCCTCCATTGGAAAGGTCAATAGGCCTATAGTAGCATCCCTAAATGTGGTCTCTTAATCGCTGACTGTCTGGCTGTCTCTTCAGGTGTCCGTCGCGTTAGCTACCTATCTAGTAGCGCTAGTACTCCTGCGCATGCGTGCGTGCGTGATTGCGTGCATGTGTGATTGTGCGTGTGTGATTGCGTACTTGTGTGATTGCGTGCGTGCATGCGTGCATGCGTGCGTGTGTCCGTGCGCATGTGCGGCATCCGTGCGTGTGTGCGTGCGTGTGTTGGTGCGTGTTTGCATGCACGCATACGTGCGTGCTTGCTCGCGTGCGTGCGTAGGTGTGTGCATGCGTGCGTGCTCACCTAACCCGCGACTCCGTATTTGGTAAATTGCGTGAAAACAAAATGGCCTCCTTTAAGTTAGTTTTGGTACCTATTCTGGATTGTAAAATTACTTCAACACACATGAAACTCATTTCTGATTATGTATTAATGTCGCTGTCGGAATTCTTAGTTACTTATATAAGCATATTATCCATATCGAGACTGTAGATACACGTGGCGAAGCCGAACAAAGCCAAAGCGAAGACTGTTTGAATGGGACCGTGAAGAAGGCAGGAGACATATTTGGTATTAGACTTGTGCATTATTGCTTTGAGTGATCACGATCGATTATGTAAGAATAATCGCAATTAGTCGATTAATCAGCTTGGGTACAATTTATCCACTCATAACACCAAACGCATATCAATGACGAATTGTCAATGACAATCTGAAATGGTGTTTAGAAAAGCCCTTTTGCAGGCCAAGAGCAGACTATTTTTGAAAATGTATCGCTGAAATGTCTGGCTCGATTCTGGAGCCAGGCATTCCAGCGATACATTTTCAAAATAGTCTTCTCTTGGCCTGCAAATGGGCATACATTCACTGAGCAAAATATCAATTAAAAAGTAATTAAATGGTAGGATTTGAAATATTTTATGCAGTAGAAATTATTCACGATTATTCGATTATATAATTTGTAATTTCACGATTTAAAAAATAGTCGCAATTTTCGATTTAATCACGTAATCGTACGTGTCTATTTGGTATGTCTCAGACTCCGCCAATCTATATTCCACGATTATGTATATCACGTGAAATAATAAATGTATACACGAAACATCAGAGGCTCCTCCAACGTAAGCAAGGCCGATCATAAGGCAGTGAAACAAATGTATTTGCACACGGCCCTCAAATTTCCAGAGCCCCCAAAACAAAGAAGTTACACACAAATTCTTTAATTTCTTAATTTCTTAATGTTGCGGACCCTACATAACTTCAAGTTGCACGCATAGATGCCACACTTATAGTACAACTTATAAATCAGCCAGTTTTTTCCAAAAGAAAACAATTTTTAACATAATATAACTGTTGTTGACTATTTTGAACATAATATGAAAATCTGTATTCCTTGCTTCAAAATAACTCTGACAATGTTTTATTTCATGGTGCATTGGTATAGTGACTATACGACAAACTATCCAGATCTCTTCATGGCAACCTATTTGGATTGGAAAACAGTATCTTTTTATTTTGTGTTTGAATTATTTCAAATTATTTATTAGCTGTACTGAATAAGATTGATGTGGCAAAATCACACCGCCCTCTGACATACGGGACACCATCACCATTACGGTCGAAACGGTACCATAGTTTTCGCAGTGGGAGTTCTGATGGCCTAAGTAAGAATTTCAGAAACGTTGTCCTGAGTCCTAAGTTCGGCCCTGAACGTAGGAAACAGAGCAACAAGAACAAACATGAGGTTAAAATAAAGATGACTTGAGAGCAGTATTATTAATTTCAGAGTAAATATAATTTCTTAGCCTACATTACCAATGAATCTGACGCCATAATCAAATACATCACTAGTTACAAAACGACGTAGACCGGTCACGAAAATCTAAAAGTCCGTGACAAATATGTACGGGTGGTGGGTGTGTATCCTTCGGGAATTTACAAATTAATAAACTTTCTGTTGAATATTTTGAAATTAATTTGACTTGGAGCTGTTGCTGCCATAGGCAGCAACATCTTGTAGTCAAATCTGTTCCAAAATATTCAACATCTTAACTTCATAAATACTTTAAAATTAGACTGTTGGATAGATAATTCAGGTCTCAAAGTTTTGAATTGATTCCAACGAACGTAAAAGAGGGTGGGGCTTAGCTATAAACAAGCCGGGCATAGCTAGAAATGGGTCACTCTATTTCACAAAGGATTTCTACCAACAGATTGAAGATAAGATAACGTAATCCAGAGAAAATTGTCCAGACGATTACGATTGCGATAATATCGCGATATTCTCGATATTATCGGAAAATCGCCCAGCTGTACACCCACTGCTATTCAACGTTGAATCTGATAAAATCTTTCATCCCACTTTCTTTAAAGGATAACTAATCCCATCTCTTGATAGCTGCTCAGGTGATCTAACACGCCGGTCATAAACTATCCAGGTAATTTTAAGCCTTTTATCACGCCGCTAAGGAAAGATATTCAGGATTTAGTAGTTAAATGTTGGTACATTTCTACACCCTATGACGGCTGTCATGATTTAGTTTTCAACCAATCAGAAAAACCATAGTGTGTCTGCCTCGGTATATACTCTCAGTCATAGAGGCGCAAGCTATAGTTTGGCAAAGTGGTATAAAAGCAATCCTACAGGGAAACTGTTGAATATTTCGAAACCAATTTGGTTGGAAGTTGTTGCTGCCATAGGCAGCAACAACTTCCAGTCAAATTAGTTTCAAAATATTCAATGGGATGAGCATTACATAATAAAGAATGTGATGCATTGGAGCTTACATGACATCACACACAATAGCTTGAGGAGACAAAATGGTGTCGATCACTGTTCAACATTTACTCGATATTACAAAACAGATAATTGCGATACAGATCAGGGAATGTGACAGGATATGAATGATATGGAATCTATAAACCATATTCTATCGGTGCACTACAACATTTGAGATGAGATTAGCATCGCTGTAAAGATAAACGGTAGATATCTACCGATCAGACGAGCATGTTAACTGGTATTTTACATTCCATAGCTATTTTACTTTGCGCTATGGCCCGCCCATCTCAATCTAACCTCCACCCATACCACGGCCTTTTTGGGATCGATCGATTTCTGAACTCCCTGATTATCAATTTTCAGAAAACTATACATGTAAGCTGTTGAATATTTTGAAACTAAGTTGACTTGGTGCTGTTGCTGCATATGGCAGCGAGAACACCCAGACAACTAAGTATCAAAATTATTCAACAGCATGTATAATAAATCTGTCGATTCCTCAACTCCCTGAGTATCAAATTCCAGAAAACTATACATGTAAGCTGTTGAATATTTTGAAACTAATTTGAACAGGTGCTGTTGCAAAATGTTTCAAAATATTCAGCAGCATGTTTATTAAATATTAAAGACATACAATTCGCACAACGTGTCGAACTATTAAGCGTTAAAAACGGACTATATCGAATCACTCATGGCGTAATGACTATGACGTCATCATACACATCACTTAGTTAATTATGACGTCATATGACGTCAGATGATCGATGGATAAACTGGAAAGCTGGATTCTCTATTGACGTTGTCTGTCTAGACACATAGATGACGCCCCAAGGAAATGGGAAAGAACTGACAATGAACGTATATCCGTCGCGTTTGGAGGAGAGGACAACTGCATACGCAGCTGAATAAACGAGGACGCTGAATCAAATCTATTACCATGAATTCTTTCCTTAAACAATAGAGCTCTTGATTTGTAGCTAGGCCCCGCCCATTTTTATGTAAGCTTCGCCCACATTCTACGTATGTTGAATCGATTTATGTACTTTGTCATATGAATTACCAGAATCCCAATTAAAAGGTCATTATAGAAGAAGTAGTAGTAGTAGTAGTAGTAGTAGTAGTAGTAGTAGTAGTAGTAGTAGTAGTAGTAGTAGTAGTAGTAGTAGTAGTAGTAGTAGTAGTAGTAGTAGTAGTAATAGTAGTCGCAGTGAATATTTTGAAAAGCACTTTCGTGACGGATTTTTTGGCTTTTGTGACTGGTCTACGTCCTTCCAATTGTTACGACAACTAACAAGCTACGTAAGGTTATGATTATGACGTCACATTCTTGAGTGGCCGATCGCATCCCTCTATTGCTCAGCCAAGTATTACTGTAAGCGTGATCCTAACCAATGTGTCTGCTTTCTAACATAGTCCTGACTCCACTATACACTTCCGCAAAAAAATATATGTACCCTAAATTTTATTCTTTCTACATGTTTCTGGACCAAATAGATACAAAATTATCTTAGGTATACATCTCAACACCTGAACCTAAATGTTTTAGCCGCCATTTTCTAAGATGGCCGCCATTTTTGTCTATTTATTATATATCTCTGGAACCAGAGCATGTATCGAGCTAATTCTGGTGGCAAAATATAGGTTTTGGGGGTCGAGAAACTGAATAAATGCATTAATTTTTTGATCAGAGCAGCCATTCTCGAATCTTCAACACGGCGAACAAAGATAGTTGAAAATAAACGCGACTTTCCAAAATGGTGGGCATATCCGTTTGCATATTGTATATATCTGTGGAACCAGAGCATGTATCAAACTAATTCTGGCTGCAAAGCATAGGATTTCAAGGTGGGAACATTCAATAAATTCATTACTCCTTTGCTTTGAGCAGTAATCATCACAGTTCCAAAATGTCTATAATTAAATATAGAGAAATATGTATTAGAGGTCTCCTTGGTGTAGGTAGAAGATTCCTTTTTAAAATATTAAAGTAATTTCACATTTCACATAGATGTGTTTTGAGAAATCTTTGCCGTATAATTTATGTCCAAGACTTGGAATTTCTCCCAAAGATCGATTTATATCTATTTAGTTCAGCAATAAGCCACAACATTTAGGATATGGAGGACTATAATACAAAGCCTGGACTAAGATATGTATAGTTATATTAATTGGTTAATTTTTCATCCTAATTATAGTTACATATTATATAATATCTATAGTATCAAGGTCTTTTATTCACAGTCATTAAATGTCTCTTCTGCAGATAAGCTCTTGTTATTAAACTCAGTATGTTTTACCGGCTAAAATCACATGTAGGTCAAGTGTAATATTGGCATTGTTTATCGCACTTGCAGAAAACAGAACATTTTACAGATTGTTTACATTTGCACTAAGGTGTTGCAAGTTTTACACCAACACAGAATAGGCAAACTATCTGGTAACAAACTGAGACACTGAGGGCGCAAAAGCTCATCCACCTCAGCACAGCCATAGTCCTTAGGACTTAATGTCGTAGTGTCGTGGTTCGAAATGGTTAGCGATTCCCTGATAACGAGGAATGCCCGTTGGGTGTGTCCTCGGATTCAACTTGAAGTCGGTGGTAGCTGGGAGGTATATTTGTTCGACTTTCTGCATTCAAGGTGTCTGAGGTCGTTAAAGGTATTTACTGTTATGTTACGTGACCAAACTGTTACAAGATACTATTCGATGTTCTCAATGTCTCCTTCTGCTAGTAAAATATCTGGTTATGCCTTCAATGCTCAAAGTTTGTTCCCAATCTTTCTCAAAGTATTGTTACCAGTTAAAAGGTGTGACTTCACGAAAAACATAACACAATGCATTTTCAAGCTTGCTCAATAGGTGGTTCAGTGGGATAAATCGATGTTTGGCTTCTGTCCCAAAACGAACCCAAAATTCTTCTAACCCCTTGATTTTGAGGGTGGCTGCATATATCAACAGGGGGGGGGGGGGGCTAGTCTGCGTCATTTGACAAGGTGTCAACACGCTTGGCACCATGCTCGACTGCCCAGGTCACATGTGGTGCAATGCGTCTATCAGCCTCCTCAATCCTGCTAGTTAAATCTTGAACTTCAGTTCTCTCACCATCTAAGTACATCACTGAGGGAACAACTTGTCACGCTTGCAATGAATGCGATGGTTGCCAGAAGCGATTCATCAGCTAATTGTCTGTAGACAACTAGCTTCAAATTGGTTTTGTTTGAGATTGATGTCCAGAATATATCTCTTTGAACAGGAAGTGGTATGTCTGGATCAATTTCAACTCGATGCTACCAGAATAGGATGCTCCTCAAGTCCTTTCTGATTCTTTTACAGACAACTCAAGGTAACTATCAAAGACGGTAACTATCAAAGACGACGTGCAACTCTTGCACAGTGCAGACTGCATGTGAATTTCGGAACACTATATATACTGCTTGTCCAAAGGGGTTAAGAGTTGCTAGCCTTAGCATTCGAATCTGTGAAATGAAATCAATGATTGCCTAGATTTTGGATTGAGACTCTGGCTCAAATCCATATTCGTCATTATTAAGGCGTTCTTCAAGTTATTAAGTAATTAGAGTGTTTTGGCTGGTTTAATTGCAATATCCCTTCAAACAACAGGTTTGTTGGTAGAAGGTCGTGAGATAAAATGTCCTTCACAGATTCTTCCCTCGCCTCTGCAATGCCCAAAACATTCTATGCTTTTCCAGTTCCTTTGTTGTCATTCTTGGTGCAGCAGATTGTGTGCCATGTTTTTGTCAGAATCACTAAGTTTCACTCTGGAAACGGTGTCTGATAGTTTTTAAGTTTTCGAAATAAATCGTTCATTTCGTAGTTGCTTGTATCCTTCTGAACCATTCTGAATGATGTCGACCAAATGTACTTTGATACCTTCATCAACATACTGTTTGATGACAAAGTTATGAAGACGAACATGTTCATCTACATCATAGGGATTTCCCTTTTCTTGCATAAACTGCAGAAGCCGTGTGACATTGGTATAGAGCAGCTGTCCTTTCTTTCCAATCAGTTCACCTTTGCATTTGTTAGTTCCGGAAATACATTGTCGATTGGAAGAACTGCATGCTAGATTAGCTGCTATTCACCAAAATACGCACACATCCTTTGACCAACAATGCCTTTTGAGCTTTTCTGGGACTTTTTGGATTGTCTGTTCCAATTTCATGTCTGCGGCAACAGCATTTAACTTTCCTTCCCTGTCGACTACAAAGTGCCCATGTGTAAATTTTTAGTACAGCAATGTGTAGTTCGCTTCTAGTTTTGCAATTATCTCCACGTGCCATGACCCATACCGCAAGTAATTGATACAGGCAAATTCTCGAAACACGCTGATCGATGAGCCACGAAACATGCTGATAAGTTCCAATTGCCAATTTCCTTCATAATCAGATGTCACAATGTCACTAGACCCACGAAATGTAAGAAAAAAACCCAGTACTAGCAATGTTCAGATTTTGCACAACATTTGTTAGTAAACTCTTTGTTTAAGCCATTCAGTCTTCTTTGACAAACTATGAAACTGCTGCTTACCATTCCGTTCATCATTTGATTTCTGGCCTTCTTTAAGCTCAGTAATTTCTGCAAGTAACACATGGCATTCATCAGCTTTATTCTTCTCCCAGAAGATTTCCCACATCATAGATTCGATTGCTTCCGACACGACCTTGCATCGAACGATAATCGTGTGATCCATTCAGGACTGTCTGGCCAGTCTTCTATCCACCCTATTAGGGCATCATCTATGCCACTGCCACTGATGTACGTCTCTGCACAGCGAAGAGCTACCTTTACTAAATGCAACATTCCCATCATGGGATAACTATATAGTAGCAGGGTAGCATACTGCAGCTGAATATGAACAGCCCATCACTGGATATCAACCACCATGGCCGATAATAGGGAGACCAACAACATACGACCCATCTCGGGAAATGCCGCAACATCAATCGACAGGAACTGACATGCGTACCCATGGCCCAAGATGTTACCGCTGTGGAGACGTCGGACATATAGCTATCGGTTGCCGTGTCAGATTGGACCACATGCGATACCCTTTAAACTCCAACATGCCTCAGGGAAGGGGGTACCCTTAGGCTTAAAGGATCTCACGAAACAGAACCATTTGTCAGCAGGTTTATTGGGTAGTCTCAACCTAGTAAATATACAGATAGATAGTGTCCCAACGAAAGCTCTTTTGGACACGGAAGCAACAGTCTCAGTAGTTTCTGAGTCATTTTATAAAACCCATTTGTCTCACGTATCTCTCAGCCCATTGAATACTATATTAAATATATAATGTGCTGGTGGAGAAGTTTTACCGTACCAAGGGTTTATAGAGGCTGACATTGAAGTACCTGATAGTGAAGTCAACCCTTTGGGTAAGTTGTCTAATGTATTTCTGGTTGTTCCAGATACCAAGTTCAACTCTAGTGTGCCCGGCACAGTTAGGTACTATATTGGACCCAGCAACCATAATACTAGATATGTAATGTGATAATGTACTATGATATGTAAGGTAAATATGTAATTTCATAACCCATATAAAGTTGCCCATGCTATTCTTTAATGCACAGCATGTGTTTATTTGCATATTGTAAATACATTGAATGGAGTCCCTCCCAATCCATTGTATAGTAATCATAATGGGCTTACTGTAGTCAGTCCTCAAACTGAATAAAGCTGTTCTTTTGTGCTATTCAAATCTGCTGTTTGTTATTGTGTTAGCTTGCTCCATAACCAAGCCTTACTCCATTTCCCAGTTGTACAGATTCCACTAGATTTGTCCATGCAAGTTAATTATACGCCAAGCCGACATCCAAGCCGCTTATATCTCTAGTGAACATTCTGGGTTATATACACCAAATTCCCATTTTATTGTTACTCCGTTTAAACTGTGCAGATCAGAAAGTATTATAGAAAGTTGTAAAGAAAATTATATAGACAGTGAGAGCCAACATATTCAATTACGTTTTCCAACTGGAGATACATAGAGATGTCAGATTCTCCGCACGCACGCACACATCCCTATATGCACGCATACATACGTTTACGGGTATAACGGATATATAGCGATATTATTGTTTTACCATGTTCTACACACACGTACACATTCGCACTCACACATATATTTAGCTTGCTCGATTCAACGACTTGTAAGAAGAATTTATTTTTACACCAAGATAGGGTATATATTTAATTTACATAGATTGTAACTGTATCACGTGCCCATTTTATTATTATCGTTTATTTACCTGCCATTTGTATTTTTTTACTTATAGGATGTTGATTGTATTTATGCACCATCTATACGTTTGTTACTCAATAAACGGCGGACTCTCACCATAACCAGTGTGTGGGTCGTCTTGTCCAAGTACCTGCTCCCCCCCCCCCCCTCTCACTACAACCGGTTACATGTCCACAGATTCTTAGGCTTTCCAAGGACAATATCAGCAACAGCGTGGAAAACACCTTCATCACATAAGATTGGCATGATAGGTTGAAATACCTGAGTTCGAACATTGTGAAAGTTTTTCATGGCTGAGTATACGGCGGCATAGTCCATGACCGGCAATGGAATCATTGGAAGGAATCCTACCCGCATAAGTGGTACTAAAGAACTCTGAGAGACTAAAGCATGGAATCCACCCCATGGAGGTACTTGGCTTTTATCTTCCACTGGCAATCTACATCTTGCTAATGCAATGGAAAACACAGTATTAGCTGCCTTGTGTGACGCAGTGTTAGATAGGTATAGGCCACCATCTTCAGCTACTCTAAAGGATTCTGATAAGCTTGGCCGATTTATGCATTTAGGATGGTGGGCCGCTCATTGGACCTTACCGGAACAATTCTGAAAGAGTACTATCACCATGCCATGCGTCCCAGATGTGCCAGACAATGAAGAACTGTCCTCAAAGTCAATATTATAAAGTGCACCAATGGTAAAGCTTGTATAGGTGAAATGTACTCGGAATGGGTGTACTATTGGCTTCACATGTTTATATGGTATAAGCAGACAACACGTTCCGATTTCTCAACATATCGGCATAGCTTGTGGCTGCACCAATTCTATTCACACATGTAATCAACTTTCTGCTTTTGCACTTATCATATATAATATATGCTGTCAGCACATGAAAAGGAGGTTTCTTTGAGCCATTGTGCATATTGTAACACATAATTTGGAAAAGACACCATAGCTGCACCGCTTGACGTTTTATGTTACTGTTCTGATCAGAATAGCATAACGAAATTTATCCTGAAATTTGAAATCAACCTTTTGTATTGCTTGCCTCAACAGAGTACCCGCTGATTTGATGACATCGTGTGATCTTATCTTTGCAGCAAGATCTTCCGAGCTTAGATTTCAGGAAAACACTAGCAATGGGTCATTTTTGTGGTGTGATTGACAAAATTGTATTTTGCCTTGATATGTCCTCACAAGAAATTCTTCCACCTCGTTGTTACGGATTATAACATTATCATCGTTAATGTTGTTCAGTAGTTCTCTAATCTCGTTGAGTGTGAAACCATATCCTTTATCTAAAAGTGGGTCGAGCAGTTCTGCGTGTTGAGACACATGTAACTTTCTTGATGGAGATTGTTCGCTAGGCTTCTCTGGCTTCAAAAGTCTCACGTTCATATTTTATTATGCAACCATTGATGTATTTCTTATGAGCATATCTGGAATATCCATAATAAAGAACTGGTTACCTGTCTTGGAGATTAAATTCAACTTCCACACACTACCGTCACGTGAAACCACCACAGCTGACCAGGCTGGCGTGACAGTGACTGCCAGTTCGTGCTGGAGAAGTGGCCGAGATCACAACAAAAACTAAGCAAGGAGTAGTTGAACTCAATTTCCTAGAGCGATGACTAGTTCTTTTTTATGAGAACATTACTGTCTGTCTCATAAGTCCATGTCCACCACTTCGGTTAATGTAACACGTTTCCTAAAAGTAATTACGGAAATTTATCCACATGAAAGAAGACGATCTAACTTTCTGTCAAAGTTTTTCAGTAGCTATAGATTACTTTACAGTAATAAGTAAGCTATGCCTTTAACCCTTTAATGGTCAAGTCAGCCAAGAACTGGATTTCTAGTCATCTTAACATACCGGTATGTCTATTTACAGATCAAGAAAATAATATTTTGGAAAATTTTCAACTGGATTTACTGGCTCAGCTGTAAACTTTTAAAATATTCTCCTTTTAGTATGAAAATGGTCATTCAAGAGAAGACAATGTAAATTTTCTTGACAAATTTTGGCCTGTGCAGATTTAAGAACTGCAGAATAGATACAACAATTGCATATCATAACTGTTTTGTTGAATATTTTGGAAATTAATTTGAATGACAGATGGCGAGAGCAACAATAGATCCCGTCACCAACAATTCACACAAATGTGATGCGCTATGGTTACGACCACGGCAGCTTTGTAAAAAATGTCAAAAATTCTTCAGACAGACAGATAGAAAAATTCGTTTAATGCAGAAACGGTTGCTCTGAGCATTAAGATTATGTATTTAGTGAATTCCTTGACCTTGAAAATCTATACTTGATGTGCATGCTCTAGTTCCAGAGAGATAGCGAATATGTACAAAAATGTATCTTGAAGCGTCCGTTATTTTGGAAAATTGTGGTTTTCTTCAATTATTTTTGCTCACCGTGTTGAAAATCCATGAATGCTGCTTCAATCATTAAGATACCGTATTTAGTGAATTCCTTGACCTCGAAAACCTATATTTTGGCACCAGAATTAGCTTGATACATGCTCTAGTTCCAGAGATCTACAATAAATAGACAAAATTGGCGGCCATCTTGGAAAATGGCGGCTACAGAATTTAGGTTCACGTATTGCGATGTCCACCCAAGATAATTTTGTATCTAATTGGTCCAGCAACATATACAATCAATAACATTTAGGGTGCATGTAATTTTTTGGGGGACTATTGCCCAGAGCCTGGACTAACAGCACAATTTACATTCCATCGAAATTAACACCAACTAAGTTCAATTGAAGAATCCAATCCGCCACCCATCTAGGCCTATATGAGGTCATACTCAATTACGCCACATGTAGGCCGACGTCGCAATCAAATACATAATACATGACGTAATTAAACCCGTCATGAACATTTAAATGCCCGTCAGTTGTGCGATTTGTGTGTCTTTACTACTTAATAAACATTATATGGAATGTTTTGAAACTGATTTTTTACTGGACATTGTTGTTCTCATAGGCAGTCAAATTAGTTTCAAACTAGTCAACAGCTTACATGTATAGTTTTCTGGTAATTGAGGTTTAAGGAGTGAGTGGATCGTTCGATCCCAATACGGACAAAGCGTGGACGGAGCTTAGCTAAAGATGGGCGGGGCATTGCTAAAACTATATTCATCCGTTCAGAATTCAGGCAGCGACATTGATTGATGATCAGAAATTACTTTCACGGGTTTTGAAACACTTTTGTTAACCCCCCCCCCCACCCCCACCCCACCCCACCCCACCCAACCCCCAGTGTCAAGAGCGCCTCGATGCGCTCAAAACGCTTCACAGATAAATTACGATTCCTCAAGAAAGGTTTAGGAGAAGACTTTTTTGTAAACCAAAAACGGCTCAGTTTTTCAGCAAATGAATATTCCTCATGGCGGCTGTAGATGTCGCTTTTGTCCGGCTTGATCATGAATGCGCTAATCGCCAATGAAGCCCAAATTTCCTGCTTGGTCAGTATTCTTTTATAAGGAAAGATCACAGTAATTTTTGAAAATTACCCACTAGAATCACGGTTGCCCCTACTTGACCATGAAAATGTTAACTTGGCACAAGAGGGGCTTAACCATAGAACTCGCAAACCTTGGTTCAATATCACGTGGTATGCAAAATAAGCCCCAGCATATATTCAATGGCGGCAATTCTGTCTTTCGGTCGTTCGCCCAACTTCGAGTCACAGAACAGGTCAGCACCCTCAGCTCATTAGAGGAAAGTGATTTGTCAACTTTTCCGAAAAATACCTCTAAATTCCTTATATTTTTTACAGATTCCGACAATCCTATTGTACTTACCCTGAAACGAAAGTCGCAAGAAGCACAAAACAGTACTTTGTGAACCACTTCATTCTCACCTTTGCAACCTATT
Source organism: Chaetoderma sp. LZ-2023a (assembly GCA_034401795.1). Taxonomy (NCBI): domain Eukaryota; kingdom Metazoa; phylum Mollusca; class Caudofoveata; order Chaetodermatida; family Chaetodermatidae; genus Chaetoderma; species Chaetoderma sp. LZ-2023a. The sequence goes on along the minus strand of CM067359.1, from coordinate 100,344,060 downwards.
TTCTGTGACACTTACAAAGTCAGACGTTATCAATAACTAACTCTTCCAGTACTGTATCACACGTCTTCATTAATCAGTTATAGTTTGGATACTGACCAGTGTTTTGAAATTTTGAAATTTGTGTTGCTGAAAGATATCGGTGTCCAGTAATTCTACATCTTTCAGCGACGTCAATTTAAAAATATGAACCAGTTTTCTTTCAACCAACTCGTATAGTTTCTTTAACTTTCTTTGAGCAGTAAAATTGGTAAAAATTCTTTGTCATTGCCACGAAAAAACATCAAAGGAATACTTGTCACGTTTGCCTAGTATAGAGTGATCCATTTCCAGTTATGCCCCGCCCATTTCTAGCTAAGCTTTGCCCACTTTTTCGCGTGTTGGAATCAATGTATATACTTTGATTACTGAATTCTCAGAATCCCAGCTACAAGGTAAATATACAGATACGCTGCTGAATATTTTGAAACTAATTTGATTATTACTTACAAAAATTCAACCGAATGTTTATTAAATAGTAAGTTTATCAAAGACATACAATTCGTACACTTGACGGACTTTTCAATGTTCACGACCGAGCTAGATCCGCCGCTATATATCATGAGGTCAGCCTACATGTCACGTGATTGGGTATGGAGTCATATAATTGAGTGACACATCGGATCCCCCCAATTATTTCGGCAACAGAAACGTATTCAAATAGTATGAGCATTGTGATAAAAAGAAAATGCTATTGAACTAATGACATAGCACAAACGTTTACTAAGATGGCAGGAGTCGTCGTCAGAAATACAGATATCCCAGTATAGGCCTACGCTTAACCCTTTCTTGACGAATTCGACCAAAACCGGCCTATGCAGTAGCCTTAAGGAATGTCCATTTGCGGGACAAGAGAAGGTTATTTTTTTTACTTTCCTCTGTAATGACTGGCTCGATAAACGAGCCAGTCATTCCAGTGGTAAATTTTCAAAAAATTATCTCTTGACATAGAAATGAACATTTATTAAGCATATATTTTGATTTTTTTCAACATACTTAGTCATTAAAGGGCTAAACTCGCAATGTCAAGGATACTGTTCGTTGACTGAGCCATGTGAAGAGATCGCCTGATAATTGCCTTATCAGTCGGCTACCATTGTAGGCAAATCTAAGAATCTAAGAAGATTTAATGTAAATCCGGGCAAAATTATAATATAACTTCTGTCATCTAATTTGAAATAAATAAAAATTGCATAGTAAATCGCTCAACATCAGATGATGTTGGAAAGTTGCGATAAAATTAAGGACATTGTAGCTAGTGAGCTTCTGAGTGTTGCCTATATTAAGCAATTGCATGCGTTCTTACGTAGAGCAACACGCATACGTGTAACCATAGGCATAGGGGTTGGGGGAGGGCAGTCCGCGAGGGGCGACAGGTCTCTACCCACCCCTCCCCAATAATCATGACCTTGAGGCGGATGCCTATACTCATATCCCCCCACCCCTCAATATTTAGTCTTCCTCGATAACAGCGCCAGTCATTCCAGTTGCAAATCCTCAAAAATAGTCTTCTCTTGGTCTACAAGATGACATCTGAATGTGATTTAGTCCATATTCACCTCCAGAAATGCGGGAGAAGCCATCTGAGAGCATTTAGATTTTTAAATTTCCTGACCCACCCCCACCCCCTTCACACCCATATCCACGCCATAGGCAGCTACAACACCGTGCCAAATTAGTTTCAAAATATTCAACAGCTTACCCGTATAGTTTTCGAGAAAATGATAGTCATTGAGTACACGGGCGGCGTGTGGGTGGAGTTTAGCTGGAGATGGGCGTGGTACAGCTAAAACTGGATTCCTCCATACAAGGCGTGGAAAATATACTCATGAACTGAGTGATACGCGAGACCAGAGAGAGAGAGAGAGAGAGAGGGAGGGAGGGAGAGAGAGAGAGAGAGAGAGAGAGAGAGAGAGAGCGAGAGAGAGAGAGAGAGAGAGAGGGAGAGGGAGAGAAAGAGAGATAGAGCGAGCGAGCGAGCGAGCGAGCGAGAGAGAGAGAGAGAGAGAGAGAGAGAGGGAAAGAGAGAGCGCTCCATTGTAACGCAAGTTAGTGTCACGGTACTGGACTAATACCGGGTACGTTGCGTTATCAATGTTCGTCACATTTTATACATTCTCGACCTGTTTGTTGCAGTCTGACCCAATTCTGACCAAATTAACACTACTTGTATCAACAGCGCCTTAAAACGCTCAAAATTCTACTTATATTAATAAACCATTTTAATGGTTAACATTTTCCAAGAAAATTTTATTTTAGAAGACTAGTTTTGTAAATTTACCACTAAATTATTTGGCGGGCATGACCATCAAAGGCGTAATTTTAAAGAAAAGTCCAGCTTTTGTTTAGCCAGTGCCAATTTGCAGGCCATGAGAAGAGTATTTTTTTTAATTGACTACTGGGATGACTGGCTCGGCCACCGAGTCAGTCATTTCAGTCGTAAATATTCAAAAATACTCATCTCTTAGCCTGCAGATAGACATGCCTCAAGACTACTGCAGAGTAGTTTTTTGGTTGGTTTGACAGTGAAGGTTTGAAGGGTTAAGTTGACACAAGAGGGGTTAAAGGGATACTCATCTAATTCCAAATATCGTACTGTACTGATATATAGAGGATCTGGAACGAGGTCCCATGTCATATCATTAAATTGAGGTGAAAGGTATCGCATTGCATGAGATTTAGCGAGCGCAAAGTGATAATTTTCGACGAGGTTAATAATACTGATATGAAATGTGACCGAGTTCGAGATTCTATTTATCGTATCAACTGATATTTTAACAAAATTTCCAATAAAGTCTATCCTTTAAACGCGGTTAAACGTACAATTTTGCGCTGCTTGTTTTCGTCGCTGTGATGTATTACTTACTAAGAGTTCTAACCAATGCGCTACAAAAAGGAAAAACAAACAAAACATCGTTATTTCGTATTTGAAATTATTTTTAGCGCAACTTCTTAAATTTCTGCATCTATCATATATATATAACGTATTTCATAAGTAGGTAGTATAATTTATCATATAAACAAGCCTTCTAGCCCGTTCCATATTTTTCGATATGAGCACACGTGCCATATTCAACGGAGTATTTTCATTGGCTGTTGGGTGCGCAACCTATTTAAATCGGCCAATTAAAACATCGATTGATGTGAGCGTGACGCGTAGGGATTACTACGCGGTACTGTTTCACCACGATTTGTTTACTACGATTTGTCATTCATGAAACGTCATCGCAAAATGTCATCGTTTGACAGTTTATCAGTCGGCAGCGATTGATGGCCATGGCTCTGCGATAGTCTTAGAAGAAAAGTGTAGTTTACGGCTGACATCGCCGGATTTTGTGGTTGTCACTATATTTTGCTGCGCATTCAGTATCAATTATCAAGTAGTGGTGCGTCACGAAAATCAACAATGAGAAATCAGATAAAAGTCACATCAGCAACTATTTACAAATATCTCAAAATTACAGTTTATATGACAAATAAAATCTGGAACGAGGTCACTTTTCATATCACTATTATGAACCTCGTTGAAAATGATCAATTTTGCACTCGCTAAAGTGCGTGCAAATTGATAATTTTCAACTCGGTCCATAATAGTGATATGAAAAGTGACCTCGTTCCAGATTCTCTATATATTACACAATTTAAATCGCCAAAATAATGTATCCCAGCCGTCTTGTTTACATTTTCACCGTCGTCGTCGCTAGGAAACATTTAACCAATATTTTCTTACACGTTATATAACCAACGGGTTGAACACCTTGTTTATACGATAATTTATGGCGCTAAGATTCCACGTCATTCACTGAATTAATATTGTCCGCTATGAGGAGAGTAGCGCTCATGTTCTTTAAGTTTCAATTCTCTCTACCACCATATTCTGGTGGAAATCACTATGTCAATACATACGAGATACTATTCGCGATCTCGAATCGAAGGAGATCTTGCTAGATACGAATGGTCAAGTATGTGGCGATACATGCAACTCTTTATTTTTGTATCTAATTTGACTGGAAGCTGTTGCTGCCTAATGCATTGTTGTGTATTTGTAGCATAATCTATCAACTGATTGATTAAGATGAGGTTGACCTTATTCAACCATCCGCATAACAAAGTTCACTCAAAAGACAACGCAGTGGAATAATGTAATGTTAGTTATATGCCCAGCCTATCACTAGCTAAGCTCCAGCCACGCGTTACCCGTGTTGGTATCGGTCGATCCCATTACTCTCTGAATCTCAATTTCCGTAAAACTATGCAGGTAAGCTTTTGAAGATTTTGAAACAAATTTGACTGGGCGGCAACGGCGCCCAGTCAAATTAGTTTCCAAAATATATTTATTAAATAGTAGACATTAGACATGCAATTCTTCTAACAACGCTTAGTCTGTCATCAATTGAGCGTTCGTGAGGAACATAACGACATTATTCATGACGTAATTGATTATAACGTCACGTAGTTGATTATGACATCACATGAAACGCGTAATGGGGATTTAGATAGATATCAATTTTTTCAAACTTGAGTATGCTGTCTACCCTCGATGCGAGTCCAATCTTACCTTTCTAGATGGAACGGCATATAGAGGTATCCGATCTGTCACTCATGTGTCTGACATCATAATTAAATATGTCACATATTAGTTCCGGCACAAAAATAGAAAAGCCAGTCACGAACGTGTGCGAATTGTGTGTATTTCTGTTGAATTTATAATTTACCAAACATTCTGTTGGATATTTCCGAAAAAGTTGGCCCCGATCCCAGGATGATTCATAATAAGGAAAAATTAGTTACCTCTCCAGCTTGTGACTCCACAAGAACTGACCAGAGTGACGTTGCCAGCGACCGTCAGTTAGTGCTGGGAAGTGACCGACATGGTCACGAAAGCTACACTCAAACAATTTCTACATCCCTGAGAGGTAACTAATTTTTCCTTATTATTCTGTTGAATATTTAGAAAGTAATTTGACGTTGCTGCGATAAACATACAATATAGGCTGCACGCTTATATGTTTTATCGATCGGGGCATAGCTATGGACGTGTCCCTCAGTAACATGTAAAAAAAACTTCATTATATCTTGAATGTGTGTATTTAGTGACGTAAACTACAGGTGTTATGTGTATATTTCTCTGTTTATAACCAATGATGTCTTGCTCCCTGTAGTGATGTATCTAACTTAGCCACCATGTGTCGTCGCGTACATCATTCTGAAAAACTGAAATAACAAATAATAAAATATAAGAATTAATATAATATCTAATATATATATATATAACTAATTATGGGAGATTTTGTCGGGGAAATGATCCAAGATGCCCCCCCCCCCAAACCGTTTATACAACATTTTCAAATTTGAAATCAACACACCCAAAATATGTTATATATGACTAATTTCGGCTTCAAATCCATCAAATAAAAAATCTATTATGGCCGCCAAATATGCTACATGTTGATTGGTCGACGGCCGCCATATTTTATCTATGAATCAACATCCCTTAAACAACATATAATGACCCTTAACAGTTTTCGCGAAAACTAGGTTAGTAGTATAGGGTGGGGCTGGTCGTTATTGTTCTTCCCAGCAGGGTGTCTTCGAGAACAATGGGTTTTTCAGGAGATCAAAGGAAAAGCTTGTGGAATGGAATGTTGAGAACAATGGCGACTATAACGACATGCATTCTAGAGAACAATGACGCACAGAACGCCACGTTTTTCTCGATAACAATGACGCACAGCCACACATGTAGATTCACTCTGGAATGTTCTATTATTTTGAATTAGTTAACCCTTAAAAATTTAAGTTGTGTATTTTACATTTAAATGTAGCGGCGGCGCGCCCCCCTCCGTGGTTATCTACCATTGTAAAAATAATAAGAGAGTACTGTAAAAGAATAGTGTTTAAGAGGTGGTCTGATAATGGAGGCTGTAAGAGGTTGAGGATGTATGAGGAATTACGGTATTGATGTTTGAAAATAATTTGACTGTTTCGTCGCTAACGTTATTAGTAAACTGTAGAATATTTAGAGACTGTCTGTAAGCTGTTACTGTCTTAGCAACAGCTACCAGACAGATTAGCAACAAAATAGTTGAAAAAATCTTGTATTAATGGTATGTTCGGTTGGAATGGTAACCAAGACTTGGTGGTGATGGATTGGATTCTATCATGGGTTAAAAAGAAGTTAACCCTTTCACCGATGAATTCCCCATATCTCATTTTCATCGATACCATACAGGAAAACTGTTGAATATTTTGTAAATAATTTGACTGTCTGTGTCAGTTGAGGCAGAATGATATAGCATTCCTCCTCAGTTGATATTGCGGGTGATTATGAGGGCTATGCTAGCCTACTTGTTTACAAGTTATGCACGATGTACACATATTTTGATAATTTGTTGCTGAATATTTTGATAATTTGAGTGGTAGCTGAATATTATGATAATCAGTTGCTGAATATTTTGATTGGTTGCTGAATAAATTGATTGGTTGCTGAATATTTTGAAAACGATTTGACTGTGTAAATTTTAATTTCTTATTAGGCGATGTTAGGTAAGAGAGAGGTGGTCTGATAATGGAGGTCGAAGGAGGAGGGAGGAATGCTATCTCAGCCACCCTCTGCTCGGCATTGTTCTCCGCGCATGAGCGCACCTTTATTCACCTGGCGGTCCTTTAAGAAAATGCAGGTGGTCGCTCGTAGAGGTGTCGCGAGGGATGAGGAGGATGGCTGCCGTATATGCTAGCATATTCGCCGAGGCAACATCTTGCGCGATAACTCTGTACGAATATTTTGAAAATAATTGATTGTAAGCCACTGGCGGTTTAGTCACCATTAACCTCCTCCTTGGTTTAAGTGATTTAAAAGATGGCAGTCATTTAATTATTAAATTTGTTATGGAAATGGTCATCACTGACGATCGATGTTGTATAATATTATATAGATAGTTTTATCTACCATATTTATATCATTAAGGCGTCAATCATTTAATTATTTAATTTTTTTTAAACATGAACAAACTCCGTCTTTTAATTTTCAAAAAATCAGAGCGTTGCGTTAAACGGGTTATAGTGATCTACGTTGTATATATATATATATATATATATATATATATATATATATATATATATATATATATATACACCTGTGCAAAAGTTAAGCACCACCCTATTTTTACGCACATGCGAGGGTATATTCATGTGCTATGAAGAAAGCAATAGCATAAACATTTATGTACCCATCCATCTTAGTGCAAGAGGTAATAATGCAACTAGAGGAATGCTGATTATGATGGTGGGGAAACACTGTATGTTTTTGTTTGAACTTGACAACGAGGCCTGAATATGGTTACGTTGACACAACTGACAACTATTGCCCTACAGTTGACACACGTGGCTAGATTGTCATTAATGGTGTCTGAAAACGAAGTTTAACATCTGTGCACGAGTTTGAGACTGTCATTATTAATACCGGGTATATCCACCTTGTGCCTGGATGACGGCCTGGACACGACGTCTCATGCTGGTCACCAACCGACTGATACGCCATTGTGGTATTCGTTGCCATTCAAGATGGAGTGCGTCTGTTAATTCCTGTAGGTTCTGCACAGGAGGATCCCTCCTTCTCACCATGTTTCCCAGAATGTCCCAGATATGCTCAATAGGGTTCATGTCAGGGCTCCTTGCTGGCCATGGTAGGGTTTCGATGGCATTCTGGCGGAGGTATTCATGCACAGCTCTAGCACGATGTGGTCGGGCGTTGTCATCCATGAATATAGGGTGGGTTCCAGGTGCATGATTTACAAAATGAGGGACCACAACTCTATCCAGTATGGAATCTTGATATCTTTGTCCATTTAGTGTTCCAGGTACAGTCAACAGATCCAGCTTACAATCAAATGAGATGAACCCCATATCATAACGGAACCTCCACCAAATGGAACTTCTTCCATGATGTTACGTTGGTCGTACGCCGTGCGTCTGGACCTCCATACACGAGTTCGACCATCTGTGGCATGAAGCAGGAACCGACTTTCATCGGACCAGTGTACCCGTCTCCAGGATCTCATGTTCCAGTGTCTTCTTTCGTTGCACCACCTCAGACGCTCCTCTTTGTGGTGTGCAGTGAGGAGAGAACATCTGACTGGTCTCCTAGCATTCATGCCAGCAGCATGCAGTCTCCTTTTGACGGTAGACATTGACACTCTATTGCGCGTTTCCCATTGCTGGCTGAGCACTCTGCTGTTGGTGAATGGAGATCTCCTAACAAGGCGTACTAGGGCTCGATCATCACGGGCAGTAGTCTTCTTCGGTCTTCCAGATCTAGGCCTGTCCTTCACCTCGTTAGTTTGCCCATGTTTTGCAATCAAACGACTGATTACAGTATGGTTAATGTTCAGCTGTCTGCCAATCTCTCTGCATGACATACCAGTGGTATGCATGCCTATGATTTGCCATTTCACACGATCACTTAACCTTCGTCTTGCCATAGCGGTTCACAATCAAGAGCTAATTCTCTCTGTACAAATAAACCACGGTCATGAACACAAAATTCCTAATCTTGTCGCCTAAATCTGTTCTACACCTCAAACTGGACTTTTACATAACTGAACACGTGTGCTGTTTCCCGCCACGCACGGACATCAAGCGGCGTGAAGTCATGCATGCATGTGCATTTCGTACTTGGAATTATGTCAGCTAACGCGGGGACAAAAAGTATGGCAGCCTAGTTGTACCATCATGTTTCTACGTTCTATTGTTTTTGCTGGTGCTTAACTTTTGCACAGGTGTATATATATATATAATTTTATCTTACGTATTTAAGGCGATTCTTTAAAGTGGAAGTCATTTAATTATTAAAATTTCAAAAATATGAGCAAAATGTGTTCCCCAGTTATTTAATTTTTTTTAAATCAGACACGTACACAGTAAGTTTTCCTATGCTATTATATAGATAGTGTTATCTATCTTATTTATGTCTTCAAAATGGCAGTCATTTAATTCTAAATTTTTCAAAAATATGAACAAAATGCGTTCCTAGTCAATGCATTAATTGTCCACGAACAATAGCGTACAGATGGCCATTTAGAACAGTAGCATCCATCGACCACTTTTGACGGATCAGAATGTGTGCTTGCGTATGCATGTGTGAAGCGGGTTGTTGTGTGTGAACACTTTATTACATTATTTTGTTTTTTGAACAGATAAAGAGTTCTCTTTCAAATGATTTGTGGGCCCTGAAAAGGTCTGTGTTTTGAGATAGGTCTCAGTCTTCGCAGATCCGCACAGGCGTGGTTGTCAGTTTGGTAACAAACTGCATTATGTTTGCTTTTTGTGTATCAGTCAGAGTATCACCGATTACAGGACACCCATGCGGATACTGTTTGATTGGTAATAGACAATAGCACTCCTTGCAGGTGTACACCATCTCTTTAGGTTCTGTTTTCTTGATCATACGCCTACAGACCCTCTCGTGTTTCGACTATCGGCATATGGTGTCACGGATATCGATGGAACACCAACGACATCGCACATACCCAGTGTCTGATCTGTCAAAGTTTGTACTGCTGGCCATTTTAGCCAAATGTACATTAACATTTACATTTATACCACATCGCTCTACTACAAAAAAAATATAAGGAATATCACGTGAGATGAAATCTGACTGCCTAAGGCTACCTAACTACTCTGCAGTTAGACATCCAACCACTTTGCGATGTTTAAACTGGAATGAGAAAATATATTGAATTTGTACCGTTTATAGGAATATATGTACTGCGCCCGCAAATCTGCAACACGTGGCCCACATGTGGCCGCACATGTACACATGCATTTTGGCATGTATGCGTATTCAGGCATTTGCATATACTTGTTACCATCCGCAACAAGTTAACAAGTCAACATTCATAACACGAGCCCCCAAATCCACAACACGCGCCCGCATGCGGCCGCACATATACGCATGCATTTTGGCGTGTATGCGTGTTCAGGCATGTACATATACTTGTTGCCATCCGCAACATGAGCCCGCAAATCCGCAACATGCGCCCGCATACGGCCGCACATGTATGCATGCATTTTGGCATGTATGCGTATTCAGGCATGTGCATATACTTGCTACCATCCGCAACAAGTTAACAAGTCAATATTCATAACATGAGCCCCCAAATCCACAACACGCGCCCGCATGCGGCCGCACATATACGCATGCATTTTGGCGTGTATGCGTGTTCAGGCATGTGCATATATTTGTTGCCATCCGCAACATGCGCCCGCAAATCCGCAACACATTTTAGCCAAATGTACATTAACATTTACATTTATACTACATCGCTCTACTACAAAAAATGTAAGGAATATCATGTGAGATGACTAGCATCCTATAAAAAACTGTCGCGTACTGGCCTCCATATAATGACACATACATGCAAGTGAAAATCTTGGATATGTTCATGGGCTAGATGCGATGGATCAGTTTGTAAAATGGTTTATGCGCATAAAAAAAATCTGTGCGTGTTAAAAAAGTATCGAGGTAAATATGTTTTCTCTGACCACCTCGTTATTGTGCATAAAGCATCTATGATTCGCTTTTAACCCTTCAATTTGTATGCAAACACGTTAACCATCATCTAAAACCCTCAAACATGAAACTAAGCGGCTTCCTACGAGTCATTTAATTTTTTTTAAAAGAGAGCAAAGTACATCTCTATGCGGGTAATATATAGCTAAGCCACGCGATGTTGTATGCATAATATTATATAGATAATAATCATGCATCTCATTTTTAAGGAGTGGTCTTTAAAGCGTCAGTCATTTAATTACTAAATTTTAAAAATTGTTATAAAAATGGTGGGAACAATGTCCACCGTCGTCATCGTTGATGAATAATGACGAGCACCCTTGTATCGTTTAACGTATTAGGTGGTCGATGCGGTCCCTCGTGGTTGTAGTAAAAAAGTATTTTGAAACTAAGTGGAATAGTGGCTTACTATGTCAAATTGTCACATTGAACAGCACTTTTTTAAGAGTTTGTGCGCACGAAGGCGCTAGTGCGAATTGTAGCTTCCTATGTCAAATTAGTATCAAAATTATTCACTTAAACTACCAATGCGCCATGATTTAGGTTTGAAAAAATCAGAAAATAACATCGCTGGAATGAGTGTAGGGGTGGTCGCATAACTGAGGTCAAACGAGTGAGGATGAGGAGGGATGAGGTATGCTAGCGCGGTGCTGCCTGGCACGAGGGATGAGGTATACTAGCATACTTGTTTACAAGGCCGGCAATGTGCGTTGTACAAATATTTTGAAAATAATTTGACTGCGCTGTTAGCGACAACTTTCTATCAAATCATTTCCATGATATTTAGTGAATATTTTGAAAATAATTTGACTGTCTGCATCAACTTTTGCTCAAATTGTTTCCAAAATATTTTGCTAGGAAGTAGATCCCTGGAATGTCTGAAACACCTCGCCAGTCAGCCAGTTAAAGGTAATAAAACTAGGAAAAAATTACCATGTCTGGGTACACACAGTATGAATGCATTATGAGTACCTAGTCATTGAGACCCCGACAACAAAAATAATATAGTTGGCTAACCATGGTCTGGCCATTGCGGCCGCAACCACCTACTACCAATACCGACCATCATCACCATCACCACCACCATCACCATCACCATCCCTCTATCACCACCAGCACCACCACCCACTAAGCACCAACGCCCACCACCAAGCATTAACCCCACCCCATTATCAACCACAACACCTATTTTCATCAACCGCCAACCCAACCGCCACCACCACTAAGTACAACAGCACTCCGATTTGTATATTGAGGGATGTGGGGGGACCTGGCTGGGTAGCTACAATCATCAAATCAACACACGCATAAAGAACCAATGTTTTATTTGTATCCATATTTTTACATTGAAGTAAATATTACATATGATAAAACGTATAGTTGCTGTAGCATAAACAAATAGTCAATGTTCTGGAGATCCATTTTATCGATGACTGATTCCTTATGGATCAGATCCATCACCGTCAGAATCATCATCATTATCCTCAGCATCTAGATGGTTCCTTATGTACTTCTTGATCAGAAACTCTCTTTTTCGAAAAGTTGAGACAGAAACTCTCTTTTTCGAAAAGCTGAGAAGACTGCTTCATCGTATGCGTACCCCTCGTCGATAAAATCTTTAATTTCCTAATGAATTATTTTAATGAGCATAGAGTTCTGTAATCTTCTCGACTGGAGCATTATGTCTATGCACTTTGTAACTAAAGCATCAGCATATACGGAAATAGGCACATATCATACACCATTTGGGTCTGTGTCCACTTCACCATCCTCATCTTCTAAGCCTGATTGTTCAGCGTCTAAGACCTGCTTAATATTTTGGAATATGGTAAATAGTTCCTCATTGCCTATGGCATCTTTTTCATCTTCACCTTCATCTTCACTCTCAGTCTCTGCTGAGTCATTACCGGCTTCACTCTCTGACTCCGCTGGCTCATCATCGTCACTATTCATCTCTGTCATTTCTTCATCTTCACTGTCTAGATTTTTGCTATCTTCATCGTTATGGAATCGAATCTTATGCCGCTTCAGGCCATTTGACCTATTAAAAGTTGAAGCACAATCAAAACCTTTATGTCTCGGCATATTGATTATAGGATAAATCTAGCAAGTATTCAAGTTACAAGGTTCTTCAAAGAAATCTGACTGCCTAACTACTCTGCAGTTACACGTCCAACCACTTTGCGATGTTTAAACTGGAATGAGAAAAGGGATTGAATTTGTACCATCTATAGGATTATATGTACTGCGGCCGCAAATCCGCAATATACGCCCGCAAATCCGCAACATGCGCCCACAATCTGCATCATGCACCCGCAATCCGCAACATACGCCCGCAAATCCGCAACATGTGCCCGCAATCCGCATCATGCACCCGCAATCCGCAACATACACCCGCAAATCCGCAAATGCGGCCAACATGCGACCGCACATGTATGTATGCATTTTGGTGTGTATGCGTGTTCAGGTATGTACATACACTTAGTGCCATCCGCAACACACATCCGCAAATCCGCATCATGCGCCCGCAAATCTGCAACATATGCCCGCAAATCTGCACCATGCGCCCACAATCCGCATCATGCACCCGCAATCCGCAACATATGCCCGCAAATCCGCAAATGCGGCCCGCATGCGGCCGCACATGTATGCATGCATTTTGGTGTGTATGCGTGTTCAGGCATGTACATACACTTGGTGCCATCCACAACACGCACCTGCAAATCTGCATCATGCGCCCACAAATCTGCAACACACGCCCGCAAATCCGCATCATGCGCCCGCAATCCGCAACATACACCCACAAATCCACATCATGCGCCCGCAATCCGCAACATACGCCCGCAAATTCACAACATGCGGACCGCATGCATTCGCACATGTACGTATACATTTTAGCCAGCAGAGCCAGTCATTCCGATGAAAAATTTTCAAAAAGTCTTCTGGCGCACGCATGCGCACACCGTGGTATGCACGCACCTACGCACAAGGACACAATGTATAACTAGCAGTATCACGTATTAGCACATGTGCATACGAGCGAGACCTTTATTAAATCCTCATTGACATACCCTCTCCAACCTATATGCCATTTTTTTCAAGCACAGAGCTCTCACACATTGCGACCACAATGTCTAGACAAATGGATAGCTGTCAGAGTCAGTCATTCTGGTGATAAATTTTCTAAAATAGCCTTCTCTAAAGATGCAAGTATGAATATGAGGAAATTCGCTATGGGTTGGCGGGTGCATGGGTGGTGGTGGTGGGGTTAATGCATGGTGATGGGTGTAGGTCGTAGTGGCGGCGGTGGTGGTGGTGGTGGTGGTGGTGGTGGTGGTGGTGGTGGTGGTGGTGGTTGTGGTGGTGGTGGGTATTGGCGATGATGATGGTGGTTGGTGGGGGGTGTTTACTGGCGCAATGACTAGACAAATGGATAGCCTACAGTGCCAGTCATTCCGATGATAAATTTTCAAAAATAGCCTTCTCTAAGGATGCAAGTATGAATATGAAGAAATTCGCTATTTGTTGGCGGGTGCATGGGTGGTGGTGGTGGGGTTAATGCATGGTGTTGGGTGTAGGTCATAGTGGTGTTGGTGATGGTGGGTCTTGGCGATGATAATGGTGGTTGGTGGGGAGAGGGGGGGGGTGTTTGCCGGCGCAATGACTAGACAAATGGATAGCCTGCAGTGCCAGTCATTCCGATGATAAATTTTCAAAAATAGTCTTCTCTTGTACCACAAATATGAATATGAAGAAATTCGAGGGTTAAAATGGTTAATAGAGTCCATGTAATGACGTAACACGAGGTGGTCGCTTAGGGCAGGACTGAATTATATAGTAAAAACATGGTTATAAAGTATCACTGCTCTGTAGCCAAAAGGATATATTTATATTTGTAGTAAACGGTCATCTATGATTATGCTACAACGCTCAAAATGTTGCTCTTAATTGTCGTATCTTTAAGCATCGGTAAACAGCAATAGCCGGTGAGCGGGTGCAGGCATTATTATCGATTTTTTACAAACTCACGGCGAGGACATTGTAATATCCCATGCTTAGAACTAGACGGGTGGTACATTCTTATAGTATTCCTTAACACGTGACATGTTTGTATCTCGATTAAAGATTGATCTTGGTGCTTTAACATTCTTTCGTTATTAACACATGGTATGTTTGTATCTCGATTAAGGACCGATCTCACGGCTAATGTGTCAGTAATGGTTAAATCATACGCAAAAAATACTCTTTTTAGCATAAGTACGCTCGACATACAATTCTATAAACGCACGGAACCCTCAGAGATATAATGACCACATTTTAACCATCGTATCTAAAACGACTGACGTTATTGCAAAGTATTTAAAAAACAATTTGTGCATAATGCCGGTTAAAAGTCAATCAAAATATTCGACAAAAATAGTTTTTCTAATAACGTTAGCGACGTCAAATTAATTTCAAAATATTCAACAGTTTTCCTGTATGGTATCGATGAAAATGATATATGGGGAATTCATCGGTGAAAGGGTTAACTTCTTTTTAACCCATGATAGAATCCAATCCATCACCACCGAGTCTTGGTTACCATTCCAACCGAACATACCATTAATACAAGATTATTTTTAATATTTTGTTGCTAATCTGTCTGGTAGCTGTTGCTAAGACAGTAACAGCTTACAGGCAGTCTCTAAATATTCTACAGTTTACTAATAACGTTAGCGACTAAACAGTTAAATTATTTTCAAAATATTCAACAGTTTTCCTGTATGGTATCGATAAAAATGAGATATGGGGAATTCATCGGTGAAAGGTTAACTTTTTTAACCCATGATACAATCCAATGAATACATCACCACCAAGTCTTGGTTACCATTCCAACCGAACATACCATTAATACATGATTTTTAAAATATTTTGTTGCTAATCTGTCTGGTAGCTGTTGTTAAGACAGTAACAGCTTACAGGCAGTCTCTAAATATTCTACAGTTTACTAATAACGTTAGCGACAAAACAGTCAAATTATTTTCAAACATCAATACCGTAATTCCTCATACATCATCAACCTCTTACAACCTCCATTATCAGACGAGACAACCTCTTAAACTCTATTCTTTTACATTACTCTCTTATTATTTTTACAACGGTAGATAACCATGGAGGGGGGCGCGCCGCCACTACATTTAAACGTAAAATACACAACTTTTAAACTTTTAAGGGTTAACTAATTCAAAATAATAGATCATTCCAGAGTGAATCTACATGTGCGGCTGTGCGTCATTGTTATCGAGAAAAACGTGGCGTTATAGTCGTCATTGTTCTCTATAATGCGTGTCATTATAGTTGCCATTGTTCTCAACATTCCATTCCACAAGCTTTTCCTTTCATCTCCTGAAAAACCCATTGTTCTCGAAGACCCCCTGCTGGGAAGAACAATAACGACCAGCCCCACCCTATACTTCTTAGGTTATCCAAGATGGCCGCCGAACCATTTGGCCAATCTAGTTCACTTGAACAAACTTGGTTCACTTCTTGCCCTAGATGATAGTTCATGAGTTTTGAATCGATCCACCATGCGATTTCGGAGAAGATTTTTTAAAGACATTTCTTAATATCAGCCAAATCCGAAATGTACAGTGAGCAAATGGGCCGACCGGCTTCCTTTGAGCAAAATTGGATCTCTATATGCTATGGATGTTTCCTGCCAAATACAATTGAAATCGGCAATGTGGTTCTTGAATATAAATCTTTTAAATAAATTGATGGACGGACGGACGATGGATGGATAATGGAAGGACTGATGACAGATGGATGGGTATAATCTCATTTAGCCTTCCAGGTCATGTGAGGTAAATATATGTGAGGAGTCTCCAGTCGGTAACACGAGGGTAAATAAAAGACATTTGCAACCTAGCTTTTCTTTTCACTCAAAGAGATACTATTCTCATTTCAAATGCTGCACAGATAGATATATAGATTCGAGATCATTCACTTAACGGTACATTCACTTATATTTTTCAAAATAATGGATCTTTCCAGTTTTAGCTATGCCCCGCACATCTATAACTATGCTCCACCAACACTTCGCCATGTTGGTATCGATAGATCCATAAAATCCCTGACGATTGATTTCCTGAAAAATATACAGGTAAGCTGTTATATATTTTGAAATTAATTTGACCGGGCACTGTTACTGCCTATACAACACTTTTTCAGACATCAATTAACCGTTCATGTCGAACTTATCTACGTCATTCATGCCGTCATTGATTATGACGGCATCCTACACATCACGTAGTTGATTATGATGCCATATGATGGATGAAAAAACTGGAAAGGTCCAGTGGCTTTTAAACATCAGGTTAATGTTGAACTGCGGTCGCCGCCATTTTGTCTCATCGAGTGATAATGTGAGATGTCACGTAAGTACCTATACAACAGAGTCTTTGTTGTGTAATAATTATCATAACAATGTCCAGTCAAATTAGATTCAAAATATGCAACAGGTTACCTATATGAGTACCTTTACACAAAATTGGCAGGCTCTAGATGGCACCTTAGTTATTATTGGTTTGATTGGCGTCTATCGAGTCCTTGATTCGAGGTCCCATTCACGCCATATCTCGGCTGGTCTTATTTCAGTCTATTATTGGTAGCTTCCCCAGTTTTTACACTATTTACCATTTATACTCCTGCGTAGCTCAGGAATGAACGAGGTGATTTTTTTATGAGGTATATCGGGTCCTTGTCTAGTATGTTCCACCACAAGGCCCCAGCCTCAGAAGAAGTTATTGGGTTGACTGGCATCTATCGAGTCCATGATTCCAGACCCCATTCATGCATACATATCTAGGCTGGTTTTTTTGTTTCAGTCTATTATTGGTAACTTCCCCAGCTTTTAACTGCTACCCATTTATTCTCCTGGGTAGAGAGAGGCACAGCGGAGTGAATGAGATTGCCTATGTTTTCAGCGATCGTTGGTTGGCCGAACGGAGATGCGATCTCGGTGTCGCCACTCTGCTAGTTACCGCCTGAGCTATGGCATCTTCTGTGGCCCAAGCCTCAGAAGTTATTGGTTTGATTGGCGTCTATCGATTCCTTGATTCCAGGTCCCATTCACGCCATTCTAGGCTGGTTTTATTTCAGTCTCAACTTCCCCAGCTTTTGCACTGGTACCCATTATACTCATGGCTCCGAGGAGTGAAGGAGATTGCCTATGACATAACAGCAATCGTCAGTTGGCCGAACTGAGACGCGATCCCGGGGCCGCCGGTTTTACAGCTCTACTCATTACCGCCTGAGCTACCGCTTCCTCTGGTCTATACTTGATTGAGCTTATATAAACTTAGGAAGGCTCGGTCTAGGTTTTTTGATTGGTTGTAAAGGAAACCGCGACAGCCTTCATAGGCTGGAGAAATGTATCAATATATAACTATTAAAGGCTGAATATCGTTTTTTAACAGCATGATAAAGAGCTTAAGATGCCATGCATAGTTTAAGAGTGGCACGTTACATAACCTGATTGTTATTAGGCGATGAGTTTAATTTTCTATTAATTAGATAGACGTTTAGAGAAGTTTGCTGCGCACGGACTTTGACTTTGACTAGATAGGACCTACTAATCGCGAAACCATGACCTTATAATGGCTGTAATACAAGAGGAAGTCTAATACATGTCATACGTACTACGCTGATAATATCATAATAAGATATAAATTATGCCTTTAAGGGCTAAATTTGGTCGAGGAAATCAATATATCTCCTTTCTCACTGTCCATTTACAGGCCAAGAGAAGACTATTTTTGAAAATTTACCACTTGAATGACTGACTCGGTTACGGAGCCAGTCATACCAGTGGTAATTTTTCAAAAAGAATCTTCTCTGCTCTACAAATGGGCATTCCCCAAGACCACAGCAGATGTTTGTTTTGGCCCACTTCGCGATGAAAGGAGTTAAACGCATTGCCATGGTAGCGTGACGTAACTTACCGGCGTGTAATATGTGAGAAACTCTGATTTATCCACAAGACCATTCCCTGAAAAATAAACACAATATAGTGATGCTAATTTTTAAAGCCATCTTGGGTTAATTTGAACATATTATTGGGTCAAACCGACAAAAACGGGTTCTGTAGTGGGCTTGAGGAATGTTCATTTGCAGGTCAAGATTAGACTAATTTTTACCACTGGAATCAATATCCGCTACTACGAATTTTCAGGCCAATGAATTTAAGACATTGCTCCTTTAAGTCTGTTAGCCTCGTTAGATTGCAATACGGGAGGACGGCTTGAAGAAAATCCATGTCCTTTTTTGTTCTAAGAAAAATTTTGGAACAGCATTTCGAAAAAAAGCCTTCAGAACAGGTGTGATGTTGGGACAGCGCTTAGAGCATGCAATAGCATATAGTTCAGCGCAATATAAATGCACTATCTATCTATCTATCTATCTATCTATCTATCTATCTATCTATCTATCTATCTATCTATCTATCTATCTATCTATCTATCTATCTATCTATCTATCTATCTATCTATCTATCTATCTATCTATCTATCTATCTATCTATCTATCTATCTATCTATCTATCTATCTATCTATCTATCTATCTATCTATCTATCTATCTATCTATCTATCTATCTATCTATCTATCTATCTATCTATCTATCTATCTATCTATCTATCTATCTATCTATCTATCTATCTATCTATCTATCTATCTATCTATCTATCTATCTATCTATCTATCTATCTATCTATCTATCTATCTATCTATCTATCTATCTATCTATCTATCTATCTATCTATCTATCTATCTATCTATCTATCTATCTATCTATCTATCTATCTATCTATCTATCTATCTATCTATCTATCTATCTATCTATCTATCTATCTATCTATCTATCTATCTATCTATCTATCTATCTATCTATCTATCTATCTATCTATCTATCTATCTATCTATCTATCTATCTATCTATCTATCTATCTATCTATCTATCTATCTATCTATCTATCTATCTATCTATCTATCTATCTATCTATCTATCTATCTATCTATCTATCTATCTATCTATCTATCTATCTATCTATCTATCTATCTATCTATCTATCTATCTATCTATCTATCTATCTATCTATCTATCTATCTATCTATCTATCTATCTATCTATCTATCTATCTATCTATCTATCTATCTATCTATCTATCTATCTATCTATCTATCTATCTATCTATCTATCTATCTATCTATCTATCTATCTATCTATCTATCTATCTATCTATCTATCTATCTATCTATCTATCTATCTATCTATCTATCTATCTATCTATCTATCTATCTATCTATCTATCTATCTATCTATCTATCTATCTATCTATCTATCTATCTATCTATCTATCTATCTATCTATCTATCTATCTATCTATCTATCTATCTATCTATCTATCTATCTATCTATCTATCTATCTATCTATCTATCTATCTATCTATCTATCTATCTATCTATCTATCTATCTATCTATCTATCTATCTATCTATCTATCTATCTATCTATCTATCTATCTATCTATCTATCTATCTATCTATCTATCTATCTATCTATCTATCTATCTATCTATCTATCTATCTATCTATCTATCTATCTATCTATCTATCTATCTATCTATCTATCTATCTATCTATCTATCTATCTATCTATCTATCTATCTATCTATCTATCTATCTATCTATCTATCTATCTATCTATCTATCTATCTATCTATCTATCTATCTATCTATCTATCTATCTATCTATCTATCTATCTATCTATCTATCTATCTATCTATCTATCTATCTATCTATCTATCTATCTATCTATCTATCTATCTATCTATCTATCTATCTATCTATCTATCTATCTATCTATCTATCTATCTATCTATCTATCTATCTATCTATCTATCTATCTATCTATCTATCTATCTATCTATCTATCTATCTAATGTAGGGATCCATTTCTAGCTAAGCCCCGCCCATTTAAAAATAATCCTGTCCATTTCTAGTTAAGCACCGCCCATTTCTATCTAAGCTCCGCCTACGCTTTGCACGTGTTGAGAACGATCGAACCCTGAATTTTCAGAATCCCAATATGATATCAATTAGGTATCTATACAGGCAGGCTGTTGGATATTTTAAAGCGAAATATTCAAAACCCTGCCTGTTTTATTAAATATGCATAGACTTCATGCACTTGAGGGACTATTCAATGTCTATGACTGAGCTTAGCTATGTCATTCATTACGCATTTTGATTGTGACATCAGCCTACACGTGGGATAATGTACCTTCCCAGATTATCCGTCCATTATATAACGTCATATGACGTCATAATCAACTACGTGATATGTAAGATGACGTCATAATCAATTACAGCATAAATTACTCTAATTAGGCCGTCTTAAACACTTAACAGTCCGACACGTTGTACGAATTGTATGTCTTTACTATTTAATACACATTCTGACGAATATTTTGAAACTAATTTGACTGGTCGCTGTTTCTGTCATAGGCAGCAACAAGACCCAGTCAAATTAGTTTCAAAATATTCAACAGCTTACCTGTATATTTTTCCGAAAATTGATAGTCAGGGATTATAGGGATAGATCAGTCCCAACGCAAGCGAAGTCCCATTCACGCCATATCAATGGTTTAATTTTAGTCTATTATTGGTAGCTTTCCCAGTTACAGCGGTACCCATTTGTACTCCTGGGTGGAGAGAGTCAATGCGGAGTAAATGAGATTGCCTATGTTTCCGCCGACTGCTCGTCCGCCACCTGATCGCCTGTCAATTGAGCGGGATTTGAACCCAGCCCGACTGATTTGGCCCACTTAGTAGTAGTAGTAGTAGTAGTAGTAGTAGTAGTAGTAGTAGTAGTAGTAGTAGTAGTAGTAGTAGTACTAGTAGTAGTAGTAGTAGTAGTAGTAGTAGTAGTAGTAGTAGTAGTAGTAGTAGTAGTAGTAGTAGTAGTAATAGTAGTGGCAGTAGTAGTAGTAGTAGTAGTAGTAGTAGTAGTAGTAGTAGTAGTAGTAGTTGTGGTAGTGGTAGTAGTAGTAGTAGTAGTAGTAGTAGTAGTAGTAGTAGTAGTAGTAGTAGTAGTAGTAGTAGTAGTAGTAGTAGTAGTAGTAGTAGTAGTAGTCGAAGTGAACGCACGCGTTTATTTAGCTCTGCAATTGCTGCCCGAATTTGCTAGTTTCTAGCGCGATTTTGTAGATAAATTTTATACATATATTTCATATTAGTATTTCCGTTCAAATTTTATGTTTAATTTGTAAATTCTCGTCTTGGTTGGAGAGGATTTTGTGTCTCCATTTGCTAAAGGCACTCCTCTTAGCTGGCGGATTCCGCCATTTAATAAGACGCCTCTTACTGTGGTCAATGCAATACATTTCTTCCCGCCCCAGTATGCTATTTCTATAGTTCGTTGGCTAGCGCATTATATTTTGGCAAGATCGCTTGAGTGAGTTGATTTTATTCCTTTGTCATTTATACGCGCAAGCCTAGTACTTTGATTATATAAATCTTTATAGTCAGTTGGCTGTCCCCGGTCAACTCGAACAGACTAACAAATATATGACTGTAAAATGTGTGTATGCATTAGGAAACCACTTTAATCGGTTAGGTGTTAGTGAACCACTTAGAAAGTGGTTCAAACTAACAAATATACGATAGTACTATCTATTCGTATATTTGCTGGTTGGTGTCAGGGTTTCAAAAGGGGACCTTATTTATTTAGTGTTTAGCTCTTTCCCTGACGTCTTGGTATTATATATGTGTATTGCCCCTTATATATTGTAGTAGTATGGGTTTCCTCTCTTATTAAAACACCATGGCAACCTCCTATAAGCGTACCCTGAATCTGAAAATCAAGACAAAGGCTTGGGGTGTTTCGGCAATTGAGGTGTATCGTCGGTTGAAGGATGTAGCTGGGGCAGGGTCACCGGTCCTTCAAGGTCTCATTAACGTTTCAAAATCTGTATGGAATGTCACTGTAGTTAATGAAAGTGTGAAGGAAAAGTTGCTCGATGAGGTCCTGGTCGTGTGTAATGTGGAGGAAATAGATTCTGATCGTCTATTAGTCAAGATGAAGGTTCCACTAGAGATCCCAGAGGAACGGGTTATCAATGAATTGATCAAGTATGGCAAAGTAGACAAAGTAAAACACGAGACCTATCCATTTGATCGAACCTTAGAAAATGGCATCAGAAGAATTTGGTTTGAAAAGGTAGAACAACCTCTCCCAAGTAAGGTCACGCTAGATGGTCGATTTATCTTGCCATTCTGGTACAGGGGGCAATTAAAGACTGTAGAATCTGCTTAAGCACAGAACATCTTGCAACAGATTGCCCTAACAAAAACAAATGTCTAGTTTGTGGATCATCTGATCATTTTAAGTGGCGATGCCCGCAGAACAAATATGTCAAAAAGGGGGCTGATAAAAGTGCAGAGCAAGTTGTCTCTAACGAGAATGTCATAGAACCGGTAGCTGCTATGATTGTAGCTGAAATCCATGTTAATGGGAAGCATGTTGCTAAAGAAAATGTCATAGATCCAGTAGTTGCTGAGATTATAGCTGAAGTCCATGTTAATGAGAAGCATGGTGAAAAAACTATGAATCCAATCGCTGTATTTGCAGGCTATGAAATAGAGGTTCTAGATGAGGGGCTAAGTCTTACTCCAGTAACAAGTCAATCCAAGTCTGATGTCAGAGAGGCTAATTCCACACAAGTTGAAGATGATGATCAATACCCTCTGGAAGAGAGTTTTAATTTAGGACAAGTAAAATTCAGGTCGCAAGATAGTGAAACTAACTTTGATTTTCCACTGAGTACACTCAATCTAGACGATTTAAATAATATAGAGAAAGTAATTGGTGTCTCGGATCGATTGAGTGGAACAAAGCAACAGAAAGATGGAGATAGTTCTGAATCAGAAATAGAGGAATATGATATAGAAGACGATAATATGTCAGTCGCTGAATCTGATATATCCATTCAAACACAGAGTTCTAAATCACCCGATGAAATGGTCATGAACAGGTCAGATGCAGGAGAGGTGTTAGTTCCATATGTGACGGCAAAAGGGGTTAAATATAGGCATCTGCGTCATGATTCAGTTATATTAAAATATAAGCATTTGGAAAAAGTTGAGCTAAGTAGTGCAGCATTTGCGAGTTAAATAGGTAAATGGTCTAAGAGAGGGTCGAAAAAAACAAAATCTAGTTAGCTTAATAATGGCGGTTATACACATCATTTTATTAATTTTTATGCTAATTTGCACACTCAATTGTAGAGGCTTAAATAGTGACATAAAGCAACGTCACTTACTAGAGACTCTGAAAAATGAGCAGATTGACATTGCTTTGATACAGGAAACAAAAATTCAGAAGTCAGAATCATACGATAATTTAGAAAAGATTTCTGGATCCAGAATATTCTATTCGTTATCTCAAGATAATAGTGCAGGCGTAGCAATTGTTATACTCCCTCGTTGTTAAGCCTATGTAAATATAATCTCTTCAGTATCAGGTGCAAATGGTCGCTGGGTGAGAGTCACGCTAGATATACAACAAACACGTTTCACGTTGCTGTGTATATATGCACCTGCATCTCATCAACTAAGTCGTAATTTTATTAATGAGATGTCTACAACAGCACTAGACAACATCACTGAAACCTTAGTAATGGGTGGTGAATTTAATTGTGTCGTAGACAAAGAAAATGACAGGAATGCAACTTCAACTTATACTGATACATCACATAGACTCTTAAAAGAAATATGTGATAATGAAAATTTAGTTGACACCTATAGAATATCAAAACCTCATGGTAAAGATCTTACATGGTTTTCGGCAGATGGTTAAGTTGGTTCAAGGATTGACAGAATGTATGTGAATAGTTTGTTGACTGGGTACTGGAGAGATGTTAATATTAAGCCAGTCGCATTCTCAGATCATAACATGGTTTGTGTAACCTTTGCCTATGCTGATTGGGTAACAAAAGGGGTTGGGTTTTGGAAATTAAACACAACACTGTTGGGAGAAGAATTTTATAAGAATAATATAGAGAGTTGTTGGCAACATTGGATTAATAGGAAAGCATCATATAAGAGCACATTGCAATGGTGGCAGGATGCAAAACTGGATTTAAAGTATGTTTCCAGAAAGTATGCTATTAGAAAAGCACGGGAAATATGCAAACGCAAGAAAACACTTTATGTTTAAATTAATGCTAAAGCAAAGAATGGTGAAGATAATTATTATGAATTACTGGGTAAAATTAAAAGTAAAATGAGAGATATAGAACAATATGAGTTTGAGGGTGCAAAAATTAGAGCAAGAGCCCAGATGCACGCATAATGGGAAAAGCCAACCCGATATTTTTGCACATTAGAAAAAGGACGGGCAATGGATAAGGTGATGTGCTCATTAAACATGCCGGATGGTTCAACCATCTTTACCAACAATGAAATGAGTACTAGAGTATGCAATTACTATGAGTCATTGTACAAGTTAGAGGGATTTAATGAAGATGCAAAATTGGATTTGTTAGCAAATATAGACAAAAAGGTGTTAGACACAGGTAGTGAATTTTGTGATCAACCCTTAACACTAGAAGATTTAACTAAATCCTTTAAAGGTATGAAACTAGAAAAATCACCGGGGTGTGATGGCCTTCCAGTTGAATTTTACCAAACGTTTTGGCACCTTGTAGGTCCAATAATGGAAGAATTAGCCACTGAAAATTTTGAGAAAGTCTATTTACCACCAACTATGGCTAGGGCATACGTAAGGCTAATATATAAACGAAATGACAGACGTCCAATTCAGAATTACAGACCAATTTCTCTACTATGGGTAGACTACAAAATAATATCCAGAGCACTAACATTGAAACTAGGTAGTGTTTTAGGAGAAATCATTGGAACAGAGCAGACATGTGCTGTACCTAGGAGGACAATTTTAACCAATACCATGTTAATAAGAGACCTTATACAATTGGTTGAGAAGGATAGCATCCCTTCAGCTGTGATTGCCTTGGACAACGAAAAGGCATTTGACCATGCGGAATGGATTTTCTTTTTAATTCTTTGCAATCATTTGGGTTAGGCTCAAACTTTATTAAATGGGTTAAGATATTATATACAAATTGTCTTAGAACGTGGTGTTAGACAGGGGTGTTCCCTATCGCCATCATTATTTGTTATTGTGATGGAATCCCTTGGCATAGCATTGAGGCAAAATAATAACTTTCAAGGCATATGTATTCGTGGCATAGAAAGACCACTTAAGCTGTCACAATATGCTGATGACACAATTGTGTTTGCTAGTTCAAACAATGATTTTGCAATTTTAAACCATGTACTAGAAAAGTTCCAAAATGCATCGGGTTTGAAAATCAATAAAGGAAAATCCAAAGGATTATTTCTGGGGCGATGGAAAGAGCGGAATGATCAGCCACTTGAAATAAATTGGTCTAATGATACCATTAAGATTTTAGGCATCTATTTTAGCAGGAAACCGAATACAACACACAATTGGAATGAACGCGTATCTAAGCTTAAGAGAATATTAGCCAATTGGAAGCGTCGTCCTCTTTCAATTTTTGGTAGAGTATTTGTTGTCAACAACTTGGTATTATCTGGGCTATGGTATACAGCATCTGTTGTACACATGCCAAACATGTAGAAAAGGAGGATAATGAGTTGATATTGTCATTCATATGGGAAGAAAAGAATCATTTAGTTTCCCATCGTGTTCTCAATAATGCTAAGTTAGAAGGAGGACTTGATTTAATTGATATTAAAGTGAAATGTGTTTCTTTAAGGTTAAAATTTGTGTGTGATCTTATTACATCAGATGAGACGTGGGCATGTGTTTCACGAGCTCTCATGGAGAGAATTGCAGAACCATTTCTGGCGGAGCATGTTTTTACCTCAAAAGAAGCCACCTCCGAATAGCCAAATGATACCAGATGTGTTTAAAGATCAAGTTAAGGAGTTAGAAATATTTGACAGATACATGCCTCCAGCTATGTGCTGGAAGGAATTACTAGAACAGCAATTGTGGGGCTATAGTAATATATGTTATAACAATGCAGTACTTTATCTACCGTCCTTTGCAAAATATGGCATTCAACATTTATCTGATATGATACAGCCTCAAACACGTAGATGGATTTCAATGCAAGAAGTAGTTAGAAAAACACATATGAGGCATATAGATGTCCAGCGGTTGCTAAATAAAATAAAACATGATGTACTAATTGAATGGTTTCGTCTGCCAAATGTAAATAATATTAGTTTGACTCCACAACCTGCATTAGTTCTTGATGATGAGATGTTAAAATACAAGATGAGATCCAAGGAATGGTACCACATTATGAGACGAAAACAAGTAACACCTCCCGTAGCAATTATGAGATGGGATGACTCAAGCTATAAACCATCCAGTTGGAAAAATGTATGGAAAATCTTACATTCTCCATACATACCAAATATGGCTCATGATTTATTGTGGCGATTACTACATCGACGGCTATGGGTGGGACACTTGACATACAAGTGCAATATTACGACTTCTGATAGGTGTTGCTTATGTCAAACAGACGAGGAAACAATCAAGCATTTATTTGTGGAATGGCCAATATCGTCACAATTTTGGGACTATATCAGCCAAATCTTGGCACAATTTGGAGCGAAGCCCATTGTTCTAGAAACGCATGTAGTCTTATTTAGAGAATTTGGATCAAGCGGTGTAAATATCATAAAGTCTGAAAAGACTATTTTAATAACAATACTAACCATAGGTGTTTGGGCCATCTGGAAACATTGGTGTGCACAGACGAAAAATCCATCTATGGGCAATCACAATAGAGCAATAAAGGCAATATTTCGTTCATTGCTGCTGAATCATATTCCTTGCGATTATTTTAGATTAAAGCAGCATGGTAAAGAAACGGTATTCAAAGACATATGGTGCAAAACAAACATAGTTTCAATAGAGTTGGGAACTGTAAAAATAAATGAGCCTGCACTAGCTTAATTCATTTAATTACTACAGCTGATTTATCTGTGTCTTTATTTAATCTGTGTCCTGTAATTCATTTTAGTCTGCCCTTTGATATTGTTATGTTTAATAATTCATGTTACAATACCAGACTGGGGTAATTTAATAATCAATCGATAAAGTAAGTTGCCGTTGAATTATAAAATTTTCCTGGCTAATTTTAGAAACTTGCACAGGATTTTATAGGGTTATTTGTTCCCGGGTAATTTACAAAACCTTACAACAAAGTAAATCAAAAATGTAAACAAGAGCGCCATCTATTTCCATCTATTTTTCTGTAATCTTTCTGCTGACTATATATGTTATGCTACCCAAATGCTACTACGCCCGCTGATCTTTAAAGAATCAGCCCACTGGCGTCAATGATTGACTTATTTGTCATTGATTGACGAGTCACTTTTCATTTGTTGAATAGTTGCACTCGCCACACGGGCCTACTACCACACATGGATTGAATGGTAATTTACAAAACCTTACAATAAAGTAAATAGAAAATGTAAACAAAAGCTCCATCTATTTTTCTACGATTTTTCTGCCAACTATATGTATTATACTACCCAAATGCTACTACGCCCGCTGATCTTTAAAGAATCAGCCCACTGGCGTCAATGATTGACTTATTTGTCATTGATTGACGAGGCACTTTGCATTTGTTGGATAGTTGCACTTGCCACACGCGTTTACTACTACACCTGGGTTGAATAGTAATGCCTTTGTTAAATTTTGTTTTGCTATTGGATCTTTATCAGCCTATTGTTTTGTATATATACTATTAGAGCCATATGTATTCATGGATTGTATTAATGCTCATTATTTATCTTTTGTTTTGGTGTAATATTAATCAGGCTTACTAGTTCACCAGTTTTTTTTCTGGGGGTTTGCATGGCTTTTTAAAGGAGTTCCTCTGTGAAGTTTGTCCGACTGAGTTAAAAAAAAATAGTAGTAGTAGTAGTCGAAGTGAACGCACACGTTTATTTAGCTCTGCAATTGCTGCCCGAATTTGCTAGTTTCTAGCGCGATTTTGTAGATAAATTTTATACATATATTTCGTATTAGTATTTCCTTTCAAACTTCATGTTTAATTTGGAAATTCTTGTCTTGGTTGGAGCGCATTTTGTGTCTCCATTTTCTAAAGGCACTCCTCTTAGCAGGCGGTTTCCGCCATTTAATAGGTCTCCTCTTACTGTGGTCAATGCAATACCTTTCTCCCCGCGCCAGTATGCTATTTCTATAGTTCGTAGGCTAGCGCATTGTATTTGGCAAGATCGCTTGAGTGAGTTGAATTAATTCCTTTGTCATTTGTAAGCACACGCCTAGTACTTTGATTATATAAATCTTTATAGTCAGTTGGCTGTCCCCGGTCAACTCGAACAGATTAACAAATATATGTCTGTAATATGTCACGGCTATCGATGTGTATCATGGGTTAAAGGACGTCGTTGGCGTGGGACCTGCTGCTTTGCAGGGGCGTATCAATGTTTCTAAAACTGTATGGAATGTAACAGTGTCAAATGAGGGGGTCGAGGAAAAGCTTCTAGAAGATGTTCTTATTGTAAAAGGCGAAGTTTGTAATGTAGAGGAAATCGAGTCAGATAGGTTGCTCGTGAAGATGAAAGTTCCACTAGAAATTCCAGATGGCAGAATCATGAATGAACTCAAGAAGTATGGCAAAGTGCAAAAGATTGAATGGGAAACGTATCCCTTTAACAGAATGCTAGAAAACGGTGTAAGATGCATCTGGTTTGATAAAAGGATAGCCTGTTACCAAGCAGATTGATGCTTGATGGCAGCTTTGTCCTGCCCTTGTGGTATAGAGGCAAATTAAAGAGTGCCAGATCTGCCTAAGTACTGAACATTTGGCAACAGATTGTCCCAATCGAAACAAATGTTTGCTCTCGGGTTCAGTTGACCATTTTAAATGGCGCTGTCCAAAAATCAAAACAAGCCCTCAGTATCAGGAGATAATCGCCCATTAAAGGATGCAACTGAGTCAAATGCTTCTGGAGCAATCACTACGGAAGCTGTTGTTGTGGTTCATACTACTGAAAATGACACAAACAAATCATCAAATCCTGTAACTACAGTTGATGAAATGCAAGTATTAGAGGCGGGTATAACCTTAAGTCAAGAAAGTAATCAAAATGCAGTGGAGTCAAACGTGGCTGTAAAAGACACGCAGGAAAATGATGATCTTACAGAAGAGCCAATTTACAATTCCTTAGAAGATGAATTAAAATTAGGACAGGATAAGTTTAGGACTCAGAAGACGGAAAGTTCAGTCGATTTTCCACTAAGCCCACTTGATCTAAGTCAGCTTGAAAATATGGTAAATGACACTCCTGCCAAATGTAACTTAAGTAGCAATAAGCGTCATAAAGAAGACAATAGCTCAGAATCCGAAATTGAAGTAAATGATATGGATGATGATACAATGTCAGTTGCAGAATCAGATGTGTCCATTCAAACACAGAGTTCACAGATGAAAGATGAAAGGGTAATGTACCGATCAGAAGGGGGTGAAGTGATAGTGCCATATGTAATGGCGAGAGGCGTGAAATATCGTCTACTGCGCCATGATTCTGATATTTCCAAATATGAATATTTGTCTGTGGTAGAACTAGGACACATTGAATTCGCAGGAAAATTAGGTAAATGGTCTAAGAAACGAGCTAAAAAACCAAATCAAGTTAATCTAATGATGGTGGTTGTAAACATCATTTTACAAATTATGATTATCTGCACCATCAACTGCAGAGGATTAAATACCGAATTCAAGCAGCGCCACTTGCTTGAAGAATTAGCAAATGAGAGAGTTGATATTGCCTTTCTGCAAGAGACCAAAATTCAAAAAATTGAAGTGTATGAATCTCTCAAAGATATTACAAAAGGGCAGATTTTTTATTCTTTATCACAAGATAATAGCGCGGGAGTGGCCATTCTTATCCTGCCCCACTGTCTCAACTATGTTGGTGTTATATCGTCGTTATCAGATCCAAATGGACGATGGATTTGTGTATCAATTGATGTACTAAACACAAGTTTAAATTTGATGTGCCTTTATGTGCCACCCTCTCATCAATTGCGCCGTGAATTTCTAAATGATGTTTCCACAATAATTCAAGACAGAACGCCTGAAAACCTAATTATGGGCGGTGACTTTAATTGCATATTAAATGAAGTTAAAGACAGAAACGCTAGGTCTAATTTTAATGACACATCTCATAATATTTTGAAACACATCTGTGAATATAAAAGCTTGTTAGACACTTATCGGATTGAAAATCCAGAGGGCAGGGACTTTACTTGATTTTCAACCAATGGAAAGAAAGCATCCAGATTGACAGGATCTATGTAGAAAGATCAGTGAAAGGTTACATGTGTAAGACCACCATAAAACCAGTAACTTTCTCTGATCACAAATGTTTTCCAGCACATTAGACAATGCTGACTGGATCAAACGAGGAGATGGATTTTGGAAACTCAATGTAGCGTTGTTACGAGATAGTTGCTATCGCAAATGTGTAGAAAGTTGTTGGAGCCATTGGGATGAAAAGAGAAGTTTGTATAAATGTATAACAGACTGGTGGGAGGATGTTAAATCCGACCTGAAACATATTTCAAGGCAGTATTCCATCAGGAAAGCACGAGAAATGCGAAAGCGTAAAAAGGCGCTTCAGCGGTCGGTGTGTAAAATTAATAAGAAAATTAATGATGGAGAATATAATTATTAGGAACTATTAGTTAAATTAAAAGGTAGACTAAATGAAATAGAGCAATATAAGTTTGATGGGGCCAAAATAAGGGCAAGAGCACAAATGCACACCGAGGGTGAAAAGCCTACACGTTACTTTTGTAACTTGGAAAAAGCAAGAGGTATAGAGAAATTAATGCGCTCACTGAAGACTAATGATGGTGTATCAGTGTCCTCAAATGCAGAGATGATGGAAACAGTATCCAAAGTTTACAAATCATTGTATAAATCTGAGGGAAGTGATGAAACTGCAACTAGAGATATTTTAGCTAATATAACGCAAATACTTCCAGATGCATGTCACGAAAGTTGTGACCAATCACTAACAATTGATGATTTGACAAAATCCCTCAAAGGTATGAAGTTAGAAAGGTCTCATGGCTGCGATGGACTTCCAGTCGAATTTTATCAAATATTCTGGCACATATTTGGTCCAGTATTAGAAGAAATAGCAGCTAGCATTTTTAAGCAAGGGCATCTTCCTCCATCGATGGCCCAAGCATATGTTCGGCTTATAATACAAGAGGGGTGACAGAAATAAAACACAGAATTATAGATCAATCTCTCTACTCTGTGTAGACTATAAGATTATTACTCGGGCAATAACATTAAAACTTGGCGCAGTCCTAAGCGAAGTAATTGATGATGATTAAATGTGATCTGTACCAGAAAGAACGATATTAAACAACACATTGCTTATACGAGACCTTATTCAATTAGTTGAACAGGATTGCATCCCAGCAGCAATAATAGCACTTGATAACGAGAAGGCGTTTGACAGACTTGAATGCGATTTCTTGTTTAAGTCTTTAGACCATATTGGCTTTATTTCCAGATTTTTTAAATGGGTCAATATTTTATATACTGATATAATAAGTTGCTATTTAGTTAATAATCATCTATCTGAACATGTAGTGTTGGAACGAGGTGTCAGACAGGGTTACTCATTGTCTCCGCTTCTATTCGTCAACGTAATGATTTTCAAGGAATATGTATACGTGGCGTAGAAAGGCCACTAAAGGTGTCTCAATATGCAGATGATACGATTGTGTTTGCAAGTAAAAATTCAGATTTTAGAATTTTAAATGGAATATTATCAGATTTTCAAAAGGCATCAGGGCTTAAAGTCAAATCTAAGGGATTATTTTTGGGCGCTTGAAAGGACAGAACTGACAATGTTATGGATATTAGCTGGTCAGATGATGTCATAAAGATTTTGGGTATTTACTTTAGTAGAGAACAGGATGTAATAATAAACTGGGAAGAAAGGCTATCCAAGCTAAAGTGTACATTAGTAAATTGGAAACGACGTCGCCTAACTGTAAGTAGCAGGACATTTGTCCTTAATAATTTAATTTTATCTGGACTGTGGTATACCGCTTCTGTAGTTCATATGCCCAAATCAGTAGAATCAGAGATCAACACGTTACTTTTGTCCTTCTTATGGGAGGACAAAGCCCATTTAGTATCGCAGTCAATCCTCAACAATGAAAAGCATGATGGAGGCCTGGATTTGATTAATGTTTAAGCAAAGTGTGCTTCGCTAAAACTGAAATTCTTGAATTAGTTACTCACTTCAATCTCATCTAGGTCAAGTGTTGCAAGGACACTTCTACAAAGGTACGTAGATCCATTTCCAGTAGAATGTTTATTTTTGTGCAATAAACTGCCACCTAACCATCAGAAGATACCAAACGTATATAAAGAAAAGCTGAAGCTGAAGCTTTACAGATATTTACACGATCAATGCCACAACCCAGTTGTTGGGAAGATGTTGGGAAGATGTTGGGAAGATGTTGGGAAGATGCCTTAGAGCAACGTCTTTGGGGCAACGAGTTGATTCATGATAATCATGCTGTATTATATTTGCCTTCCATGGCCAAAAATGGCATTCAATATTTACGTGATTTAGTTAATCCAAAATCTCGCAAATGGATTGCGATTCAGGATGTAGCAAGAGCAACATCAATGAGGGATATTGATGCCCAACGCTTATTTCTTAAATAAAGAATGCAATACATGCCGAAAGCACGTGGCAACAGAGATATGTTGCAACCAACATTAGTATTTACGTCAGAGCATATAAAATACAACATGGCATCTAGAGACTTTTACGACATAAAGACTATTATGCCTGCTCGGTATTTAAGAATCAGCCAACTGGCATCAATGAGTGACCTGCCGGTCATGAATCGGCTCAATGGCGTCAATGAGTAGCAGTAACTTACTGCTAATTTTTGATGAGTCGCCTTACCACTTATTGGGTAACTATGCTCGCCATTTGGGCCTACTACTACACGGTGTGGAAATAGTAATGGCTTTGTTGAATTATATTATGTTATCAGCTCTTTATTAAGGTTTTTTCTATGTAGTTATGCCATGGGTGTGGTATATGGTAATAGAGTATTTTCGCTTGCACTGTATTGTTATTCATATACTATTAATAAAACCTGCTTTTTCACCCGATTTTTAGGGGGTGTGTCCGACTGCGTCAGCGTCGGACTTAAAAAAAAAATAGTAGTAGTAGTAGTAGTAGTAGTAGTAGTAGTAGTAGTAGTAGTAGTAGTAGTAGTAGTAGTAGTAGCAGTCGCAGTAGTAGTAGTAGTAGTAGTAGTAGTAGTAGTAGTAGTAGTAGTAGTAGTAGTAGTAGTAGTAGTAGTAGTAGTAGTCGTCGTCGTCGTCGTCGTCGTCGTAGTAGTAGTAGTAGTAGTAGTAGTAGGAGTAGTAGTAGTAGTAGTAGTAGTCATTGAAATCGTGCTGATTTGGCTCTGCTATTAACGTCGATTTAAGACAAATTCTACTACGCCTATATGCTTTATTTTTGTCTTGGTTCTTTATAAGTGTATATACGTTGATTTTCCTGTATTTATTTTGGGAAATTTTGATGTTGAAGGTCGTATTTTGCGGCGAAGTTTGCAAACTTGTTGCTCGCGTGTTTCAAGGTGCTAGCCATTGTTGGCTGTCACCGCTGTTACAGCCTTGCTTGTACAGCTTTTCTTTTGTCCAGCTTTAGTTGTGCTTGTCCTCCTCATTTTACGTTGGTTAGCGAAAGCGCCTTTTATGTTGGTTGCCTTTGAGAACTCCTGGCCATCGTTTTATGCATTCGCCCGGCCTCTGTTTGTACAGGCGGCTCACTCGCGTTGCTCAGTTCACCCGTGTTAGCGTGACCTACATGCAAATTTCCAGTTGTAAAGGTGGTCTGGCGCGCTGCTGTTATTAGAAATGTCATCAAAATATAAACGAACATTAAGTTTGAAAATAACAACACGAGGGTGGGACATATCAGCTATAGACGTTTATCATGGCTTGAAGGATACCGTCGGCGCTAGCCCTATGGTGTTAAAGGGACTAATTAATATTAGTCGTAATATCTGGAATATCACCTTGGCCAATGAACAGGCAAAGGAGAAGCTTTTAGAAAACGATTTGACTGTTAAGGGAGAGGTTTGTGGAGTTGAGGAAATTGATAGCGACACACTGGTCGCGAAGATTAAAGCACCTTTGGAGATCCCTAATGAGCGGCTAACATCTGAGCTCAGCCAGTATGGGAAGATTCTGAAGGTGGAGAGAGAGACCTATCGATTTGATATGACGCTAGAGACTGGAGTTAGGCTAGTTTATTTCGAGAAAGTCGATAAGCCGTTACCGAATAAAGTGTCAATTGATGGTATTTCCATCCTTCCCTTATGGTACAGGGGGCAAGTTAAAGAATGCCGCATTTATTCAAGTACTATCCATCTAGCAGGAGATTTTCCTCAGAAAAACAAGTACCTTATATGCGGTTCCACTGAACATTTAAAATGGCGATGCACTAACAAGATGAACAAGTGCACTGCATCAAAGCAACTTCAAAGTGGTGGACCAGTTGAACAACCATCTATGCCGATAAGGGATAAGGAGATTTCACCACCGATTACAGCATCAATTCCAGTTGTTGCTAATGTGCATTTACCATCAACGTCGGGTGTAGCGGTCGCAAGAACTGAGCCTAATGATGAAATAGAAATTTTAGAAGAAGGGATTAGTTTAACTCCAGTTGGTGCTAGCGAAAGTCAACCAGTTGACGCTGAGAACGTTAGTGACATTGAGTTTTCTCAGTCAGAAAGTTTGGAATGTGGACAAAATAAATTTAGGCCACAATTGACGGAAGAAGATTTCCCTCCACTTCCTTTAAGTCAAATCTCGGGCATAAGTAGCATTAACCACAGCCCTGAGAAAGGTAAAATAGGTGGAGGTATTCCGATGAGGGACACCCCTATTAATAATGGCGCTGGAGGAATTAAACGTCACCAAATTGATTCTGGATCTGAGGGTGAGGTAGAAGAAGAGGATATTGAGGATGACAATATGTCATTGGCTGGGTCAGAATACTCTGTCACTTCACATGTGACCAATGAAATGGTCATGTATCGTTCAGATGATGGTGAAGCGCTCGTGCCCTATATAACAGCAAAAGGTGTACACTATAGACATCTAAGGTGCGATCCTGATGTTTCCAAGTACCGACATTTGGAAATTGTTCAGTGGAATAATCATGATTTTAACAGTAAGCTGGGTAAATGGGCTAAAAACGAAATAATGGCAGTAAAAAACAAAATCCAATTAGATTTGCCATCGTAGCGGCGTTGTATATTACCCTGTTAATTATGATCATTAGCACCTTAAATTGCAGGGGTTTGAATACAGAATTAAAGCAAAGGTCTGTGTTGCAAGAACTTGAAAGGCAACACACAGATATAGTATTACTTCAAGAAACTAAAATACACAATCCAGAAGTTTATAATTCGTTTAAAGAATTCTTCAAAGGCGAATTGTACTTTTCGTTAGCAACAGACAATAGTGCAGGAGTTGCTATTCTTATTCTCCCCAGGTGCCTTAAATATGCTAATGTCATATCGTCATCAACTGATACAAATGGGCATTGGGTTAAAATATCGATAACTATTTCTGACTCAGTTTTAAATATTATGTGTATCTATGCGCCAACCGCACATGGTCCTCGCCGTGATTTTCTAAAGAGTTTATCAACTAGTATACATGAAGGGACTGAAAATCTAGTCCACGGTGGTGATTTTAATTGTATTTTAGATTTTATTAAAGATAGACGATCTTCGGCTGTTTATACTGACACATCACACATTGAGTTGAACCAGCTCTGCGATCGAGAATGTTTATTCGACAGTTATCGGCTGTTGAATCCTGATGAAAAACAGTTCACATGATGTTCACCTGATGGGCACGTTGCCTCAAGATTAGATAGGATTTATTTGCAGGAGTCTTTTAAAGGCAAACTAACTCAGACCACAACTGTACCTGTATCATTTTCAGATCATAACCTGCTGAGTATTACCTTAGATAATGCTGACTGGATTAAGCAAGGAAGTGGATATTGGAAATTTAATAATTCACTCCTTCATGATCTTAAATCTTCTCAGCGTGTCCAACACTTTTGGCAATACTGGCTCGGAAAAGGGGCACATATGAAAATTTAATTCAATGGTGGGAGGATGGTAAAAAATAATCTGACTCATATTTCACGATAGTATGCTAGTAAATTAGCACGAGATAGACCAAAACACAGGAAAGCCTTGGATAAACCTTTATTACGAACCTCCAATAAAGTAAATAACGGAGAGGAAGGCTATGGAGATCTTTTAATACAAACAAAGAACAAATAGTGGGGCGGATATGTAACAAATTTGAGGTAAGATCTTCCCATTCTGGCAGAAAGCATGAAATTTGGCATATATGTGGTTTAAGGTATGCTGAACATAATTAGATGCGGTGCCACCTGCTTCTACCAAGGGAACCCATTCAAAATGGCGGATTCAAAATGGCCGCCTTCCCAGCGGAAAATCTGCATTACTCAAGTTCTAGATGGAGTAGAGGGCTGGAATTGATGTCAAATTAAGGGTTTCTTGGGTCACCGGTTATGATTTTACCCATTACAATTCTCTAAATAGATAAACATGCTGAAAAATATATTATTATTATTATTATTATTATTATTTTTATTATTATTATTGTTGTTGTTGTTGTCGTCGTCGTCGTCGTCGTCGTCGTCGTCGTCGTCGTCGTCGTCGTCGTCGTCGTCGTCGCCGTCGTCGCCGTCGCCGCCGCCGCAGTCGTCGTCGTCGTCGTCGTTGTTGTAACATTTGTAAATTAGTAGTATTATTGCTAAACGTTTGTACACACATGTTCCGGGCGGAACATTTTAGAAACAAGTTTTCGCTACTCAAAACAATTGGTCTACCCGTTTTCTCCAGGAAAAGTAATTGTATGCCAGCCCCTCGCTTCGCCAAGCATTATTTCGTTGCGGATTTCCATATAAGTATTGTAGTTTCCTAAACTCACACTGACTATTTAAATATATCAGGAGAATACATAGCTGCATAGCAATCACGCACACACGTATTGTGCTCTGCTTATAGACAATGACAATAGCCTATTATATTCTCGCATTCAAGTCAATATGTCAAAGAAAGTGAAATTGACATCTGATCCCACAGTGGATTTAGCACACACGAACTGGTCCCTGTGTGTTATTTGCCAGCAGTCCACAACGGAGCATCTCATAGATCCATGTAGTAACACAAATTGTGACAATGTGATTACGAGTTATAGGTCATTAGCTGATAACCTTGATAGGCTACTGCAACTCCATGCCCTTCCACCATACCTGTATCTATGTAGGTTGAATGATGGATCTGGAATTGCGGAGACGGTCATAGAAAACTGTGCTAGGTGGCACAAATCTTGTTGGCATCTCTGTATCCGGACTCGGATCTCAGGATCTCAGGTCACCAGTCAAATCTAGGTTGAGGTCTAATTTCACTATGCCAAGTATAAATGACCCCACTCAACCACTGTGCTTTATCTGTGACCAACCGATAGAGCATGACATTCATAAAGCCGCAACAGCAAAATTTGACCAAAACATACGGAAAATGGTGACAGAACTGAGAGATACAAAACTTCTTGCTAAAATGTCATCTGGAGACATGACAGCATTGGATGCTATTTACCACAAGACTTCTTTGACAAAACTATACACACGAAGCAATCCGAACAGCAGAAGAACTAGGCATCAGACAGTACCCCGCATTCGTCGCAGATCGACTATCTGTATCATCAAAATCGGTATATGACCCACTCCAATATAACAATTTGGCTTTGAACAGAGAAATAATACCAGAACCAACAAGAAGCTTGTTGCAATGAAGAGAGATGTACAGTTATTCTCTAGACTGTACATTTCCTGCCAATCCAGAGACGGAGACCTTGATTCATTCTTTGAGCATGAGAATCATCCATGGCCCCCATCACTTACTGAGAGCAACGCAATGCGCCAAGGCTGCAAATCAGATCTGATGGGATGTTTGGAAGCATTAGTAGCTCGTGCAGCTGATTGTCCAGAGGTTGAAGTGAAGATCATTGGCGGAGCAGCTATGATGCAAAATCTAGATCCCAAGAAATCAAACGTGGTTGTGAACACATTTGGAGATTTTGCAGAGCATGTCTTCCTCCCGCACATTGCTAGACAACCACAGACGGTTAAAAGATTGGATGTTGTATGGGACGTGTATAAGGCGGGAAGCTTGAAGACACGTGCTAGAGAATTACGGGGACATGGTGAAGCTCTTCGTGTTGCATCGAGTACAAGACTCCCTCAAAATTGGAAAACTTTCCTACGAGTTGATGAAAAAACCCAGGCCTCTTCACCTTTCTCGCACATACATTGGAGTCATTCGAGCTACCAGAAGGAAAGATACTCGTCACAACATGTGAGGAAAACGTGCTGATGAGGCCAGAGCATGACGTCTCACAACTCGTGCCATGCATGCAAGATGAAGCAGATGGTAGAATGTTGCTCCACGTCTTCCATGCATATCACCAAGGTTATCGAACAATAATGATTCATGCTACAGATACAGACGTCGTAGTCATAGCCATACGGACAGCAAGCTTTCTTCATGGGTGTGATCTCTGGGTCGCATTTGGCCATGGGAAGACCTTCCGCTATGTATCAGCTCATGGCATTGCAACAGTTTTGGGTGCAGAAGCGTCACAAGGACTGCTATTTATGCATGCTTTCTCTGGATGTGACACTGTGTCTGCATTTTGTGGGATTGGCAAGAAGAGAGCATGGGAAGTTTGGAGGACTTTAGATCCATTGAAGTCACTATTTAGGAGACTGTCTGATTCCCCCGGCGTCTCTGTGTGACAATGACATGGAAACGCTGGAGAGGTTTGTCGTACTACTGTACAAACGCACATCACCATTGTCAAAGGTTAATGAGGCACGAACACGGCCTTTCGCTTTTGGCAACAGGCAGCTAGAAAACATTCTTCCGACCAGTGCAGCTCTGCTGCAACACACCAAACGTGCTGCGTTCCAGGCAGGTCATCTTTGGGGCCAATCACTCCACGCAAATACAAAAACGCCATCGCCAGCTGACTGGTGCTGGGTCAGAGATGGAGACACTTGGTCACCACAATGGAGTTTGCTTTGCAGACACATCTAAGGCATGCCGGGAACTCGTGAAATGTGCGTGCAAAAGTAATTGCACTGGCAGATGCAAATGCTATAAATCCAACTTATCTTGTACACAGTTGTGATCATGCGGTGCACAGTGCGCGTGACGTCTGTGAATCATGATTCAACAATCAACAGCATCATGTATAGCCTTGCATACTCTAATAGGATAATTGAACGTATCTATAATTTCTAGATGCTATATTGCTTTTGTTCTCAAGAGATGGATCTTTTAGATAACACATCTTAAAGAGTCACCGTCTTTTGACATCAAACACAGGTGGTCGCTATGGAAGGATTGATATTTACATATTTAGAGTATTGTAGTGAGTAGAATTATAACGATTGACCCATGAAACCCCTAATTTGACATTAATCCCATCTCTCTACTCCTTCTAGAGCTTGAATAATGCGAATTTTCCGCTGGGAAGGCGGCCATTTTGAATCCGCCATGTTGAATGGGTTCCCTTGGTAGAATCACGTGACACCGCATCTAATTATGATCAGGATACCTTAAACCACCTATATGCCAAATTTCATGCTTTCTGCCAGAATGGAACATCTTTTTCACATATCTGCCCTACTAAAAATAAATGAGTTAGATAAGTATATTTTTCAAGGTGCCAAAATTCGTTCACGAGCTCAGATGCAAGCTGATGGTGAAAAACCCACAAAGTTTTTCTGCAGTTTGGAAAAGGATAGGGGCATAGGAAAAATTATTAGATGCATAAAATCAAACGATGGTGTAAATCCTGATTTAACAGCTGATATAACAAGAGCTGTTCATCATTTTTATCAATGTCTCTATTCATTTGAAGGATGTGATGCTGCAGCAACTGCAAATGTTTTAGGTAACATCAAGAAAACGTTGCCTGATTCATGCCGTGTAATGTGTGATCAATGTTTA
The DNA here is from genome assembly GCA_034401795.1 of Chaetoderma sp. LZ-2023a. Lineage (NCBI taxonomy): Eukaryota > Metazoa > Mollusca > Caudofoveata > Chaetodermatida > Chaetodermatidae > Chaetoderma > Chaetoderma sp. LZ-2023a. The sequence goes on along the minus strand of CM067359.1, from coordinate 100,303,159 downwards.
ACATTAAAAGATTTAACTGAATCCTTACATCGTATGAAAACAGGCAAAACTCCTGGATGTGATGGCCTTACAGCAGAATTGTATAGCACATTCTGGAGTATACTAGGGCCATCATTGCTACAGGTCGTACATGAAATTTTAGAAATTGGCAACCTTCCACCTTCCATGTCTCAGGCATACGTTCGAATACTTTATAAGAAAGGTGAAAGGGAAGATTTGAGAAATTACCGACCAATATCTCTGCTGTGTGTGGATTGTAAAATAATTTCCAGAGCTCTGTCACTAAAACTAAGCAGAGTGTTGGAGGAAGTGATGGACCCTGATCAGACATGTGGTATTCCAGGCAGAAGCATTTTAACAAACGCCTTTCTTATACGGGATCTAATTAATTTAGTGGAGAAAGACAAAATACCAGCAGCAATCATTAGTCTTGATAATGAAAAGGCATTTTATCGTCTAGAGTGGGATTTTCTTTTTAAGTCTTTACGTCGTATTGGTTTAGGGGAAAATTTTATTAAATGGGTCAAGGTATTGTATACTAATATAAGTAGTCGATATTTGGTCAATAATCATTTAATTGACCCTGTAATTTTGAAGCAAGGGTGTTCATTGTCACCCTTGTTATTTGTGCTTGCCATGGAGTCATTTGGGGCAACAATATGTGAAGATAAAACATTCAAAGGAATTGCAATACCAGGTATTGTAAGACCCTTGAAGGTCTCACAATATTCTGATGATACCACGGTATTCATAGGAGATAATTATGATTTTAGTCGCCTAGAAAGGACACTGGGTGAATTTAAGAAAGCATATGGCGCCTAAGAATAAATAAGGATAAATCCGTTGGTTTATTTCTTGGTGAGTGGAATTCCCGAAATGATGACGTCATGGGAATAAATTGGTCAGACAACAATATTAAAGTCTTGGGAATTTACTTCAATAGGAAAATGGATCCCTCAATGAACTGGACATATCGCCTTACTAAAGTGAAACATATTCTAGCAGGCTGGAGGCGGCGTCATTTGTCAATTTTTGGAAGAACCTTTGTCATTAATAATTTGGCAATGTCAGGGCTGTGGTATACAGCCTCAGTCGTCCAGATGCCTAGATATGTAGAAACTGAAATTAGTCAATTAATTCTTGCATATTTATGGAAAGATAAAACTAACCTCGTATCAAATGCTATGTGTGTGAATAAAAAACAAAATGGCGGGTTAGATTTAGTTCACATACCAACAAAATGTGCATCTTTAAAACTGAAATTTCTTTATGAATTACTTTATGAAGATTCGCCTTGGACAACCGTTTCACGCAAATAACTCCAAAGTTACATAGGCCCATTTCCAGTTGCAAGTATCTTCTTTTCAAACACACACACACACCCACCCCACCCCACCCCACATATTCGGAGGATTCCTGGGGTATATTAAGACTTACGCAAGGCATTAAGTATGTTTTCTAAAACCGCTCCATCGCCATTGGCATGGGCAGATGCTTTAAACCAACCATTGTGGGTAAATGATAACATTACCGTGTCTAATAGAGCACTTTATTTCCCATCATTAGCAACTAAAGGGATGCAGCACTTAGCAGATGTAATTACACCAGATTCCCGAACGTGGGTTTCCAGGCAGACCCTATCAGAGAAATGCAAGCTGAGAACCATCGACGCTCAGAGATTATTAATTCAAATTACGCAGGCAGTTCCTCTGGACTGGTTTAAATTACAAAATTCCACTAGCAAACAGGAAATAACTCCACCCATCTTGCTTTACGATGAAAATGTATTCAAATGCCATATGAGTTCCCATGACTGGTATACAGTTCTGATACAAAAACACGCTAAAACACCAAAAGCTGTTGCTGTTTGGAATGACACATGTTATAAACCCTTTGAATGGAAAATTGTCTGGAAAATTTGTATCTGCCCTCCATACCATATAAAGCAAAGGATGTAGCTTGGCGACTTCTCCATCGCAGACTTTGGGTTGGTCATCTATTACAGTAAAGTCACGTCTCAACCAGTAATCGATGTCCTCTTTGTGAATTGCAAGAGGAAACAATCTAGCACTTATTCCTTAAATACTCAGTAATTCTTGAGTTCTGGAATCACGTAGAAACAGTTTTAAAGGATTTCGGGATCAGTCACGTGAAATTGACACCTAATATTATTTTATTTAGAGATTTAAAAAATGTACAAATGCATCTTACAAATAGCCTGCAAGATGTCCTAATTTGTCTTGTTACAATGGCGGTCTGGACAATTTGGAAATATAGATGTTCTAAGGTACTGGCCCATGATGACACAAACAACTTAGTTTCATTGAAAGCGATTTTTCGCGCCAGTATGCTAATTTTCCTTCAAGGAGAACCTTTTCGGTTGATGAAGAAAGGGAAGATTGAAAGGTTTAAATATACATGGTGTTGTACCAACTTAGTAGAATTATCACGTATGAACTCGATAATTTTTAATTTATGAAGACCACATATCCTGTATTGAAGTACCAGAAGAGTTTAACTTAATATTAGTGGGAAATGAAAATCTGACTATTAACCCTTTAATGGCAGGATTTGCTAAGGAATGTCAAAATATTTGCTGATTGAGTGCCCATTTTCGGGCCGAGAGAGGAATATTTTGAAAACTTAGCACTAGAGTGGCTGGCTCGGTTGTCGAGGCAGTCATTCAACTGGTAAGTTTTCAAAAATGGTCTTCTCTTGGCCCACAAATTGAAATTAAATTTCCTCAATACCACTGAAGAGTCCGGGTTTTGGTCTGTTTCGCCATAGAATGGTTTTAAAATGTCACCATGATTAAAAAGTTGCCTAGTTTGCCGAGTATAGAAATAATGTAATGTTTTAAACCCCATCTATATCATTTTGTGTAACATTTTTAAGAATAGATTTTTAATGTATATATATATATATATATATATATATATATATATATATATATATATATATATATATATATATATATATATATATATATATATATATATATATATATATATATATATATATATATATATATATATATATATATATATATATATATATATATATATATTTATATATATATATATATATATATATATATATATATATATATATATATATATATATATATATATATATATATATATATATATATATATATATATATATATATATATATTTATATATATATATATATATATATATATATATATATATATATATATATATATATATATATATATATATATATATATATATATATATATATTAACGCTTAAATACGGGCATCCCTTGATTGGAGGCGGTTGCTGCCTTATCTAACTGCTGCTTCCAATGGGTTTCGGGTGTTGTTTTTAATGGCCAGTATTATATTAAGAGCATTGTATTGTTTGAATTACAAACGATCCGGGGTAATATTGGAATCCGTATCTTCATGTAAACACAGATCACTTTTTTCAAATAGTAGCGGTGTTTGTTATTGTTTACCCAGGCCGCAAGCGATCACGGACATTTTCAGAAACGTTCTCGTGAAGTAAAGAGAAAGATTAATTTGCAGCAGCGGTACTTGCTATTGTTCGCTGTACTGCTGACAAAACGTTTGTGTTTAAATACTTGCGTTTTGTCGGCTACAAAATCAATTACCCGGGCCTATTCAGAAACTGGTCATAATAATGTATGCATGACGTTTATTGTATTACGGTAGTATATATTTTTATTGTGTATATATTTTGAATCATATTATTTATGATGGAAAGACTGGCGAATTTTTGAAAGATTTTTTTTTCTTTGATGTCTGTTTAGTGTTAGTGTATTGTATTGTTTTGTCAGCCTTTTATATATTTTTTGGATACTAAAGGTTTTCCACAAAAAAAAAGAAAAAAAGTAGTAGTAGTAGTAGTAGTAGTAGTAGTAGTAGTAGTAGTAGTAGTAGTAGTAGTAGTAGTAGTAGTAGAAGTAGTAGTCTATTACGGCCAATCTTCTCCTCGCAACAACATAACAGTTCCCAAACTAATCCCTAATATAAAGTATAGCATACAAATGTATTCCTCTTTTTCGTTTGGTCGGATCGGCTGGAGGAAAACATAGTCGTGTTTTGACCGTTTCTGTAACAGTGTTGACATGCGATTTCATTTCAAGTCACCTGAAAATGTGATGTCTGAGAAGCGAATGTAGGTAACGTGTTCTAATATAGGCCCTATAATGGCCTAGTGAGTACAAATGGGTTGATTTATTTAAAATGCAAAGGATCTGACATTTATCCCGTTGAACTACATTCCCTACATTTCAGCCCTATTCTCAAGTCGTCCAAGCTTTCCCTGCATGCGGGCAGTGTGGTCCCAAACTGAGTGAATAGTTCTGTATATCATATCATGCTATCCTTGTAAACCACCCACACGAGTGATTGGACCAATTCAATTAGATCCTATATGTACCACAAGAATAATATTGGTCCGAGAATATGTCCCTGTGGTATTACATATCCGACATGTTTCTCAATATAGAGTTCATTATCAACAGCGACGTTCATCATACAGGCGATTGGTTAAAGTGATTGGAGACATAAGTGAATGCTTAAAGGGACGCTAATGTCATCTCAAATGTTGCATTGCACCGATAGATTATGATTTATAGATTCCATATCATTCATATCCTGTCACATTCTCTTATCTGTATCACAATTATCTGCTTTGAAATATTGCGTAAGTATTGAACAGTGATCACCACCATTTTGTCTCTTCAAGCGATAGTGTGTGATGTCATGTAAGTGCCAATAAGATAAAGTGAGGTTTTCTTTAATGTGTGGTACGGTAGAAAGATCAAACACTGCAACGTCAACTTGTATTTTCTGGTCCTAAGATTCAGCAAAGGCATTAAACGTTGCAAGTAGCTGTGTATCTCATGAAAATCCAGATCTAAACCCGCGACTCTAGTTTGTTAATATTGAATCAAATTCACCTTTCCAGAGTTCCCACCCATCATATGACGTCATAATGAACTGCATGATATATACAATGACATCATAATGAATGACGTCATGAATGACGTCGATAAGTACGTCACGAACGCATATTTGAAAACGGTCTATGCGTTGTTGTACAAATTGTTTGCTTTTACTATTTAATAAATATTCTGTTGAATGTTTTGAAACTAATTTGACTGGGCGCTGTTGCTGCCATAGGCAGCAACAGCACCCAGTCAAATTAGTTACAAAATATTCAACAGCTTCCCTGTATAGTTTTCAGGAAATTGATGGCTATAGCATTTGGGGGATCGATCAATCCCAACACGGCGAGGTGTGGGTGGAGCTTAGCTAGTGATGGGCGGGGCATAGCTACAAATGGAACGGTCGATTCCTTTACTGTTTATAGCTTACCGTTAGTGTCGATTCGTGCGTAGGTCGCGACAAAGTCGGCGTTTGTCCAGATATTGTCGTCGTTGACATCAAACCCTGTCCACATCTGTTCCGCCATCGTAACGTTAACTCCGGGGTTGTTTCGCCGCCACACAACCATGAATTCATTCTTGGTAATGCTCCGATCACCTTGAGAAACAACCCATTTTACTTAGCAGTAGCAGTAGCAGCAGCAGTCGACGTCGTCGTCGTCGTCGTCGTCGTAGTAGTAGTAGTAGTAGTAGTAGTAGTAGTAGTAGTAGTAGTAGTAGTAGTAGTAGTAGTAGTAGTAGTAGTTAGTAGTAGATTAGTGTCATGAAATACTGCTACTATGGCAGCTGACAGCGTGTCAATTTTTTAAATAGTGGGAAAATAAAATTATGCGCTACCGAAATAGGAAATGAGTATAACATCAAATCAACATAACCTAGAGTAATGGATGACAACCCAAAATATCCCTTATCGTGGCCTCTGACATTTTGTACAAGTTGTATTTAAATCAGTTGTATAATTGGGTCCCCATGCGTCAAAAAATCACCAATATTGTCCATTGCTTAAAATTGGCAACTGTACATTGCAGTGACTGGCAAAGTGCTAATAAACAGACATTATTTTTATGCTAACGTAGTTGCTGTGTCAGAGGAACCAACTTTATTTGCATCATTATCACCTTTTTTCCTTTGATCTCACCGCATATTGAAAAGGTGTGAAGAAACTTCCCTATCTCTTCCAGATATTTTGAGGTCATTTTACTAATAAAGCGAGTATTAGTCACCTTTTACTAATAGAGCGAGTATTAGTCACAATCCGACAAGTCCAAAGGGTCAATTTATCTATTCATTTATATCATGCAATAGCGTAACTAAGACAACTGACAGAATGCTCATTTTTATATAGGAGAAAATGCAATTATGGTATATTGATACATGAAATGAACATAACATCACATGCTTGTGCATTGGGCATGTGGAATCATTCACTTGAAGAAAACGATATGCTGACGTGTTCCACGACTCACAAACGTGGTGACAAAATTCCTGAAAGTAACCAACCATGCAATAATACCCTGTACCATTGTAAATGGTACCTACTGATGTTTAACATGTTTAAGAAGATGTTAGGCAAGAGGAATTCTGAGGAAGTTATAATGTCATTTAACGTATGCGCATGTATGAATGCCTACCATATCATATAGAAAAGCCCATACTACAACAAGAACTACATAGGTATGATTGATACCTTTGATTTGGCATGGGGCTATCTAAAAGTGATAGGGGAAAGGGAGTCGTGGTTTGGTTCTCTCTCTCTCTCTCTCTCTCTCTCTCTCTCTCTCTCTCACACACACACACACACACACACACACACATATGAATCATTTCCAATAAAATGGTTGACTTGTCATTCGGTTTCCATGGGCACCATGACAAGGACGCCAGTTTTGTGGAGAACTGTGGACATTGACGATATAGATGGGGCAGAGAGGGCGGGGGACTCGCTCCCACACACCCACACACACTCCAACATTGGAGATAGTGGCACCAAAGCATTTATTAGCGCCCAGTCAAATTAGCTTCAAAATATTCAATAGCAGCTTTATTAAATAGTAAAGGCATACAACGTGTCGGACTATTAAGCGTAAGATGGACTAAATCTAGTCATCCATGCGGTAGTTGATCATGGCGTCATCCCACACGTCGCGGACATGATTATTACGTCATATGATGGATAGATAAACTGGAAAGGTTAATTGGGAGGTGGGTTGGCAGGTGGGCCACGTAGCTAGATAGGCAGTAGTAGTATCTTTCTATCTTTCAACTATCTTTCGTTTAGATAGAATTCTGTCCACTCATTCACTATTCTATGTAAGCTTACTCTTGACTCATGTATCAGTTTACCATTTGTGTCGTACATCGTGTACAGAGCCTGGAACTCAGATAGTTCAAAAATCCCATTCAGGTTTGGGTCAGCCCTGCCCCACATCTGCTCAACGAAAGCTTCAAATGTCGTATTTTGAGGCTGGCTGAAATAATATTGGTCCATAATTATGTTAGTACTAATCTATCTGTAGTAGTATACTCTTCCCTTCCCTTTCTCCGCCCCTCTCTCCCTCGCTCTCCTCACCCCTCCCTCTCTCTCTTCATCTCTCCCCTCTCCCTCCATCAATCGCCCACTCCCGCCCACCCTCCCTCTCCAATCTTGGCGTCTCCCCTACGTTAAATGTTAAATGTAATTGGCAGACATTTATTCTGGAGTACCATGATTCGTTTCATTTTGCGTGCCATGGTGAATTCAAAGTCGACTGACTGACTGACTGACCAACAGACTGAACTGACCGATTCACCAGCCAGCCGGCCGACCAACCGACTGCCGGATTATTGATCTATCATACGCTTCTAAAAAGCAGATACCTATAAGGGAATTCGCCGGGAGGTGAATGCTATGGAAGCTATATAAGCCTACCATAATTTATAAATACAATACAACATTAGAGATCAGATTATTATCTCTTTAACGAAGGCAATTGTAGAAATAAACAACATTTCCAGTTTAGTTATGCCCGTCCATCTCTGCCTAAGCTCCGCCCACACCTCGCTCGTGTTGTGATAGATCGATCGATAATAATAATAATAATAATAATAATAATAATAATAATAATAATAATAATAATAATAATAATAATAATAATAATTAAGTCTTCTGTCCATATGTTACCAGTTTTGCTTTCGGAACTTTTAAGATTTCTGTTGTTTTGTGAAAGAAGATGTCCATTTGCAAACCAAGAAGAGACTATTCGTGACTATTCGCTTGTGTGCGGCGTGCCACAGGGATCCATACTCGGCCCAGTATTTTTTACACTTTACACGAAATCGTTGGGATCTAGTGTCGCCAAAACGACGGGCTCGCAAAACATCAAAGACTACAAGTGCCTCTTTTACTGCGTCTTGCGGCTGTAGTAGTTTGAGAATTTCAGTCCCTGCAATCAGTCCCTTTTCTTTGTATGTCAAAGACATACAATTCGTAAAATTGACAGACTTCTCAGTGTTTATTCCGGAGCTAGATATGTCATTATAAATTGTGACGTCAGCCTGCATGTGATGTAATTTAGTATAGCGTCACATACTTGAGTGACGGATCAGAAGGCTCAATCATTAGATTTTTTAAAGAAACCGATCTCAGCGAACAAGTGTTTAGTTGACTATCATCATAATTTACAATTTTAATAAACTTCTGTGTATTTTGGGGCTTGTTTATGCTGCAACAGACGCCGGTCAAATTGGTTGGAGAATATTCAATATTGACCCCAACACATGCAAAACGTGGACGAAGCTGGGCTAGAGATGCGTGTGGCATAGCTCAATTGATGAAAATAAGGATAATAATGTCTATGAAAAATGATGGAAACTAGGGAATGACGATAATTGATGATGATGATGATGATGATGATGATGATGATGATGATGATGATTTTCTATACATTTCTTTATTAATGTTGTTGACACATTATATTAATGGTAAACTGTTATCCTCACTCATGCAATTCACCTTTCCATAGTACCCACCCATCATATGACGTCAAAATCAGCTACTTGATGTGTAGAATGACATCATAATGAATGACGGCATACATGACGTCGATAAGTACGTCACGAACGCATATTTGAAGACGGGCTATGTGTTGTTGTACAAATTGTATGTCTTTACTATTTAATAAATATTCTGTTGAATATTTTGAAACTAATTTGACTGGGCCCTGTTGCTGCCATAGGCAGCAACAGCACCCAGTCAAATTAGTTACAAAATATTCAACAGCTTCCCTGTACAGTTTTCAGGAAATTGATAGCCAGGGCTTTCGGGGATCGATCAATCCCAACACGGCAAGGTGTGGGTGGAGCTTAGCTAGTGATGGGCCGGCATAGCTAGAAATTGAAAGGTCCATTGTTAATAATGCAGATATTCCTAAGTGGAATAATAAATTAATTATAAATTCATATCGGACTTACCTTGCAACGCCGACCACGAGAAGTGCAAACCATAGCTTTGTAAGCGACTCCATTCTGACTACGGATTAAAGCCCTTCTCATGCCACTTATAAAGCCTGGATTTATCAGTGACTAACTTATACAATACACTACACCCCAAATTTAAACAAAACAAAAATCGGTTAAATCTTCAACTGATGTAGGCCTACTGGAAGTTAATCATAATCAATTCTAATTTGTTCACTAACTGATTTTTTAAATTCTGAAATAAGTTTTGTCGAAACTGCTTCCGCCCAGGATTATTACAGCCGTTTTCAACAAGGCCAGTTTCCAAACAAACATCTTTTTGCGAACAGCTCATGTAACTTATTTTGTTTACAGTAAATTTGTTCGAGTTTATTTGTGCCCTGTAAACTGTAACATTTTTATTTTTTATTATCTAAATCGTGTTCAGACAATATTTGTTTTTTATATCACTTTTATGTTTCATAAATAAGTTAGCCTGATTCCAAAACAAAAACAGAAACATGTTAGTTAGTAAAATTTTGAACACGATATATAAAATGTTCTGTTGAATATTTTGAACATAATATACCTTTTACTTTATCCATCCATCGTATGACGTCATAATTAACTACGTGACGTGTAGAATGACATCATAATCAATGACGCCATTATAACGTCATAAATGACGTAGATAAGCACATCACGAACGCATATTTGAAGACGGACTATGCGTTGTTGTACGAATTGTATGTTTTTACCATTTAATAAATACTCTGTTGAATATTTTGAAACTAATTTGACTGGGTGGTGTTGCTGCCATAGGCAGCCATATTAGTTACAAAATATTCAACAACTTAATTACATAGTTTTCACGATATTGATAGTCATGGCATTCGGGGATCGATCACTCCCAACACGGTGAAGTGTGGGTGGAGTCTTAGCTCGTGAGGGGCGGGGCATAGCTAAAATTGGAAAGATCCATTGGATTTGAAGACATTGATGCAGCCTCAGTCAGCAATGTCTTCCAATCCAATTATGTTTACAATATTCAACAGTACGTTTTACTTCGTTTTTTTGAAAACGTGATAATTTATTTATGAGCGGTATTGTAAGATAAAGATAAAGCACTAATCTATGTCAGGACATTACTCATTTATGATCTGTACACGAAGACGTGCTAATATGTCCGTTCATACCTACACCGCTCTGCAAGGCCCGCTGTCTCGCCCCTAGACTGCACTAACCTTGAAGAAGATAGTCTACTGACACGAAAATATATGTAACGATATCGCACACGTCGTGACGTGTCCCGTTAGGTCAATATCTTACTGGGCTACATGTATCTTACATATTTTGGTATTTGTCTTACTCAATATTATTATAGTCAACCATAGAACGTCGATAACGATGGTGTGAGTTCTGAACTAAACCCTGTATATTAGCTTCCTCATCTTCAATTCACATATTGGTGAGAATATTATATTGGTGCATATTCACACCAAAATGACTGAAAATAAACTTTTTAAAATTGAAGATTTTAGAGGCTTAAATCGTATGTCAATATGTAATGAGCCGAAATAAATCTTAGCATATGACGATTTCATTCCGTACAAATTATCATAATTTTTTTAGTTGTGAATTTGAAATAGAGACTCGTGTCCTAAATTTTTTAAATTAATTTATACGTGATGAAATCATCATATGTTAAGATTTATTTCGTTTCTTTGCATCTAGGCCGCCAATTTAAGCCTCCAAGAGTATACAATTGTAACAATTTAATTTTCAAACATTCTGTTGTGAATACGCACTTTTAAGATTATTTTAGATTAAAATCCATTGCAATGAATGGTTCCTGGTGTGGGCATTCTATGCGCATAGTCATGACTAAACACGACTGATAGACATGAAAACACATTTCAACAATGGACAGTTCCAAGTTTATCCATCCATCATATGACGTCATAATCAACTAAGTGACGTGTTTGCTGACGTTATAATCGTGACGTCATGAATGATTCGAAATAGTCCGTCTTTAGCGTTTAATAGTCCGTCACCTTGTATGAATTGTATGTCTTTACCATTTACTAAATCTTCTGTTGAATATGTTGAAACTAATTTGACTGGGCGCTGTTGCTGCTATAGGCAGCAACAGCACCCATTTAAATTAGTCTCAAAATATTTAACCGCTAACGCGTATAGTTTTCTGGAAATTGATAGTCAGGTCGTTCGGGGATCGATTAATTCCAACACCATCGGGGTATGGGTGGAGCTTAGCTAGAGATGAGCGGAGCATAGCTATAGGTGGAAAAGTCCATTCTCCCATCGTTTAAAGCGTGACGCATATATGGCTGTGCAGCAGCTGCAAGAGATGTTCTGCTGTTTCTTCTGCCTGCTGACACTCACAAAGTGCAGAATCTGTAATCTTGAGACGGTGAAGATGTGCATTGAGACGATTGTGGCCAGTCCTCAATCTGAAGATACATACATGTCTGATCTTCCCTACTGAGGCTCTGTATTGCATCATTATGCTGCCTGCTGGTGGTTCTTGTGGCTTTAATGATATGCGTCAGTTCTTCAAAGTCAACCTCGCGGGTGAATTGTTTTTTATTTGACCCTTCCTTAGCCAGTTGATCAGCTTTGTCATTTCCTAATATGCCACAATGCGAGGGGATCCACAGTAAGTTGACATTGTTCTCCTTAATCCTAGGCTTTTACGCAATTTAGATTTTTTAGCTTGGCCCGCGTTGCTCCACGTATCAATGTATTAGGCCCTATGTGACCCGTAGAAAGATAGGCGAGCTGGCCAATGTGATTTTTTCAAATCATGTTTAATGCCATACATGGTTTTGAGGATTGGGCGACACCAATCCATTTCCATCTATATCTATTTCTAGCTACAGTACAGCTCTTAAATAAGTTATAATATTGCCAAACTAAAAAAATAGAATGATGTCAGTTAGCACAATTTTGGAAACTATATAAGAAGTGCTCTGCTGAATATTTTGGACGTAATTTGATTGGAAGCCATTGTTGCCCTAGGCAGCAATGTCTTCCAATCAAATGAAGTCCAAGATATTCAACAGTATGTTTTATTTTGTTGTAAATATTTCTGAACTGTATTGTAATTTCACCACACTCTGTACGTGCATTTTGAATATAACACTTTGAGCCATGAATTCCAAGAATATCAATTTCAAGATAAATATACATAAGGCAAGCTGTTGAATATTTTACTACTACTACTACTACTACTACTACTACTACTACTACTACTACTACTACTACTACTACTACTACTACTACTACTACTACTACTATTACTACTACTACTACTACTACTACTACTACTACTACTACTACTACTACTACTACTACTACTACTACTTTCTAGACGGGCGTTCCTGCATTACACAACTATTGGCCATTCTGGAATTCTGTACTCAAGCTGTGGATGTTATCTAGCTCGATTTTGCCAGGCATTTGACACTGTACCACACTAAAGACTGATTAGGAAACTGAGAAACTATGGCGTCGGTGGTGAAGTCTTGGGGTGGATAGCCGACTTTCTTAACAACAGAAGACAAAGAGTATCAGTAAATGGTTCCTACTTCAGCTGGTCACCAGTGCTTAGTGGAATACCCCAGGCAAGTGCCTTGGGGCCAGTACTCTTCGTCTGCTTTATTAACGACATGCCACAAGTTGCCTATACGTTAGTCAAGATGTTCGCTGACGATATTAAGCTCCGTTCAAACAGCGCCCAGACAAATTAGTTGCAAAGTATTCAAAAGCTTACCTGTATAGTTATCTGGAAATTGATCGTCAGGGAGTTCAGAGATCGATCGAGGGGTAACATCGGGTCATTCTGGTACATACTGCTCGGTCGCCGCGTCACATGTGCATGACGGACGAGAGGGATGGCTAGCTCCTAGTCTCGGGGTTCCGGATCCTGTGCGACGCCGTTCCGCGTGATACAGAGACCGGCTCCTAATGCTGCTGGAACCCAATTGATCTGGTGGGGCCGCGCGACCATTCCCGCTAACATTGAATTGAATGGTGTCCGCCCATGAGTTTGTATCACCGGTATGCCTGTCCATAGTAATTTAGGATTTGTGGACAAAATAACAAAAATAATAAAAGATAACCTAAACAAACCACAGAGTTTTGTAGAGAACCGTGAGCATAAAATAATACATGACGTAGAGACAGCTGATGCACCTCAAACGTGGTGACACAGGAGGTACCACACAGACTCATAAGACCGCAGAGGTATCCCCGCAAGGGAGGCTCACGCATACGAGATCACCAATTAACTTAATATAAGTCATTATAACCCCATGCGGAAAAGGAAAGGAAAAAGAAACTCCTAGCGTGGCGAGAGGCATTGTGCCTCACGCGGGCATTACTCCTAGATGCTACATGTCGTTGTGAGAAGAAGTAGCCTCGTGCGGGCCGCCGTCATTGGATATCTTGCGAGAGGCATGTGCCTCATGTGGGCCTCTGTCACAGGAAAATGCCTTCAACACAGAAGCGGAGGAAAAGAGTTGGCAAAAATGGCCACTCATTTATTCAACCAAATGTGCTGCGAAAAAGACCATCCTAGTGAAAAATGTAACTAAAGTGTTGCGTGCTGGTTTATGTGAAGACGGGACGAGCGATTCCCGAGGGATTCCCATGTCACCGTCTTATGTAGTTCCAAGATACTGTATTAGTAGGTGCCGCTTTTATTTGTGTGGGCCTTCCACTATGACTAACCTATCATTTTAGGTATTAGAAACAAAAACTAGTTTAGGCCGCAAATGGCGGGATCCTACCTATCTTTAGATACGGCTGTCCAATGGGCACAGATGCCCCAAAGCATCTACCTCCAAGGACAGCGTGCGTACATGTTACTTTGCAAGACATCCCAGGTTGGCGAGAATCTGGATGCCTTGCTCCGTAACCACATAAAACATCACATGACAATGGCTACCTTTAACACAAGCAGATTTTGATGATTGACCTATCGTTATGGTGGGGATAGAGAGACGAATATCCACCGCAAATGTCCTTCCCGTGAGGGTGTGGCAGATTCCAACATCTTGCCAAGACATTTCAATGAGTTGGGTGGAGATGCGCATCTCATCCGTCACCAACTCCTATGGAGCTAAGTATTGACCTGCCATTAGGTTTATATTTAAATTGCCCAATATGCACTGCGGTGCGGGAGAAATATACTCTTAACAACCTATCAAATAATAATAATGTGTTCGCAGTGCTTCCTTCATTGGCAAGGATAACTAACTACTAAGTATCCGAAGATACAGAGGAGGTGCATGTGACACCTTACCTTGGCCATCACCGCTCGGAAACCTTCGATAGTTTCCCAGAGTCGGATCAGCCCACGGTGTGGATAGGGACATCCAGACAATTAAGAAGCCATTAGGCTTAGAAGAACAATGACTTTATAAATATGAGGCCCTATAGGTAAGTTGGCCATTTTACACAACCTTGCCGGAGTGCGGGGCTAGATTACCACAACGATCGGAAAAGAGGCATACACTATATGTCTCCTAACGAAGAAATTGTCTCTAATGACATTAAACCTATCCTATCGAGCTGAATAGTCAGATTTAGTCGATAGCATGCCGGGCTAAACAGAGTTGTAGCACGGACAGCGACCTTAGTGAAAAATTGTTGGTGGCGGGGGAGAGTGATGCATATATAAATGTTGCTGTATAGTATTTTCTAATGCACTGCAGTCCTAAGTTTTCTATAAATAATCAAAACATATCAACAATATGGCTGCTGGCCATATACCTAACTAACCAAGTACAGAACAATGACGGTATACGGATTGATTAGAACAGTGGTAATACAGGTTGATGGACCTAATACCGTGTGGTTAGTCAAAACACCTTACAGTAAACGTAATAATAAAGAAATTATAAGATGCGGTCCGAGGACCGGTATGGTACCTATCTGTCATCAGTACCTTTTACAGAAATAATATTGCATAATTAAAGATACCATGTATATTTACCTGAATATTCAGTAGCCACTCTTCATACCAGGCCACCATGTTACTGAAATTGAGACGTCACTATACTTGTGATGTGTGTCAACACATTCTCTAAAGCTGGATACATCTCTGCATGTAGATTTCCGCAAACAGGGTTCCCACATACTGGCTCCAAGTTGTAAACGGTACGAACACAGGACAGTGAAACACAGTAGTAAGTAATGTCTACCAAATAGTTTGTAAGTCATACATAATAAATGCTGTAATGTTGAAAAGTTCCCGTCCGACGACTGTAGTTTTAAGAAAGTCAATCATAACCCATTAACAAAGAGGGTTACTTATATAACTGTAATTAATGCATGTACATATTGAAACTTAACGGTGCAGGGTGCGTCAAATAGTGTACTTGGCTGCAGTCAAACTTTAAAAGAACACTCATGACATGCAGTGCGATGGTTGAAGTCCACTTTTCGGCATGGTTGGCAGATCCGGTGAGTCATCCACCGAGGAACATCGCTGCTCTACATCACGTAGAATTACATTCCGGGCCCGCAAAGGGCTCACCGCATAACAGTTCCTTTATAGATATTAAATAAAGAGGAACATAATTTTAGTTCTTATTAGAGCTTACAAAATTGACGGTGCAGTGAGCCGAGAACTGCTACGGTGAGAGCTGAGCTGAAAACCGTCAGGAACCGAGATGATGTAGGTATCAGTCTTCGATGTCCTGGGTGCTTCGTCAAGGTCAGACACTGTGGACAGCTCCCGACTGTTCAGCCCCTGGCCGACGATGCTCTCGATCTACTGAAATCATCACCTTTTATACTTATTGGAACGTCATACCTGGCTGCCTCAACCTATCAGAATTTGCTGAACCAGCCAATCAGCGCGCTAGAATCTTGTGACGTGTACACAATTATCTAAATATTACTATAGATATAGATGTGTAGATGACGTAGTAAGTCACGTGTACACAAATCACTGATTATCTAGCTATATATATATAACGACGTTATTTCTATATTTTGAGCATAATTTGAAGGGGGAAATAGGCGATAACTCAGCCATTCCTGAACCGATTTTGAAATGGTCTTGATTCATACCAGAAGTGACTAGAACAAGTAATTTTTAAGAATTAAATAGTACCAACTCAGTACACTAAAAGTGTACACTCGCTCTTGGTGGTAATGCACATGTGTCGTCGAAACAGCGACAGGTGCGCGCATGCGCACCACGCATTCTAAAGAACTTAGTCGTTTTCATGACGAAATTCCTCTCGTATAGGCTTATACACGCTTATTGCTCTATCCAGGGGGGGGGGAGCTTATAGGAACGAATCCATGACGGGCGGCCCGTACCCAGCTACAGCCAGTACCCGGCTGGTCGATCCGTGCTACACCAGCTTAGCTAGAGAAGGGCGAAACATAGCTAGAAAAGGAAAGGTCCATTGCTGGTCATCTCCCTCTTTACTAAAATGGTCATTTGAGCATCTTCAACTCCCTACCTGTTACGGGTACTCGGTAAACAGGGAGAACATTGCTTTTCTCAACCATATAGTCCGTGATAAATCTTGACTGGTCAGCTTTGTTTTCGGTGTGATAGTGTATTGTTGCCCAACCTAACGTTATGGCACATTGCTCCTGTCAATAACTTTTTTATTTGTTACCTATTACATTTTAGCATGTGCTAGCTTGTTGATTTTCGAAGATCACTCTAGAATACCTGTAATAAGCAATCTACAAAATGGATTTATTAAAATATCTGGACACAAACGAGTAAAATGTGTGTCCATAATCTGTGAATATTCTGCATGTTGCGGGTTTTCTAAGAAACAAAAATATTTATTAAATGTTACTAATATGATCCTGTAATCCCAGAATTTTGCGTTTACAGTAGTGATATATGTAGGATCAGTAGTGATATATGTAGGATATTGAATGTTTTGAAGCCAATTTAACTGGAGGTTGGTGCTGCCTTATGCATCACCAGCTTTCAGTCAAATTAGTTTCAAAATATTCAACAGCTTACCTGCATGTATATTTGCCTTGAAATTGATATTCTTGAAATGCATGGTTCAAAGTGTTTATTATATTTGGGTAGTAGTAGTAGTAGTAGTAGTAGTAGTAGTAGTAGTAGCAGTAGCAGCAGCAGCAGCAGCAGCAGCAGCAGCAGCAGCAGTAGTAGTAGTAGTAGTAGTAGTAGTAGTAGCAGTAGTAGTAGTAGTAGTAGTAGTAGTAGTAGTAGTAGTAGTAGTAGTAGTAGTAGTAGTAGTAGTAGTAGTAGCAGTAGCAGTAGCATCAGCAGTAGCAGCAGCAGCCATTCCCTCCCTGACCCATCCAATAAAAGACTCCTACAACTAATCAGCCTTGTGGCCCACATAGGTTTAATCCGGCTCCGATCCGCAGTGTTTCACGCGCCACTGTATCTGTGTCATCCTCTGTTGATCCAGTCAGATATTTAACACATGTTCTTTGAACCACGGTAACAATGAATACATTGAAACAGTTGAATTGTGGAACAAGACGTCCAACTGCTTCTTCATCATTCCTTCCTCATTACGGCAATGCATCCTTACAAGTTGGTAGGCCTATAACCTGATCATCATCATCTTTGAGTCCTAATAGAACATATTTTCACTGGATAATTTGGGTTATTACAACAGACTGGTGGGTTTATATAGAAGCAAGCTAATAGTGTTATTTTGTCCTCCACGTGTACAACTTCTTCCCAGATTATTTATGTCGGGTGACCACATTTTCTTAGTGATAGTCAAATATGAGTATGATACTAGGTCTCATGATGTACTTTAACACTTTAAACTGTAGCTTAGTGGCAATGGTAAAGCAAAACTAGTCACAAAACTCCCCATCTAGAAAGCTTGTTCTTGTGGTTTCTCTCATCAATAGAGACTGCCCATGAAATAAATAGTGTCTCTGGCATTATCTCGGGAAGTCCATGTAAATAAAAAGGCAGTGGCATTCAAATCAAACTAAATAATAATATATGGTCGATAATCTGTGTAAAATATTACAGAATTAGTGTGAACTAGCTTAAAGGAAACCTCACCTTACTTTATCATAGACTCATAGATGTGAAGAATCATAAAATGATAAAGCAGATGTAATAAAGGAAGAATACACAAGATTTGTGAAGGAGCTATGCAATAATGAAAGCTGTTCTCGTATTTGGATATGTCTCCTGTTGAGAGTAGCATAATCCAGGCTGACAGCCTTGTCGCTCAGTGTCGTCCGCACTGTGATACAATATCCTATTTACTTGTTCATATATGGAGTCACTTGTTGCAGACAGATACGTAGATGCAATGCAGTTTTTAGTCTATATTATTTGCACAATTATAGCAGCCAGCTAGCTATGCCACACAGTGAGGTCCATTATGCACACAATTGTACCAACTAGCTCTAGTATTACAGTCTTCAGCTATGGCTTCATGGACTCTCTAATTCCGGAGCTGACAACTATGGCATAGATACTATTCACACTATCAGATCGTATTCACAACTGAGCTCGCGATGCAGGGTCTGACACTCAGAGGAGGTCTTTTTAGGGAAGTGGTGGAGATGGGTGTTCCTCACGTCAGTTGCAGTGTGCTGCCTACACTTATTGTGCATAGCCCTTTGTTATATTTGCGACTTGTGGATGTCGTAATTTGTCTTATTGCTGTTGCTATCATTTTCTGTGTTTATCGCTACCTGGGTCTTCTTTTCCCTGCTAGTGTCACTCCATACTATTCACAAAATGTGGCTGTGGAAGATAAGAGACATATTTAATCAGAATCGTTACCGAGTTTGATCTAGCTATGTCTGAACGAGATTTGTTATCTGCAAGAGATCTATTCTAGTGTCTCTTCGTGATACCTTAAATATGGGGCAATGTAGCTCTGAAAACTAGGACTTATCTACCGGTAATTGAAATCTGTAACGAACATGTTCTTACCTATGCACGGCTTACTCCAAGATTAGTCTGCTGTGTTGGAAGATATTGCACTAAACCTTTGTGATGGGCTCGTATAAACAAGAGATGTTGGGTCAAATCCAAATGGACTTTCTTTGAGGTAGATATTTTCTTCGTTTGTCTGTTGTCGCATCAGCTATTGTAGTGTATCTAGCACTGCATTCCACTGTGGTACCATTGTATTAGCGAACACGTACTTGCAAATATCCTTCTTGCTGTGTTCTATGTTGACCTTCAGCTTATTACCACTGGTCTGTGTAATACTGGATGGTTCGAAAAAGTGGTATTTATCAATATTATATGCATCCCTGATGAACTTGGACGTTTAAATTTAATCTCCTCGAAACTGTCTATGTTTGAGTGGCATTAGATTTAAGGCTTCAATTCTTTCCATGCAGCATATAGCTATACTCTCTGATTTTCGGGATGAGTTTTG
Source organism: Chaetoderma sp. LZ-2023a (assembly GCA_034401795.1). Classification (NCBI taxonomy): domain Eukaryota; kingdom Metazoa; phylum Mollusca; class Caudofoveata; order Chaetodermatida; family Chaetodermatidae; genus Chaetoderma; species Chaetoderma sp. LZ-2023a. The sequence goes on along the minus strand of CM067359.1, from coordinate 100,283,378 downwards.
TTGCCCTGCGTTGAACTCTTTCTAATATCTATGATTGCCTTTTCAATCTTGTCGACCATACCAAGCTGCAGTATTCGTGCATAGAAACGTGTACAAGAGTGTGAATGTAGATGTGTCAATGTTGGTTGTGATGCTTGCCTTGGATACGATATTACCTATATGCATATCAAAAGAGAGGTTTCTGTCAATATGCACTCCCAGGTCTTTCTTAACATTGGATGCTGAAACAGGATGCACATCGGATATATCTGTCATTTGATTTGGGTGTTGTTCCTTCCTAAATGTAGGACATGCACTTTAATTGTCTGTGTTGAATGATAGTTGCCATGTCTGCGACCGCTTACATACCTTGTCCATGGTTCACAATATAGTTTTGTGAAATATTAATAGGTCTGGTGGGTCATTTATATATCACAAAAGGCATAACTCCCAGGACACTTTCTTGTAGCATCCCGCTGATGACCTCTATCCAGTCTGGTGTCGTGTCATTGATCCATGTTCTATGTTTTCTGTCACGTAGGGGTTCCTATCCACTTTACAAATTTGTCTCATATACCATAGCTTCACAGTTTTGTTTGGAGTCGATGGTGTGCTATGGTATCGAATGCGTTTGAATTTCGATAATTTCGATATATATATACACCTGTGCAAAGGTTAAGCACCAGCAAAAACAATAGAACGTAGAAACATGATGGTACAACTAGGCTGCCATACTTTTTGTCCCCGCGTTAGCTGACATAATTCCAAGTATGAAATGCACATGCATGCATGACTTCACGCCGCTTGATGTCCGTGCGTGGCGGGAAACAGCACACGTGTTCAGTTATGTAAAAGTCCAGTTTGAGGTGTAGAACATTACATACAGATTTAGGCGACAAGATTAGGAATTTGTGTTCATGACCGTGGTTTATTTGTACAGAGAGAATTAGCTCTTGATTGTGAACCGTTATGGCAAGACGAAGGTTAAGTGATCGTGTGAAATGGCAAATTATAGGCATGCATACCACTGGTATGTCATGCAGAGAGATTGGCAGACAGCTGAACATTAACCATACTGTAATCAGTCGTTTGATTGCAAAACATGGGCAAACTAACGAGGTGAAGGACAGGCCTAGATCTGGAAGACCGAAGAAGACTACTGCCCGTGATGATCGAGCCCTAGTACGCCTTGTTAGGAGATCTCCATTCACCAACAGCAGAGTGCTCAGCCAGCAATGGGAAACGCGCAATAGAGTGTCAATGTCTACCGTCAAAAGGAGACTGTATGCTGCTGGCATGAAAGCAAGGAGACCTGTCAGACGTCCTCTCCTCACTGCACACCACAAAGAGGAGCGTCTGAGGTGGTGCAACGAAAGAAGACACTGGAACATGAGATCCTGGAGACGGGTACACTGGTCCGATGAAAGTCGGTTCCTGCTTCATGCCACAGATGGTCGAACTCGTGTATGGAGGTCCAGACGCACGGCGTACGACCAACGTAACATCATGGAAGAAGTTCCATTTGGTGGAGGTTCCGTTATGATATGGGGGTGCATCTCAATTGATTGTAAGCTGGATCTGTTGACTGTACCTGGAACACTAAATGGACAAAGATATCAAGATTCCATACTGGATAGAGTTGTGGTCCCTCATTTTGTAAATCATGCACCTTGAACCCACCCTATATTCATGGATGACAACGCCCGACCACATCGTGCTAGAGCTGTGCATGAATACCTCTGCCAGAATGCCATCGAAACCCTACCATGGCCAGCAAGGAGCCCTGACATGAACCCTATTGAGCATATCTGGGACATTCTGGGAAACATTGTGAGAAGGAGGGATCCTCCTGTGCAGAACCTACAGGAATTAACAGACGCACTCCATCTTGAATGGCAACGAATACCACAATGGCGTATCAGTCGGTTGGTAACCAGCATGAGACGTCGTGTCCAGGCCGTCATCCAGGCACAAGGTGGATATACCCGGTATTAATAATGACAGTCTCAAACTCGTGCACAGATGTTAAACCTCGTTTTCAGACACCATTAATGACAATCTAGCCACGTGTGTCAACTGTAGGGCAATAGGTGTCAGTTGTGTCAACGTAACCATATTCAGGCCTCGTTTTCAAGTTCAAACAAAAACATACAGTGTTTCCCCACCATCATAATCAGCATTCCTCTAGTTGCATTATTACCTCTTGCACTAAGATGGATGGGTACATAAATGTTTATGCGATTGCTTTCTTCATAGCACATGAATATACCCTCGCATGTGCGTAAAAATAGGGTGGTACTTAACTTTTGCACAGGTGTATATATATATATGATTTGCTTCAAACAGCTACTATATACAGAGGTATAATTATTCGGTGACAAGATGAAGATTTTCAAGGATATATATACTTTGAATGAATGCACGAAGCTACAGGTGGACATTGACATATTGTATGATTGGACCAATAATTCTTTGCTGAAGATTCATCTTGATGAATGAAAGGCTATGCAAATTGGCAAGTCAAGTATACCTCAAGTAGTATACACAATGTGCCCAGATAGAGCAGTACTCCAACAATGTGGAGCAGAAAAGGTTATCGAGGTCACAATTGATCACATGCTCAACTGTATCCAACATATGACAGAAAATATTTACAAAGCAAATTCATTCATCGGTATAAGTTTGCTGTCCCCATCATAAGTCTCTCACAACAAAGATCTAAATTGTACTGAGGAATATGGAATAAGTGAATGCATAATGCTATGGGTTCAGAACCTTCTTTCATACAGAAAGCAAAGTGCCGTGGTCAACGGACAGGTTTCAGAAAACCAAACAGCAACACGTGGAATCCCACAAGGCAGTGTATTAGGGCCTATCCTGTTTGTGATTATGCACTAATGATCTTCCTGTCTCCATAAGATCTACATGCTTCGCAGATGATTGAAAGATCTACAAGCAAATCAGATGGCAGAAAGTTGAAAAAGTCGTGCAAGATGATCTAGGTGCCCTTCAGGGTTGGTCAAACACATGGCTATTGAAATTCCACCTTAACAAGTGCAATGTGTTGACTGTGGAGAGCAAAGGAGAAAAACATCCAGATGAGAAGAGCTATCACCTTGACGCAAGTGGGTACAAGTGAATCTCGGCCAAGAAAATAAGGCGAACAGCATTATGGCTCTAATTAAAAGAACGTCCACACACATAGATGAGAAAATGTTTAAGCAGATGTTCCAGGCCCTAGTGAGCCATCATATACAGAATGATCTATGTGTGTGGAGACCTCATTTGTAAATGGATGTGGTCACAATATGAAATGCACTACGATGAGCATCCAAACAAGTCCCCGCATTAAGCAATATGAGCTATATAAATAGGCTAAAGAAACTGAAAATGCCCACAATGTGTTATATAAGGATGAGAGAAGACATGATTGAGGTCTACAAACTCACTCGTGGGATATATAATCTGCTGACATTTGCAGATAGTGGAGTCAGAAGAGGACATAACATGAGATTGGGCAAGCACCATAGTGGCCTTGGATACATTTTGGGAACACAAAGCCATTAAATTTGATTTCACGTCCGAATATCGGATGCCCAGAAGTCAAGAACATGGAATATTTTTAATGGAAGAAGATGCAGAGATAGGGGCTGAACAGCCTGCGTCCTCGGAAATATCCTAAGAAAGCCTAAGAAGAAAGGAGACAGGATATATACAACATAATGCAAGTCCGTCAGTCTACATAGTCAGTCAGTTTACAAACTCAGCCACTCTGCAATGTCAGTTAGGTAGCAAAGTCAGACAGTCTAAAAACTAGTCTGGTTACACAATCAGTCTGTCTACAAAGTCAGTTTCACAACAAAGTCATACAGTCTACACAATCGGTCAGTTTACAAATCACTCAGTCTGTAAAGTCAGTCAGTCTACACAGTCAGTATGTCTACACAGCCAGTCAGTCTACGAAATCAGTCATTCTACAAAGTCAGTCGACAAAGTCAGTCAGTCTACACAATCGGTTAGTCTACTTAGGTAGTCAGTCTACGAAATCAGTCGTTCTACAAAATCAGTAAGTCATCACAGTTAGTCAGTTTACAAAGTCAATTAGTCCACACATTCAGTCATTAAATTCAGTCATACAACAAAGTCAGTCAGTCATCAAAGGCGGTCACTCTATACAGCCAGTCAGTCTGCACAGGCAGTCATTCTACAAAGATAGTCAGTCTACAAAGTCATTTAGGAAACAATGTTACACAGTCTAAAATGTCACTCAGTAAGTTGGTCAACATAATCTGTCAGTTCATCATCAGAGTCAGTCAGTCAAATAATTTAGTCAATCAATCAATCAGTTAGCCATGGTCAGTCAGTTAAGGAGCTCACGGTGTTAAGAGATGGGAGGCTCCCGAAGATCATTATGCAAGACAACAACACCTCAGCAAAATCCACCATCTGACCCTTGCAAGAAAACAAGAACCTTTAATCTTAATAAGGCCAGGGCAATATTAAAAAAGCAAGGTGCATGTGATCGGGTCCATGACGTTTACATAAAGCACAAAGCAGAAAATATCTTCTGTAAGATAGCTGATGAGAGAGCTGCTCGGTGTGATGCCTGCTTAGACTGGAGTCACTATGATTTCGAGTTACTTAACAGTGGAACCATTAGTAACCTAGAGATAGCAATCACAGAATTCACCAGTAAATCATGTACTAATGTACTTGATGTCAGCTGCTTCGCATGCTTGTTCCTTGACAGTGAATCATCATTAAGGTTGGCCAAGCAGAAAGGCAACATATATCCAACCTATTCAGTAAGAGAGCAGAATGTCATCGAAATCGTATCATCTGTGCATAATTCAAATCCAAAAGAGGAGTGTATTGCATCACTTGATAACAACCACATAATCAGTGCACCAACCTTGCCACATTGTCACGTTCTCGATCTAGTGCGTCTGTTAATAAAGATGCTGTCGATATTAGCTTGCCTTATGCGACATCACATGTGCAAACCAGTCAAGGTAAGCTCAGCATTCCAGTGAATGCCAGAAACACAGACTGTAACAGGAACAACAAAAATATAACATTTGTTCCTAATCCTCAAAGATCACTCTACTCCTCTACTCGCCTAGCGCATCTCACCAGTCATACTATAGACCCATAGATACGTATGGAATGCTTATCACTTCCTCGAAAATCGTAACTGTCAGATAGCCTCTCGGGTTGACTCAGTCAATGAAAGTAATGGCAATGAAATAAACAACCAGTTAGAAACCAGCCATCCGATTTCTGCAAATACTGCTATTGGCTCAGGGTCTATAACCACTAGGCCACAAAACACTTCACAATACGAAAAATAAATATTAATCAGGCGAACGTGGATCAGCAAAAGATAGACATTGAACAGCGAACCCTTATTATCGAACTTGAAAGAAAAGATTCGTGACCAAGATATAACAATTAGTCTAGTAAGACAAAGAATGGAACTTGGCAACTGTGTGATGGTGTAGTTCGGATCGACCGGTTGGGTATCAGCCGTACCAGCTAAACTGGGTACGTGCCACCCATCCTGGATTCGTTCCCTGAACACGCCCCCCCCCACCCCCTGGGTAGAGCCATAAGAGTATATGGGCCTATGAGAGAGATCGCATTGCAAAAACGACTAAGTTCGTTAAAGCGCATAATGTGCATGCGCGCGCTTAGATGCTATTTTTGATGGAGCACATGATTTATGACAAGATAGGATGGCGCTTTTAGTGTGCAAGGATGGTACCCGGTAATTGTTTTTGATAACCTGTTTCCGTTGGCTCTGGCTTTTTAAATCTGTAAACCATTTCAAAATCGGTTAAGAAATGGCTGAGTTATCCACGGAAGACCCGTCTTGATTATCTTGAAAATATTGCCGTGACGTCATAACCACATGGACACAGAACTTCTAGAATGGTCTAGAACATTCGACTGCGCTATTATTAGCTATGCGCTGATTGGCTGCTGCTCGAACAATGATTGGCTGGAGCCTGCGCCTGTGACGTCACGAGGAGTATAAAAGGAGACGCGATCCAGAGATTGAGAGCATCCTCGGCCAGGGGCTGAACAGGTTGGACGTTTACTAGCTGCGAGCGACAGATATTATGTGTATGACTTCAGTTTATGTTCCACTTCCGTAGCTAGCAGTAGCCAACCCACCGCAGTAAGAACAATTTTGTAAACTCCCTACTTACGGGAGCAATTTGGAACTTTCTGATTACTGTTCACGAATATCAATATCTACTTCGGAACACAAACTTGCAGTGCAGCCTTTACGGGCTGAATATGTGATTCTACAGATGTAGAGGCAGGATGTTCTTTGATGGATGACTCGCTGGATCTGCCGTCCATGCCTAAAAGTGGTATTTCAACTGTCACTGCACTAATATCGTGTAGGTTCTTCTAACTTTCGACCGCAGCTAGTAAACTCTGCCGGTGCGTCTTCAGAGCTAGCTGACGTACCCAGCACCGTTAAGCTTTGTTTTGTTTCTTCATCTGCATCCATCAACCCCTGCTTGTGATCGGGTTGTTGACAGCTTCCATCCGTGCCATCTGTGTATGGGAACCTTCTTCACCACAGTAATGCTATTGTATTTCTAGCTGACTACTCGTTAGACATTCCATTGTGCTTACCGTCCTGAGCGATGCACCCCCACCATGAGTGTTCTTGTGGGAATCTTGTTTGTGGAAACCAACTTGCGGGAACCGACCTGTGGGAGCTTTCCAACTTCCAGAGAATGCATCAACGCACGTCAACTACAGAATGATGTATCAATTTCAGCAACACGGTAGCCTAACTTAAGAATGACTACCGAGTATTCAAGTAACTATACTTCACATCTTGATTATTTCGTTATATGTACTTGTCTAATTATATTGTATCCGTAAGAACGGTCGCAATAAATAAAAGGTACCGTAACGGTCTTAGGATCGCTAATTATAATTTCCTTATTTGTTTATAGTTATTCTAATTTTCTGTAAGGTGTTTTCACTAACCACACCGTAGTAGGTTCGTTAACCTGTACTAAGATATATAGTTCTGATCATTTGATACCGCATTGATGTTCTGGTTAGTTTATATATATATATATATATATATATATATATATATATATATATATATATATATATATATATATATATATATATATATATATATATATATATATATATATATATATATGGCCAGTAGCCATCAGTTCATATGTTTTGTTTATTTATAGAAAATATAGGACTGCAGTGCACGTAGGAAACACTTTACAGCAACACTTATATAGGCAACACTTTCTCCCGCCACCAAGAATTTTTCACTGAGGTCGCTGTCCGTGCTATAGCTCTGTTTAGCCCGGCATGCTACCGACTAAAACCGTTTCTATTCAGCTCGATAGGATAGGTTTAATATGATTGGAGACACTTTCTTCGTTAAGAAATCTGCAGTATATTCTTCTCTTCGGGCAGTGCGATAATCTAGCCCCGCACTCTGGTAAGACTCATAACTCCAAGATTTTGTCTCTCTTCATGCTCCACTCAGCCTTGTGGCTTCTTAATTGTTTGGATGTCCCTATCTGCACCATGGGCTGATCCGACTCTGGGAAACTGTTGGGGTTTCCGAGCGGTGATGGCCAGGACACACAGTTCCCCCCCCCCCCCCCGTATCTTTGGATACTTAGTAGCTAGCACTTTTGCCAATGTAGGAAAGCACTGTGAAAACATATCTTAATCATTATTTTATCTACTGAACCATCCTCCCGCACTGCAATGCAAAACTGGGCAACTTGTATATAAACCTAACAACAGGTTAAACGGTTAGTTCCATAGGACCCGGTGACGGGCGAGATGCGTATCCCCACCGAATTCCATAAGAATGTCTGGGCATGATATTTAGATCTGCCATGCCCTTATGGGAAGGACATTATGGTGGGTATTCATCTCTCTTACCCCCACCATAACGATAGGATAATTGTCTAATAATGCTTTCGTGAAAAGTAACTGTGTCCTGTAACGTTTTATGTGGTTATGGAGCAAGATGTTCGGATTCTTATCCAGTTCGGAGATCTTACTAAGTAACATGTATGAGCGCTGTCTTCAGTATTGATGTCTTAGGGCATCTGTCTTCAATGACAGCCGTGTCTAATAGCTAGGTAGATACCAGCCATTTGCGGCATAAAATAGTTCTTGTTTGTCAAAACTAAAAGCTAATTAAGCAAAGCAGAAGGCCTCATAAATAAAGTGGCAACTACTAATTCAGCATACTAAGAATTACATAAGACGGTGACGTGGGAATCCTTCGGGAATCATTCATCCCGTCTTCATGTAAAACAGCACACAACCCTATAGTCATAATCTCACTAGGTATGGTCTTTTCCTTTTCAAGCATTTTGGTTGAAATCTTAGAGTGGGCCCATTTTTACCTACTACTCTTCTCCCGCTTTAAGCAGTGGCGACACTTTCACGAGACGGAGGCCCGCGCGAGGCACTTGCCTCTCGCAATGATTCAGTGACGACGGTCCATGTGAGGATAATACTCCTCACCCAAACTAGCACTAGGAGTAGTGCCCGCGTGAGGCACATAACTTTTCGCCCGAGATAGTCTTCTTCCTTTCAGCTTAGAGGTATAATAACTTATAATAAGTTAATTAGTTAAGTCTCGTGTACGGGAGTCTCCATTGTGGGGATACATCTGCGGACCTACGAGTCAGTGTGGTACCTCCGGGAGCCCCATGTTTAAAAGTTCATCTACCTGTCTCTATGTCTCGTATTTTCGTATGCTCTTATTTTAGTTTTATCTAGCATATTTGTAATTGTTTATGTAAAATCATTGTATAGACTTATATTTTTAGGTCACCAAATCAAATCTTGTAAGTCCATAGATCACGAAATTGCTATGGACAGGCATACTGCTGACACAAATTCTTGGGATGAGACAGTTGTATTTGATGTTCGCGACGATGGCCGCACGGCCCCACTGGAACGATTGGGTTCCACCGACCTTAGGAGCCAGATTTTGTTACCCATAGGGTAGTCTCATACAGGATCCGTTACCCCGAGACTGGAAGCTAACCAGCATCATCATTCTTCGTGCACTTTCGGCGCGGCGAATCGACGTCAGACACCGGAATGGCCCAACACTAACCCGCGAGCTACAATAGCAGGGAAAGCAATACAGTCACAGAATAGTTCCCTGGGTATTGTTGTCTTCAATGACCTTAAGCTAACTAAGCACATCGATGAAATAGTATCTAAAGCTAATCAATCAACGTCTCCCTATGATTAAGTGATGTTTTACTGACAAAGTGACACTCTCCAATCTATATATAGCTCTTGTTCGTCAACACCTCGAGTGCTGCAGTCCTATTTGGAATCTGTGGCTCCAGAAATTCATCTCTAAACTAGATAGAGTACAAAATTGTTGTACAAAACTATGCATAGCTGAGTTTGAGAACCTGACAGAAAGAAGAGGCAAAGCTGATCTTAGAGAAATTATAAAATAATGAACAATTGCTATAAACTCAACAGTGAAAACTTCTTTCAGCCATCATAGATTCTCACCAGAGGCCACAGCTTTAAGTTGTTTAAACAGCGCTCGTGTACAGACATTAGGAAAAACTTCTTTCCAAACCGAGTGATAGACAAATGAATTAAATTAGGTGAAAACAAACTGTATGTGCACCAAGTGTTGACACATTTATTCAGAAATTGGAGCTGACGCATCAATAGGTGCTCAGAAAGATACAAGTATGTTCGAGTAAGTTCAAGTAAGGACTGCAACTGCTGTCTGTCATCTTTTGTTAGGGGCCCTTCGAATAGAAGGACAAATTCACAAATGCTAAATTACATCTTTTAATTCAATTTTAACCTGCAACAATCAGACTGTGTTACATGTTCTTTTAAGGCAGCGCCTCATCAAAACTAGCCCAGACACATTCCTAATTTGTATTACAAATCTTCTAGAAGCATACGCTCCACCTGATCGCCATAGCCTACTGTATGCCCCCACCCCCTCACCCCACACACTCCCCTCAAAATTCACCTTGAAAAGAGCAGTAAAAACAGAAATAAATAATTTCTGGTCTGAGAGCCTCTTAAAAGACTGCAAACAGAAATGAACCTTGTCCTACCTTGATGCAGCTCCGTGCAAAATTGGAACCACACACCACGTATGGAACTCTGTGCAAGCCATGACAAATGGAGCTAAAATTGCGTTCACAAAAGCTATACTCTTGACCAGTATTTGTATGCTTCAATCCGTTGAAGCAAAATTTAGCAACTACACAGCAAATGCTACATGCCCGGCATGTGGGATAGAGGATGAGACACAATCCGCTTACTTACATCATGCCCAATCATTAAATCAGAGAACAGCATTTTTCACCAATCAAACAAGCAGTTGTGAAAGAATTCAGTCTTTCAGCCTAGAACAACATCTCGCAATATAAGCAGATCATCACTCAGCTCATAATAGAAAACTATCCGATACTTACAATAAAAATTAGAAAATAGAAATAACAATCTTGCATGCATATTAGAATCTTTAAGCCACACTCTCGCTCACACACTACACAGAAAAAGAGTACAATATATATCTTGGCTTCTCAATATTCAGACTGCATCCAATCTACAGAATGTTCTACATCTAAATATTACTGCTGCATTTAATTTACAAATGTAGATAAAACAGTCGTTTATAGCAAATGAACTTACTTTCATAGCTTACATTGTTACAACATATAGGATAGGGCGACCAAACTCCATGACATCTAGCTAAAACTTATATTTTCCTTATGCCGATAACCAAACTCCTACCAACTAGTGAAAATGTATATGCATAAATCGATTAATTTAAGTATTCTCTTGCTGCTTATATAAGTTTTGTAGGAAATTTATGTAAAATCTTGTTAGTATCTGGCAATGAAGTTTGGAAACTCCATTACAATTTACAAGCCATCTGGTAAGTCAAGGCTGCAGAACTCCACGGCAATGCATAAAATAGCATACTAAATGCCTAAAACGGCAATAAATGAAACAGATCGTACATTTCACAGCCGTTTGGTGTTCTGTAGTTCGGGTCGACCGGTCAGGTACCGGCTGTACCAGCTAAGCTGGGTACGCGCCACCCATCCTGGATTCATTCCCTGAACACGCCCCCCGCCCCTGGGTAGAGCCATAAGCGTATATGGGCCTATGAGAGAGATCGCGTTGCGAAAACGACTAAGATCGTTAAAGCGCATGATGTGCATGTGTGCGCCTAGATGCTATTTTTGATGGAGCACATAGTTTACGACCAAGATAGGATGGCGCTTTTAATGTACCGAGATGGTACCCTGTAATCCGTATTGATTGCCTGTTCCCGTTGAATCTGGCATTACTCAAGACCAGAATTCAACGGGCTTTTTAAATCTGTAAACCATTTCACAATCTGTTAAGAAATGGCTGGGTTATCCACGGAAAACACTACTTGATTATCTTCAAAATATTGCCGTGGCATCATAACCACGTGTATGCAGAACTTCTAGAATTTTCCAGAACATTCGACTGTGCTATTATTAGCTACGCGCTTATTGGCTGTTGCTCGAATGATGATTGGTTGGAGCCTGCACATGTGACGTCACAAGGAGTATAAAAGGAGACACGATCCAGAGATCGAGAGCATCCTCAGCCAGGGGCCGAACAGGTTGGATCTGTACCAGCTACTATCAGCGTGACAGACAATACATGTATTACTTCACCTTGTGTCAGGTTTTTCTCCCGTAGCTGGCAGTTGCCCAACCCACCGCACTAAAACAATTTTGTAACACCCTACTTACGGGAGTAATTTGGAACTTTCTGATTACTGTTCACGAATATCAATATCTATTTCGGAACACAAATTTGTGGTGAGGCCTTTACGCCTGAATATGTGAGTCTACAGATATAGAGGCAGGATGTTCTTTGATGGATGACTCGCCGGATCTGCCGGCCATGCCTAAAAAGTGGTATTTCAGCTGTCACCACACTAATATCATGTAGGTTCTTCTAACTTTCGACCGCAGCAAGTTAACTCTGCCCGGTGCATCTCCAGAGCTGGCTGGCGTACCCAGCACCGTTAAGCTTTGTTTTGTATCTTCATTCGCATCTGACAACCCCCGCTTGTGATCGGGTTGTTTACAACTTCCATCCATGCTATCGGTGTACGGGAACTTTCTTCACCACCGTAGTACTATCGTATCTGTTGCTGACTGCTCGTTAGACATCCTATTAGGCTTACAGTGCTGAGCGATGTATTCCCGCCATGAGTGTTCTTGTGGGAATATTGTTTGCGGAAAACAGCTTGCGGGACCCAACCTGCGGGAACTTTCCAGCTTCCTGAGAATGCATCAACGCACATCCACTACGGAATGACGTATCAATTTCAGTAATATGGTAGCCTAACTTAAAAATGACTACCGAGGATTCAAGTAACTATACTTCACATTTAATTATTTCTCTATATGTATTTCTTTAATTATATTGTATCCGTAAGAATGGTCCCGATGACTAAAAGGTACCGTAACGGTCTTAGGATCGCTGTATTTGTTCATAGTTATTTTCATTTCCTGTAAGGTGTTTTACCAACCGCACAGTAGTAGGTTCGTTAACCTGTATTACGATATATACTTCTGATCATTTGATGCAGTATTGATTGTTCTGGTTAGATTATGTATATATATGGCCAGTGGCCATTCGTTCATATGTTTTGCTTTTATATAGAAAATATTGGACTGCAGTGCACGTAGGAAACACTAGACAGCAACACTTATATATGCAGCACTTTCTCCCGCCACCAACAATTTTTCACTGAGGTCGCTTTCCGTGCTATAACTCTGTTTAGCCCGGCATGCTACCGACTAAAACTTTTCTATTCAGCTCGATAGGATAGGTTCAAAATGATTAGAGACACTTTCTTAATTACCAACTCGGTAATATACTCTTCTCTTCCGGCAGTGCGATAATCTAGCCCCGCACTCCGGTAAGACTCATAACTGCAAGATATTGTCTCTCTTCATGCTCCACTCAGCCTTGTGGCTTCTTAATTGTTTGGATATCCCTATCCGCACCATGGGTTGATCCGACTCTGGGAAACTGTTGGGGTTTCCGAGCGGTGATGGCTAGGGTGTGGTATCACATACATTCCCCTTGTATCTGTGGATACTTAGTAGTTAGCACTTTAGCCAATGTAGGAAAGCACTGCGAAAACATATATTAATTATTATTTTATTCACTGAACAAACCTCCCGCACCGCAGTGCAAAACAGGGCAACTTGTATATAAACCTAATGACAGGCTAAACGGTTAGTTCCATAGGACCCGGTGACGGGCGAGATGCGTATCCCCACCGAATTCCTTAAGAATGTCTGGGCATGATATTTAAATCTGCCACGTGCTTGCGGGAAGGACATTTATGGTGGGCATTCGTCTCTCTCACCCTCACCGTAACGATGGTCTAATAATGCTTTCGTGAAAAGTAACCTATGTCTTGTAACGTTTTATGTGGTTACGGAGCGGGATGTCCGGATTCTTATCCAGTTCGGAGATCTTACTAAGTAACATGTATGAGCGCTGTCTTCAGTATTGATGTCTTAGGGCATCTGTTCTCAGTGACAGCCGTGTCTAATAGCTAGGTAGATACCAGCCCTTTGCGGCCAAAAATAGTTCTTGTTTTCTAAACAACTAACAGCTAATTAAGCGAAGCAGAAGGCCCGCATAAATAAAGCGGCAACTACTAATTCAGCATACTCAGGATCACATAAGACGATGACGAGGGAATCCATTGGGAATCGCTCATCCCGTCTTCACGTAAAACAGCACGCAACCATATAGTCATAATCTCACTAGGTATGGTCTTTTCTTTCTCAAGCGTTTTTGGTTGAAATATTAGAGTGGGCTCATTTTTGCCTACTACTCTTCTCCCGCTTTAAGGAGTGGCGACACCTTCCCGAGATGGAGGCCCATGCGAGCCACTTGCCTCTCGCAAGGATTCAGCGACGATGGTCCATGCGAGAATAATACTCCTCACACAAACTAGCACTAGGAGTAGTGCCCGAGTGAGGCACATAACTTTCCATCCAAGATAATCTTCTTCCTTTCAGCTTAGAGGTATAATAACTTATAATAAGTTAATTAGTTAAGTCTCATGTACAGGAGCCTCCCTTGTGGGGATACCTCTACGGACCTACGAGTCTGTGTGGTACCTCCAGGAGCCCCATGTTTAAAAGTTCATCTACCTGTCTCTATGTCTCGTATTTTCGTATGCTCTTAATTTTGTTTTATCTAGCATATTTATAATTGTTTAGGTAAAATCATTGTATAGACTTATATTTTTAGGTCACCAAAATCAAATCTTGTAAGTCCATAGATCACGAAATTGCTATGGACAGGCATACTGCTGACACAAATTCTTGGGATGAGACAGTTGTGTTTAATGTTCGCGACGATGGTTGCACGGCCCCACTGGAAGGATTGTGTTCCACCGGCCTTAGGAGCCAGTTTTTTTGCTACCCGCAGGGCAGCCTCGTGCAAGGTCTGTCACTCCGAGACTGGATGCTAACCAGCATCATCATTCGTTGTGCACTTGCGGCATGGCGAGTCTACATGATACACCGGAACGGCCTGACACTACCCGGCGAACTACAAGTGGCACCCGATGTGGGGCTCGAAGAACAGCATTAACCACACACAGCGAACTCACGCCCACACCATACAGTGGGCTTAGCTCAATACCTTCTCCATTTAGCAACGACCAAGAGGGATAGTGGGCCTGCGAGGGTCCATGGACATGTAAAGAAAAGAAAAATGGTGTCTAGTGCAGAGGAGATACTGAAGGCCTCCGTGTCTAATGAAGGATGAATTAACATCCTACTGTGGTACCGTCTAGTCGGCGTATTGTTCGGGCTGCTGAGATTTTTGGTTCATGGAATCCCAGTAAGTGGACATGCGTGGTAGGAGGCGAGATACCTCACCCAGGGCACTACAGATCTCTGCAAACTCTTGACGTGGTTTGTCGGAGATGTCCTACAGGCAAGGCCATGGAAAACGGTCAAAGTTCGTATTCTGTTGGCAGATAGGTACGGATCAGACCATCGGTTGCCCCTGAGCGTGAGCTCAGATGGTGATCGCTATCGACTGGGTCACCGGCCGGTCGCCTTGATCATGTCAGTTCATCTGTGTGATCAAGATGGCTCAATGTACAGTCAGGCCATGGCAAGCATTCGTATTGTGAGTCATGCCTCCTGTGATGAGACGTCATGAAAAGTGATTCTTTGGGAAGCAGGATGGTGTGTGTATGAGACGGTGTAACCTGTCGCTTGCCGGACGGGTGGAGCAGTCTTGCGCCCAGGTACCCATGGGGTGGATGATCTGTCTAGTACGATCTGCGCAGGGCCGTTCAGCTAAAATGATGTCAAAGTACGATCTACGTGGAGGCCTTAGCTGTGATGCATCTGGCAGACATCACCTCCATGGTACGGTCTATGCGGAGCAACGGCCCCTTGCCAAGACAAGGTCTTTATCTCAGGCATGTACGGAAAGGCACCTAGCCTAGGCTGCATCCTGTGTGGGGAACTGGGCGTCCGTCCAGCGTGGCAGGGACAGGGAACCAGACTGGGAAGGCCAAATGGTGTAAAGTGGACTCCCTCGGTCAAGAGGTAGCATCATACGATGGATTTTCAGCTCACATGCTCACGAACTATGCCAGAAATTCAGTGGAATCAACAACACCGCACTATAACCTGTTTTCGCCTGTTAGCGATGGCACCTTTCGGGATGCCTCACAGGCGGGAACAGAGTTCAGAACTATATCGGATGTCCACGACAGGCCATAACCAACAGGGCGGAATCATGGACGACCCCAACAAAGACCCGATTACGGGCATTTCAATAGCCCTTCGGACTACTATCGTTCACCCGTGTCATCTACGGAGACTATATGGCCGGGTGATAATCCAGAATACAGACAACCTCCCACACCGCCCACTTCTAGCACAACACTATACTCAAGGGGAACACTGTGGCTTTATCGGGGGGAATCGGCACCACCATTTCGACAGTATATCAGTCACGCAACACATCACGACCGTCAGCCGACTGTACCACCACCATATGAGGAATATCAGTCCTCACCTCGGGGAGAACGTCCACGTAATCTTCACAACAATCCACCTCCCGTCCACAGACCCATGCCGGTCTATGGCTCTACAACTGGGGTGGACTCATTAAATTGGAGTATGCGTGTCCTAGCTCCTTGGCATCGGCATCGACGGGAAACACCAACACCACCACCATCTGCGCCATGGCCAGCCTCAGCATATTCGTCAGATTCTCAGATATCCGCACCACCCGGATTTCAGCCGCTGCATTCTTCCCACGGTCTTGGCCGAGTCATCCTCCCTCCTGAATTTAGTGGGGGAGAATGACTGGACCAATTATAAAATACAGTTCGAGATCATAAGTCGGACTAACAGCTGGTACAATCAGCAAATGGGTGAATATCTCGCTGCAAAGCTTTCCGGAAAAGCCCTACAAGTTCTTGGGGATCTCGGAACTGACTACACACCCACCTACACAAAATTCGAACAAGCACTGACGGAGCGATTTGGTGACACAGCCCTCAGAGAAACCAGTCATCTTCAACTTAAGAACCTCCAACGATGCACGGGAGAAACTCTTCCCGAGTTAGCTAGCCGAATCAGTAGGCTAGTCACATGCGCATATCCAGCACCAATACAGAAGGCGTGATCCATTCGCATCTCGACACTTTTATCGATGCATTAAGCGGTGAACCCGCCCTGAAAGAAAGGCTATTTCTAGGCGACGATGGGAGTTTGGCCCAATTAATGGCAACCGCGGTTCGTATAGAGAACTTTCTGGAGCGGGAGAAGAATAACCAACTCCATCCTATCAATGAGATAGAGGGTGCAGCTATCGCCCCGCCCGCTAATGCTCCCCCAGTTCATCGACACTGGCCACACAGACATCACCGCCACCAGCTGTACAAAATTCCAGTCAGAATCCAGCACCTGGAGGAAGGGGGCATGCCCGTAGAGGAAGTTACAATGGGGCCCCTGGGTGCGGGAACCAGCACAACAACAACAACAATGGCAACATGAGAGAACGGATAGACGAGATTAATAAACAAATCTCAGCACTTACAAATTTAGTTACGACACTTGGCACCAACCTCGCCACCACGCAATTTAGGACAACAAACACCACCAGCACGGCACCGCCACCGAACACCTGTTTCGGATGCAGTCAGCCAGTGCATTGGAGGGAGCAGTGTCCTAACCGACCTCCCCCTACAATGCCTGCTCCTGACCGCAGCACACTGCAACCAGAGAAGCAGTCAAACTCCTAAGGGCACCGAATTACACCGAGCCACCTCGGCTCAACTGCGGCCTTCATACAACAACGTTCATTGGCCAGCTATCATCCACCAAAATCAGCTTTCACACCGACACCCAAATGCACGGCTTCACACATGTCAGTGTCTACGTTGCCTCCCTCATCCACAGCATTGACATCCCCCTCTTTCTCCGCATACAACAAGCCTCTTTTCCTTTATAAAAACGGCAGTGGTAGGTTGTAGCACCTCCGCTAAAACAACGTTTTTGCAATCACCACGTCCCGCCACCAAGACACTAAATTCTCGGAGTCCTTTGGTGGTATGCAGAACACGATCCCATCCAACATCATCTCCCACATCCACAGACAGTAGCAACTCAGGAGAAACGATTCACTCCGCCTCATGGATTCGCAAGCAACGACGTAGGCGGGGAAACACACGTCCCTGGCGGCATCACTGTTTCTTCTGTGCTTCACCAAAATATCCCATGAAGCATTGTAAGAAATGGCTTGCACAGGTAGAGCTTATCCGCCATCCCGTATGCGCCACCGTCTACACGAATACAGCCTACTCAGAAACAGCAACAACTCCATCACCATTGCTACCCCCAGCTCGGTCTTCACCGCAGCCCTCACACCAGCGGCAACAGCGAACTGGCCCTTTCCTCACTCAGCCATCCATAACATTACAAGAAGCCATATGGAAACAGTCAGAGTACATACAGAGTGATGCTGCTCCGACGCCATTGTCACAGACAGCATCATTGGAAACTCTTCCACAGGTACACCACAAAGTGATATACAAATGTGCCTGTCTGTTTAGTGGCGTTCCCACCAGTGCCACCATCTACACTGGTGCTTCTATCACAGTATTTAACAAGCGCTTGTATGAGAGAATCCCACCTCATAAGAAGCCTCCACTTATGCCTACAAACATTTACCTACAGACGGCTACGGGAGCTGATGTGCTCGTAGCCGGTGTAGTTAATTTAGTTATCCAAATAGAGGAGATGCAATTCATACAGCAAGTCATCTCCTCTATTCATAATGATGCCCTACTTGGCTCTGATTTCCACAGTGCCAGCGAAGCCATCATACACTGCAGACAACAAGAACTCGACATACACGGCCGACGAATACCTCTCAGACCGGCATCATCCTTATATGATATGTGCGCAGTAATATTATCAAGTACTGCCACAGTTGAGCCGGGACAGGAACAAATCTTATGGGCCACTGCACCACAGTTATGAAGCAATACACACATCGCCATGCTGGAACCTGATCCTGATTATATGATCGCCTCACAATGCGCAAGTCCTCGCATAATAGTAGAGACTACTAATAAGGAAAATATACCTTTCAATGGTACCGCAGATCCTAGCACTCTGGAACACGGAGTACGCTGCGACCATTTAGTGGACATAATCTCATTGGAACCACCTGCACTTGCTAACACACCACCGCAGATGACTGATGATTTACCTGAACATTTACATGATTTGTATCTACGTGCCACAGTTTGATTACTGCAATCACAGAAACGAGAAATTCGGAAACTACTACATAAATATCGCGATAGTTTTTCCTCCAGAGACATGGATCTCGGAGAAACTCATCTCGTACGACACTCCATCAATACAGGGAATAATTGCCCCATACGAGAACCGGTACGACATCTTCGCATTCATAAGGAAGCAGAAGCACACCGACAAGTGAACAACATGTTGTGGAGTGGTATCATTGAACCCTCAGCATCTCCATGGGCTAGCCCTATAGTGCTAGCCAGCAAAATGGACGGAAGCTTGCAGTTTTGTATAGACTACCACCACCTTAGTGATCTTAGCGTTAAGGACGCTTATTCGTTACCCCGGATAAAGCAGGCCTTGGACTTCTTGTCCGGAGCCAAATGGTTTTATACCCTTGACATGGCTAGTGGTTACTGGCAGGTAGCCATGGATGAAGCTGACATTGAAAAGACTGCATTCGTTTGTAGGGATGGCCGTTTCCAATTCCGCAAGATGCCCTATGGGTTGTGCAATGCTCCCGGAAGTTTTGAATGAGTCATTGAGCAGGTACTAACAACCCTGCAATGGGAAATCCGTCTTTGTTATATCGATAACATAATAGTCTTTGGACCCACGTTTGAGCAAACCTTAATAAATTTGGACACCATGCTTTCACGCTTCCCCACGGCCAATTTGAAACCCAACCGAAGAAATGTCGTCTCTTTAGACAGAGCGTTGAGTTCCTGGGACATGTCACATCCAGTGATGGAGTGGCTACCCAGCCATCAAAAACGAAGGCAGTAGCAGAGTGGCCACGGCCCTCTTCAGTTATGAAGACACAGAGTTTTCTTGGCCTATGCCAGTACTATCGCCATTACATCTGACATTTCAGTGAGATTGCTTCACCCCTCTACAGGATCACTGAGAAAGATCGACCATTTGAGTGGACGAGTGAGTGTGATGGCTCCTTCAGGGTCCTGAAGGAACTCTTGACGACCGCCCTGATTCTTGCTCACCCTAATCCAAACCTCGATTTCATCTTAGACACTGACGCATCAGCTTACGCTATTGGCATGGTTCTATCTCAGGTCACGGAAGATGGAACAGAGCAAGTATTGGGTTATTGTTCACGTACTCTGAATAAAACGGAGAGAAGATACGCAACCACCAAGCGAGAACTATTGGCGGCGGTCCATTTCATCAAGTATTATAAACACTTTCAGTATGGGCACCCTTTTACACTTCGTACAGACCATGCCTCACTATGGTGGCTCAGGAGCTTAAAAAATCTGAGGGGCCAGGTAGCGAGATGGCAGGAATCGCTGCCGGTATATAACTTTAATGTTGTTCACCGTCTCGGCAAATTGCATAGGAATTCCGACGCCCTCAGCAGAATCGGCTCGGAAGCTGAACATGAAGAGGCCGCCACCATGACACAGTCAACACAGCCATCTCCGGAGTTCCCCGAATTGAGGTGCGCAGAGCAGAGTGGAATCCAGAGAAAATCGCACACCACCAAACAACAGATGTGCAGACATGAAATATATATGCGTGGATTCAGGAGGGGGTACGTCCTCCTAAGGAATCGGTAACACCTCAATCCACCATGGCAAAATACTATTACCAATGGTTCGAAGAATGTCAATTAATAAACAACGTTCTATATATTAATGACCGTTTGGTAGTCCCGGAAAGTTATCGTGAACTTATATTGCAACTACTACATGATAACGCCGTGCATCTAGCCGTGGAAAGGACTGCTGCCCATATCAAATTGAGATTCGACTGGATCGGGATTCGCGATAGTGTCAAGGCATGGGTTGCCAAATGTATCCCATGCCAAAGACGCACTGTTGGCCAACACCATATCGCACCATCTCAAATTAAGATTGTTGGTGCACCGTGGGAGCGAGTGGCTCGAATTTTCCCAGTGTCTAAAAATTATGACAGGACACCAACCGTCGTATAACAGGAGATGGCCACATCCCCCTATCCAAAGGCCACCCCATCCAATTGGCCTACCATACTCCCCCATGAGCAGTCAGAACATCACACAACAGACAGACTATCAACACCTACAAGAACAGCCTTCAAGACTGGATACGTCAATTCGTCATTGCGCGTACATCACATACTTGCTTGGTTATACTCAGCATAACAAAGACATTCAACATCGGCAACAACAGCCTTTAGCAGCACTTATAGGTATTAATTAATTCCCGATAGAGACATCAAAATTCCTGCAACAAATTCCTCCCGCACAAATTACGGAAGAAATAATATCTCCCGCAGACCACACCTCCGGCAAATAACAACAGACTTGGCGTTCACCAGCGTGGAAAACTGGGATGTGCCCACTTCGCTTATAACATTAGCATCATACAGCAGCCCGGACATCCCGACAACAGCATTATCATCAACAGACAACAGCTGACAAATCTCCCGCACACACCCTCTTATCCAGTTACGGGAGAACTGATCATGTGGATATAAGGAATGCACTACAGCCATCTACAGTACGCGTCACGGGAGGAACGTTTGTCCAACGGTCCTCCCCTTTCCCTTTTCCCGACGTCGTACGGAAACAACTAAAACTACATACTTTATCTACACGTAATAACAGTCAATATTATTAAGAGAGCAAAATGCCTGCATTGTTGTCAGTCACGAGTAGGATTTTGCTACCGAAAAGTTGAATTTGACAATGGATTGATCAAAGTTACGACAACATCCGACATGTCATCTGTGCTCTAAAGTAACTCTGTCCCGCCCACGGGCTCGGCCATTGCAGATTGAAATACCCTCAGGAATCGATAAAGTTGACATTCACGCCACCACTCCCTCCCCACTCCCGCACCTGACGGCCATAAACATGTCACCTTCACCACAGCGCAAGTATCATCCACAGATAACCAGTCACGCATATCAGATTCAAATCACCGACATGTCAGAAAGACAGACACTCAGGTTGACTGTATTCACAATCTCCGAACGACGGCATTGTAAATCATAATAACTGTGGCACACACTTTTCGAGTTGTACTGTAATTTAACCATTATTAAATTGTACTAATGTGTCTGGTCTAGGCCGGGACGGAGCTAGTTCTACCCATTGAGGAGAATGCTTGACCAGCCCTCCCGCTCGGAAAACACAGCTATCTTGACGGGATCAGTAACGTTGATCTACCGCCTGAATAGATCTGTTTAAACCATACATCAATTTACTTACAACTTTACTGTTAAATTTTTGATTAAGAACACAACTGCTCTACCGTGCTACAAATCATTAGCGCACAGGCCAGTAAAACGTCATAAAAAATCTGACAGTATAACTACAGAGAGAATTTCAAAAATTCTTTTCCTTGCGTTCCAGTCTATAATCGGCACGGGCTGAGAACTACCTATTATAGACACATACCAAGATGCATGTTAAAGAACTCACGCAAATAGGGGACATTATAAAGATCTTGATATAACATATATATTTCTATCTCTCGCATCTACAACAGACTACACCTCAGCAACAGCAGTTTGGCCATCGCCATAAACAGCATATATGTTTCCGATCAAACACGTGCTTTTTAGAGCCACGTGACATTTACTGCTATTTCCAGTAAATTGGATCAAACACTTTAAACAAAAGAGCCGCCCAAAGACGCGACTACCACAGCGTGATCGAGGAGTGGCGAGGGTGAGTTCGGGTAATTGACGCTGACGTCACCGGGCCCCACACACCCCATCGAGCGCTCCAGCCTAAAATTAAAACAGGCAAGTTTATAAGCATCCAAGCTGAAGAACCGCCTCACGCTAATTAAAAGGTGAGACACCGCAAAGAAAAAGTAGTACCACGTTTCTATGTTGATCGAAGGCTGTTAAATGCGCGAAATTAAGACAAGGTTAATGAGCCATTCTTCCAATAATTAAAAGTACTCCCTTTATACGGGAAGAATTAATCCCTAGTCTAGGTCGGAAAAAGAGGAAACTTTCAAATAAGAATGACTGAATCACCTGTTAAAACTTTTAGGTGTGGTCATCCGCCGCCTGTGACGTCACCAAACAGTATAAAAGGAGGAAGCACGCTCTGAAACTTTGTCTTCCCGTTAAAACTTGACACCAGGGAAGAACAGATAGCATTAGGCTTATTTCATGTCGCAAACCAAATTCTGCTGTTTTATTATTATTTCATTATGATACTGGCCTGGAAAGTTAAAAAACAATGAAGAGAGAGGGCATTAGGTTTTGAATAAGGTTCCCACAGCCAACTACCATGCGGGAACGAGATGCCACTCCTTGAAGATTAAGCGTTATCTGATTCATCTGAAGAAGAGTCGGTAGCAGTTCCAAAACGGTTCCCGTGCAGCTCGTTATTTGCTAGCGGAGAGCCCTGTACCAGAATTTTTACGAGAAGATCTGACCACACACTTCATGTTAATAAGGATCATCTCTTCCAATCAGCCTTCTGTGTGATGTGCCAGTATCACTACACCGCTACTCGCTATGGGGTGACCCACAAGCTCTGATATAATCACCATGTGTTAGAAGTAACATTAGTTCCTGGGGAAGAGAACGAGAATCGTGCCGTTTTAGCCACCCATTTCGAATCTCGGTTCCTGGTCAAAGTTCTTCCGACCGAGAAAATGGCCCGCACGAAGAACACTACTCGTAGATATCCCGTTAGTCATCGTCTTCCCATGGCTACTGTAAGCAACGTACCGACAGTCAGACGTGAAATCCTGCCCACAGCCGTGTCAGGAAGCATTACGCCAGTACCAGTTACTTCATCTACACTTGTCCTGAAGCAGAGTAAGAAGCAAAAGTCTCCCGCAAAATCCAGTCCGGCAGCACCCGCATCAGTTATTAGCCATTCGACTATGGTCACTACACCCGCAACCGTAGTGTCTAAGACAGTGTTAGCCAGTCAGCCGATTTCGGTAGTGAATACGACACTGCGGAAATGGACATTCCGAGTTACCCGCAGTCATCATCTCCGCCAGAACTGACCATAGATGAGGGACCAGGACCGTCGCAGCCTGCAGCGATTAGGATAACTCTGACCTGTGTTATCCAGCATCTGCCTCCTAGCCTTTCTGGCCCAGCAATCAGAAAGGGAACTACGCCGGAACGTCCATATGCGGGAAAGAGACGAATCGCCCACATACAGGACATTCAGCCCGTACCTAATGTTACCACAAATCGTCTGTTAAAGTATGCTAAGTTTCGGAAAATTTCATCTCCTGCCACATCCGCTCCTGCATCACGGCCTCAGCCTACGGCGCAGCTCACCACCATCACCATGACAGCTACAGCAGCCACCACGACGACTACCACCACTACAGCATCAAAGACATTAGCAACCACTAGTACTGCGCTGCCTTATGGACGGATATATTAGAACCGGCAATAACTGTGAGAGACATAATGGACGCGCATATTTCCGCCACCATCACTTCAGATATTTCCGACAGTGCCAGTAATAGTGAACGCATCTCAGCAGTGATAGTGCATCCACCGTGACCAACCACCATCAGTTGCGGGACCCAGACTCAATGGGGAAATTTTTCAGCAGACGTGTGATCATTTGTGATACAGCAGAAACGTCATTGGTGCGATTCATGGAAATGTATTAATTATTACTTTATTTTTTAAATACTTTTCTTCTTATTATATATGTTAAATCAATTGAATCCCGTCCCTGGGATGACTACGGTTATCCGACACAGCCACACACTTCAGTGCCTGGCTGTGTCCCACACGAAATGAGCACTGCGGACTCCGATGTTGTAAGAACGTTGTGTGCGACGTAAAGTATACAACGTCCCACAGTGCAATAATGTCATAAAGCTGTCATGCAGTCTCAGCTATGCTGGGGCTGCCTGATAAACTAACTTTTGAGTTATTATTATTATATATTCTATTTTTCTTATTATTTTTCTTCCTGTCTTAGATGTCAGGACGGATATGGGGCCAGCGAGAGCTGCCCGTTGCGGACCCGCAATAATGGGCCGCAAATATATAGTTTGAATAAATAATAAGAGATACATGTTGCGTACCCCTTATTTACCCGGGGTGCGCAAGTAATTCGGTGTGATTCAATAAATACCCCATGAGGGTATGTTACATGGTTTATATAGTATACCTTGTCTTCTTTTATATTATTATATATTTAAACTTAAATTGTGGTACGTTGGAGCTTGGGTGTTCTCTGCGGAGATAATGATTATCCGCACTCAGAGAGAACACCCATGCGAGCTATTGTTCAGAATCATTTACTAAATAAAGTTATACATGCGCCACAATATTAATAAAACAAAACAAAAAAAATTGAAAACAAAAAGATGTCAAACTAGGAGGGGTTGGTGTAGTCGGATCAACCGGTCGGGTACCGGCATACCAGCTAAGCTGAGTACACGCCGCCCATCCTGGATTCATTCCCTGAACACGCCCCCACCCCCTGGGTAGAGCCATGCGCGTATATGGGCCTATGAGAGATCGCATTGCAAAAACGACTAAGTTCGTTAAAGCGCATGATGCACATGCACGTGCTTAGATGATATTTTTGATGGAGCACATAGTTTACGACCAAGATAGGATGGCGCTTTTAGTGTACCGAGATGGTACCCTGTAATCCTTATGGATTTCCTGTTCCCGTTGAATCTGGCATAATTCAGGACCAGAATTCAATGGGCTTTTTAAATCTGTAAACCATTTCAAAATCGGTTAAGAAATGGCTGGGTTATCCACGGAAAACCCTTCTTGATTGGCTTCAAAATATTACTGTGACCTCATAACCACGTGGACGCAGATCTTCTAGAATGTTCTAGAACATTCGACTGCGCTATTATTAGCTATGCGTTGATTGGCTGTTGCTCGAACGATGATTGGTTGGAGCCTGCACCTGGGATGCCACGAGGAGTATAAAAGGAGACGCGATCCAGAGATCGAGAGCATCCTCGGCCAGGGGCTGAACAGGGTGGATCTGTACCAGCTACTATCAGCGCGACAGATTATACGTGTATTACTTCGCTTTGTGTCAGGTTTTTCTCCTGTAGCTGGCAGTTGCCAAACCCACTGCACTAAAACAATTTTGTAACTCCCTACTTATGGGAGTAATTTGGAACTTTCTGATTACTGTTCACGAATATCAATATCTAGTTCGGAACACAAATTTGCGGTGAGGCCTTTACGGCCTGAATATGTGAGTCTACAGATGTAGAGGCAGGATGTTCATTGATGGATGACTCACTGGATCTGCCGGCCACGCCTAAAAAGTGGTATTTCAACTGTCACCACACTAATGTCGTGTAGGTTCTTCTAACATTCGATCGCAGCAAGTAAACTCTGGCCAGTGCATCTTCAAAGCTGGCTGACATACCCAGCACCGTTAGGCTTTGTTTTGTATCTTCATTCGCATCTGATAACCCCGCTTGTGATCGGGTTGTTTACAAATTCCATCCATGCCATCGGTGTACGAGAACTTTCTTCACCACCGTAGTAGCATCGTATCTGTTGCTGACAGCTCGTTAGACATCCTATTAGGCTTACAGTGCTGAGCGATGCATTCCTGCCATGAGTGTTCTTGCGGGAATCTTGTTTGGGGAAAACAGCTTGCGGGAACCAACCTGCGGGAACTTTCCAGCTTCCTGAGAATGCATCGACGCACGTCCACTATGGAATGACGTATCAATTTCAGTAATATGGTAGCCTAACTTAAGAATGACTACCGAGGATTCAAGTAACTATACTTCACAGTTTAATTATTTCTCTATATGTATTTCTTTAATTATATTGTATCCTTAGGAACGGTCCCGATGACTAAAAGGTATCGTAACGGTCTTAGGACCGCTAGTTATAATTTCTGTATTTGTTCATAGTTATTTTCATTTCCTGTAAGGTGTTTTACTAACCGCACAGTAGTAGGTTCGTTAACCTGTATTACGATATATACTTCTGATCATTTGATGCAGTATTGATTGTTCTGGTGAGATTATGTATATATATAGCCAGTGGCCATTCGTTCATATGTTTTGCTTTTAGATAGAAAATATAGTACTGCAGTGCATGTAGGAAACACTATACAGCAACACTTATATATGCAGCACTTTCTCCCGCCACCAACAATTTTTCACTGAGGTCGCTTTAAGTGCTATAACTCTGTTTAGCCTGGCATGCTACTGACTAAACCTTTTCTATTCAGCTTGATAGGATAGGTTAAAAATGATTAGAGACACTTTCTTAATTACCAACTCGGTAATATACTCTTCTCTTCCGGCCGTGCGATAATCTAGCCCCCCACTCCGGTAAGACTCATAACGCCAAGATTTTGTCTCTCTTCATGCTCCACTCAGCCTTGTGGCTTCTTAATTGCTTGGATATCCCTAGCCGCACCATGGGCTGATCTGACTCTGGGAAACTGTTGGGGTTTCCGAGCGGTGATGGCTAGGGTGTGGTATCATATACATTCCCCTTGTATCTGGGGATACTTAGTAGTTAGCACTTTAGCCAATGTAGGAAAGCACTGCGAAAACACATATTAATCATTATTTTATTTACTGAATAAACTGCAGTGCAAAACAGGGCAACTTGTATATAAACCTAATGATAGGTTAAACGGTTGGTTCCATAGGACCCGTGACGGGCGAGATGCATATCCCCACCGAATTCCTTAAGAATGTCTGGGCATGATATTTAGATCTGCCACGTCCTTGCGGGAAGGACATTTACGGTGGGTATTCGTCTCTCTCACCCCCACCATAACGATAGAACAATGGTCTAATAATGCTTTTGTGAAAAGTAACCTATGTCTTGTAACATATTATGTGGTTACGGAGCGGGATGTTCGGATTCTTATCCAGTTCGGAGATCTTACTAAGTAACATGTATGAGTGCTGTCTTCAGTATTGATGTCTTAGGGCATCGGTTCTCAGTGACAGCCGTGTCTAATAGCTAAGTAGATACCAGCCATTTGCGGCCAAAAATAGTTCTTGTTTTCAAAACATCTAACAGCTAATTAAGCGAAGCAGAAGGCCCATTTAAATAAAGCGGCAACTACTAATTCAGCATACTCAGGATCACATAAGACGATGATGAGGGAATCCATCGGGAATCGCTCGTCCTGTTTTCGCATAAAACAGCACGCAACCCTATAGTCATAATCTCACTAGGTATGGTCTTTTCTTTCTCAAGCGTTTTTGGTTCAAATATTAGAGTGGGCCCATTTTTGCCTACTACTCTTCTCACGCTTTAAGCAGTGGTGACACCTTCCTGAGATGGAGGCCCGCACGAGGCACTTGCCTCTCGCAAGGATTCAGCAATGACAGTCCATGCGAGGATAATACTCTTCACCCAAACTAGCACTAGGAGTAGTGCCCGCGTGAGGCACATAACTTTCCGTCCAAGATAGTCTTCTTCCTTTCAGCTTAGAGGTATAATAACTTATAATAATTAGTTAAGTCTCGTGTATGGGCGCCTCCCTTGTGGGGATACCTCTGCGGATCTACGAGTCTGTGTGGTACCTCCGGGAGCCCCATGTTTAAAAGTTCATATACCTGTCTCTATGTCTCGTATTTTCGTATGCTCTTAATTTAGTTTTATCCAGCATATTTATAATTGTTTATTTAAAATCATTGTATAGACTTATATTTTTAGGCCACCAAAATCAAATCTTGTAAGTCCATAGATCACGAAATTGCTATGGACAGGCATACTGGTGACACAAATTCTTGGGATGAGACAGTTTTGTTAAATGTTCGCGACAATGGTCGCACGGCCCCACCGGAACGATTGAGTTCCACTGGCCTTAGGAGCCGGTGTTTCGTACCCGCAGGGCAGTCTCCTAAAGGTCCGTCACCCTGAGACCGGATGTTAACCAGCGTCATCATTCGTCATGCGGCGAGTCGACATGATACACCGGAACGGCCCGACACTACCCGGCGAGCTACAGTTCTTGGGTTAGAGTGGATGCACAGAAGTAGTTTTACTACAAAACACTGATTTTTTAGAGCCATATTTAAAACAGAACCAGCTTTGGAATATCCCAGACTGCCCATTTGACAAAGAAAAACCCTTCAAATAATGGAAATAATTCACGGAATTCGCCAACATGCATAAATCATTGAGATTTTAACACTTACTTCTACAAACTCAAAAAAAATAAATGTGTTGTTTAATTTTATAATAGGCAATCTGAAATACCACGGAATTAGGTCACATTTCAAAGGAATTTCTGGGAGTAGGGCGATTGTGATTGAAACAATGCTGAGAACCCATCCAGGCAGCCAGCAATCCAAATATTTCTATCTAGTTACTAGCTAATGTGATCTAGATGTTAGGATAATAGTATGAATGGACGCCACCTATAAAAGTGGAAATTACCTTTAAAACTCAGTCAGCATTTCCAAGCATTTCTCTCAAGTGGGCATTTTACTACAGATTTGCACATGGTTATCCAATCGTGTGTAATTAAAACTAAAAAGTGTGTATTTCAGCTGGTTTTGGTATAATTAGATTTGACAGATAAGTAACTTCAAAATATAGACAAATCATTATTATTACATGTGTGATATGTCACTATAGCTTGAAAACGAAACTTTGTCACAGAGTTTGGTAAACCACAGAGTTTGGATCACTGACCCTACGTGGCAGTTATCAGCCACGATGCTCCTCCTTAAAATGCTACAAGCAGACCTGTATAGCCTGCATGAATGGTCAAACACATGTCTGTTAAAATTCCACCCGGGTAAATGTAAAGTGATAATGGTCTCCACGAAACAAGAGAGGACCATGAATACTTCATGAGAATGGACACAGAAATGATGCCTTTAGAGCATACAGATGAGAAAAAGGACATTCGGGTGATTATTGACCCATCCCTGTCATTTGACGTGCATATAGCTAAAGAAAAGGTGGACAAGGCAAACATGGGAATGATAAGGAGAACACGTGTTTACCTAAAAGTAGAAAACTTCCTCCCACCATATAAAGGCCTGACCATCTCCACCTATAGTATGTTAATGTTGTATGGCATCCTCATAAAATGATGCACACCGAAGCTGTTGAGAGAGTCCAACGTCGGGCAACGAAACTCATTCATTCCCTAAAAATTATGTCATACAGTAAACGTCTTGAAACACTCAAGCTGCCGACAGTGGTTTACCGATGGGCCAGAGCAGACATGATGGAGGTATATAAAATGCTGGTTGGTCTCTATGACGAGGAGCTAGACTGTATACTGCGCCTACAGGGAGACCACAGAACAATAGGCCATAGCAAAACAATCTTCCAATTAGGGGCATGACTGACTGTCTGACAGAACATCTTCACAGTCAGAATTTGCAAGCTCTGGAACAATCTCACAGAGTCTGTCATATGTGCACCTTCCTTGCACCTTGAACTGGAAATTCCCTCTCTGACAGCAGCACCCTGGCAGGACCAGGTAGATTATATCATGGATACTTTTGAGTCCTCAGTGAGTGAATCCTTGTAGCTAGAATAAGAAATCCGTGGAATGATACGAATAGTCCTCACACAAAACTTAAGCTAAGTTAACATGCTGTTTCGGATATGCGAGAGATAATACTGTGAATCTGTCGATGGGGTGGACAGTTGATGGTAGATGAGCTGCTAGAAAAACAGTCAGAGCTCATCTTGTATGCGACACTGGATCGCCATTTAACAGCTTCATTCAGTCTCTATGCAGACAGTAGATCAGATCCTATGATATGCTTTTTATTTGCGACAGTGTAGCTTCATCAGGTTTGAGCATGTCTGTAATGGTTAGATGTCTACTATCCATTGTAAGTTGAAGTAAAATGTGATCATCAGTAGATGAAAACTGTAGGTCACTGCTAGCGGGCCATTCATTTGTGGCAGTCTGGTTGTGGCCAGTGTTTCACAGTGCAGGATAAAGTGTTGCCTGGTCTCAGGGCCCTTTTTGCATAGATTGCATTCTGAGGATCTTGTCTTTGTTTTGTCAAACCATGCTCTGCTAGACTGTAGAATAAGTACTCTACTGAGGACCTTTTGTAGTGCAGATTGCTTGGCGCCTGGGCGAAATGGCACATCAGTATCAGTGGAACATCACTAAAAGAGTCTATACAGGCCATGAGTCTATAAAGACCATTTAATTATTATAGCAACACACACTCTCTCTTTCTCTCGTTCTCTCTCTCTCTCTCTCTCTCTCTCTCTCTCTCTCTCTCTCTCCACCAAAACTCTGGCCAACCTGGCCTTACATTGATATAGTAACTCCTCCCTTCGGTTAGGTTAGAGTGGACCCTTGGAATCGGAGAGGTTCCTCAACAGCTAGAACCTAAATGTAGGACCCTTGGAATCGGAGAGGTTCCTCAACAGCTAGAACCTAAATGTAGCTGTTTCACGTACCCTCCCTAGTACCTTCAGTGATACCATTAGGACAGATCTTTAAGCCAAAGTAGGAATTCACTGTGCAATAATAGTAGTAGTGGTCTAGCATTGAATCTTGGGCAATTTACATAAACCTGACACAGTTAAAAGTTAGCTCCTAAGGACCGGGTCTCATATGGCTCGTTCTCGGCACTTGACAGCGGCAAATGTTAGCAGACTAACACTACTGTGACTGGAAGGATCAAGTGGGTCCTCCATGCCTTCAAGGAAGGTCACCATAGTCTGCCACCAGCTTCTTCATCATCATTGTAACTCGATGCGGTGCTAATTTAACGTTTTTGTGCTGTCCTGCATTTATCTTGTTATTTGGGGTTGTGCAGACACGTAGTTAAAATTGGCTCTTTGGCTTCAGTAATTGTTGCACTGGCAAAATGTACTCGCAGTTGGACTGAGGCAGGTGTTCAATGGGTCAGACCCGAGACAGGGGCTCGAGCAAATGCACCAGGAAGGCGAATTGTCTTAAAGTTAAGTAGGCATAAGCCATTTGAGGCCTAAACCTTCCATGTCTGGACTTAAAAATTAATTGATAGTGTAGCTCCACAAGAAGTACCGCTAAAATAAGGTGGCGCCAACTAAAGTTCTTAACCATTAGGAAGTTGCCTGCACTGATTTCCATCGAAAGCTGTGTATCGTCTTAACGTAAACCAGCGTGCATCCCTTATACAAATACAACACATATATAATTCAGCACATTACTTTGTTCTAAATGGGAGATCGGTATTACCGACTCTCCTCCTCCGCTTAGGCATAGTAGGAATTTTCCTGTGATGGAGGCCCACGTGGGGCCCTTTCCTCTCACAAAACTAATTTATTGACCGGTGTGAGACATCTATATAGTTTATATTGTAGGGAGAATTTGCAGTGTTTTGGCCTGATTGACCATGAAATCAATCAGAGATGTGTTACGAATGATAAAAATATGTGCACTATGTGCTATTAATAGAGCTTAGATATCTGAATAATCACTTTGATTCCTAAGCCATCTACGGGTAACCAGATTGGCAGACTCGGATAATAACTTTAATTACTAAAGTAATCCTGCTTCAAAACGAAGCATTATTGGACATAAACTTTCCTCCAATCGATCAATATTTCATATGAAAATGGGGTATTGTTTTGTAAACAGCAACCTTAGGTGAGTCCAGACTCGCTAGGCCAAGCTAACTCGGTTCTGGGACGAGGAGCAGTCTCAGAATCGGCACTTTAGAGCATGCGCAACTAATATCAACCAATGAACAAATAGATAAATCATTTACCGGAGACTAACATGCATGCACAAGCTAAGCTATGACGTCACCAGACCTTTATAAAGAACTGCAGCTGCTAAAATCACACTGAGCACACGACTCACAACATGCTCTCTGTTCTGGTGGGAATAGGACTAATAGTGCACCAACAAAGCTAGTTTCAGTACTAAAGATCTCTAAATTCGCCTGTAAACGCGCCATTGCGACAAGCCACTTGCGTTGTGCCTTCCCAGCAATGTAGTGAGTAAACACTCTAACATTTTCACACATTTTCACATGCTTCTTATGCGACACGTGTCAAGACTCAGACCTTCACATCAAACTAACAAAGTCCAAAGCGTCAAAATGACGCCAAGTCAACCAACCCTCTTTAAGTTATTGATTTCTGTTTGTTTAATTGTTTGGATTGTATATGTTACTTAGACAATCTCAGACCATTTATTTTTCTATCTCTCATCTTATGGTGCTACCAGTAACGTCCGTCAAGACTCAGAGACTTTCACATGAACAATGGTTAGTATACTCAATCGAAATTGCACCTGCAAGTGCTAGAACTATGCCTTGCAGGACATAGTCAAATTTACTATTGATCTATCACGCAGGTCACCACTAATGCTTGACACTTGGGAGCTTTATCAAACAAATAGCAATAGAAATTATAGATCCTTTTGGCCAAGTTTGACACATTAACGCACAGCAAATCACTCATGAGGTGTAATAAAGAACATAGAAAATATCAGTGGTACCAGACACAAACCGCCAGTCTACAAACATGGCAAGTAGTACGCCAGTGACACCAACCAAGTCCAGGGGGCCACAAGTCCCAGAAATTATGCTCGCACCAGCGCCACCAACCGTGATCACACCACTGACTGAGTTCGCAGTCAAGAGACCTGGTAGGAATTGTAGAGTGCACTGTGCAGGTCAATAGTACACCGACGCACATTCCACCACAAATAGAAGTGGAAAGTGTGGATGAGACTGATAGTGAGCCAGACGCGAATTATGCATAGGAGAAAGCATTTAATATTAGTTTACATATTTACATATTACACATAAATGGCACACTATTATTAGAAATCATGATTGTATATGCAATATGGAACTGGTTTCAATATTACCCGGTCCTATCTGGTGTTTGGAGTTTGAGGAATAAGCTGGAGCATCAGATATATCTGGATGACTGTGTGATTATAATATAATATATGATTGCAAGACATACACGATTTTTTCAGAAGGTCTATATATTTTCTATAATGAGGACGCCATGCTGTGTTTGCATATTCGACATAAGGTCTTGCCAATGGTGTGTAAAGTGTTTTGAACAAATTTTTGTCTAAATGCACAAATGTGTGCCAGATAATTCCCATGATTACATTGGCCTTGTTAACCTTATCAACATTGTGTTTTCAAAGATCGACTTATCAGCAAGGATAACACCAATATCTATTTCAGTGTTAGTGAATTCTGTAGGTGTACCATCTTTTAATAATCTGTAACCGTACGCGTCTAAGGATGATTTACCAATTTGCATGCATTTACATTTCTCTGCGTTGAATTGTAAGAGCCACTTATCTGACCAATCCCATAACAAATATATATATATCTGATTGCAATTTTAATCTATCTGGTGTGGAATGTATTTCCTGAAACAACTTTGTGTTGTCTGCATATAAATATACGGCACTGCCATTTTTTATACAATTGGGTAGGTCGTTTATATACAAGATAAAGAGAATTGGTCCCAATACAGAGGCCTGCAGGATTCCACTGTATACAGGTTTCTGTTTTGAGTGTTTTTCGTTAATTAGGACTCTCTGTGTGCGGTCTGATAGAAATGATCTTACCCAATTCACAATTTTAGTATAAGTATTTAAGTATTCATATCAAAGTAGCTTTTTAACATGCTGTTGTGTGCCATTGTCTTGTGATATGTGTCATATATATGTTAATGTACAAATGTTTTGTGATGTGTCTATTAAACTGGCTAAGATCCTTTTTAACAAATCGCCAACAGAGGGTTGTAGTAAATGGAGCCTTTTCGTCATGGACACCTGTTTTGAGTGGAGTTCCACAGGGCAGTGTACTCGGTCCAGTACTTTTCACTATTTTTATCAATGACATGCCATCTGTGATTGAATCTGACATTTCTTTATTTGCGGATGATACTAAAGCTTATAGAACCATAACACATGCAGATGATTGTAAAGAACTACAACAAGACCGTAACTCACTGCAGCAGTGGTCAGAAACATGGCAGGTCCGATTTAATCCTCAAAAATGTTCTGTAATGCACATAGGCCATAATCACTTTAATACTTCATATCAAATGATAGATGATGGGAAAACCCTAAAATTACATGACGAAAATATAATCAATGACCTAGTCGTGTCAATAGATACAAAACTAACATTTGAGAGCCATATAGAGAAGATAACTTCCAAGGCTAATAAAATGACAGGCATAATATGGCGTACATTCCAATATATAGATGAAGGCCTGTTCATGAAACTTTATCCAACATTAATACGCTCTCACCTGGAGTATGCTGCCCCTGTATGGTCACGAAACACATGGAAACAAGCAGAACAACTTGAAAAAAATCAGAGACGAGCTACGAAAATGGTGCCCAAGTTAAAAAATCTTACCAGGCAAGATTAGAATATTTAGAACTACCAAGTCTAGCATACAGAAGAATAAGAGGGGATCTTATAAATGTCTATAAGTACATGCATAACCTGTATGCTGTGGACTCTAGAAAACTTCTAATTATCCGTCCAAGAAAGAGAACTAGAGGTCATAAATTTACATTACTAAAACCAAGAGCAAATACATCCCTTAGACAAAGCTTTTTCTCTAACCGTGTCATAGACTGGTGGAACTCCCTGACGCCTGAAGTGGTTGAAGCTCCATCTCTAAATAGTTTTAAAACCAGACTAGATAAACTATTTATTCAACATCCTGTATACTATAATTATAGAGCTCTAGATAAACCGTGTAATCCAAAAATGACTATTAGATAATGTAACTCATCACCAAATTTATTGAATTAGCTGATAATAGGATACAATGTCCTAAAAAGCTGTACATGTTATGATTATGATTATGATTATGTGTAAGGAGTCCATCGCTCCATATGCCATGCGTGTGATGGACTGTTTATAGTCTATTTATATGTAGAGAAAAAAACATGAAATAAAGCAACTTTAAATCTTGAATCTTGAATCGCTATAATTACGAGCATCCATTCACCGTAAGTGACAGCACAACAATACAGACTACCGACGAAGAGCGGGGCATACAGGCATAGCCTGCGCTCAGAAATTAACCTAAGTAACCTAAGTAGGTTATAACAGGAGGAATATACAGAACACGAAGAAGAAGGATGAGAAATTAAAATTTATAATCATTAAAAAAACAACAACGAACACGGTCTAATTATTGTTTTAAACTAGGTTTTATATTGGTTAGTATTCTTGCAGTCATGGCCAATTGTTATTTGTCAATGATTTTCTCGTGTCCATTCTTATGGGAGTTAGCTGTATTGAAAATTATCAGTTTTCGGAAATTCGTTCCTTTGTTTATTGAAAATTATTATATTCAATATAATATTGCTAACGAATTTTGTGAATCTAAGAGCAGCTAACTGCCGTTCTGTGACTACAGCTACAAATAATCTGATGTATTTATAGGTTTTACATATTGCTTATTTACAGTGTTTTTGCAAGTATTTGTCAGCCATTTTCTTTCACAAGTGCATGTAGTTCAGGGGCCGTATTCACGAAAGGGCATAACTTACGGCTGGCATAAATACCTTGGAGTCATTATGATGTCATATATTTTCGTATGCCATTTAATATTATGATGTCATATTCTCCAAGGTAGTTATGCCCTGCGTAAGTTACGCCCTTTCGTGAATACGGCCCCAGTACTGTATCTCCATATGCTTTCGTCTACCTAGAAGCACAGGCCTTTGAATTTTCGTCCATACATCCCTCTACCACATATTCCCCCTACTATATATATAAATATACACAAGGTGTGAAACCGTCATCTGTGGGCACCATTGTCAGGAAGCTGATTGGTTGGTTTGTTGTCAAAATCCGCTGACATCACGTTTCTGACTACAAACCACTACAAACCAACCAATCAGCTTTCTGACAATGGTGCCCACAGATGAAGGTTTCATACCTTGTGTATATTATATATAGTAGGAGGGATATGTGGTAGAGGGATGGATGGATGAAAATTCAAAGGCCTGTGCTAGGAGATACAGGTCCAACCATAACAAAAAACTGAAATTAAATAAGATTTTCGTCTCGCTGCTTGAGTTTTGCACTTCATAGTCCAAATTTCACACACGTGTACCTTATTTAGTTGGTTATTGAAAGATATACACTTTATTGCAAAATATTTCATATATTTTAATACACATCCCGATACATTAATGGCCGAGCGAATCCTGCACCAGTTCCAGTGCGCCAGCCATTCTTGTCCTAGTTACCGCTATGAATCATGGGAGATGCACTGCCTAATTTAGCAGACAAGGTCAAACGTACCATATATGGGCAAGTGGGTGAAGCAGCCTGATTCTCACGCGAATTTACTACGTACACAAACAGGCAACAAGCAAGCGTGATGCGCAATCAGGCCACCCCCACCCGCTTGCCAATATATGGTAGGTTTGAACATGCCTGCTAAATAAGGCTGTGTATTTCCCATGATTCAGAGCACTAACTAGGACCAGGGATGGGGTAAGTTCCATTTTATCAATTCCACCATTCTGTTTCCACATCAATTCATTTTATCAATTCCAATTCCACCCATACAAGTTCAATTCCAATTCCATTTTATCAATTCCAATTCCATACCAATATTTACTTGAGATGAACATTGTTATATTTTAACCCTTTAATGCCCAAGATTGACCAAGAAAAACTAGATTTATCATTAACAAATGTCCATTTGCAGGATAAGAGCAGACTATTTTTTTTAATTTAAAGGATTTCTGCCAACAAGCTGCTATCCCGTGTTTTAGTGGCTCCTTGTATTTATTTTAACTATTTATAAAGAAAAAATACATCATCATTGATAAAAATGTTCGTAATATTAAATATGTCTTGGTTATTTTGGGATACGCCATATCGTTTTAAATATACATATTTTGTCGTTAATTCTCAGTAATTTCCGGCAGTGACGTCATCTTAGAGAGGCAGATTTCGTACGTAAAATGGTCGGTGTTGTTTCTGAATAAATAACTATTTCTTTAACCCTTTAATGACGAAATTTGTTCAAAAAATTTAAATATTTATT
Organism: Chaetoderma sp. LZ-2023a; assembly: GCA_034401795.1. Lineage (NCBI taxonomy): Eukaryota > Metazoa > Mollusca > Caudofoveata > Chaetodermatida > Chaetodermatidae > Chaetoderma > Chaetoderma sp. LZ-2023a. Next base: position 100,245,537 of record CM067359.1, on the reverse strand, counting down.
GAATGTGTATTTGCAGGCCAAGAGAAGACTGTTTTTGAAAATTTACCACTAATGACTGGCTCGGTTACCGAGCCAGACATTTTAGTAGTAAGTTTTCAAAAATAGTCTTCTCATGTGCTGTAAATGGACATTACTCGAAACCACTACAACGGCCGGTTTTGTCACGAAAGGGTTAATCGAGTTTGTTGAAATACGAACGGTTAGTGGCATACTCTGCCGCATGTGGATGTTTAAACAGCTTGAAAGGGTCAGGCATTAGCTTATTTTGTTTTCTAACGGATGAATCGGTATGTAAAGTGTGGATTACAACGTATTACTAGGGGAGGTAATTTCTGTTGTTTACAAACACAAAACGCGAAACTTAGTCCAAACATGGCCCGAGAACTTTGTCTTACTACGATTACTGAAATATAGATATTCTGGAGCCATACGCAGGTTCGAGACACGATGCTATCCCGACGATTTTCATGGCTAAATCGGACAAAGAAACCGTGCCATCTAAAATAAATTATCATCATCATCATCGACGAGGTATAAGACATTGGCTTGTTATTGCTTCAGTGGATTATGTCATCTTGTTTCAGTATGCGTATTTGTTACTATGCTGTCTCACTGATAATAAAACTACAATCTACATTAACACATAGGCCTACTTAACAGATATAGACATTTTTCTGATGCATAATAACTAAAATTATATTCTGTTGAAAAAGTTGAAAATAATTTGACTGAAGGCCAATGCTGCCTTACACACCAATGACTTCCAGTCAAACTATTTTCAAAATATTCAACAGGTTGCCTGCATGATTGGCCTACGATTGCGATACATGTAGCGATGTCGTTGAAGCGATAATCTACTCCAGTCCGGGCCAAGATGGACCTCTGAAGTGGCCCAGAGGAATAGATTACCGGGGCTGAAAATTAGGCAACCTATTTTTAGGCTACCCAAATTTATCTAATTTTGGGGTCTGCATCATCATTGTTACTGTCATCATGGTCAGCATAAATTTGTATCCATCGTAATCACCACCATCATTATTGCTATCATTGTCTGCCATCTTTGCTAGTGCCAGCATTATCAATGTTACTGCAATCATGGTCACCATAAAATGATCACTGTCATCATGGTCACCATGATTGTCACCATCACCATTGTTAGTGCCAGCATTATCACCATCAGTGCGGATGACTCTGATCTGTCGTTCCAGTATATGGCGTCATAATCAATTACATCAGTCATCACATGTAGGCTAGGGCTGGGTGGTATACCGGTTTCACACCATCTCACGTTTTCTTATGGCGACGGTTTAAAAACCATTATGAAAATTAAAAAAATTAAAAACCGTAAGATCGCCATTGCGCGAAATCTGGTGACTGTCCTAAACTAGTTTGTTCTTGACTTGCAGTTTAATATTATCATCTAGTGTAACCATTTGCTAATAGGGACATAAAATACAGTCATCTATAACTATTAGCTGTGGGAAAGCCAAAGGTGTTGGTGAAATCCCAACAAATCGGCCGAGGACGACACTCGACAAATATGATTTGTTTTGCCAGCAATGAATTTTACATGGCGTAAGCTCTGCGGGTTCAATGTAAGATTGAATAATTTGAAAATTTAAATTTCTTCTTTGTAACAAATAATAGTTTTTTCAATTCGAGTTTGTACCATGTTTAATTAGGATTCCAAATGTGACATGATACAAAAACATCTTGAGAACGGCTCTCCAAGTGTGATACCAGCGATCGAAAAGAAGAAGAAGAATGATACAAAAAAAATCAAGAAATGCGCTACGAAAACAACGACGCTATACAATGAACTCCCAATCCAAACATGTCATTATTTCCCTTAGATTTCGACAAACATAAAATGACCCATCACGGAATAAGACATACGAGACAAATTGCTTGAACGCCCAAGAAATAAAAACGATTAAGCCGCTTCTTATGTTGACGGAGTAGTTACAAGTAAAATAAACCTCTCAAATATGAGCAGGCATAATGTGATTGGTTGTTAACAAATTCTTCCGCCGGGATATTCACTACTATCGATTTTATGAATGAAATTCGTTGTATTTTTATCACGTGACTTCTGCTCGATAGGTGTTAGAATCACATCGTTTTGTTTTACGGATCGGCCCAGTCATTTTCATCTTCGTATATCACGAATCATCGCGTTTATGTTGTCAAATTATCATAATCTCTATTATATGACATGTGAACCTCGAAAAATAGTCAAACACAGCTTTTTGTGAGAATTATTGAGGTGTGATTTCCGGGAAATGACTACCCTTTAGCTACGTGCTGAATGACATTCACCCGCGTGAACGACAGTTTATTGATGAGTATTACTAAATACTGAGTACTCGAATACTAACACATGACTTACTAGACTAGATCATACTGTAGGTGGTTATACGAACTCTAACCATATGAGCGCTACTCTACTAGGAGCCTAAACTTGCTCTCATATCCGGGTTCCTACTTACACGCGTTAGATTTTACTACGCTTTCGAAAATAGTTACCTAATAACAGTGTTGAAAATCAACATTTTAGTAGTTAGAGAGTTATTTTCACGACATCACATAAACCAGACTTTATTTATTTTATTTATTTTAACTACTATTTTGAGATAAATAGCGTCGAAGTGAGTAGTGGCAATTTATGTCAGTTGTCAAATCGCAAAATACAGGTACTGTAGCTAATGAAAACAGCATATTTTCATATTTCAAATTATTTTCGATCATTCTAACCCCTTAAACCGGTATTTCATTAATACCGGTTTAATTAGTGATACCATCACCGGTTTTCTTTTAGGCCAAACCGCCCAATGTAGGCTGATGTCACATCCATAATTGAGAGAAATCCTCCGTCATGAAGCTGGAATAGTCTTTCAAGTGTACAAATTGTGTCTTTAATGGATGTACTACTTAATAATCATTTTGACGATTCGATTGAAAATTTTGAAACTAATTTGACTATAGCAGCAACAGTACTCAGTCAAATTAGTTTCTAAATAATCAACTGGTTACCATAATAATGGTATTCTGGGAATTCAGGGTTCGATCGATTCCAGCACGGGCAAAGCATGGGCTAAAAATGGACAGGTCATAGCTAGAAATGTATCCCTCTATTATTGGTACTCCAACCATTATCTCCATCAAAACTTTTACTGTCATCGTTCTTTTTGCTGTCATCATTATCGGTCACAATCAACATTGTAAGCACAATACCCGTACTTGTTATTCTCATCATGTCACTGTTGTCATTGGTACATGTACTGTCATCACCATCACTGTCAGTCATCATCCTAGTAAGATACGGTCATCACAATCATTTTCACTGTCATCGTTCTTATCATCATCACTGCCACGCACAGAACTTTACGATCCTCATCATCATCTTCATTGTCACCATCATTATTATTGTTATTGTCAATATTAACCAGGGAATATTTTGTTGGGAAAAAATTGCATAGCAGTAACTGCTAAACAAATCGAATATTCTCCTTCGATCAATACTCATCATTCTGTTACTTCTGATATACAGCTGGCCCTGACAGCGGCTCTAGGATTATAGACTTAGAAAGCTTTACCGACTCCTGGGAACCGGGTACTCAGCTCCAAACTGCCGAGTACCCGTTTACCATAGAGCTCATTCTTGTTTGCATAGCGACAAGAGCAATACATGCTTTCTGCATTGAGGATTTTAGTGTTTTTTGTGAAAGAAAATCTAAGTCTTTAATCTGTGATAGTTTGTGTGTTCGTGAAAAGATTAACTAAAGGATACTATGGAGAATACCGCCGAAGATAACCAGGTTGTATCGTTCTTTATTATCCATAGTTAAAAGACTTAGGTCTCTAAATTTCGCTGTGTCGCATGTTCCAATTTCTGACCCCATAGAATCTGGGACGTGTGCTAACAACGATATATGCCAGACGATCGCCTTCTTTAACCCCCAACAGGCGATCGGCAAATATGAAAATAGGTGTTATGCTACAGTATTTCTAACACGAATATCGGCTGACGTCGTTCTCCGTAGGATCCGAGCGGGTGACGTCACACCCGGTCGCTCGGATGTTTATGTGAAGAAAAATTTTTCATTAATTCGCGCATCTTGTTCTGGGTGCTGCGTACTAAAAATGGTACCGGAAACTTTAGAATGATCAAGTTTACGTGCGATCACGATCGGTTTGCAATGATCGGTGGTTTCAAAATTCTTGAGTAGATGCGTGGTCTGCGGTTTTACCGTGTGATACAGCAGTTTGTTATACATTTTGTTGTTTTCTTCACATATCGTGCTGCTTTCGTTAGGAGTATAATTTATATTGATTAGTAAATATACCCCGAATGCTATGCGATATGATTCCTGGAGCCGTTACACATCCTGGAGGATCTATTATGGGTGTGTTTAATGCCTGCCTCGTTCTTGTCGTCATAATCAATGCGATCGTTCTTGTAATGTGGCGGGGTGGGGTGCAGGAGGGTTACAGTTAATTTATGAGTCAAATTATTTGAAAATTAATTGTCTGCCTTCCATCCGGGTCTCGTTCCGCTTGTTTATTGTAGGTTTGTGCTTATGTTATAGGCCAAGCCAGCCCCGCCATCATGTGACGAATGCCATAAGTTTGTCCGTGTCATGTTCAAGGACCATGTCTGTTTTAGGTGTTCCCTGTGTAATATTGATCATAGGTGTAATGTTTGTGCTGTGTGGTCCGTTGAGATGATGGTTAAGTTCCTTGCCAGAAGGACTTGGCTGGGTCTGACGCGGGGTCAGGCGGTCCGAGAGTAAATCGTGGAGCGCCCGGTTCGGCCGGTGGGGGTGCTCCACGTCCCCAGCTGGAGGTGGCGGAGATGGCACCGCCGGCGTGGTTTTGTCCGGCTATGCAGGGTTTTTCTGCATAGCGTTCTGCCCATGCTGGTGTCGTCCCTGCTACCAAAGGTTGGGGGGCAGTTTCTCCCCATGCCTGGTACGGATCCTGTCCTCGGACAGGATTCTGGACTGGTTACCGAGGGGGCCGTCTCGTACGGCCCCCTGGCAGTCCCGTCTGGCTTCGGCCAGACGGGTTTCTGTTTCTCTGCGGCCACCTCCGGGTGGTCCAGTAGCGGTGGCCGGTCCATCAGGTGTGGGAGCCGTCCGACAGGACGGTTCCACGGTTGACTCGTCTAGTGACGACTCTTCGGAGTGTGAAGACGAGGAGGCCGAGGAGGAGAGGTTGCTGTGGCCCGTGAAGCCGCAGGTGGAGAATATGGAGTTGATTCCTTCTCCTTCGATCAATACTCACCATTCTGTTACTTCTGATATACAGCTGGCCCTGACAGCGGCTCTAGGATTATAGACTTAGAAAGCTTTACCGACTCCTGGGAACCGGGTACTCGGCTCCCAACTGCCGAGTACCCGTTTACCATAGAGCTCATTCTTGTTTGCATAGCGACAAGAGCAATACATGCTTTTTGCATTAAGGATTTTAGTGTTTTAAAATAATCTAAGTCTTTAATCAGTGATAGTTTGTGTGTTCTGAAAGGATTAACTAAGGACTATGGAGAATACCGCCCAAGACAACCAGGTTGTATTGTTCTTTATTATCCATAGTTAAAAGACTTAGGTCTCTAAATTTCGTTGTGTCGCATGTTCCAATTTCTGTCCCCATAGAATCTGGGACGTGTGCTAACAACGATATATGCCAGACGATCGCCTTCTTTAAACCCCAACAGGCGATCGGCAGATATGAAAATAGGTGTTTGCTACGGTATTTCTAACACGAATATCGGCTGACGTCGTTCTCCGTAGAATCCGAGCGGGTGACGTCACACCCGGTCGCTCGGATGTTTATGTGAAGAAAGATTTTTCATTAATTCGCGCATCTTATTCTGGGTGCTGCGTACTAAAAATGGTACCGGAAACTTTAGAATGATCAAGTTTACGTGCGATCACGATCGGTTTGCAATGATCGGTGGTTTCAAAATTCTTGAGTAGATGTGTGGTCTGCGGTTTTACCGTGTGAGACAGCAGTTTTGTTATACATTTTGTTGTTTTCTTCACATATCGTGCTGCGTTCGTTAGGAGTATAATTTATATTGATTAGTAAATATACCCTGAATGCTATGCGATATGATTCCTGGAGCCGTTACACATCCTGGAGGATCTATTATGGGTGTGTTGTGCCCGCCGCGTACTTGTCGTCATAATCAATGCGATCGTTGTTGTAACGTGGCGGGGAGGTTACGGTTAATTTATGAGTCAAATTATTTGAAAATTAATTGTCTGCCTTCCATCCGGGTCTCGTTCCGCTTGTTTATTGTAGGTTTGTGCTTATGTTATAGGCCAAGCCAGCCCCGCCATCATGTGACGAATGCCATAAGTTTGTCCGTGTCATGTTCAAGGGCTCCAGCTGGAGGTGGCGGAGATGGCACCGCCGGCGTGGTTTGGTCCGGCTATGCAGGGTTTTTCTGCATAGCGTTCTGCCCATGCTGGTGTCGTCCCTGCTACCAAAGGTTGGGGGGCAGTTTCTCCCCATGCCTGGTACGGATCCTGTCCTCGGACAGGATTCTGGACTGGTTACCGAGGGGGCCGTCTCGTACGGCCCCCTGGCAGTCCCGTCTGGCTTCGGCCAGACAGGTTTCTGTTTCTCTGCGGCCACCTCCGGGTGGTCCAGTAGCGGTGGCCGGTCCATCAGGTGTGGGAGCCGTCCGCCAGGACGGTTCCACGGTTGACTCGTCTAGTGACGACTCTTCGGAGTCTGAAGACGAGGAGGAGAGGTTGCTGCGGCCCGTGAAGCCGCAGGTGGAGAATATGGAGGTGATTCCGTCCTAGACGGAACCGGCCTCCATTTGTCTGGTTTGGCGCAAGCCAGGTCAGCGGCTCCGCCTGTGGCTGAGGCAAATCCGTTACCGTGCACCGGTTCCGTGTGGCTTGGTTTGGCACCAGCCGTCACGGGAACGGGTGTGCCGGGCCGGGCGTGGTACTCACCTATCTTGCCTGGTCCGGCAGTCGGACGTGGGGTGCCGTGGGCGCCCGTGTCCGGCTATGGTTCCGCGACTGCTACGGGTCCGTACGGTTTTCCGTGCGGACCTACCCCATGGACCGGAGTGTTTCATGGGGTGGCGGCGGAACCGTGTGGTACCGGAGTGCCTGGCGTGTCAGCCGTGGCTCCTTGCCGGGAGGCCGTGGCTGGCAGACCCGTGAGCACGTCAACGGGTGACGTGTTTGCGGGGGTGTTCATCGGAGGTAGATTGGTCAGATGCTCTGGCGTGGCTAGCCAGGGTTGACCCGTCTGTGGTTTCGGCCACGGCCGATGAAGATGCGCCCCGTCCGTCGGTTGCATCGATCAGGACGGGGATTTTGCCCGCGGCCCGGATCCAGTCAGTGGGACTGGATCCACGGTTCATAGAATTGTTGGATGCTATTTATAGCAAACAACTGATGACCAAGGGTCAGCTCCCTGCGGCCTCCAAGGAGGTGCGGGCAAGATGTCGTATTCCGCGGGGGGAATACGACAGGTATGGTGTAGTCCCGTCGGTCACGGAGGATGACCGATGGGTACTGGGCGTCCAGAGTGCTGTGGCGGGTCGCCCCGGTCCGGCACTTGTGGACAAGTCTCAGGTACACCAGGAAGAAGTCCTGTCCCTATGCGATGAGGGTGTGAGGGCAGCGATGAGCGCTGTCTACCACTCTTATCGTCTCCTTCAGTCGGTGTGGGCTGAAGCGGGGGCAGGCCACCCTGTGCCACCTGTGGCGCTTTCATGTGTCAATGACGGCCTGGTGCTGTCGATGGACGCATTGGCAAGGGTGCAAGCGCGTGTGACGAAATCCAGGAGGCAAATGGTCATTGACCATATGCGTCCGGCTACGGCAGTCAGGGAGCGTCTTCTTGGGACGCCCCTGACAGGGCCTAGCATCTTCGGTGGCCAAGCGCGGGCCATCTTAGAGGATATCGCGCAGAATCGGTTAGCGGTAAACCTAGAGCTAGTGCGGCAAGCGCACGCACTAGGGGCTGTGGGGAAACCGCTAACGGGACAAGCTTCAAAGAAGCAGAAGAAGCATAAGGGCAAGGCGAAAGCTAGGCCTGTTGCGACTTCTGCTTCAGCTGGGTTTTCGGAGCCGCCGCCGGAAGGTTGTAGAGGCGCCTACCCTCCCCAATGTTGCTCCTGACCGCCCTAGAGGCGGGAAGGGTAAGGGTAAGGCCTCCAAGGGTGGACAGAAGGGGGCGAAGCGTACCTGAGGGTACGAAAGCTCCCTTCATATGCGCCTGTGCGACAGGAACAGCGGTGCCAGTTATACCCGTCATGCCTAGAACGAAATTGTTCTCTCTCTCTCGTTAAGAAAGAGGGGGGGGGGGGCGGACTGCGAGCCGGACAACCCCGTTAGACGTCGAGGCGTCTATGGTGGGTGGAAGGCTCATGCGTTTCGTCGAGGCTTGGCAAGGTGTGATGTCAGACAGTCTGGTCCTGGGATGGTTATCCCAGGGTTACATGCCGGAGTGGTGGGACTTTCCACCACAAAATCTGTCTTTGGCACCTGTCTGGACACCCGTACCAAGGGAGCCAGACAAGTTAGAAGCCGTTCAAAAGGAAGTGTCAGGTTTGCTTCTGAAGGGAGCAATAAAACCAGCAAACCGAAACACTCCAGGCTTTTATTCAAACATGTTCCTTGTCCCCAAGAGCACAGGGGGATGGAGACCCATACTCAATCTCAGGCCATTAAATTGGTTTATCCATACGCCTCGGTTCCAGATGGAAATGCCGAGGTCGGTAATGGTGGGATTGAGGAAAGGAATGTGGTGTGTATCGATCGATTTGAAAGATGCATATTTCCACATTCCTATGAATCGGAGTTGGCACAGGTTTCTGAGATTTGCATTTCAGAATCAAGTATGGGAGTTTACAGTTCTCCCGTTTGGCCTGTCGACAGCTCCGAGGGTTTTCACAAGAGTGGTCCTTGCGGTGACAGCGTTTCTCAGAAAAGAGAACGTTCCGCTACACACCTACATAGACGACTGGCTGCTCAAGGCAGACTCGGCACCCAGGTTGAACGTGGATACTGCTCTGACTCTGAAGTTACTTTCAGATCTAGGCTGGATAGTCAACGAGGAGAAATCCGAGTTGACGCCCACTCAACATTTCATTTATTTTGGGATGCGATTCGACCTCGAGGAGGGCAGGGTTTACCCGTCAGAGCCCAGAGTGGTGTCTCTGTTAGCCATCCTCAGGAGTTTTCGAGTGGGAAACCACATTCAGGCGAGGCGGTTCCTTCAGATGCTGGGCATGATGGTCTCCATGGAGCAGGTTATCCTGTACGCTGCTCTAATGCGAAGGCCTATCCAGTTGTATCTGATGTCTGTGGAAACAGAGAACAGAACCCCTGTCAAAACTGGTGCCAGTTTTGGAGCCGATAATATCGCATCTTCTATGGTGGAAACGGCGTCAGAATCTCCTATTAGGGGTTTCGCTGCACCTACCCCACCCCCAGCTGTCCGTCTACACGGATGCATCGCTGGAAGGGTGGGGTGCCTGCCTGGGAGAACACCAGGTCTCGGGCACATGGACTCTCCCGGAGAGTCAGCTGCATATCAATCTGTTGGAAATGAGGGCAGTGGAACTGGCGTTGGATGAGTTCCTTCCGATGATCAGCGGCAAGGTGATATTGATATGGTCGGACAATTCGACAGTAGTATCATATATAAATCGCCAAGACGGGACCAGGTCGCCCACTCTGTGTATCAGGGTGTGGCACTTGATTCAATGGTGCAGGAATTACTCGGTTGTTTTGAAAGCAGCTCATATTCCTGGCCGATTGAACATTCTGGCGGATGCTTTGTCTCGCAGACAGAGAATCCTGCCAACAGAATGGTCCCTCAACCCTCCAGTTCTGCGACGGATCTTCGAGCATTGGGGCAAACCCAACTTGGACTTGTTCGCCACAAAGGAAAATGCTCAAATCATGACATATGTCTCGCCGATTCCAGATCTAAATGCCGTCGATACAGACGCTCTGGCGATAAGCTGGAGATGGATGCACGCTTACGCGTACCCACCCACCATTCTTCTACCGAAGGTATTGGTGAAGGTCAGGGAGGAACCGTGTCTGGTCCTGCTAATAGCGCCGTATTGGCCGAGCAGGGCGTGGTTCATGGATCTTCTAGATCTGCTGGTGGAAAATCCTGTGCAGTTGCCCGAGATTCCGAACATAATCTCCCAGGCCAAGGGACGCTTCCTACACGAGCGTCCCGAAATGTTCAAATTGACTGCGTGGATGTTATCAAACAACGTTCCACGTCGGACGCTTTTCTCGACAGGCTGCTGATTTCATCGCGGCTGCGAGAAGGAGGTCAACCTTCAAGTCATATAACAACAAGGTTAACAGATTTGCAGACTGGTGTGAAGAAAAGGGTATTGATACCTTTCAATCCACTATCAGCAAATAGCAGACTTTCTCTGTGAGCTGTTCTTTTCAGGACTAGCTCCCGTCACAGTTGCTGGATACAAGTCAGCTTTGGCATCAGTTATCCCTTGTCTAGCCAACAGGGATAGTCCAGAGGTGGCCCAGTTAAATGTGATGTTGAAGGGAATGAGCAATCTCCGACCGAGACAACCGGTAGTCATTCCAGCCTGGAGTCTATCTTTAGTGCTTAATGTACTGGCCAAGCACCCTTTCGAACCGTTGCGTTCGGCTAGGCTAAAGCATTTGACTCTAAAGGCGGTCTTTCTATTGGCAGCTTCCTCAGCTAGAAGGCGCAGTGAGATCCATGCGCTTTCGGCAGAGAGGAACCGATTTATTGTTTCTGGAGAAGGTCTGCGTCTTCTGCCAAGAGCAGAGTTTATGTCAAAGAACCAATCTTTGAGATATCCCGGCAAACCGATCATCATACCGAAGTTAACTAGGTTTGATCGTGATGCCAGTGTCTGGTGCCCGGTCCATGCTTTGACTAAGTACAAGAAACGGACTGACTCGTTACGGTCGAACAATAGACATCTGTGGATCTGCCATAAAAAGCCGTATGGCGCCGCATCCATGGATACTATCTCTCGTTGGGTGGTCGAATGCATTCAGACTACTCACGAGATGGCGACTGGGCACCAGGTGCAAGGCGTAAGGGCACACAATGTCAGAGGAATAGCCGCCTCGACCGCCCTTTACAATGGTGTTCCGTTAGAGGACATCATGGCCGTTGCACAATGGCACTGTGAGTCCTCATTCACGGATTACTATATGAGGGATGTGTCAGACTCAGCCAATCCACTCGCTTTAGCTGTTTTGAAACGATAGTTAGTGACCACACTTCTTTTCACCCTTTTCTCACTTTGGTAAGAAAAGAACCTAAAGCAGGCATGGTCAGGCGAGAGGATGTCAACCAGATTGTGTCACTGATGGCCGAACCGGTGAATGGTTGGAGGCGGTACGTCTGAAGTCCAATTATCATAAGGTAATTCAATAAGTGAGAGTTTTTTGTATTATGTATATGTATCATGTTCATTCATCTTATATATTCATGCTCATTCCCAGGCTAATACATGGAATATGCAGGGAGTAGTTAACCCTCTTGGCATATTTGTGTTTTCAGGCAAGATACATGTTCGTTAGTTCTCTCCCTTTTCTTAGGAGGAAAAAAGGGGGGGGGGGCTGTGACGCGAATGTGATTCGGTTCCGTGAACTTGACGGTCCTTTTAGGTCTCCGTTAGTCAAGTTTGAAGTCTAAAATCTTTCTCCAATGGGCAAAATTAGCATTTATGGCTTGCCCCTTCCCACCAGGTTACTGATCAAATCTGGTATATCAGAAGTAACAGAATGGTGAGTATTGATCGAAGGAGAATGCAGGAAATGTCAATTTCCCTTTCTCCGAGATCTAACAATACTCACCATTCTGTTACGGACCCAGCCTCCCAGCCCCACGGAGGCAAGCCATAGTTTTCTCTTGTTTGGTGGCTATGCAAACAATATGAGCTCTATGGTAAACGGGTACTCGGCAGTTGGGAGCCGAGTACCCGGTTCCCAGGAGTCGGTAAAGCTTTCTAAGTCTATAATCCTAGAGCCGCTGTCAGGGCCAGCTGTATATCAGAAGTAACAGAATGGTGAGTATTGTTAGATCTCGGAGAAAGGGAAATTGACATTTCCTGCAATGCATAGCAGTTCATAGCACTTGCATAGCAAACAAACTGTTGAAACTGGTTCCAACGGGGACGAAGGACTACCAGACTTGGCAAATCAGTAATCCCTTTAAAAAATTAGTAGTCTGTAAGGCATGTAATATGCGACACATACTTTACACAAATTGCACAAATCTGACATGAACAGATGGTTGAATAATTAATATTGGACTTCTGAGAATGTTATTGAGTATAGTGTGTCAGTCTTCAGGTCTACAGTAGCCAGTATTGTTATTTGTCAGTATAACATATATCAGATTCAGAATATGCATGTACTGGCTCTGGCCAAGGTCAGGGAGTATAGGAAACCTAAAATAATACGTATTGGCAGATTTGGCAATTACATTGATTGGAAGCTGTTGCTGCTTAAGGCAGCAACATATCCCAGTCAAATTATTTTCAAAAAAATCAATAATGTACCTCCCATGAATACTGTGATTTCATTGACTAGGGTTAACATATATTTTGTAACTTACCAACCTACATGTACATCAGATATCCCTTTCAACTGGTAGGCTAAACAAAGTACACATCATTCAATACATTGTAAGAAGTCTGAATAGTGTTAGTGCTTAACTGGAAGCTGTTGCGGGCTATGGCAGCTGTGAGCAACAGCCTCCCCCCTCCCTTAAAAAAGGCCCACCTTAAAAACTTGCAACATATTCAACAGCTTATTAAGATGAAATTGAGTTTCTGCGATACTATGACTTCAGTTGAAAGAGTTAACAATTTTTATTTAAAAATTACTAATGGTTGTTTTCTCTGGCTTAAATAGTGAATGATAAAAAGTTTTACTGTGATCAGCGTGTATCAATCAGTCCACCGTGTTACTAGTTTTACTACGAATACTACAAATGCTATATATAGAGATACTACTACGTCATTCATAAAATTACATGTACCAAGTAAAACATTGTTTATTTTCTTTACTGTCGGTAGTTTCCTTGCGATTCATTGGTTGCTTTCGATATAGTTATATTTATTAACCGATAATCTTGCGAGAAAGTATGTTCCCAACTTCGGAGAAGAGTACTCGAGAACACTCTCACGCATGCATTGATCTTGATGACATGCCATTCTAAATCTGTAGCTTGCGCGAATCAAGCGCGATACGCCACCGTAGCATGGCTAACTATAGTGTGTCGGCCTTGATTTGGGGAGTTTAGCATTCCCGATGATATAGCTCAGTTTCCGAGACAAACATTGTCTAAATCGACCAGAATCAGCCTAGATAAACTTGTATTGTTTAAGTTTATCATAACGCTAACCAATGACGAGGCAATGATCAATAGCCATAACCCCATATCGGATAATTTAGAGTTACAAGAGAGTCTGTTACGAGCAATATGTCAACGACCGTGAATACCCGGTGATACATATTGCGAGTTTCCGACTGGTGTCCAAACTCAAAACTGAAGTCTGTAACAGTTTATTATTATACCAGAAGAAGGGAGCCGCTAACGCATGCGCTCATCGCTAGCTTTTAGAAGTTTGATCTATAGAGCGCTTACTGAACTCACGTCACCGGCGTTCATTTGTCCCATAGTGAAGGAAGGTATGAAGATATGCGCTCTATAGCTATATATGTCTATGGACTATATCGGAAATCAGTCTCCAACGCATGCGCATCTCGCTTCCTTACTAAATTTGACAAGCGTTTTGCAACTTTTAGCGACTTTTTATCAAAAAGATTTCAAAATTAAGTGAATTGACTGAATTTTACATCAAAATTATGTATCGCAGCAAATAGCTATGCGAAGTTGTGAATGTGTAGCAACAGGTACTCATTTGCATCGCATTTTGTGATGCGATACCGCTCAAAATATTCCCTGCTAACACGCATCATGATTGAGCTCATAAAATGGCGAAATATTTATTTCAACACGTGTATGTGTGGACACAGCAGATGATTAGGTGGTGCTTTGGACTTCGAGGGATTACAAAGGGAGCTTGGATTCGCTGCTCATAAACCAGTCAGTCATTCATTCTCTCTTTACTTTCACCTGGGTTCGTTCAACTTTTGCAGAGACCACCGCGTATCAGAAATGAGGTCAATGCCAATGAGTCATGTGTGCGATATTAGCCCTATAATAAAGTAACGCTGAACTAAGATAGCATGGATTAGCACATATTTGACAATGTTTAACGCACCATGAAAAATTTAATACGTATATATGCAAACAATAAGACTATTTTTACAAATTTACCAATGAAATAACTAGTTCAGTAATCTTAGCCAGTCATTTCAGTTATACATTATCAAAAATAGTCTTCTTGGTTTGCAAATGGACATTTATCATGAGGACTACAGTACAGAAACACTAATGGAAATATTGCAACATCTTTTAGATTTATTCATGCTATTGAGAACAAGGCATATTGTGGTGTCAGAGCGAACTGAGTTATACAGTGTACATTACTGACAAAGATTCCAAAAGAAGACTATTGTTGAAAATGGACCACTGGAATGACTGGTTTGGTAATCTCACCAGTCATTCCATTGATAAATTTTCAAAAATAGTCTAGTTGGTCCGCAAATGAACATTATAAAGACAACTACAGACATGACAGAAGGCCTAATATATATTTTATATATATATATATATATATATATATATATATATATATATATATATATATTGGGGTGAGCGAACTGAGCTTTAAATAGTGTACCGGTACGTTCATTTGCTGACCAAGACTCCCAAGAGATTCTTTTTAATTTACCACTGGAGTGAGTAACCCAACCAGTCATTCTAGTGGGAAATCTTCAAAATTAGTCTTCTGCTGATTTGTAAATGGACATTTATCAGGACCACTGATGATGGAAAGATTGGTTGACCAGCATCTCGTATATTTATTCATCATGAGGCAATGAGCACAATACACTAATTAATACATGTATTGGGATGCGTAAAATGAGTTAAATTAAAAAAAAATTTCAATACATTGTTTGTTAATTTAGGGCCCAGGTTCAGATGACTATTTTGGAAAATTTACCCAGTAATGATTGGTTCGGTAATCTAGCCAGTCATTTCAGTGATAAATTTTCAAAAATAATCTGGACTGCACAACGATATTGCTCAAGATCACTGCAGGTGACGTCGTTGACTGCGTTGACCACTAAGGGGTTTAGATATTAAATTATTATTAGCCCACCGAGGTGTGGTCAGTCACAAATTCTACTTAACACGTGTCAATGTGTAGTAGCCTTGGGCTAACAGTGGTAACAGGCTGGCGTTAGATTAATTTCTGTGTATGACACATGCAGGTAAAACTTTTCTCACTTTATGACAAAGTATGCACCAGATCCACCTTGCATATCTCCTGTGGGCAGTGTACTGTCCCTGTAGGTTCTGAAAAATAAAATATCCAACGTAGTCTTCTACTTGGAAATAGATTATCAGTTTCTGAGACTTACTCGCTTAAAACCTGATGGCTATTAACACATTAACACTCATATCAGCCAAAACGGCTTCAGCAGTGGTCTTGAGAAATGTCGATTTGCAGGCTAAGAGAAGACTATTTTTGAAAATTTACCACTGGAATAACTGGCTCGATAACCAAGCCAGTCTTTCCAGTGGTAAATTTTAAAAGATAGTCTTCTCTTGGTCTGCAAATCGACATTGTTAATGAGAAAATTGAAGTTTTCTTGAAAAAACCGTAAGTGTTAAAGGGTCAATAAGTATGAAAATGCATGTAACTTGAGTGTAGATTGTACAGCTTAACAACTTTCAATCAACTCATATTGCCATGATTGTTGTGGAAATGATAAGACAAGATGGATAATTTTCGGAGAATCCATGACTGCCACCAAAAAAATAGATCAATGATAATCAAGATTCTCGTTTGATATGTTGAAGCCTCATAGGATCACTCCACCCAAGTTTTGTTGAAAGCAGGCCATTGATTAAGGAGTACCGTTTTTAAATGGTTCCGGAAAGTTTTCAGAAAATCTCAGAGATAGCTGCCAAAACATTGACCTAACAAAATTCTGAATAGATTTTCGCCTCAGCAGTTAATCAGGAGTAGTATTTTAAACGAATTAACAATTTCCATAAAAATCCCCAGTCAAAATCTTTTATACAAGTATTGACAATAATTGATGACTGACTAACCCTGACGTGCAAGACTGGGTCATAGGAGGACCATGCAATCATCTGACTTAAGCATGTTATTAACCAACACCATGTCACCCACACATGTATTGACTATAGCAAATGAGATGCATTGACCCTTTAACCCTTACCGCTCTGTCAAAATTTTAAGTTTTTAAATTAAATTAAATGATGAACTTGTGTTTATCTTTCAACAAATTCGGTGGAAGATGCTGGTGTCTTAAACATCATCCACCAAATTTGTTGAGAAATTTACATCAGTTTCTTTGCTATTGACACAGTAAAATGTAGAACATTGACATCAGAGTAAGGGTTAATGGTCAAATTTGGTAAAGAAAATTTCTATTTCTTCATAGAAATGTCCGTTTTCAGACCAAGGGATTATGTTTTAAATTTTACCACTGAATTGACAGGCTCAGTGCTAAACAATAATTGACAAAAACATTCTCTTAGCTTGCAAATGGATATTCACAAATAAATGCAGATGGTATATCAGCAAGATCAATGCATAGAATAGGATGTTTCTGGCACGCTTGACCATTAAAAGTTACCCCACTCCACCTGCGTTTAGTGATCCCTTTTTTGATTAATCGATGGCCTATATAGGACGTTTAAGAAACAGGTCAAATGTGCATAGGTCATGTCTTCTTGTGTGAATCAAGTCAACCCTCAACAGATAATCATAATATACATGTAAAAATAAGGCCACATTTGGTAGATACACATCTGTGACAAGGCTTTACATTGTATATAGCTGATTAATCGGCTTCTATTGCAGGTTGTATAAGTGCATAATGGAGATTTTGCATCTTCTGAGAATAAAAATAAATTATTACTGTCAAAGGATGACAGGTGTCAGGGTGTTATCTATGCGTTTCAGAAATATACATACTTATATGGCGGTTCATTGTCATCCAGTGGCCCTTCATCGTAGACAAATTCAAATAGGGAGACCTCTAGAAGATGACTGTTTAGAAAGTTGCCTATAAATCCCTCATGCCCTGTTATGCACTGATGCCCATCCTCTAAAGTCTTCTCTCGCACCAAGGGTATCTCCTGACAGCACACAGACCCATGTCCTGTAGTCATTGCCCGACAGTTTCCACATGAATACCTAAAAATAAGTTGCAGATGATAAATAAATATAGCCATTAATATTGCAGGCTCTCGGACATATAGGGACAATTTAGAAAAAAAATGTCCCCATTTGTAGTTTAAATGGCAAATGTACATTGATGTAAACTATACTCCCATGATGGCATTCAATAGCTAAGAAGTACTCCATGGACAGGGTTTATCATTTATGTCATGGTTTGAAGGGTTTCAAACTGGTCTGAGTGGCAAGTAAAATAATGTTGCTATTTACATGAATACAAACAGGGAGCCTATCTATTATCATGGACTCTAGTAGGTATATATATACATCATGTAGTAGGGGGATATGTGGTAGTGATATGGATGGATGAAAATTCAAAGGCCTGTGATTTAACAAATTACATTACATTTCCTAGAACAATACACATAAATATACACTGTACATTACATAGAACAATACATGTTAACTCTTTAATGACCAAATGTAGTCAAGAAAATCAAAATATTTCATTAATGAATGTCCATTTTCAGGTTAAGAGAAGACTATTTTTGAAAATTTACCACTAATGGCTGGCGCGGTTACCGAGCTAGTCATTCCAGTGCTAAGTTTTCAAAGACAGTCGTCTATTGGCCTCCAAATGGCCATTCATCAAATTCATTACAGAGGCTGGTTTTACCCCTAAAGGGTTAACAATTAACCGTTTCACTCATATCAGCCAAAATGGCTTCTGCAATGGTCCTGAGAAATGTCCATTTGCAGACCAAGAAGTCTATTTTTTTTAATTTACCACTGGAATATTGATACATTTTCAAAAACAGTTCTCTTGGTCTGCAAATGGACATTTTCTATGAGAAAATTGAAATTTTCTTCAACAAATTCGAGAGTTAAAGGGTTAACTATGACAGCAACTGCAGATAATGGTAATTCTGCCACTGCGTTGTGGTTGTTACTTTGGTTTTCTTAATTGGATGGAATGCAGAATGGGTTAGGGGCAGTGGATAGGGTGGGTTGTCCAGCACCATTATTACTATCCACATTACCTAGCCTCAGTACACAGCGGAAAATGTTTATTTTAGGGCGGCGTGGACAGGGAAGCAGGCTTGTTCCAGGGAGTTCTTTTGGAGGGTGTGGCAACCTCCAAAAAGTGGGGTGAGTGAATGCAACTTCCCCCCCCCCCCCCTTCTTGGAAAATTAGATACTCTAAGCTGTTTCCTTATGCTTTCTAAATAAAATCACCATAGGCCTATATGAAATATTTTCATGCACATTTTTCATTCTTGGAATTGTATTGTCAGTGTAATTAACAGGAAAAAGCTATTTCGAAGGCATTTTAAGTAAGGGTAGGGCTATCTTTTTAGAGTTTAGCTTGTATTGTCAATCTCTGAGCAAGTTCATAGATCACAATTACTGCATAAAAACACTGTAGAAGGCATTTTTGGTTAGCTTCTCCGTTAATATTTAAAACAATTAGAATACAAAATTTTGTTGCCAATAGATAGTTATATCTTTCAGTCAAATCATTGTCCCAAAAGGTTAACATTCAGCAGATCTTATTTTTAGTTCATTTGACTTAATTATAACTTAATGCTGAGTTTTTTCTGATGAATAGGGATAAAGTTTAATGCCATGTCTAATTATTATAGATACATGTAAACCTTGCTATATAAATGTTTGCATTAAAAAGCATTAGAATACAATGTATATAGTACAGTACTGAGTGAGATTAATGAGCACATGTATGTACTTTGAATAACACCTCTAGTCCAGGTGTCTGTGTTTTAAAAGCTAAGACATTTCTCAGAGGAGGTTGTTCAATGAGTCCTTTGTTATGTAGGAGGGTATCATTACAGGGCAATTATCTTGTAATGTACTGCTTTCTTCACCCATTTCATTCCATGCAGATGATAGTTATTACTTTACTGAACACTATTGCTAACATCTTGAATAATTTTAACACAATTTGGTTAACTTGGTTCTAGCTCATATATTTGAAATCATTTTAACTAATTTGTATGATTTTAAAGATGGCATGATTTCACAGAGATGAAACCCTGTTTCCAGGGAATGCAGAATGAAATAAGTTCAAGATCAGTGGCTTTGATTGAATGGAGGAGGTAAAAAAGGTTAATTGGTCACTGGTCAGGGAGAATTGAGCTACATTTGTAATTCAATAATATATTAACCCTGTGGCATCGACGGGACGTATTATCGGCTTGAAAAAATGCCGTTGCCAGTCCGACGGGACGTATTATCGACAAGAGACAATTAGACACCGGGAGCGACGGGACGTATTATCGGCTCAAGCTACCACCAGTTTTCGATCGCTAAATACGCAAGCTTTACGGGAGTTTTATCCAATCAAACTTAGCGTTACATTACGGCAGAAGGCTGAATTTTCTAATTCCACTGTTGATTGGTCAATTCACTTTGTTTACAAATTTTTGCGGGAAAATATAAATAGATCTTTGTGAATGAAATAGTTTGCGTAAAAATGTCGAAGATGACGAAGCAATTCCTTTATTTAAGCGAGTACCCGCTAGTACCCGTTTATCCGGATAGATGGAATCGGGTATTATTATTATTATTATCATTATTATTATAGAGCTGCTCAACGATTGGGCAAGCTGGAAAATCTTTATAAACGGCATCCTATACTAGCAGTGTCATATATAATACGGAAATGCGACCGCGACCCGCTCTCGGTAGTTAAGAAGATCGCGAATTTCGTTCGTTATCTTTGTCACGTGATATGATGTTACAGATTATGACAGTTAGTTTAATTTTAATGAAACTTCAGTTTCCACGCTTTTAAATTATTTTATAATGACAATTTGCCATTACTGAATAACTGAAAGCCTCTCAAAATTACTGAACATCCATCATGGTGAAATTATTTTAAATCAATGGTCGAGTGGAGTTTAGGTAATGAGAGACACTTGCCAATAATTTGAAAAAACATCACATATCCCCCAACTATAATATATATATATATATATATATATATATATATATATATATATATATATATATATATATATATATATATATATATTATAGTAGGGGGATATGTGTTAGTGGTATGCATGGACGAAAATTCAAAGGCCAGTGGTCTGGAACCTTGAAGGACATATAGCATAGACAATACAATTGTTTTAAAGATATTGACCACTGTGGAGATATGGTTCACATGGGGACAGAACGAGGGTGGGGGGGGATTGGGAGATTCCCCCCCCCCCCGACCCCTTTTTTCCTCTCCCACTGTTTAGACTCCCACCCCACCCAGGTCAAAACACATTCCGACACCCCAGTTATTGCGCTTGATTGTCCTGTCCATTTTTGTCAATCTTACTGGGGTTTGCTGCTGTTCATGTTGCAATGTTATTAATGTATCTATCCTTTTATTTTTCAGCTTGAAACACCATTTGAGAGAAAAATTAAAGCAAATTTAAACTTGATGATTTTTATAAACCCTGTAACACTTAAATTTGCTAAAAAAAATTACATCTCAGTAAATATCCATTTCCAGACAAAGAGAATCTGTTTGAAAATTTACCACTCGGTTATTGCGCCAGACATTCCAGTCGTACTTTTTCAAAAATATTCTCATGATCTGCAAAGGCCATTTTGCAAAGTCACTGCTGTAGCCATTTTTGGCCGGCTTGTGTGTTATAGGGGTGAAAATATTTAAATACTGTATTGTGTAAACTACCAGTGCAAATGTCAAATAAAGTTCTCGAAGTGAGAGGGAGAGAGAATCTCATATTAGGTAATCAGACTGGACTATGTATAGTAGATTTGTTGAATATATTGAGTCCAATTTGATTGGAAGCTGCTGCTGCTTTAGGCAACAATAGATTCCAATTAAATATATCACAATATACTCAACAGATTACTTTTTTAGACTTCAGGATCTTTACCCTTGTCCTGCAAGGGGAAGGGGGTATTTATTATATTTGTGTGCGTCCGGTATTGCATCTAATATATTGATCCTACTGGTTTCAAATTTTAACGCAACAAAGCAACATAACCTAAACAAGGATTTCCCGAAGTTGTCTGTGATATGGACAAAAACCCAGGATCCAGATTGGATACACATTTTAATCTATGGACATCTCGGAAACTACTGGTTAGATTTTGCTCAAATCTTGACAAAGTAGAGGGCCATACACTATGATTTAACAAATTTGGATGTGCTAAAAATTAATTTTAAAACCGCTATGTACATTGTGAGAAAAATGGTATGGTAGTCTTGGCAGTGGTTTACAATCTCTGATTACTGGTGTTCATAATGTTATCTATCAAGCATCAAGTCCCGACAACACTGTTGTGCTCTAAAAATTGAATCTACCCGTCAATGGAATCTAAGTGATAACTAGATTGCTTGGTCGATAATGCATTATAGCAGAACCCATGTTCACCACTTTGACCTCGTTACCCCATCCAATCCCTGAGGGCGGAGCCAAATGTAAATGCCCTCTTGCTGCCTTGCACTCCATAATCACATACCAAATTTGTTTGAATTCCAACCACTGATTTTGGAAGAGTTGCATTACACAGAGACTGGAGTGGATTGTTGTGGAAAATATGGATGTCATAAGGGGAAATGATCTGTTAAAGCAGGATTTAAAAATTAACATGAGCCAGAGGATAGTAGAAATTGACTATGACTAGAACAATTTGTAACCGACCAGCCTGATGGTAACAATTTGATATGTCAATGGTCAAGGTGGCCAAAAAATGTCATTGCTGTGATCTTCAGAAATGTAGATATTCAGAGCAAGATAAGACTATTTGTAAAAATGTACCACTAGAATGACTGGCTCGATAACCAAACCAGTCATTCCAGTATTAAAATTTCAAAGATAGTCTTCCCTTGGTCACCAATGAAAATTTCATGGGCTAAAGTAGAATCTAGTAATCCTGCTAGAGACATGTAGTGGCTCATTTGGCCTTAATTTCAATTCATGGAGAGGGTGTGTGAGAGCGATCTTTTGAACACCCACTCTTTCCCCGCAGAAAATTCACAATGGTATGGTAACCCATATCAAATTCCTTTGAATTCCACACAACAGTTTGGGAGGAGTTAGCTAGCGTGATGGACAGTTTTTCGGATATTTGTCCTTTGGACCCCATCCCCTGACCCACAGGGGGCGGAACCAAATCTAAATATGGTCTTACAAAGCTCAATCATGGGTAACCCACATACCAAATTTGGTTGAATTTCACCCACCTGTTTGGGAGGGGATAGCATGATGGGCCTACAGACGGGTAGATGGAGGCGATTATAATACCTCCATTTTTTCAAAACATGGGGATCATGAAAGGACCCAAGGCGATAAGATACAGGTAGGTAATTAATTCAAAATCTTTATACAAAAATGTAAATTTCTTTTGGATTGAGAAATTAGGCTACCACCATCATTGCCCACGGCACATTGTTTCCAGGATTTGCTGGTGAAAGGGTTAAACATAGCAAAGACTGGCATTGACAAGTGGGCATGGCAGAAATTTGCATTTTCTAATAGAGGAATCCACTTTTAGCTCTGCCCCGTCTCTAGGTAAGCTCCATCCATGATTTGCGTGTGTTGGGTTCAGTTTATACACTTTGAATCCTAAATTCCCAATTCCATGATTACTATAGATACAGCTAACCTGTTCAATATTTTGAAGAAAATCTGACTTGGGCCTGTTCAATTATTCAACAGAATGTTTAGTAAATGGCATACAATTCGTACAACTGACAGACTTTACAAAGTGCATGATGGACTTAGCTACGTCATCCAATAGATATTTTGATTGTGACGTCAGCCTATATGTGACGTAATTCATTATGATGTCATATACTTGGGTGACAGATTGGATTCATCTATTATTTAACCCTTTTCTCATTTTCACCGACAAATCCCTGAAAAAGTATGACGCTTACAGTATAAAATTTATTCTATTGAATATTTTGAAATTAATTTGACTGAAAGCCATTGCTGCCTAAGGCAATTTGCAGTCAAACTAATTTTAAAATATTCACCAGTTTTCCTTTATGGTATCATTAAAATGAGGTATGCGGAATTCAACGGAAAAAGGGTTAATCTTACCTTGCTCGTGTGCAGATTTATGTTGTATATTTCACTGCCGTCGAATCATATTTGCGTCATTCTTGGCTGATTCATTGCGATGGATGGAGCCTAGTGTATACGGTGTCTCCGAATTCATAATCATATCAGTAATTCACATTAACAATTTTGATTGAATTCCACCAAAAGCTTTTGGAGATGGATGGATAGACAGATGAATGGAGGCAATTGCAATATCCCAGCAGTCTTATTTTACACAGATCAACAAATTTATCTCTTTATAAAATCCATGTTTGGAAATCCATCACCCCAATTAGCAGAAGAGTCTCTGATGTTTTTAAGCCATTGTCCGCTCACCTTAAGAAAATAGGAACAACAAGTTAGAAATAGGCAAATTCTAAGAGTTATATTAAGACTTTAACAATCAAATTTGTTCATGAAAATTTCCATTTTCTCATAGACAATGCCCATATGCAGACCAAGAGCCAGTCATTCCAGTGATACAGTTTCAAAAATAATGTTACTTTGGTCGGAAAATTGGCATTTTCCTAGACAACTGCAGCAGTTTTGGTTAACAATATACATGTACGGCGCAGGGTCATAGGGATATACTGGTAAGCACTATGACCCGACAACGGCTGTTATGGTCATACACGGCCCTCAGATTTTAGCGCAGAAATGAGTAATATAATAAATGGTGGGCATATATAGTCCAAAAAGGGAGTATGACTACTAGTTACTGGATTAACCTTTTCAATCGACAAGAGTGAATAATAAATTTGTTACAAATGTTTCTAAATTCTGTTGAATATTTTGAAACTAATTTGACTGGAAGCTGGCTAAGGCAGCACCAGCTTCAAACTGGATTCAAAATATTCAACATCTTACCTTTATAATGACTGTAAACGTGAAATTCTGGAATTTCAGGTTCAAATGTGATAATTGTTTTTAATTTTGGGCACACTTCCATGATAGGGCAAGTTTGTTTCAGGGCCCCGGTTCTCTATGTCTTTGATCAGAGGATACTGGCCACATAGTAAATGGTGATAGAATGTTTGTAACTAGGGCAATAGTGAATTATTTGTTTTCTAAGGAATAATTTGTGAGTTCCAATCATCAATGATTGTTAGGCAATGTGGTGTTACTTCCCAAGTTTTCAGTTACTCAACGACTAATTTAACCGAGAAAGTTATAGATTGTGGTAAGAAAGCAGCAGAACCAATAATATATAAATCCATTCGTTTACCTCTGGTCGCCAAATAACAATAAGGTTATAGATAAACAGTCCGATAATCTCAATCATCGATGCATGTCTTTGTTTACAATTTCCAAGAAAACTTACTCTCAAATTACTAGCATTAATTACGCCGAGTTGAGATGCGAAAACTGTCAAATATATCGGCATCCCACTTCCCGATTGTCAATATGGTTAATCTAGTCATCTGTCTACTTTTTAGTTTGTGGCGTACAAGAAATATGCATAGATTGACATATTTGAACATACAACTATTTTCCAAAACAGCTGATCGTGTCGCCATCTTGCCGGAAAAATTAATATTCATGACTTCCCGACCAATCAGACGCGTCAATCTTATAGCGCGTGATACGGCGATGCCAATAACGGGTAATGAGCGTGGTACTCGTATATTAGATACGGGTACGATTCTACAAATTCCTGTCGTTCTCTCGCGATCTATCACGGTAAACGATTCCTATTGGAGACGCCGCTACTAAAAAATGTCGGATGCTATAGAATCTTAGTGTAAAACATTTGCGTTCGCTTCTTAAATTGCTGATTGCAACCAGCAATGCTACATAGCATAAAATTTGCCATTTATTCGTTGTCAACGCTGAGAAACCCTGGTATGTGTTCGGTTATGTATAAAGGAATTATTCAACATTGAATAAGGCCTCCCCCCAAAATCATGACCGGAATTTCTCGAAATGTTACGGTACCATGACATAATATGATTGTCATTTTCACATCTTATCGGATGAAAACCTTCACGAAACTTTGGTATCTGTTAGTTATAATACCATTGTGATTAAATTTATCAATGGCATTTGTAAAAATTTTTTAAAATTCGATAAACTTTGCAAAAATAGACCAATGTATTTATCCTGCAAGGTGTGGCCATTTTGAGAGGCACGTTGACTAACTAAAATATATTTTATTCATACACATTTTATATGTACTTAAAGGTATTTTATTGCCCTTTCTAATGATATATAGTTTTATATATAGTGATCTGTTACTTTGCCAAAAATAGTTCATATAGTTGGCATGGTAGCACTACGCCGCTATCACGCCACTACAGCTTATAGGCTAGGTTTCTTAGCAAGTTTCTAGCTTTTGGCTGTAGGGTTTCTAGCACTTCTTTGTAAATTCTTGGTAGGGCCCAGAGGGTTAAAGTTCATAGCATTTATCAGATTTCTATTTTGTCAATTCAGTGAGACTATTTTTGAAAATTTACCACTGGAATTACTGGCTCAGTTATCCAGCTAGCTACTCCAGTGGTAAATTTTCAAATATAGTCTTCCATTGGCCTGCAAATGAACATTTCTCAAACTCATTGCAGAAGGTGTTTTGGCCGGCTTAGGTGTTAAAGCGTTAATGGCTAACTTGCTCATCACTGAATTATCAGTATCTCAAATTCTAAGTCTTCAAACCAAACATATATAACTAAGTTGCTAAAATTAATTTTAATAGAAACTGTTACAGCCATAGAAGACAAAAGTATTCAGTCAAATAAATTGTAAAATATTCAATAAAGCATCTAATAACAGCTGGCATAATAAATATCATCAACCTGCATATAGAATGAAATGTGGTAAATGGTATCATATAGATCATTTAGGATGAAATGCATTAAGGGCATATAAAGATCAGTGTGTAATACAGATATTACATGTACATTTTATAGTCAACAATGTTCAGTAAATCTATGACAAATATGACTGGAATGGAATTGGAATTTATTAATTCTGGTCAATTCCAATTCCAATTCCGGTGTCTTAAAATTTATCAATTCCAATTCTGGAGTCCTCAGTTTTATCAATTCCAATTCCAATTCCAGCATTAAATTGGAATTAACTGATCAATTCCAAATTCCAATTCCAATCGCAATTGACCCCAACTCTGACTAGGACAAATAGATGGCACGCTGAAACTGGTGCAGGATTCACTCGGCCGTAAATGTTTCTGCCAATGTATCAAAATATATATGAAATATTCTGCAATAAAGTGTATAGCTTTGAATAGCAGGCTAAATAAACATGTGTGAAATTTGGGAGATGTAAATGCAAAACTCTAGAAGCGAGATGAAAATCTGATTTAATTTCAGTTTTTTTATACGGAACTAGCATCATAGCCCCAGGCTTAGCATAATAGCATGGGGTTGCGTTTCGCAGAGCTGAGGCAGTAGCCCTCTTCTTGTGAAGCACCTACTTCATTAGCTCACCTGGCCAGAATGGCCAAGTGAGCTTATGCCATGGGGACCGTCCGTCTGTCCGTCCACTCTAAAATTTGTCACTTATGAGCTTAACCTTTGGCCACGGACATGTTTATGAGCGTAATAATGTTGTGAGCTTAAGCTCATAATATGACAAAAAATGCAAAAAAATCATGCTAGTGGGTTTATCTGTAAGAAAAACTATTGATTAAAATAAATTCATAATATGTGGATTCATCAACTGTCTATTGCCATGGACTTGTTCAAAGGAGTTGCGTCCCTTACACTAATCGCATTTCCCGCCTTTTTGTTGACATAAGCTCACAATATTTTTAAGCTGGAGGAGTGGGGACGCCATATTTTATTTGACTGCACTGCAACAGCCGAGCAGGCAAGTTCTCCTTCGATCAATACTTACCATTCTGTTACTTCTGATATACAGCTGGCCCTGACAGCTGGCTCTAGGACTATAGACTTAAAAAGCTTTACCGACTCCTTGGAACCGGGTACTCGGCTCCCAACTGCCGAGTACCCGTCTACCATAGAGCTCATTCTTGTTTGCATAGCGACAAGAGAATACATGCTTTTTGCAGTTGGAAAGTCTTAAGATTGTTTAAGCCTAAGTCTTTTTACTGTGATTAATTGTGATAGCTTGTGCGTTCTCAAAAGGATATTTTGGATTAATATGGACGCTTCCGATGATAACCAGGTCGTATATTTCCATGTTATTCCATAGTTAAAAGACTTAGGTCTCTAAATTTTGTCTGTGTCGCATGTTCCAATTTCTAACCCCAAAGAATCTGGGACGTGTGTTAACAACGAAATATGCCAGATGATCGCCTTCCTTTAAATCCCCAACAGGCAATCGGCAGATATGAAATTAGGTGTTGGCTTATCGGTGTTTTAACACGATTATCGGCTGACGTCGTTCTCCGTAAGATCCGAGCGGGTGTCGTCACACCCGTGTTTCTCGGATGTTTATGTGAAGAAAATGTTTCATTAATTCGCGCATCTGATTCTGGGTGCTGCGTACTTTAATTGGTACCAGGAAAACTTTGGAATTTTCAAGTTTTGCGTGTTATCACGATCTGTTTGCAATGATCATTGGTTTCAAAATTCTTGATTTAGATGTGTGGTCTGCGGTTTTACAGTGTGCTACAGCAGTTTGTTTACATTTTGTTGTTTCTTCACATATCGTTTTGGCCTTCGTTAGGAGTATAATTTATATTTATTAGTAAATATACCCCGAATGCTATGCGATATGATTCATGGTTCCGTTATACATCCTTGAGGATCAGTGTATGGGTGTATTATTGCCCGCTTCGTTCTTGTCGTCATAATCAATGCGATCTTTGCTGTAACGTTGTGGGGTGCGGGAGGGTGTCTGCCTTCCATTTTTTGTTTCGTTCCGCTGGCTTATTGTAGGTTTGGTTTTTTATAGGCCAAGCCAGCCCCGCCATCATGTGTCGAGTGCCACATATCGTACGGGTTCTATGCAAGGACCATGTCTGTTTCCACTGTACTAAGTGTAGTCTTGACAGTAGGTGTAACGTTTGCGCTGTGTGGTCAGTCGATATGATGCTTAAGTTCCTTGCCAGAAGGACTTGGCAGGGTCTGACGCGGGGTCAGGGGGTCCGAAAGTAAATCGTGGAGCGTCCGTTTCGGCCCGTGGGGGAGTTCCACGTCTGCAACCGGAGGTGGCGGAGATGGCACCGCCGGCGTGGTTTGGTCTGGCTAGGCAAGGTGATCTTGCATAGCGTTCTGCCCACGCTGGTGTCGTCCCTGCTGCCAAAAGTTGTAGGGCAGTCTCTCCCCATGTTTGATTCGGACCCTGTCCTTGGACAGGGTTCTGGACTGGTCACCGAGGGAGCCGTTTCGTACGGCCCCCTGGCAGTCCCGTCGGGCTCCGGCCTGATGGGTTCTATCTCTCTGCGGCCACCTCCGGGTGGTCCAGTAGCGGTGGCTGGTCCGTCAGGCTCCACGGTTTTCCTTGTCTAGTGACGACTCTTAGGGGTCTGAAGATGAGGAGGCCGAGGAGGAGAGGGTGCTGACGGAACCGTCCTCCATCTGTCTGGCCTGCCGCCAACCAACACGGTGACAGGTGTGGCCGGCCAGGCATGGTACTCACCTATCTCGCCTGGTCCGGCGGTCAGACATGGGGTGCTGTTGGCGCCCGTGTTTGGCCACGGTTCCTCAACCGCTACGGGTCCGCACGGTTTTCCGTGCAGGCCTACTCCATGGACTGGTGTGTTCCATGGGGTGGCGGCGGAACCGTACGGTACCGGAGTTCCTGGCATATCAGCAATGGCTCCTAGCCGGGAGGCCATTGCTGGTAAAGCCGTGGACATGTCAACGGGTGACGTGTTCACGGGAGTGTCCTCCTCGGAAACGGATTGGTCTGAGGCTCTGGCTTGGCTAGCCAGGTTGGACCCATCTGTGGTTTCGACCACGGCCGAGGAGGATGTACCCCGTCCATCGGTGCATCGATTAGGACAGGGATCTTGCCCGCAGCCCTGATCCAGTCTGTTGGACTGGATCCATGGTTTATGGTGGTGCTTGATGCTATTTATAGCAAACAACGCATGAACAAGGGCCAGCTTCTTGCGGCCTCCATGGAGGTGCGGGCGAGGGGTCGTATTCCAGGGGGGGGGGAATACGACAGGTATGGTGTTGTCCCGTCGGTCACCGAGGATGACCGCTGGGTACTGGGTGTCCAGAGTGCTGGAGCAGGTGGCCCCGCCCCGGCACTGGTGGACAAAGCTCAGGTACACCATAAGGAAGTCCTGTCCCTGTGTGATGGGGGTGTAAGGACAGCACTGAGTGCTGTCAACCACTCTTATCGTCTTCTTCAGTCGGTGTGGGCTGAAGTGGGGGCAGGCCACCCTGTGCCACCTGTGGCGCTTTCGTATGTTAATGATGGACTGGTGCTGTCTATGGACGCATTGGCAAGGGTGCAGGCGCATGTGACTATGTCCAGGAGGCAGATGGTCCTTGACCATATGCATCCAGCTACTGCCGTCAGGGAGCGTCTTCTTGGGACTCCCCTGACAGGCCTTAGCATCTTGGGTAGCCAGGCGCTGGCCATCTTGGAGGACACGGCCAGCATTGTGCAGAATCGGTTGGCGGTTTATCTGACTATAGTCAGGCTGCTGACCGGGCAACCTTCAAGAAAACAGAGAAAAAGCAAGGTGAAAGCCTAAAGCATAGTGCTGCTTCTGTTTTCTGCTCGGTTTTCTCAGCCGCCTCGGCGAAGAAAGCCAAGAAGGTTGTGGGGTCCTCTACCCTCCCCAATATTGATCCTGATCGCCCGAGAGGCGGGAAGGGGAAGGGGAGAGGTAAGTCCTCAAAGGGCGGACAGAAGGGAGCGGATCGTACCCGAGGGTACGAGGGCTCCCTTCGCATCTGCCTGGACCGCACCTGTGCGACAGGAACAGCGGTGCCAGTTAGACAGGCCAAGCCAAGACCAATATGGTTCTCTCTCTCTCTCTCTCTCTCTCTCTCTCTCTCGTCAAGAGAGGGTGGGGGGTGGGGAGAGCGGATACGCGAGCCAGACACCCCCATTAGGCATGGAGGCATCTATAGTGGGTGAAAGGCTCATGCGTTTTCGTCGAGGTTTGGAGAGATGTGACGTCAGACAGTCTGGTCCTGGGATGGTTATCCCAGGGGTACATACCAGAGTGGTGGGACTTTGCACCACGGAATCTGTCTTTGGCACCTGTCTGTTCACCCGTTCAACGGGACCAGACAAGTTAGAAGCTATTAAAACGAAGTGTCAGGTTTGCTTCTGAAGGGAGCAATAAACCAGCAAACCGGAACACTCCAGGCTTCTATTCAAACATGTTCCTTGTCCCCAAGAGCACAGGGGGATGGAGACCCGTACTCAGTCTCAGGCCATTGAATTGGTTTATCCATACGCCTCAGTTTCAGATGGAAACTCCGAGGTCGGTAATGGCAGGATTGAGGAAGGGGGTGTGGTGTGTATCGATCGATCTGAGAGATGCATGTTCCCACATTCCTATGAACGGGAGTTGTCACAGGTTTCTGAGAGTTGCGTTTCAGAATCTAGTATGGGAGTTTAAATCCTCCCATTCGGCCTGTCGACAGCTCCAAGGGGTTTTCACCAGAGTGGTCCTTGTGGTAACAGCGTTTCTCAGGAAAGAGAACGTGACTCTTCACACCTACATAGACGATTGGCTGATCATCAGCCAGGTTAGAGGTGGATACTGATCTGAATCTGAAGTTGCTTTCAGATCTAGGCTAGATAGTCAACAAGGAGAAATCTGAGTTGACACACCACTCAACATTTCGTTTATTTACGGATGCGATTCGATCTCGAGGAGGGCAGGGTTTTTTACCCATCAGAGCCCAGAGTGGTGTCTGTTAGCCATCCTCAAGAGTTTCGATTGGGAAACCACATTCAGGCGAGGCGGTTTCTTCAGATGCTGGGCATGATGGTCTCCATGCAGCAGGTATACCCGTACACTGCTCGTATGCGAAGACCTATCCAGTTGTATCTGATGTCTCTGTGGAAACAAATAGAACCCCTGTCAAAACTGGTGCCAGTTTTGGAGCCAATAATGTCGCATCTTGTATGGTGGGAAAAAACGTCAGAATCTCCTAGTAGGAGTTTTTTCGCTGCACCTACCCCAACCCCAGCTGTCCGTGTACACGGATGCATCGCTGGAGGGATGGGGGCCCTACCTGGGAGAACACCAGGTCTCGGGCACATGGACTCTCTAAGAGAGCCAGCTGCATATCAATCTGTTGGATATGATGGCAGTGGAACTGGCATTGGAAAAGCTTTCTTCCAAGAGTCAGGGGCAAGGCGATATTGATACGGTCGGACAACTTGACAGTAGTATCATACAGAAATCGCCAAGGCGAGACCAAGTCACCCACACTATGTATCTAAGTGTGGCACTTGATTCAATGGTGCAGGAATTACTCGGTTGTTTTTTAAAGCAGCTCATATTCCTGGGCGATTGAACATTCTGGCGGATGCTTTGTCTCGCAGACAGAGAATTCTGCCAACAGAATGGTCTCTCAACCCTCCAGTTCTTCACAGGATCTTCAAGCATTGGGACAAACCCAACGTGGACTTGTTCGCCACACGGGAAAATGCTCAAATCATGACTTATGTCTCGTCGATACAGACGCTCTAGCTTTAAGCTGGAGAGGGATGCACGCTTACGCGTACCCACCCACCATTCTTCTACCGAAGATATTGGTGAAGATCAGGGAGGAACCGTGCCTGGTCCTGCTATAGCGCCATTTGGCCCAGCAGGGCGTGGTTCACGGATCTTCGAGGTCTGCGGGTGGAAAATCCAGTGCAGTTACCCGAGATTCCGAACATAATCTCCCAGGCCAAGGGACGCTTCCTACACGAGCGTCCCGAAATGTTATTGACTGCGTGGTTGTTGTCAAACAACGTTCCACGTCGGAGGGCTTTTCTCGACATGCTGCAGATTTCATCGCAGCTGCGAGAGGGAGGTCAACCTTCAAGTCATATAACACCAAGGTTAACGGATTTGCAGACTGGTGTGAGGAAAAGGGTATTGTTACCTTTCATTCCACTATTCAGCAAATAGCAGACTTTCTCTGTGAGCTGTTCTTTTCGGGACTAGCTCCTGTCACAATTGCTGGATACAAGTCAGCTTTGGCATCAGTTATCCCTTGTCTAGCCAACGGGATAGTCCGGAGGTGGCCCAGTTGAGTGTGATGGTAAAGGGAATGAGCAATCCTCGACAACCGGTAGTCATTCCAGCCTGGAGTCTATCTTTAGTGCTTAATGTACTGGCCAAGCACCCTTTCGAACCGTTGCGTTCGGCTAGTCTAAAGCATTTGACTCTAAAGGCAGGCTTTCTATTGGCAGCTTCCTCAGCTAGAAGGCGCAGTGTGATCCATGCACTTTCAGCAGAGAGGGACCGATTTATTGTCTCCGGAGAGGGTCTGCGTCTACTGCCAAGAGCAGAGTTTATGTCAAAGATTCGATCTTTGAGATATCCCGGCAAACCGATCGTTATACCGAAACTAAGTAGGTTTGATCGTGATGCCAGTGTCTGGTGCCCAGTCCGTGCTTTGACTATGTACAAAACGGACAGACTTATTACGGTCGAATGATAGACATCTGTGGATCTGCCATAAGGAGCCATATGGCACCGCATCCTTGGATTCTATCTCTCGTTGGGTAGTCGAATGCATTCAGACTACCCGTGAGATTACGACTGGGCACCAAGTGCAAGGCGCAAGGGCACGATGTTAGAGGAATAGCCGCCTCTTCCGCCCTTTACAATGGTGTTCCGTTTAAGGACATCATGACTGTTGCACAATGGCACTGTGAGTCCTCTTTCACGGATTACTATATGAGGGATGTGTCAGACTTCGCCATTCCACTTGCTTTAGCTGTTTTGAGACGATAGCTATATGATCACACTGCTCTTCTTCCTTTTTTGGCATTTGTAAGAGAGAATTAAGAAGCATGGTCGAGCGAGAGGATATCAACCAGATTGTGTCACTGATGGCCGGACAAGTGAATGGCTGGAGGCTCCAGGTCTGAAATCCAAATATCATGAGGTAATTCAGGATTGAGAGTGTTTTGTATTATGTCTATATATCATGATCATTCATCTTATATATTCATGCTCATTCCCAGGATAATATATGCAAAGAGCAGTTAACCCTCTGCATATTTGTGTTTTCAGGCAAGATGCATGTTTGTGAGTTCTCTCCCTTTTCTTAGGAGAAAAAGGGAGGGGGGCAGTGATGCGAATGTGATTCAGTTCCGTTAACTTGACGGTCCTTTTTAGGTCTCCGTTAGTCAAGTTTTAAGTCTAACTCTTTCTCCAAGGGGCAAAAGTAGCATTTATGGCTTGCCCCTTCCCTCCAGGTTACTGACCAAATCTGGTGTATATCAGAAGTAACAGAATGGTGAGTATTGATCGAAGGAGAATGAAGGAAATTTCAATTTCCCTTTCTCCGAGATCTAACAATACTCACCATTCTGTTACGGACCCAGCCTCCCAGCCCCACGGAGGCAAGCCATGGATTTCTCTTGTTTGGTGGCTATGCAAACAATATGAGCTCTATGGTAGACGGGTACTCAGCAGTTGGGAGCCAAGTACCCGGTTCCAAGGAGTTGGTAAAGCTTTCTAAGTCTATAGTCCTAGAGCCAGCTGTCAGGGCCAGCTATATATCAGAAGTAACAGAATGGTGAGTATTGTTAGATCTCGGAGAAAGGGAAATTGAAATTTCCTTCATTCCACAGTGTGTGTGTGTGTGTGTGTGTGTGTGTGTGTGTGTGTGTGTGTGTGTGTGTGTGTGTGTGTGTGCATGCGTGTGTGCATGCGTGTGTGCGTGCGTGCATGTGACTAGTCGTGACTATAATTTACCTATGACTATAATTTTGATAATTTTGAATTTTTTCTTAAACTAGAAAAAGTCACAATGTTTAGACAGTTAAGGAGCTCATAACCATAAATTTTCAGAATTATTTTGTAAGCTCACAAGTTTGTACGAAATTAAGCTCATAATAAGATAAGCCCACAAGTATTAAATGTTGGTCTGTCCGTCCATCCGTCAACGTTTTCCTTTAAGCGACTTCTCAATAACCACTGGGCCGATTTCAATTATATTTGGCAGGAAGTATCCTCAGGGAATAGGGATCCAAGTTTGTTCAAACAAAGCCGATTGGTCGATTTGGCCGGTGGCCATGTTGGATTTTGGCCAATTTTAGGAAATGGCCTTAAAAATCTTCTCCGAAACCGCTTGGTGGATTGATTCAAACTCACGAAGTATCATATAGGGCAAGAGCTGAACCAAGTTTGTTTGAAGGAACTTGATTGGCCAAATGGTTTGGCGGCCATCTTGGATGACCTTGTTTTCGTGAAAACAACTTATTCTGCAGAACCGCTGAACGGATCGGGCTGAAATCTTTGCGATATGATTATGGACTAAGGGCCATTAAAGTTTGTTCATGGAAAGTTGATAGGTAAAAAACATGGCCGCTGTGGACCAATCAAATTTTAGCGTGTTTTGCTGCCATATTCAATTTTTTTATTTGATGGATTTTGAAGCCGAAATTGGTTTTCTTAACTCCGCTTACTTGTCAGTCAGCTGTCGTATAGCGATGACCCCATCCGTCTTCTGTATGTCCGTCCATCTATCTGTCTGTCCGTCACCAACAATGGCGGCTCATTTTGTTATTTCTTGACGGATTGACATCAAACTTGGTCACAATGTTAATGACGGCATTTAATATCTGTGTTGTGAAAATGAAACTGATAGGATGCCAAATGCCAGAGTTATACTCCTTAAATATTTGCAGTCTCACTTTCATAGGGAAAATAATGGTTTGTTCCCAGCGTCCATTGATTTATCACCATGTCAGATTTTATTGCCAAACTAGATATTAAATTCCAATTAACAGATTAACCTTTCCAATACCGGCGAAATATTTAAGATATGTATTATGTGCTTTGACATCTATGCTCTTAAAAATATTTGAAATGTATTTGATTGAAAGTTGTTGCTGCCTTAGGAAGCAATGAAAGTTGTTGCTGCCTAAGGCAGCAATGACTCAGTCAAATTATTTTCTAAATCAACTCCAGCCAACCCTACCCCTGCTGCTAACTCGGTGATTCAGCCAGATGTGCATTTGTTAAATGGATTGTGTGGTGGTGGGGAATAACCTGCTATAAAGACCACCTACCTGCCTTTAGAGACCATTTAGTAACCGTCTGACTGAATTTTTGCAGACGAAATATTCCAAAGGTTATATCGCTGAACCTGATAAATATTTTGAAAACAATTGGACTCAAAGTTGTTGGTGGCTAAGCCGCCAACAACTTTCAGTCGAATTGTTTTCAAAATATTCAACAAGTCAAGAGCTTTTGAAAATTGAAATTATTGGCTGCACTGGCTTGCAGCAGTGAGACAGTTAAGAAACCAGCTGTGGTTAGCACTGATATCATCTATTTTCACTTAAACATTGTTCAAAATCACTAATGCAAAAAAACCAGTCCAGAGATTGTTGTCAATATCTCGAAAACTAAATCATTTGACTGAAAGTCATTGGACAACACTGATGGATGTAAAACTTATGTAAGATTAGTTGAAATGCCAATGTTCCAGGTGAGCGATACAGGTCCATTGGGCCTCTTGTTAAAGCTATGCTAATCTCATCTCAAATGTTGTATTGCACTGATAATTTATGGTGTACAGATTCCATATCATTCATATCCGGTCACATTCCCTTATCTGTATTGCAATTATCTGCTTTGTAATATCGCGTAAATGTTGAACAGTGATCGACACCATTTTGTCTCCTCAAGCTATTGTGTGTGATGTCATGTAAGCTCCAATGCATCACATTCTTTATTATGTAATGCTCATCCAATTGAATATTTTGAAACTAATTTGACTGGAAGTTGTTGCTGTCTATGGCAGCAACAACTTCCAATCAAATTGGTTTCAAAATATTCAACAGCTTACCTGTAGGATTACTTTTATACCACATTGCCAAACTATAGCTGGCGCCTCTATGACTGAGCGTATAAACCGAGGCAGGCACACTAGGTTTTTTTCGGATTGGTTGAAAAGTAAATCATGACAGGCATCATAGGGTGTAGAAATGTACCAACATTTAACTACTAAAGCCTGAATATCTCCTTAGCTGCGTGATAAAAAGCTTAAAATTACCTGGATAGTTTATGACCGGCGTGAATAGCTATCAAGAGATGGGATTAGTTATCCTTTAAATTGAAGGCTATGTTGGCTCTGGATGTCGTGGGCATGTTGAGCACATCTGAGATTAAACTATAAATAGTCCAGAAATTAGTTATAATGATAAACGAAGGCATGGGTGCAGCTCAATTCAATTCAAGTAAATTTTATTTGCTTATTTATAGTATTACTTGTGTGGTACATGTACATATAAGCAGCCCATCAAAGGCAGAGACTATAAGGTAATGTATATGTATAACATTTTACAAACGATGACTACACAGGCTCCCTGACAATGTTCCAGGGGAGTGCCTAGTGCTCTGGTGGAGGTACATGTAGGGAGACAGTTCGAGTGAGCTCTGAATCTGTCAGTTAGGAAGGTGTGAATCTATCCGGAACTATACACCACTTGGAACTTTTGAGTAATGTTTCTCTGAACATATTGATTATAAAAATCCATTGTTCTCGCGAATTTCAAACATGGAATCAGTTTAATTTAGACAGCTGTCATGAAAATATCATCCACGGAAATGTAATTATGTTTGTTACATGTGTTAAATTTCATTTAAGAATTGTGGAACGCCGCGATCATGGGAAAATTAAACTACATGTACACTCCAGAATCACACTACAGCTTCCAACTGCAAGCTACTGCAATGGGTATTTAATGTGTACGTACATGTATGTGTGTGAACGATAAGACTTTGAAAATTTACCACTGGGACAATTACATGTTAAAGTGGACGTGAATAATAAATTACATTATTTTAAATGCTTAAAACACTTTGATGTGTTAAAATGTGTATTTGAAGTTAATATAAAACATTAAGTTTATCAAATTTCTCCTCAAATTATTTTTAAAATGCTAGTGCAACGGATGCATGGAAATATTCACATTTACTACTTTTTATGTCATAAATGGTTTGCATGCAGCTACTATCAGAGAAAGCAGTATGATATCTACATTTAGTAAAATAAAGCAAATTGTTTCAATATACGTGTCTAAAATCCTTCTTTGAATCATTGTAAAATTTAAAAAAATTCTTAATCTATTTACTTCCATACTAGAATATATGTCCGTTACCAGACAAAGGGTGTTAATCTTTTCAAGACCATACTATGCAGAAGAAATAAAAAATATTTTCTATCTAAAGCTAGAACCACTATAGCATCGTTTTTATATTATAAGAAGCGATCTCACATAATTGTTATAAAAGTAGGGAGAGTTTTAATTTATGTACATTCGTTACCTGTGGTGTACGTCTATTAACTACCATTTACAGAAAAAAATAAAAGAGATGGTCTAATGAGTCATCCATGCAAATACGGAAACAACTGTCAAGAAAGCTATTGAAATTTGAACCTAATTTTGCTGGAAATCAAAGGTGCCTTATACAACAATAGCTTTCAGTCAAATTGCTATCAAAATAGTCAGCCAAATTTTTCAGAGATCTCATTAAAAGGTCTAATTCCTAAATGACAATTATGACACCTGTCTATAAAGGACCATTTGTCTATGGTCACCATCGTGTCCTTTATAAACATGCTTAAATGTATTTTAAAAATACCATGTCCTGTGTATTTCTATTGAGCCTAGTCTGCTGACCTCCTAACCCTTTTTACTCTAAATTTCAGGAAAGTACTCTGACATTTCTGATGACAGTTGCACAATAACGCTTCACAGTCCTGCAGTCAAATTATTTTTAAGAACTTAGTTGATATTTTTAGCAATACTAATTTAGTATGTGGCTGCCTATATGTAATTCGATCACCACAGGAAAGAGTGTTGTTGATAGGGTTAACTCCACCAGTGGTCATCAATCTGGTAGGGGGGGGGGGGGTGTGTGTGTGTGATTTTATCCATTCACAAAAGTCTTGATGATTTTATTGAAGGTTTCCTAGATACCTTTTCAACTATACAGATCTGAGAGATTACAAATTCCACCTACAATGTAAGAATTATTAAGTTGAATATTTAAAAAATAACTTAAGTGTAGATGACGTTGGTTGCATATATGTGGGTGGCAACAGCTTACAGTCAAGTTATTTTCAAAATATTAATCTCAATATTTCAGACATCCTAAAGAATTTTCTCCCTGATAAGGGTTAATACCTCATGGACTGTTCTATGGAGTGAAGTACATTGCTTCTTTAAAGCTCAACATTTGTCAAGAAAATGTAAAATCTGATCAATATTTGTTCATATACATGTATATATATATATGCAAGACAAGAGGAGACTATTTTTCAAAATTCAACACTGGAATGACTGGCTTGGTTAGCGAACCAGTCATTCTAGTGGTAAATTTAAGAAAATAGTCTTTTCTTACTCTATGAATTTGCTCAAGACCACAGCTCAAGCCATTTTTCACAGGCTTGGTTATTTAACCCTTCTCTGGTGTCAATATTCTATCTTTTACTGCGTCGATAGCAAAGAAACTGGTGTATGTTTTTCAACAAATTTGGTGAAAGATGTTGCTGTCTATGAAACAGCTCATCTTTTAACTTAATTTGAAAATTAAAAATTTTGACACCGAGGTGGTAATGGTTAAAGGATTAATGAAAGAGCATATGCAGACCTGAGACAGATCATTTTCTCATAGGACCTATCGATTTGCTGACCAATAGAGGACTATTTTTGAAAATATACCACTGGAGTGACTGGCTGTTATCGAGTTAGTCATTCCAGACTTTGTACATTTTCAAAAATAGTCTTCTCTTGGTAAGCAAATGGATTTGCCGATGAGCGTTAAAGGGTTAATGTAATAACTATATAATTTGTCTGTTGTTATACTAGTGCTCTAAACTACATAATATATATGATTAAAAATAAAATATGACTGAATAAAATGCTTTGTTTATTTTATTCAGGACACACAGGCACACTAACACACTTGCCATTGCTTAGAAACCAAATCATACACACGTATATTAATTCATATACACATATTGGTAAAAAGTAATTGTAATTGTAATTAATTACTTTGGAAAGTAAATTGTAATTGTAATTAATTACAATCACAAAATGGACTAATTGTAATTTAATTGGATATTTTGCAAAGTAATTGTAATTAATTACATTGACAATGTAATGGGCTTTCCAGTTTTAGCTGTCACACCAATCTCTAGCAAAGCTCCACCCACACATTGCTCATGTTGGGATCGATCGATCTCTGAACACCCTGACTATCAATTAAAAAAAAACTACGCATTTAAGCTGTTGAATATTTTGAAACCAATTTGACTGGGTGCTGTTGCTGCCTAAGGGACCCGGTCTATCTCTGTAGTGGACTTTAAATGCAACGCTGTGGATCATGTTGATTTTGGTATCATCTTTACCTCTGTATCACTAGCTTGATACAGCCATTAAAATCGACTCAATCCATCCAGTGGTTCGTGTGATATCAACATCTACGCAACGTTAGCAAATTCTTGACCCCATTTTGTGTGCGACAGATGTGCAACAGATTTGAATTTTACGACGAATTCAGAGGGACTATTTTTCTGTTAACTACTTGTCATACAGACTACTATAGGCGTTATGTCATCTCGTTTTACGTGAATTAATATTTTCTGGTATGAAGAGAGTAGCGCTTGTGTCCTTTTAAGTTTCAATTCACTCTACCACCATATTCTGGTGTAAATGGCTTCTCAATACATACAAGATACTTTTCTCGATCTCGTATCGAAGGAGATCTGGCGAGATATGAATGAGTTGTACCCCTGCGCAGAGATTTCCATATTTCCTGGCAGTTTCGTCCCATTGCAAATTCATCTTATACGTGATAAAGCACAGGCCTTCATAGAAAGTTCATTTATTATTCTAACATATACATTTACATCAATGCCAGGAAAATTAGTAAAACATGTTTACATTCCTATGCAACGTATTTGACTCATAACATTGATATTTGTCAGTCAAATATCAATAGCTTGAGCTGTTCTCAATTTCACTGGGCGAGTTTATACGGGATGAGATAGTCAACGGTTACCGGTATCTCGCATTCTCCATGTGGAAATAGTTGTAATTTCGTGGCAAATTCAAATCATGTGTAGGGATGATGTGGGGGAGTTTCAGCCATTTTGGGATATGATTTAACTGAAGACAGTTAAAATTTGGCGTTTAATATCAGGATTCATGTAATTTCTTGGTTTTATTGTGGAAATTTGCGGCTACTATTTAAGCAGCGCTGATATACGTTGATTATGGAATCATACTGCTCAAGTCTCACTCCATTTTTCCCATCGTAATAATACCAGTTTTAAAGGTATACCGGTATGAAAATTGATATCGATACTGATATTCATTTTTCTAATACCGTTAAGCCCTAGTCCAGATTCTCTTCATGATACAAGATCGACTTTGGTCAGATTCTTGTGCTGTGATTATTTCTTTTACATGCTTCCAGTAGTAGGCGCTTCTAACATTTGTCTACGGGCACTTTGAACAGTACAGCTGTTGACTATTTAAAAATTAATATGACTGGAAGCTATTGCTGCCCTAGGCTCCTCAAGAAGGACTGCCCAAAATAACGCGGCATCAACTAAACCAACGACTAGCTCAGTTGGTGAAGGCGGCACTTCGCCACCAGATAAAACAGCGTGCATCCCTCACAAAATAATTACAAAATAGATTAAACCCATTTAGGTATTGTTCTAGATATGGAAGTGCCGTCTTGGCCGTAACTCGTCCTCCGCTACGGCGTAGTTGGCATTTTTTGTGACATGGGCT
Organism: Chaetoderma sp. LZ-2023a; assembly: GCA_034401795.1. Taxonomy (NCBI): domain Eukaryota; kingdom Metazoa; phylum Mollusca; class Caudofoveata; order Chaetodermatida; family Chaetodermatidae; genus Chaetoderma; species Chaetoderma sp. LZ-2023a. The sequence continues at coordinate 100,204,206 of CM067359.1, read as the reverse complement.
GGCGTGAGGCACTTTCCTCCTGCATCAATTTATTGGCCCGCATGAGGCATTGGTTTATTAGCTCACCTGGCCTGAAGGGCCAAGTGAGTTTATGCCAAGGCGACCATCCGTCCGTCCGCCAACTTTTGCTTTAAAACACTACTCTTCATTAACCACTAGACCGATTGCAACCAAATTTGGCTGAAAGGACCAAATGGCCATAGGCTCCAGAGCTTTCATTCGAAATTTTGATTCATCAATTTTTTGGGTGAAAATCTTAGATTTTTTTTTTTAATGTACCGGAAACTGTAAAAATGCTTCTTGCCATTCTGAGCGATTTCAACCAAATTTGACTGGACAGACCCTAATCTTAGATTTTATGAAAAATTTACCAGAAATTGACAAAACTGTGTCATATTTCAAACAAATTTGGTTAGAGTGACCCTATCAAGATAGATTAGAATTTCTAATCAGAATTTTGATTGGTCAATCTTTTGGGTGGCTATCTTGGATTTTCCGAAAATTATCCATCATATCTATTTAAATGCAAATGGTTCAAATGCTAACGGTCCAGGTGAGCACCACAGGCCCTTGGGCCTCTTGTATTAAACTAGTTAGCTGCGCTAGGACTCCTTCACAGGCATACCTATCGTATAAATAAGGATAGGTTAGATATCTTTGGTGAGATACAACACAGACGGTGCCAACACGTCTCTTATATTGTGTATAACGAATCATAGTTGTTAGTTCAGCAATACCTTTTGGACAACAAGTCAGCTTATGACTCGCTGGCAGTAAAATAACTCTAAATTAAGTAAACCACCATGCAGAGACACACCGACTACATCAATAGTCTGGATGATACCGTGGTGTTCACCACAGGCGGCAATGGTCGCCCAGCCCACTGGAACGTGAACAAGGTCGGGCTCTGTTTGCCAGTCGCCCGCACACTCCTCTCTCCATCCCCGAAGCTACATTTGTAGCTAACCAGCACCATCGGGTTGGCGAGGAAGAACTGTGGGAGCAGCGCGGCACCAGAGCTACAATAGCAAAGCACAATTAACCCTTTTACTGCTGAATTGCAAGTCTTCATTATCTACATGTACATGTATTTTACTGCTGAATTTCAAAGCGTTGTCCCAGTTGGGACCATCTTGAATTTTTTCCTGCAAAAGACTCCCATAGTAAAGCAATTGGAAATTTAAAATGTCTTGAGAATCACTGAAGCGATTTTAACCAAATTTAGTAGGATGCATACTGATTCTTGTTGCAATTCTGGCAAAAATCATAAGATTCTGCTTATAATCGATGTCCTTTCTAATTGATGCAGCTATGTTCCAGGTGAACGATACAGGCTCTTGGGCCTCTTGTCTGACACTGCTATAGCTAACTCTTTAAGCATATTAAGAGGCTAGCTGACCAAAACTACCCACGTGAGTGGCATTAAGGAATGTCCATTTGCAAGCCACGAGATTACTACGTTTGGAAACATACAACTGGAATGACTGGCTCAGTTACCCGAGTCGGAGGCACTCCAGTCGGATATTTTCAAAAGTAACCGCCTCTTGGCTTGCAAATGGTCATTGACGTAGATATTCTGGATTAACCCTTTAACCCTTGAATTTATTTTTTTTAAATTCCATTTTATCATAGAAGATGTCCATTTGCAGACCTAGAGAAGACTATTTTTGAAAATTTACCACTGAAATGACTGGCTCGGTTATCGAGCCAGTCATTCCAGTGGTAAATTTTCAAAAATAGTCTTCTCTAGGTCTGCAAATGGACATTTCTCAAGACCACTGCAGAAGCTGTTTTTGGCTGATATGAGTGTTAAAGGGTTATCCTGACCAATAATTTGTTAAAGGACAAATAACCTTATCCTATACTAATCATTCAGGTAATAGAATTTGCCACCAATAGTCTATCCATGATATTTTAACATTTTATCATGCCGACAACGAAAGATATTCACAATTTAGTTGCTAAATGTTGATCCATTTCTACAGCCTACGATAGCTGTCATACTTTATTTTCAACCAATCATGTCTGCTTCGGTAAATGCGCTCAGTCATAGAAGTGCCATCTACATATGTATATATTTTGAAACTAATATGACTGAAAGTTGTTGCTGTCATGGGCAGCAACATCTTCATTCAAAATAGTTTCAAATATTCAACAAGATGATTATTACATAATAAAGAATGTAATGCATTGGCACTTACATGACATCACACACTATCGCTTGGAGACACAAAATGGCTGCAATGACTTCAATTTTTATGAGATATTACAGATAATTGTGATACTGATAAGGGAATGTGACAGGATATGAATGATATAGAATCTATAAACCATAATCTATTGGTGCAATTGTACACTATTTGATGTCAGATTATCATTGCTTTAATAAAGTTTCATCAATTTATTTTCAGGATATTGAGTGCCTAAAGATGATGGCTTCCACAGATGAAGAACTCGATGGAATGATAATTGAATTTTTCGAGACATTGTACAGTATTTCAGAAACTCGCACTCAACTAAACAATCACCTCAAGTCAGGGTATTTGATGATGTCGAGATCCCGGTACAGTTCTGGAGCCAGATCAATTAGTTCCCTCCAGTATAGCAAGGATAATATGACAGCATTAGTGAAGGTGGTTAATTGTAATGACAAATCTGAACCATTTTTGTACAAACGACTGGATACAGAAATTACCAGAGTGAGTAATTCAGATGACGATTTAGAAATTAGTGATAATGCCAAAAATGGACTTCGAAAAAGAATAATTCACAAATTATCTCACAGTGATAGCTCTGAGAAAGACATGATCAAGGATGAAGAATTAGCTGAAAGCATTTCTGACAATTTTGAAATGCTTGAAATTGATAAACCGGTTCCGTGTACTGAAAAGATTAAACCTGAGACACCGGAAAGTCCAGAAAACATTACAGATCCCTTGAACTGGTTCGGTTTGCTGGTTCCCGAGTCTTTGAAAAGATGTCAGACAGAATTCAAACAAGCTACTATGCTTTCTGTAAGATTGGTAAATTTGCAAACAAAATTGACTTTATTACAGGAAAATTATCGGAAAGTTAAAGGACATCATTATGCAAAGTGACAGCTACATGTGTATGATAAAATTTACTTCTGCATGTGAATGTAAAGACAAATGTGGAACATTAAAATAGACCTTTAATCATATGCAATCCAATATCGAGTGCCTATTCTAGATAGGTGACAAGGCTTATAAAAAATCAATTCTGCCAATATTATTCAAAATAATGTTCTTGCAGTTGACCTTCAACATCCACCTAACCAACTAACTGCTGAATTTTTGCAGATGACATTTCAAGGGTTACATGTATATCTCTGGACCTGCTAAATATTTTGATTCAACAATTTGTCTGAAAGTTGTTGGTGGCCAATTGTTTTCAAAATAATCAGCATGTCCAGAGTTTTTGCTATTTGAAAATGTCTGGTGGCTTGCAACAGCGAGACAGTTAACACTCAAGTCAACCAAAACATCTGGCATGACTGGTCTTGAGAAATGTCCATTTGGAGGCCAAGAGAATTCTAATTTTGAACATTTGTCCCTAGAATGACTGGCTCATTAACCGGGCCAGTCATTCTAGTGATACCTCTTCAAAAATTATCTTGGTCTGCAAATGAATATTTGTATGAGAAAATTGAAATATTTGTGAACAAATTTGAGATTTAGAGGTTTAAGTTTAGATTCCTGCTGAATTTTTAATGGTATATTTAACACCATTTCCAGTATGTAAATTAGCAAAAATATTTAACCCTTACCACTCTAATTAAATTAAAAGATGAACTGGTGATCGATTCATCCCAACACAGGTAAAGTGTGGGTGGGGCTAAGCTAGAGATCGGTGGGGCGTAGCTACAACTGGATTCATCCATTAACCAATGACCCCCCCAACAGAATTGGAAATGTGTCAAAATTTATTTTCGATCTAAAATTTTCATTACATGCATCTACAATTGTTTTGTCTCAACCAAATTTAAATTTGCTACATGTTGAACCTGTTATATAGAAGATAACAGAAATATATATATATATATATATATATATATATATATATATATATATATATATATATATATATATATATATATATATATATATCATGTATATACTTGCAAATATTATAATATTATTATACTGTATTTATGTACAATTTCCTAGGATTCATGATGACTGTTCTATTTCTGCTAACATTTTGAAAAAGATTTGACTGAAAAGTTTTACTGAAATAACTTTCAACCAAATTGTTCTCAAAATAACCAGCAAGATTTTCAATGTAGTAACACATGCTAGATATTTCTAGCAATTCGATTGGCAGTCATTGCTGAGTAAGGAAGCAACAACGTTATCAAATTCTTAATAATTAGTGTCGAGCTGCCAATATTGTTAGCTATTACATGTTTGTACAATTAGCTAGGCCTGCGTCATAAACGTAATAGATATCCGCCGTGAAATATATTTGCATAGATGAGTAGGTCAGCAAAGCACCTGCACGAGCTGTCATGCAGTGACATGCTTACCTACTGACTGAGCAGTTTTGAACATATTTCACGTTCTGATCTTGACAACGTATATGTCACAGGTCTATCGAATTATACATACATATATTAGCTAACCACATTGAAAACCTGGTAATGATTATTCTGGGAATGATTTGATAAAGTTGTTGCTGATTTAGTCAGCAACGACTGTCAATTGAATTGCTCGAAATATCGTCAGAATGTGTTATTACATTGATAGTCCTACTAATTATTTTGAAAAGAATTTGGTTGGAAGTTGTTGCAGCAATGATTTTCAGTCAAATTTTCAAAACAGATAGAACATTTTCTGGTGATTATTTTGCAAATAATTTGAAGGAAAGTTCTTGCTGTTATCGGCAGCAACAATTATCAGTCAAATTGCTATAAAAAATATACTATCTAGCTTAGCACATTTCAGGTTTACAATAGGAAATACACATTTAGAATTGAAGTACTATGCACTTACCACACTGTTATACAGGTACAGGTAGATCCGCTCACCGCGGAGGCCAACAGTACAATGTCAGCATTAGCGTTACGAGAATGGATTTATACCGGACTTGGCGCGACAGCGAGAACAATAGAATCCCAAATAATGGCAGCTATAAAAATCAATGTAAAATGGCAGCTCAGGGGAAGACGATCATCATTGAAATTTTCAAATATTTTCCTAATCTTATTGCTTCAGGATAACTTTAATGAATATGGATGCTGTTGATGTTTGCTGAATATGAATGATGTGATTTAGATGTTGTTATGTTGATTTGTACATATTCATATAGTGTATTAGAAACAAATAAAAAAACCATTCACTACAATACTTGATTATTTAGTGAGACATATCAGCCTTCAAAATGGAAATTAGCTACATGTTGAACCTATTATATTGTAGATAAAAGAGGAATTACATACTGATAAAAGAAATATATATATATATATATATATATATATATATATATATATATATATATATATATATATATATATATTATACTGTATTTATGTACAATTTCCTAGGATTCATGATGACTGTTCTATTTCTGCTAACATTTTGAAAAAGATTTGACTGAAAAGTTTTACTGAAATAACTTTCAACCAAATTGTTCTCAAAATAACCAGCAAGATTTTCAATGTAGTAACACATGCTAGATATTTCTAGCAATTCGATTGGCAGTCATTGCTGAGTAAGGAAGCAACAACGTTATCAAATTCTTAATAATTAGTGTCGAGCTGCCAATATTGTTAGCTATTACATGTTTGTACAATTAGCTAGGCCTGCGTCATAAACGTAATAGATATCCGCCGTGAAATATATTTGCATAGATGAGTAGGTCAGCAAAGCACCTGCACGAGCTGTCATGCAGTGACATGCTTACCTACTGACTGAGCAGTTTTGAACATATTTCACGTTCTGATCTTGACAACGTATATGTCACAGGTCTATCGAATTATACATACATATATTAGCTAACCACATTGAAAACCTGGTAATGATTATTCTGGGAATGATTTGATAAAGTTGTTGCTGATTTAGTCAGCAACGACTGTCAATTGAATTGCTCGAAATATCGTCAGAATGTGTTATTACATTGATAGTCCTACTAATTATTTTGAAAAGAATTTGGTTGGAAGTTGTTGCAGCAATGATTTTCAGTCAAATTTTCAAAACAGATAGAACATTTTCTGGTGATTATTTTGCAAATAATTTGAAGGAAAGTTCTTGCTGTTATCGGCAGCAACAATTATCAGTCAAATTGCTATAAAAAATATACTATCTAGCTTAGCACATTTCAGGTTTACAATAGGAAATACACATTTAGAATTGAAGTACTATGCACTTACCACACTGTTATACAGGTACAGGTAGATCCGCTCACCGCGGAGGCCAACAGTACAATGTCAGCATTAGCGTTACGAGAATGGATTTATACCGGACTTGGCGCGACAGCGAGAACAATAGAATCCCAAATAATGGCAGCTATAAAAATCAATGTAAAATGGCAGCTCAGGGGAAGACGATCATCATTGAAATTTTCAAATATTTTCCTAATCTTATTGCTTCAGGATAACTTTAATGAATATGGATGCTGTTGATGTTTGCTGAATATGAATGATGTGATTTAGATGTTGTTATGTTGATTTGTACATATTCATATAGTGTATTAGAAACAAATAAAAAAACCATTCACTACAATACTTGATTATTTAGTGAGACATATCAGCCTTCAAAATGGAAATTAGCTACATGTTGAACCTATTATATTGTAGATAAAAGAGGAATTACATACTGATAAAAGAAATATATATATATATATATATATATATATATATATATATATATATATATATATATATATATATATATAATACTGTATTTAAGTACAATTTCCTAGGATTCACGATGGCCACGGACCGATCTACCCACTAGCAAATTAGCTAAATGCTAGTAAAACTGAAATCTGTCTAATGAATTGGCTAAGTCATCGGCTAATGATTAAAATTAATTTAATTTTCTTGATTGGGTGAATCCTGATTAATCTAGCATTACAATTGCAAAGCAATGTTGAATATTTTAAAACTGATATGACTCGGCTCATTACCTTCAAAATATTCAACACATTTCTTATATATTAAGACCCTATTGTATCTGGACTGTAAAATTTATAGTATTAACTGATGATGACAGACTGCAAACATATTCTTATGTGGGATTGAAGTAAATGTGGCTAAAATATTTATGCCCAGAATAGATATGTATTATGCAGCCTTGAAGTAAAGTATACAGGTGATTAATGCAATGAATCTGTATGGTAACAACATTATTACCTCATCTGGCCAGAGTGGCCAAGTGAGCTTATGTCATGGCGACCGTCCATCCGTCAACATTAGCTTTAAACGACTTTCTTAAGAACCACTGGGCCAATTTCAATTATATTTGGCAGGAAGCATCCTTAGGGCATAGAGATCTAAGTTTGTTCATGGGAAGTCGATTGGCCAATTTGGCCGGTGGCCATCTTTGATTTTGCCAAATTTTTTGCTCACCTGGCCTAAAAGGCCAAGTGAGCTTATGTCGTGGCGACCGTCCGTCGTCCGTCCGTCAACTTTTCGTTTAAACAACTTCTCAAGAACCGCTTGGCCAATTTCAATTATATGTGGCAGGAAGCATCCTTACGGCATAGGGATCCAAGTTTGTTCAAATGAAGCCGATCGGCCAATTGGGCTGGTGACCATCTCGGATTTTGGCCAATTTTTAGAAACGTCTTTAAAAATCTCCGAAACTGCTTGAGGGATTGAAGGAAACCCTCATGAAATATGATCTAGGGCAAGAGCTCAACCAAGTTTGTTCAAGGGAACTTAATTGGTCAAATTGTTCAGCGGCCATTTTGGTTGACCTAGTTTTAGTGAAAATAACTTCTCCAGAACCACTGAAGGGATCAGGCCGAAATTTGGCAGATATGATTAGGGGCTAAGGGCCAGTAAAGTTTGTTCAAGAGAAGTTGATCTGTCAAAAAACATGGCTACTGTGGGCCAATCAAAATATATCAGCTTTGGCGGCCATATTGGATTTTTTTATTTGATGAATTTTAAGGCAGAAATTGGTTTAATATAGGCTTTTCGGTATTCTGATCTCAAATTTGCAATTTTCGAAACTGTCGGATAAACGGTTTGGCGGTCATCTTGGATCATTTTCCCGCCAAAAGCTCCCATACTAAAGCAATGGGAAATTTTTAATGTCTTCTCGAGAACTACTGGGCCAATTTCAATTATATTTGGCATGAAGCATCCTTAAGGCATAGAGAGTCAAGTTTGTTCAAACGAACCCGATCGGCCAATTTGGCCGTCGACCATCGTGGATTTCGGCCAATTTTTGGAAATGTCTAAAAATCTTCTCCCAGACCATTTGAGGGATCGATTCAGAACTCGCGAAATATGATCTATGGTAAGAGCTGAATCAATCATACTGACGTGGGGTTTAAAAATAATAAGAAAACTATTAATAATAATAAGGTAAAAAGACTAGTTCATCAGGTAGCCTCAGCGTAGCTGAGACTGCATGACAGGATTATAACATTGATTCGCTGCAGTGTGTTGTGTACTTACGCCGCACACAATGTGTTTACAACGCAGGGATCCCCAGCAATCATTTCTGTGTGAGACACAGCTATGCAAGAATATTTGCGCAGTCAGCCTAGGGACTGGGATTCAATTGTTAAACATATATAATAAAAAGAAAAATATTTCAAAAATAAACACAATAAAGTTCTATGTTTCGCACAATTACTGATCTTTCTGCATTTGCGGCAATAGTACCCACAAATATCTGCAGTGAAGTTCCCCTAGTGAGTCTGGGTACCACAACAGGTACTGGAGGGACGTAGTGGATGATCTTCGGCTGTCGATATATCACTACTAAATATGGCCATGTCTGTAATGCTATAGCTAGAAGATGGTGCTGAGGTGTCCATAGAAGCGCTGGTGGTGCTGGAAATTACAACTGGTGACGTGCGAAGTGGCGGTGGTGAGGTGACTGAAGACATCACTGTTGTTGTTGATGTGGTTGATATTGTTCGGGCCACTGGCGGGCTGAGTGCAGTGAAGCCGATGATTGGTCGCTGGAACGGTGATGCTGATGCGGATACTGATGCTGATGCGGATGCTTACGCAGCTGCGGTGGTGGCAGATAGTTTCCGGATCTTAGTGGATTTTAACAGTTTGCTGGCTGTCGTCCTGGGCACAGCGCGAATTTCCTGGCAGTGTGCTATTTGTTTATTCCTGGCGTAAGGACTATCAGGCATTGTTATTTTCCATACGGCTGGATCCGTCGGTGTGCTGCTGCGCGGTCGTGTGCTGATGCTGATTGGTGATGTGGTGGTGATTGGTGCAGTTTCCGTAAGGCGGATCTCCTCATCAATGATAAGGTTACACAGAGATATCGACCTATCTGAAATGTCCTGTAATGCTTGGTCTGGCACAGACGTAATTACCACGGAAATGGGCCGGCCGATTATGGATGCTGATGACGTGCGTGAGGCGGATGGTGGCATTGCAGTGGTTGCTGCCGGAGTAGAAACTGCAGGTGATGCTGTGGCCGTTACTGCAGGTGCTGCCGGTGCTGATGGTTCCATCGTGAAGGTGGCAGTGGTGAAATAATGGCTTAATGTGTGCTGTGTTGCGGATGTGATTGCTGACGGTAGTGCGGGATGTCTGGTTGTCGCCATTTCGTACATTTCGTTTTGGCCATCTTCTTCGTAGGTAATACTTTAATCGGAAGTCTAGTTTTGAAACGAGCGGCTAGTACTTCAACGTCTTCACTTTATTCACCAGGCCATGACATAACTACTAGCACACAATGTTTATCCGTCAATGCTTGGGTCACACCATAACAGGTAACGGTATAAAGGTATTTGCAGTCCGTACAAAAAGCTCTCTGCATAAGATGATCACGATTAACATGCAACATCAAGTCCGAATTGCGAGAGAAGGCGCGCCTGCATGGCTGTCCGCTGAGCTGAAATGCTGCACACAGATATTTCTTTCCAGATGGTGATGGCGCCGACTCCTCCGAACTGCCGGATAAGGCAAGGTCCTCGGCAAGTGACATCTTATTTCCACATTTTGAAATGGTGCGGACTGCCTAACCTAATCTAATTTTACCTAGCTCTTCATAACTTTCCTGGCCAAGTAATATATAACAGAAGCGATAAATTAATAATAAGAAAACAGCAGAATTTGGTTTGAAAGTAGCTTAATGCTTGTTCTTCCCTTGTGTTGAGTTTTGACGGGAAGACAAAGTTTCAGTGCACGATCTCCTTTTATACTTTTGGTAACGTCACAGGAGGGCGGATGACCACACCCAAAAGTGTTAGAGTGATTCGGAGTCATATGAATTATGAGTAATTATAATTATACGAAGAAATGTATATCACTTTCGTCTCTACTCGACGGGAAAACAAGTCTCTGATCAACGTGAAAACTCGGAACTACTTATTCCTGTGGCGGCTCACCTCTTAATTAGTTTGATGCGGTTTTCCAGATTGGATGCTTATAAACTTGCCTGTTTTAATTTCAGGCTGGAGTGCCCGATGGAGTGTGGGAGAGCGTGGTGACATCAGCGGCAGTCTGCTCAACTCACCCCTCTCGCCTCCTCCATCACGCCGTGGTAGTTGCGCATTTTGGGCGGCTCTTGTGTTTAAAGCCTTTGATCCAATTTACTGGAAATAGAAGTGAAAGTCACATGGTTCTCTGTTGTGAAAACATGTGGTTGATCAGAAACTTAGGCAATTTTCAGGTAATGCCGGAGTGTTGGTGCTGGTAAAAATTCGTTATTGATGCGAAAGACAGAAATATATGTTTAATTCTGTTCCTCAGAACAGCGTCCCTGTATGCGCGTGATCTTGTACTTGCGTCTGTGTCTTATCTGTAATAATGTATTCTCGCCCATGTTAATCTTGTGCGGGAATTTGTGGGTAAGAGAATATTTGAAATTATCCTTGATATTATACTGTCGAAGTTTTGATGCCGCTTCATCGGCCCGTGCGCTAATGATCTGTATACACAGTAGAATGATGGTGTTCTTAATCAAAATTAGGACAATATAGCTGTCTATAACTATTGGCTGGTATAAACAGATCCATTACTTGCAGAAATTAAGTGTTCTAACTCTGCCAAAGCTGGACTGTGTTTTCTGGGTGGGTGGGCTGCCAAGCATCCTCCTCTGTAGGTGGGACAAGCCCCCATCCCCACCTAGACCATACTTAATTTATTATAACACAACTCGAAAAATGTGTGCCACAGTTTACAATAACACTGCCGTCGTATGGAGATTGTGAATGCAGTCATCCTGGGTGTCTATGTTTCTGTCGTGTTGGTGATTTTCATTGATACATGTGGCTGATTATCTGTGGATGAGTCTTGCGCTGTGGTGAAGTGTGACGTTTTTATTGCCACATACCCTTTGGCCTTCCCAGTGTGGTTCCCTGTCCCCATCATGCCGGACGGGCACCCAGTTCCCCACATAGGATGCAGCCTAGGCTGGGTACCTCTATATATGCCTGAGATAAAGACCTGTCCAAGTTATGAAGCCATAATCTGGGACAGAGTCCAGGCGCACCCTGCCGACTCCCGACCCGAGTGGACACAGTACTGGACGCCAACTAAGGGTCATCCCAGACTGCTCCACCCGCCCGGCAAGTGACAGGTTACACCATCTCACACACATACCCTCCTGCTTCCCAAAGGATCACTTCATGACCTCTGATCACAGGAGGCATGACTCGCAATACGAACGCTAGCCATGGCCTAACTGTACATTGAGCCATCTTGACCACTCATAACCAGAAACGGGTCGATGAACTGACATAAGCAAGACGACCGGCCGGCGACCCAGTCGATAGCAATCACCCTCTGAGCTCACTCTCAGGGACTGGTGCTGGTGTATTGCAGATTGGGAATATCCTGGTTTCCATGCTGGTGAATGCTGAGTCTGTTGCAGTTGCGGGAAAGTCGGGATCGCGGGAAGTGATATACTCCCCGAATCGGTGCAAGAGGAATGTTGCGGAAAAATGTGTCTAACTTTTTTGATTTAGAACATCAGGTGCTTACTATATCGTGTTGTTGCTAATGTTGATTGTCTCCGTTATATCCTCATAACCGGGTATGTATGTGATGTTCGCGCAACGGTGAGTTGATGTATCCAGCCTTGCAGGCGACTATTCTGTGTGCGGTTGGCGTTCTGTATCTGGTGTGGTGTCCTGACTGCTCACAGGGGTGATGGGTGAGGGGGGTGGAGTGCGGTTTTGGTGAGGGTTGCACTTGGAATGGGAGAGTGGTCATCTCCCATTACACAATGGTTGGTACTCTGTCGTAATTTTTAAGTACCGGGAAAATTCGAGCTGAGAGTGCTGAACAGCCTGCCTCCCTGCCCACCGCGGGGTGGGGTGGGGGTGTTGTTGGTCAGTGTGGTGCCAGATGCCACCTCCTCTGTAGCAGTGGACTCCCTCATATCTGAAGATTGACGGTCATCAGACAACGAGGGGAGTGTGAAGTGGACTGTGCCGGTGATGTCCGAACTTGGTGTCTAAATGAGGCACGCCAGTTGGAGTTGGGGTGGTGCTGCTTCGACGAATATGGGTGTCCTTTGGTTGGGGATTGGTCCAGCGATTTTGGGGCTTGGACGGGTACACCAAGTTATGCGGTTTTGCTGTTCTAGACAAGCCAAGGCCTCATCCGGCCTCTTCACTTCCATGCTATTCACTACATGTTCCACTCCACAGGAAGCATGGCCCGGAGCAGTCTCAGCTTCCGCTTGAGGTAACTCTAATGGGGGTATAGCATGAAGTGAGTGGGAATGGGAAGAGGTCGGCGGAACAACTTTTCCGTCCTTCCCCTTGGACAAAACAAACGAGAAAGTCTTCAGATATGACTTACCAGATCGAGTAGACCCGTACTGAGGAGGGAGAGGGCGAGTACATATCCTGTCATCGTCCTCAGCATTAGTCGCCTGTTCACCGGACTTCTGACTTGGTAGAAGATGGATCGAACTGGCACCACGGTGATCTAAACTAAAGTCGGGAATACTCGTCTCCATAGAAACATCTGTCTGGGTACCGGTGCCACATGGAATGCCCAGTCTGAGCTCTGGTACGGGGTCGTCACTGACACACGGTTTAAGCCGATCGAAATGGATGACTGAGGTCAGGCCATCCTGAGCGCGGGTGCGGTATGTCACGTCCGACGTCTTACCTACTACCACATAGGGGTCTTTCCACTGGTAACTCAGTTTATGTTTGCAGACCATCGTGAATCGTGTACCCAAACCATTCTTCCCGCTTCATACGGGTCTCCATGCACCCTCCAGTCATGCCATGTTTTCTGATGCCGGTGTGCAGTGGATACGGTTGCTCTCACTAGCTCATGGGTCTTTTCTACCCGCTACCGCATGAGCTCTACGTAGAGATGGTGAATTTTTCTCCCCCAGAATCCTGGTCATAGCCAGGTCTAGTGGTAAGGCTAATTCACTGCCTAAAATTAACCATGCAGGGGTATAACCCATGCTGGAATGTACGGAAGTGTGGTATGCCATAAGCACATATGGGAGTCGTAGATCCCAATCTCGACAAGCAAGGCGTGTTTCCTTTGTTAACATCTCCACTAGGGTGCAGTTGAATCATTCGACCGTCCCGTCACTCCTAGGGTGATATGGTGTTGTACATGTTTTAACGATATGGAACAGTTTGCAGTGCTCGGAGATCAGCCGGCTCTCAAAATTACTTCCTTGATCGGAGTGCAGCTCATAAGGCACTCCAAACCGGCAGAATACATTGCTTGCCAAGACCTCTGCTACTGTGGATGCCTCTTGGTCCGGCAGAGCGAATGCTTCCACCCGCTTCATAAAATAATCTTGTAATATGAGGATGTATTTGTTTCCATCATCCGTTGTATTCAAGGGTCTGAGCACATCAATAGCCACTTGCTCCCACAGTGCACCAACGATCTTAATCTGTAGTGGTGCGGAATGGCGCTGGCCAACAGCGCGTATTTGACATAGGACACATTTGGCGACCCACGCCTTTACTCTATCGCGTATCCCGATTGAGTGGAATCTCTGTTTTATCAGCGTTAATGTACGTTCAACAGCGAGATGTCTGGCGTTATCATGGAGTTGTTTCAAGATGGTGTCTCGATAACATTCTGGAATTACCAAGCGGTTATTAATGTAGAGAACCGATTCGTGTAGGTGACATTCCTCGAACCGCTGGTAGTAATACTTGACTGTTACGGATAGTTGTGTAACAGATTCCCTGAGAGGGCCTACCCCCTCTTGGATCCGCGCATATATATTTCTGTTGCTTGGTCATGAGCGACTCCGTGTTCCACTCTCCACACCGCAATTCGGGGAACACTGGAGATGGCTGTGTAGTATGTGTCACGGTGGCCACCTCTTGTTCAGTTTCGAGCCCGATTCTGCTCAAGGCGTCTGCATTTCCATGCAGTTTGCCGGGACGGTGAACAAAATTGAAGTTAACGGCCTGCATGGATTCCTGCCACCTCGCTACCTGGCCCTCCGGATTTTTTAGGTTACGGAGCCAGCGTAGGGAAGCGTGGTCTGTATGGAGAGTAAATGGGGGACCGTACAGAAAGTGTTTATAATACTTGACAAAGTAGACTGCAGCTAGTAATTCTCACTTGGTGGTCGCGTAGCATTTCTCTGTTTTAGTTAGAGTACGTGAACTATAACCCAGTACCTGCTCCGTTCCATCCCCTGCGACCTGAAATAGAACTGCGCCAATAGCGTATGCTGACGCATCAGTGTTAGGATGAAATCGAGGTTAGGGTTAGGATGAGCAAGAAATAGAGCGGTTTCAACGCCATGAAGGAGTCAATCGTCCACTCGAAGGGTCGATCCTTTTCGGTGATCTTTAAGAGGGGTGATGCAATCTCACTGAAATGACGGATGTATCGACGATAGTATTGACAGAGACCAAGGAAGCTCCTAGTTTCCGTGACAGACGCGGGGGTCTGCCACTCTGCCACAGCTTTTGTTTTTGATGGTTGAGTAGCCACTCCATCACCGGATATTACGTGACATTTCCGTGGTTTGAGCTTTAAATTAGCTGTGCAGAATTGTGATAGTATGGTGTTTAAATTAAGAAGGGTTTGCTCAAATGTTGGACCAAAGATGATTACGTCGTCGATGTAGCACAGACAGATAACCCATTGCAGGGTGGTCAATACCTGCTCAATGAGACGCTCGAATGTTCCAGGAGCATTCATACCACCACAAGCAGTAGGGCATTTTGCGGAACTGAAAAAGATTCTACATATGAATGCGGTTTTCTCCATTTCAGCCTCATCCATGGCTACCTGCCAGTACCCACCAGCCAAATCAAGGGTACAAAACCACTTGGCTCCGGACAGTGAATCTAAGGCCTGATCTATTCGCGGGAGCGGATACGCGTCTTTGATGCTAAGATCATTAAGGCTGCAGTAGTCTATACAAAACCGCAAAGATCCATCCTTTTTGCCTGCTAGTACTATGGGACTGTCCCAGGGGGATACTGATGGCTCGATTATACTGGTCCGCAACATGTCCTCTACCTGTTGGAATGCCTCTGCTTCCTTATGAATCGGGAGACGTTGAATGGGTCGGTTATTTCCGGTGTCGATGGAGTGTCGTACTGAGTTTCTCCGAGGTCCATGTCTCCTGATGGGAAACTATCGTGTTATTTATGAAGTATTTTCCATATTTGGAGTTTTTGAGATTGCATCAAGCCAATTGTGGCACGCAAATATAGGTCATGTAAATGTTCAGGTAAATCATCTGACATTGTTGTTGTGGGTGCGGGAGGTGGTGTTTCCAGTGATATCGCATCCACCAAATGGCCACAACGGACTCCTGGTTCAGGTGTTATTGGGTCCGCAGTGCCATTGAATAGCCTAAAGGGTATGTGATCTTTGTTGGTGGTGTCCACGATGATGCGGGGACTGGTGGATTGTGAGGCGAGCATATATTCGGGGTCGGGTTCCAGCATGGTGGAGTGTTGTTTCCTAATTGTGGTGCAGTGGTCCACAAGATCCGTTCTTGTCCCGGCTCAACTGTGGTGGTTGTCGTTAGTATTGCCACGCACATGTCATATAATGACGATTCAGGTCCAAGGGGTATCCGTCGGCGTGTATGTCCAGGTCTTGTTGTTTATAATGTATGACGGCTTCGCTGGCACTGTGGAAATCAGAACCAAGCAATGCATCATTTCGAATAGAGGCGACAACAACTCACTGAATGAACTGCATCTCCTCTATCTGCATTACGAGGTTTACTACGCCAGCCACGGGTACATCGGCTCCCGTAGCTGTTTGTAAAAAGATGTTTGTAGGCCTAAGGGGTGGCTTCTTATGAGGTGGGATGCTCTCATACAAGTGCTTGTTAAAGATGTTGATGGAAGCTCCAGTGTCAACAGTGGCACTGGTGGAAATACCGCTAAACAGGCAGGCACATCTATAAATCACCTTTTGGTGGACCTGCGGAAGAGTCTCCAATAATACCGTCTGTGAAAGTGCTGGCGGTGGTGCTGTTGGTATAGCAGTGCAGATCAGATTTTCACGATTACGGATAAGCGTAATCTGGGCCAGCCACTTCTTATAATGCGTCATTGGATGTTTCGTTGATGCACAGACGAAACAGTGTTGCCGTGGAAGTCATTCATATTTACGGCAGCGCCTTCGTTTACGGATCCATGATGTGGTTTGTATGGTGTCTCCTGAATCACTGCTGTTTGTGGATGTGGGAGGTGATGTTGTACGGGGCGGTGTGTTGCATACCACCAATGGACACCGAGGATCCAGTGGCTTGGTGGCGGGCCATTGTGCTTGCAAAAACGTTGTTTCAGTGGAGGTGCTACAACCTACCACTGCCGTTTTACATAGGAAAGAAGGTTTGCTAGATGCGGATTTTGCGGGGTCACATTTTCCGCTAGAGGGAGATGTCAGTACCGCAGATGTGGGAGGCATCGTAGGTACCGGCATATGAGGAGCCAGGTGTGTGTACATGTATGTTGAAATAGAAGTTGGAGTATTATGGTAGGCCACCTGACGTTGTTGTACGGAGGCCGCAGTTGAGGCGGGTTGTGAGGATGGGCACCGAAGTGACTCTAATCGGTGTCCTTGCTAGTTTAAAGGATTGTCCGGCTGTGGGGTGCGTCGGTCAGCGGTCGGTGTTGTTGACGGAGGTTGGTTAGGACACCATTCCCTCAAGTGGCCCGGCTGACTACATCCGAAACATGTGTTAGGTGGCGGTGCGGTGGTGGTAATTGTGGTCCTAGTGTTTGATGTTGCAATAGTAGTGCTAAGTGTCGTGACAAGATTGGTGAGTGCGGAGATCTGTTTGGTGATCTCATCCATCCTGTCATGCATGTTCTGTCGATTGTTATTATTGTTCTGATTTCCGCATCCTTGGGTATTGTTGTGCCCCCCCCCCCCCCCCGATGGGACTGACCATGCCCCCTTCCTCTAGGTGCGTGATTCTAACTAGCGTTGGGTTCTTGCTGCACATGTTGTTGTGTGTTTTGTTCGTTGGCTGATGTAGTTGCGGATGCAGTGGCGTTGCCAGTTGTAGTGGTGAGATTGATAACATTCATTTCATTTATTGGATGAAGTTGGCGACGATTATTTTTCCCCCGCTCTAGGAAATCTTTTATTCTGACCACGGTAGCCATTAACTGTTGTAGGCTGCTATGATCCACGAGGAATAATTTTCCTTTTAGGGCGGGTTCACCGCTCAACGCGTCGATGAATGTATCCAGATGTAGTTGTGTGACGCCCTCAAGATTTGTACTGGGATATGGGCGGGTGACAAGCCGACGGATGCGACTAGCTAATTCCAGCAAAGTTTCTCCCATACGTCGACGTAGATTTTTCAGTTGTATCCGACTTGTTTCTCCGAGAGCTGTCGCCGAACCTTTCTGATAACGTGTTCTCTAACTCCCGTGTAGGTGGGTGTGTAGTCGGTGCCTAAGTCTGCCAGGACCTGTAGCGCTTTTCCAGACAGCTTGGCCGATAAGATTCACCCATTTGTTGATCACTCCAATGGTTTGTTCTACTAATTATCTCAAACTGCACTTTATAATTAGCTGAATCAGTCTCCCCGCTAAATTCGGGGTGGGGGGGGGGAAGAGAATGATTCTGCTAGATCGTGGCGAAGGAGTAATGGGTGCGAAATCTGGTGGTGGTGGTATGTGGGCGATGGATGAGAATGCTGATGCTGGTCAGCGTGTTGGTGGTGGTACTGATGCTGACATTGATTGTCAATGTCCCTGAAGGGGCTGACGTGTCCGTGAAGGTGACTCACGTCGATGATTGTTGCATGGTACGTAGGTTCGGCTGAATACCGCCCTGATGTGGGTCCATAGACAGGTGTAGGTCTATAGACTTGTGGAGGCGTGTTGTGTAGACGATGTGGACGTTCCTGGTGCTGTGAGACACTCCTCATACGGAGGCGGTGCATGTGAATGACGTGACTGATGTGTGTGATGCGGACATCTTCTGATGTATTGCTGAAATGGTGGTGTCATATCATCCAGTTCGTCTCGCGGCCCTGTTGGATAATAAGGTGATGATGCATGAAAAGGAGGCGATATGGGATATGGTACATGAGCATCCGGCCACTGATCACCTATTGATGACGTAGGTGAACACAATGGTCGTGAAGGTTGAGGTTGCCCCCGTGGGGGTCTTTGACGCGGTCGTCCGCGATCTGGCATAGATGGTGGTAGCCTATTGTGGAGATCCGATAATGTTAGGAAATCAGTTCCCACCTGCGAGGAATCGTGGAATGTCCCCTCGCTTATTGGTGAAAACTGTTGTAGTTGCGTGCAAGTCATTCCACCCCACGGAAATTTGTGACATTGTCAGTGAGCATGCAAGTGGTACGTCCATCATAAGAAGCTACCTCCAAATCGAGGGAAGTCTGACTATCTGATGAAGGGGATTGAAACTCGCGGTCGGTGAGTGTAGGCATGGGTTCACTTCTCATTTGAGCCCCACATCGGGTGCCACTTGTAGCTCGTGGGGGTATGTGCTGATGCGCCACCTGACGTCCGCCCATCGCACCTTAAGGACACGATGACCGGGATGGCTGGTTAGCTGTGGATCTTGGGGTTGCGGTTCCCATATAGCGTCTCTCCACGGAGTACATAGACAGCCTAGAGCCGGTCGAACAATGATGTTCCAGTGGGGACGTGCGACCATTGCCGCCGAGGTCGAACCACATGGTATCGCCCCAACTATTTGTATCACCGGGATGTTTATTCATACTAATTTAGAGGATGAACAACTTAGACAATAATGCACAATATAGAGCTAGCTGGTGTTCTTTGCACGTGGTGTCACCGGAGGTACCACACAGATCCCCCGCAAGAGAAGCATCCATAACGCAGTCACTGAGTAACTTAATATAAGCTAATATACCCCATCCACACATGAAGAGAATCCTGCTGCTGCGAGAGGAAGGTGCCTCGCGCGGGCCTCCGTCACCGAATGTTTCCGTGATGGTGCGAGAGGTAGATGCCTAGCGCGGGCCTCTCTCCAGGATTCTCGCTCTTGCGAGTGGCAAGTGCCTTGCGGGGGCCTCCGTCACAGGAAAATGCTTTCGACACTGAAGCGGAGGAAAAAAGCTGGCAAAAAGGGTCACTCTTTTGTTCAACAGAAAACGCTAAGTGCTGAAAAACAATCCTAGTAAATCCATAATTAACGTGATGCGTACTGGTTTACGTGATGACAGAATGAGCGATTTCCAGAGAATTCCCACACCACTGTCTTATGTAGTTCCAAGATGGTGTATTGGTAGATGCCGCTTTATTTATGCGGGCCTTCTGCTACAGTCTAACCTACCATTTAGTTGTTAGACACAAAAACTAGCTTGGGCCGCAAGTGGCAGGGATTTCTACCTATCGTTAGATACATATGTCCAATGGAGGTCATCTAGCTAACACGTATCCGAGGATACGGAGGTGATGTATGTAATACAGCACTTTAGCCATCACCGCTCGGAAACCTCCGATAGTTTCTCAGGGTCGGATCAGATCAACGTGCTGATGGGACGTCCAAAGAATTAATGAGACATACGGCTAGTGGATCGTGGAAAGAGACAATAACTTGATATATATGAGGCCCTATAGGTATTTGACCAATTTTGCACAACCTTGCCAGAGTGTGGGCCTACAGTACCGCAACAACCAGAAAAGAGGCGTACACTATATGTCTCCTAACGAAGAGATTGTTCCTAACCACTTTAACATATCCTATCACACTGAATAGTAAGGTTAGTCAGTAGCATGCCAGGCTCAAATATTTAGAGCACAGTCAGTCAGTCGGTGTAAGGTTGTTGATGGCGGGAACAAGTGATGCGAATATAATGTTGCTGTTTAGTATTTCCTAGCGTACTGTGGTCCTACATTTTCTACAAATAAACAAAACATATCAACAGAATGGCTACCTGCCACATATATATATATATATATATATATATATATATATATATATATATATATATATATATATATATATATATATATATATATATATATATATATATATATATATAACTAACCAATGCAATGAACAATGACGATTTATATAACTAATGAGGTAGTACTTATCAGGTTGATAGACCTAAACGGTGCAACACCTACAGCAAATAAGGATAATATGAACAGTAATAAAGAAATTATAAATTGCGGTCCTAAGACCGGGAAGGCACCTGTTAGTCATCACTGCCATATTCGGAAATAATAATTAGATGTACAACAGTATAGTTACTTGAGTACCTAATAGTCACTTGCATGGAACAGGCTACTATGTGTTACTGAAATTGAGGCGCTACCATATTCGTAGCATGAGTCGACGCATTCTCTGAGGCTGGACGAGTTTCCGCATGCAGATCTCCGCAGCTGGTTTCCGCAGGAAGGTCTCCGCATGCTGACTCCAGGGTAGATATGGTACAAGCTCAGTACAGTGAAATAGAGCAATGAAGTAACATCTATTAGATAATCTCTGTAACTAACTCATAATTTATGCAGAAGTGAGAAAGTTCTCCGTCCGGTGATGGAAGAAGTAAAGTTAAAGGTTGCCTATTAACAGAGAGGGCAATATATAATGTTAAGCAGATACATAGCTGGCACACGGTGCGGGATGCGTCGCATAGCTCTTGCGGCGCACCTAGCAAAGTCCAACCAGGCTGTGGCCAAAAGTTAATTAAACACACACGGCATGCTGTGCGGAGATTGTTGTCCATTTTACAGCGTAGTCGACAGATCCGGTGAGTCGTTCACCAAGAATGACCATAGCTCTACATCATGTAGGATCACATCCTGGGCCGCAAGACCCCTTTCTGCAGATGTTCCCTTTAGAAAAGTTCGGAAGCAGTAACCATTACTTTAACTATTCTGCTCCTGGATGGCCGTCCGGGAGCATCCAAAATTGCTGTAGCGCGGAAAGTATGAGAACTGCTTTTACGGGCGGGTGAGCCGAAAGCCGCAAGGAACCGCAGGGGATGTGCTGTATCATGTTATCCGCAAGTGTTCCGGTCCACTCGTCTAGTCCGCCCCTCCAGTCAGTTCTCGTCGGGTCAGCTTCCACGCCGATGATGCTCCTGATTCTCAGTTTTTCACCCCTTTTATATTCGCTGTGACGTCAGAGCTGGGAATCTCAACCAATCAGCGGCCGAGCGCCAGCCAATCAGCGTGCTGCTACAGTAGTGACGTGGCGACCACGTGTACAAAACACTCTGTATTAAGCTATGTATATATACGCAATTACGACGTTATAGCAATATTCTGAGTATAATTTAGCGGGGAGCTTTGGCGATAACTCAGCCGTTTCTTAACCGATTTAAAAATGGTTTACAGTTTTAGAAAGCTCGTTTAATTCTGGTCCTAATCGGTACCAAAAACAACGAGAAGGGATAAATTATAAGCATTTACGAGTACTTACTCGGTACACTATAGGCATGCACTTGCTCCCACTGTCGACACTTGTCGCCAGGGTAGCTCTGACGCGCGCGGATGCGCACTACGCATCTTAACGAACTTAAGAAATACCTGTCGTATAGGGCTTACATATGCTTATGGTCTACTCAGCGGGGTTCCGCTCCGGAACGAATCCGCCACAGCTGGCCTGTACCCAGCTTGGCTTGGATGTCGGGTACCCGCCCAATTGATCCGCGCTACAGAACACGTTCTATATAGGGCAAGAACACTAGTTGTGAATAGTCCTGGAATGTTTTGACACACATTTCTGATTTATTCAGATCAAGTATGTGCACAATTGCAGCACCATCATGAGTTTTGACATCAACGTTTAGAACACATTCCGATTGAGTTACCAATGACTCTAAGCATTCCATCAAGTCAGATTTGTTTGTTTGGTGCATGATGCTATTTGATGCCAACGAAGGAGGCCAAGCATGATTTTCATGCCTGAAGAAGGCATCCATATCACTGTCTCTAGCTTGACATGATATATACATCCGAGAGAAGAGCTGAACATCATTTTGAAGGTTGGAGATTTGGGAAGTGGACATCACAAGTGTTTTTGCTGAACTAGAATTTAACAGAGGGAGACCGTTCTTGTGCATGGTGTCATTGAATGCAGTGGTATTGGCCTTGGCATGCTCCTCAACAACTTTCTGATATTGTGTCATTCCTATGTTTTCGGCGTTCCTTATAGTAGGGACCACACTCTCTGGCAGTATCACTTTACTATCAAGTGTATAGAGTTCTGTGCTTGCATCAGCAAACGGATTGCCAAGTTCCTCTATCACATCAGTGTCGCTCTTGACTTGAGAAAGGAATGCCTTCTGCACACTTGGAAATTGTTCATGGTGGCTTTCTGTGGCATTCTTGTTCATAGAATGTTTGTCAGGCACCGATTACTTTCAACATGCCCATTTATATGTGGTGCCCCCCCCCCCCCCCATCAATACAACATATTGTCTTGCTCCATACTCATCTGGTCATTTCCACTGAATCTTTTTGGCGATAGCATATAGTGGCTGATCAACTGTAAGCACTGGTATCTGTCCTGGGTTGACACGTACTGTGATCTGTCGTATGATATTCATTCCATGTTTGACCATAGTGGGTGGGTGTGCACTATCTCGAAACAATGGAAGGAGTACGATAATTGCAGGAGGCGTAGGTACAGAAACCTGCAAGACGGCAATGTAGGCTAATCATGATATGTTCATGTTCACTAGATCATATTGGTTTTCATTAGCCAATGCTGTCTTAACATTCTCAAACCAAATAGTTTGCGGTTGATCTTCATCCATCTCAGCAGATTCTGGAATTACTTGGGCATTAGCTACGGTTGGAATGATGTTGTCGGGGAGTTAGACCGGGGTCACAGTAGTGTATGATTTAGGCAATGACATGATTGATTTCGATTTTGTTTCGGATCTGTTCTTGGGAATCGTCTGAATGACCCTAACAACGCCAGGATTGGCATGTGTAATATGTTGTATGATTGATAATGTCATGCCATTTCCAGCCAAAAGATTCAAAATGGCCACCACAAAACATGTTTTTGCCCATAAATTCTGTCTAAGTGCCCAGATTACCATGATCTTGGTATCTATACCTATGTTGTTGAGGGAAATGAATCCAATACAATGCATGCGATCTAACATAATAGAATTTTTCATGGTGAATTTTTTTTTTAATGTGTATATCATTAATTTGTCATAAATTAACAGAATGGGCATTTTTTTTTTAATTTTCACCATGAAAATATCTATTATGTTAGCTCACATATGCTCTATCGGATTCTTTAACCTTGAAAACATGGGTATAGACATGAAGATTATGATAATCGGGCCACTTAGAGGCAATTAATGGGCAAAAATATGTTTTGTGGCAGCTACTTTGAATTTTCAATTTTTGGCGTGAAAGGTTGGAGTGACATCGTGGTTCCCGCTATTTTGGAAATCAGCATACTCAAAAAAAACCTAGGGCAAAGTTTGATGCTTCTTTCCAGAAGTGCACACCCCGGTCAGATATCCGCTCCACTAGTGCGGCCTTCGAGCCCACCATGCTCTCTTGGCAAGGTCACCATAGTTGAATATCTGTTTCTTCCTCCCCACCACAAATAGATACATGCTTTCTAAAGGCTTTTGTAATTAGACTTGTCCTTGTCTTGTTATTTGTGGTTGCGCTGCGATATGCAGAGGGATCGCTTTACGGTTCTGAAACTATCACCAGGTGACATGTTTGCACGCTGGCTGTCTGAGCGGAGATGCTCCATGGCGGTACACGAGGTGGGCATCGAACATCCTCGTCAGGAAGGCTTTTTTTGTTAAAGTTAAGTAAGCACTAAGTCACTTGCGGCCTGAAACTACATGTCTGGACCGAATAACTAAATGATAGTCTAGACCCATCAAGAAGGCCCACAGAAATAAAGCGGCACCGACTAACGTAATATCTTTAACCCACATAAGGTGACGGTGTTGATTTCCTCGGAAATCATACATCCCATCTTCACGTAAAAAAGTACGCATCCCAGCAACAAATGATTGCACTAGGTTGATTCATTTTCTCATTTTTAGCATTGTTCGAATAGGATAGCAACCCTTTTTACCGCATCTCCTCCTCCGCTTTGGCGTTGTAGGCATTTTCCTGTAGCTGAGGCCCGCACGAGGCACTTTCCTCTCGCAACCAATAATTATTGGTCGGCCTGAGGCAGATATAGTTTATATTAAGTAAGCTGAGTAGCTGTGTTAGGACTCTCTCTCTCTCTCTCTCTCTCTCTCTCTCTCTCTCTCATATGGATACCTTTCACGATACACTAATACAGACCGGTTAGGTACCTCAGGCGAGATACGGAACAACAACACCATTTTTGGCTCTATATACACATATTTGTAATAAAGTAGCAACCAAAAACAATTGTTTCGCTCTTTTTGGGATTCATCTCACTACCACCCATCTTCATGGAATGAATAGCCATACTGGCAATACGAACAGCCGGGATGAGACAGTGATGTGTAACTTCTGCGGCAATGGAGGCATGACCACACTGGAACATGATCGTTCCACCGACCCTGGAGGTCGGTTTTTGTGGATACCAGAGATGCGCAGAATCCACTCACAATCCCCGAGGCCAGCTAACCAGCATCATCAGGATGATATTTTAGAGCAACACGCACCCCTGGAGGGTACAGTATATATATATATATATATAAATATATATATATATATATATATATATATATATATATATATATATATATATATATATATATATATATATATATATATATATATATATATATATATATATATATATATATATATATATATATGTATATGATTATTTCACATTTTATCATTATTATTATTATTGCCATCTTGCATTTTAAAACCAATTTACCCTGGTATATGCTATCCATCTTTGAATAAATAAAATGGAAGCTGTCATTTGTAGTTTGGATAATCATAGTCCTTTTTTATTTTTACCCACCTTGGAGTTAAAGATTTATCAAGAAATTTGAATTTTTTGTGACCGTCCTTGAACATTATCACAGGAATAACTGATTCCGTTGTTGAGCCAGTCATTTCAGTGTTAAAGCTCAGGAAAAAGTGTTTGTGCCCACACATTCATATTATTCAATACACGTACAAGACTGGCCCTGGTCGGCTTTGCTATTATATGGTTACAATTGACTCATAAGAGTTTTGCCTTACAAGCATAAGCAAAATGAAAAAGAGTTTTAAGATCAGGTACATTGCCAAAAGCAAATGAACATAATTATGAAATATTAGGGAAAAAATATAGAATAGGACATGCACAAGCTTAAGGAAAGCAAAACAAAAATAAAAAGACTGACACACAGATCGATATATTTAGTTGGACATACACAGCTGATAAAGCAAATAAAATTATATAGATATTGACGATAACAGGCTGAAGCAGCAGTCCATACATAAATGAAAATTAAAGAGGAGGCAAGTTTGTAGAAATAGGCAAGCAAGTTAGTTTTTCAATTCCATGCATATATATACGGAGTTTGGGATGGCTGTTGATCTTCTTGATAATTCATCGGGCAGGAAGCTGTCACTAACATAGCATGTAGCTACTCTTAATCTGATCCATTATCAAGCGCACATTCAGATAATTTCCACATTTTTAGTTTCATGCAGCATGTAAGTAACAATTTTCCTGAACTCATCTGACAATGTGAGATACATAATTCAAGAAGACTGTTAACTAAATATAGTTTGACAATTGATGCATGGTATTAGAACAAATGATGAGAGAAAAAATCTTGAAAATCCCCCAAAACAGCACAACAACAAATCATGATACAGGCATCGACAAAGAGCGCAACATAAATTACAATGCAAATAGAATTTTAAAATAAATAAAATGAAAACCCCAGAGGGCAACATATGCAATGAAGCAATAATTAAATTGATGCATTAGCTTTCTATTAATTTTACCACAATAATTGGCCTGTCAGGTTAGGGTTTCAAATCTGTAACATACGTTATTATCTGAACGATATAACAGTAGCAGAAAAATAGTCCCTCTGAATTCATCGTAAAATTCAAATCTGTCACATGTCTGTCGCACACAAAATGAGGTCAAGAATTTGCTGACGTTGCGTGGATATTGATATCACACAAACCACTGGGTGGATCAAGAGTTAGAGTTAGAGTTACAGAGATGGACGAAGTTAAGTATTTTGTCTATTTTATGTCCATTTTGAAATATAATACCCTATCCTACTGCTGGGTTTGCTTCCAAAAGGTGTCTAGAGCGGTTTTAAAAGCATTTATGCTTTTTGATTTGATCACATTTTCCGGTAGGTTATTCCATTCGTTCACAACTCTGTGACTGACATTTTTTTGCCTGATTTGTGTTCGACATCGAGGTTTGACGAACCTTAGGCTATGACCTCGCTGTCCAGATCGTTCTGCCAATGAAAGAAATTGTTCTGGATCAATGTTTTCTTTTTGTGTAATAATTTTGTATGTTTCTATTAGGTCGCCCCTGACTCGACGTTGTATTAGAGTTGGTAGAGCAAGTATTTTGAGTCGTTCTTCATAACTTTTGTTTTGTAGTCCTACTACTAATTTGGTGCATTGGTGCTGTACTTTTTCTAAGTGGTTGATGTCTTTGACAAGGTATGGTGACCAGGCTTGTACACAATATTCTAGATGTGGGCGGACATAGGTTTTGTATAAAATAAGAAATGTTTCTCGGTCGAGGTGGTTGAAAGCTCGTTTGATTTGTCTCATGATATACATGGCTTTATTTGCTGCTTTTAAAGTCTGCATAGTTGGTTTAAGGTCATTTTTTATCCAGATTCCTAAATCTTGTTCATGCATTGTATTCTGCAGTGTATGTGTTTAGCTTTTGTCTTTCATGTTATAGTTATGCAATTGATTATTATGACCTAGGTGCAGTTTCTTGCATTTACTGGCATTGAATTTTAAAAGCCACTGGTCGGACCATCCATTCAGATAGTTTAGGTCGTTTTGTAATTTTGTACTATCTGAGTCGTCTTTAATATGGGTCCAGAGTTTTGTGTCATCAGCAAACATTTTGATGTTGCTTTGAATATCGTCTGGAATGTCGTTTACATATACCAGGAATAACAGTGGACCCAGGGCTGAGCCCTGTGGAACTCCACTGTCAACACTTGTCCAGTCTGAGTAGTTTCCTCGGATGTGAACCATCATTTGTCGATCTTGGATAAATCCTTGTATCCAGGTCATTATGGGGCCAGCGACTCCGTATGCCTCTAGTTTGTGAAGTAATCTTTGGTGTGGTACAGTGTCGAATGCTTTTTGATAGTCTAGGTAAATTATGTCTACATTGTTGTTACTGTCAAGGGACTCTGTCCAGCTTTCTAGAGTTTCTAGCAGGTTTGTCAAGCAGCTTCGCCCTTGGACGAATCCATGCTGGTGTATCGTTAAGAGGTTGTTGGACTCGAAGTGTTATTCTAATATCTTGCATAGTACACATGTAAGTGAATTGGCCGGTAGTTTTCTGCAAGTTTTTTATTACCTTTTTTGAAGATAGGTGTTATTATTGCATTTTTCCATATTTTGGGGATAGTTCCAGTTGCTATTGAAAGCTTGAATAGTATGTGTAATGGTTCCACTAAATTGCTGACACACTCTTTTAGGAGTTTTGGGTGAATATTATCGGGGTGGGGGCACTACCTGGTTTCAATTTCTCTAGTTTTTTAATGATACCACTGCTTGAAATAAATATAGTTTGATGTACTTTTGTTTATTAAGTCTGGCTGGAAACTGAGGCATGTTATCATTATCATCTCTTACAAAAACAGATTAAAAAAATTATTTAAGAGATTTGCATTTTCAGTATCATCTGTAGTGACGGTTCCTCCTTCTTTCTGCAGGTTTGGTATTGCGATCTTGGTCTTCTGACACTCCCGAATGTAGTTATAGAATCTTTTTGGTTTATTTTTTAATTCTTTTACAAGACCTTTCTCATAATCTGTAAGTGCTTTTTTACATAAAATACTGGTTGCATTACGCTGTTTTAGATACTGATTGTAGTCTTCCCTCTGTTTACTAGTTTTGTAGGTTTTCCATGGCCTATGTTTTTCCTTGATGGATTTTAGTACTCCCTTAGATATCCACTTTGATTTACTGGTGTTTGACGGTCTTGATTTTTGGGAGGTACATACTTGTCATTTAGGGAATTTATAATGTTTGCAAACGAGTTCCAGGCTATATCTATATCATTGATATCTATTTGTGAATCTCAGTCAATCTTTGAGAGTTCTTGATTAATCGATGCAAAATCAGCTTTCCATATATTGTATCCTCTGGCGATATCATTTTGTAATTGTAGAGTGGATGAACAAACAAATGTGAACAAGAGAGCAATGTGGTCACTCTTTCCTAAACCTGGTAGATATTCAATATGTTCAACCATGTGTTCTTCATTGGTAAATATAAGATCTAGTATAGATGGATTATGTCCTTCTCTGAATCGGGTGGGTTGGTCAATACGTTGTTTTAAAAACATTTCTTGGCTTTTTTTCACGAAATCTATATGCTATATTATTTGGATTCCTTGTAGAGCAACAATTGATAAAGTCATTTTCTGGCATATTAAAATCTCCCATTAACAATATGTGTGTGGCTTTGTCATGTCTTATCTTATCTAAGAGGTCAAGAAGGTTGGTATTATTAGTTTCTCCTTCGATCAATACTCACCATTCTATTACTTCTGATACAAGCTATCCTGGATAGCTGGCCCTAGGACTATAGACTTAGTAATCTTTACCGGCTCCTGGAACCGGGTACTTGGCTCCCATCTGCCAAGTACCCGTTTGCCATGAAGCTCATTCTTGTTTGCATAGCAACACGAGCTACATGCTTTTTGTGCAGTTGGGGTCTTAGTTTTGCTAATTCTTTTTCTGTGAATTGTGATAGCTTTGTGCACTCTCTAAGGATTATTTTGGATTACCATGGAAGGAGCCGATGATAACCAGGTCGTATATTTCCATGTTATTCTATAGTTAAAAGACTTAGGTCTTCAAAATTTCGTCTGTGTCGCATGTTCCACTTTCTGACCCCGAGTCTGGGACGTGTGTTAACAACGAAATATGCCGGATTGATCGCCTTCCTTTAACCCCAACAGGCGATCGGCAGATATGAAATAAGGTGTTGGCTTTACAGTGTTTAAACACGAAAATCGGCTGACTTGGCAGGGTCTGACGGGGTCAGGCGGTCTGAAAGCAAATCGTGGAGTGTTCGTTTCAGCCCTTGGGAGCGCTCCATGTCTGCAACTGGAGGTTGCGGAGATGGCACCGCCGGCGGGGTTTGGTCCTGCTATGCAAGGCTTCCTGCATAGCGTTCTGCCTACGCTGGTGTCGTCCCTGCTTCCAAAGGTTGTAGGGCAGTTTCTTCCCATGCTTGGTACGGACCCGGTCCATGGACAGGGTTCTGGACTGGCCACTGAGGGAGCCGTCTCGTATGGCTCCCTGGCAGTCCTGTCGTGCTCCAGCCTGATGGGTTCTGTCTCTCTGTGGCCACCTCCGGGTGGTCCAGTAGCGGTAGCCGGTCCGTCAGGCATGGGAGCCATCCACCAGGCAACGGGTGTGGCTGGCCAGGTGTGGTACTCACCTATCTCGCCTGGTCTGGCAGTCAGGCATGGGGGTGCTGTTGTCGCCCATGCTTGGCCACGGTTCCTCAACCGTTACGGGTCCGCACGGACCTAATCCATGGACTGGTGTTTTCCATGGGGTGGCGGCGGAACGATACGGTACCGGAGTTCCTGGCATATCAGCAATGGCTCCTAGCCGGGAGGCCGTTGCTGGTAGGGTGACCGTCAACGGGTGACGGGTTCACGGGAGTGTCCTCTTCGGAGACAGACTGGTTGGAGGCTCTGGCTTGGCTAGCCAGGGTAGACTCGTCTGTGGTTTCGACTACGGCCGAAGAGGATGCACCCCGTCCATCGGTGGCATCGATTATGACGGGGATCTTGCCCGCAGCCCGGATCCAGGCTATTGGACTGGATCCAAGGTCTATGGAGTTATTGGATACTATTTATAGCAAACAACTCCTGACCAAGGGCCAGCTTCCTGTGGCCTCTAGGTAGGTGCGGGTGAGGTGTCGTATCACACGGGGGGAATATGACAGATATGGTGTTGTCCCAGCGGTCACTGAGGATGATCGCTGGGTGCTGGGTGTCCAGAGTGCTGGAGCAGGTGGCTCCACCCCGGCGCTGGTGGACAAGTCTCAGGTACACCATGACGAAGTCCTGTCCCTATGCGATGAGGAGGTGGGGGCAGCAATGAGTGCTGTCAATCACTCTTATTGCCTTCTTCAGTCGGTGTGGGCTGAAGTGGGGGCAGGCCATGTCTATGGATGCATTGGCAAGGGTGCAAGCGTGAGTGACGAAGTCTTGGAGGCAGATGGTCCTTGACCATATGCGTCCGGCTACTGCCATTAAGGAACGTCTTCTTGGGACGCCCCTTACTGGCCCTAGCATCTTTGGTGGCCAGGTGCGGGCCACCTTAGAAGAAACTGCCAGCATCGCGCAGAATCGGTTAGCTGTTAATCTACAGCTAGAGCTAGTGCGTCAGCCGCATGCACTAGGGGCTGTAGCCAAGCCGCTAACCGGGCAACCTTCTAAGAAGCAGAAAAAGCATCAATGCAAGGCGAAAGCTAAGCCTAGTGCTGCTTCTGCTTCTACTGAGTCTTCTCAGCTGCCTCCGGCGAAGAAGGCTGTTGAGGCCCCTACCCACCCCAATGTTGCTCCTGATCGCCCGAGAGGCGGGAAGGGCAAGGGGAAGGGTAAATCCTCTAAGGGCGGAAAGAAGGGAGCGGATCGTACCTGAGGGTACGAGGGCTTCCTTCATATCTGCCTGGACCACACCTGTGTGACAGGAACAGTGGTGCCAGTTAGACCGGCCAAGCCAAGACCAAAATGGTTCTCACTCTCTCTCTCTCTCTCTCTCTCTCTCTCTCTCTCTCTCTCTCTCTCTCTCTCGTCAAGAGAGGGGGGAGCTGATCATGAGCCAGACACCCGCATTAGGCATCAATGTGCCTATAGTGGGTGGAAGCCTCATGCGTTTCATCGAGGCTTGGCGAGGTGTGACGTCAGACAGTCTGGTCCTGGGATGGTTATCCCAGGGGTACATGCCGCAGTGGTGGGATTTTCCACCACAAAATCTGTCTTTGGCACCTGTCTGGACACCCGTCCCAAAGGAACCAGACAAGTTAGAAGCCATTCAAAACAAAGTGTCAGGTTTGCTTTTGAAGGGGGCAATAAAACTAGCAAACCGGAACACTCAAGGCATCTATTGAAACATGTTCCTTGTCCCCAAGAGCACAGGGGGGTCGAGACCCGTACTCAATCTCAGGCCATTAAATTGTTTTATCCATACGTCTCAGTTTCAGATGGAAACTTCGAGGTCGGTAATGGCCGGATTGAGGAAGAGAATGTGATGTGTATTGATCGATCTGAAAGATGCATATTTCCACATTCCAATGAACAGGAGCTGTCACAGGTTTCTGAGATTTGCGTTTCAGAATCATGTGTGGGAGTTTGTAGTCCTCTCATTTGGGCTGTCGACAGCTCCACGGGTTTTCACCAGAGTGGTCCTTGCGGTGACAGCATTTGACCGGTCAATACATCAGAGGTGTATTCTCATAGAAGCCAGGCCTCTATCTTTAGATTGGCACTCACTCATCAATTATTCGTATCTCGTGAGATCTCCTTCGATTCGAGATCGAGAAAAGTATCTCGTATGTATTGAGTAGCCATTGGCATAGAGATTCCCACCAGAATATGGTGGTAGAGAAAATTTAAACTTAAAAGAACACAAGCGCTACTCTCCTCATACCAGACAATATTAATTCACGTAAAACGAGATGATATAAAGCCTATAGTAGTCTGTATAACAAGTAGTTAACAGAAAAATAGTCCCTCCGAATTTGTCGTAAAATTCAAATCTGTCGCATGTCTGTCACACACAAAATGAGGTCAAGAATTTGCTGATGTTGCGTAGATATTGATATCACATGAACCACTGGGTAGATCAAGTCCATTTTAATGTCTTAAGAAACTTGGTAGGTCTTGTCCTATCGGTCACTAACGTCTGTGCCTTTAACGTGTGTGCTTCCGCCTAACCCGTCAGAACCATTTATGCTACAAAAGCCTTTAGACCAACAAAAGGCTATATATGCCTCAACCGTCGTACATGATGATGATAATGATGATGATGATGATGGTGATGATGATGATGATGATGATGATGATGATGATACAGAGGTTATAAGATGATACCAAAATCAGCACGATCCATAGTGCTCCTTTTACGGTCCTCTACGGAGATGGACTGGGTCCCAACATGTCTGGTCACCGCAGTGGGGTCTGTGTAACAGTCGTTGTGATGACGTAAATAAGATGGCCGGTCAATGCATTATATATGTATATTATGTATATATATGTATATATGTACATATGATGTACAAATATATGTATCCATCGTATATTACATGTTAACAAAAAGTTCCTACACCGGAAACAGTGACAAATAGTTATAATAATAAGTATTTTGACGGACAAAGGCCATACAGGCCTCATACGTCATAATGATAATGATAAAACTGATGATGATGATGATGATGATGATAACAATAATAATAATAATAATAATAATAATAATAATAATAATAATAATAATAATAATAATAATACATGTAAATAATAGTAATGGTGTTAATAATATGTTTGTTGTTATTGTTGTTAATAATAATCGTAATTTCACTGAATAGTAATAATACTCCGCAAGATGGTCACCCCACTCCCGCTTTGCCTTTGGTGGATGCCTGTATTGAATTGTTGAACTATTTACCGATATGGAAATAAAGAATCTTTAAGCTTGAATCTTGAATCTTGAATCATGATGATGATGATGATGATGATTAGAGGTGTATCTCAAGATTCAAGATTCAAAATTATTTATTTTCATATAACACATAGATTTTACATTTACACAACAGGCAGTCCACCAAAGGCTGAGCCTATACAGCGGTGGACCCCTTACATTTAACATATAATAAACATATAATTCAGTAATAGTTGGATCATGGGTGAAGATAATATAATATTTACATGTATACATTTAAGACAATAGACAATTAACACGCACGCACACACGCACGCACGCACGCACGCACGCACGCACGCACGCACGCACGCACGCACGCACGCACGCACGCACGCACGCACGCACGCACGCACGCACACATGGGAATGGGGAAAACACATGCAAATCTTGTTTACATTTTTTTTTTTTTATTGTCATATATACACCTGTGCAAAAGTTAAGCACCAGCAAAAACAATAGAACGTAGAAACATGATGGTACAACTAGGCTGCCATACTTTTTGTCCCCGCGTTAGCTGACATAATTCCAAGTACGAAATGCACATGCATGCATGACTTCACGCCGCTTGATGTCCGTGCGTGGCGGGAAACAGCACACGTGTTCAGTTATGTAAAAGTCCAGTTTGAGGTGTAGAACATTACATACAGATTTAGGCGACAAGATTAGGAATTTTGTGTTCATGACCGTGGTTTATTTGTACAGAGAGAATTAGCTCTTGATTGTGAACCGCTATGGCAAGACGAAGGTTAAGTGATCGTGTGAAATGGCAAATCATAGGCATGCATACCACTGGTATGTCATGCAGAGAGATTGGCAGACAGCTGAGCATTAACCATACTGTAATCAGTCGTTTGATTGCAAAACATGGGCAAACTAACGAGGTGAAGGACAGGCCTAGATCTGGAAGACCGAAGAAGACTACTGCCCGTGATGATCGAGCCCTAGTACGCCTTGTTAGGAGATCTCCATTCACCAACAGCAGAGTGCTCAGCCAGCAATGGGAAACGCACAATAGAGTGTCAATGTCTACCGTCAAAAGGAGACTGTATGCTGCTGGCATGAAAGCTAGGAGACCTGTCAGACGTCCTCTCCTCACTGCACACCACAAAGAGGAGCGTCTGAGGTGGTGCAACGAAAGAAGACACTGGAACATGAGATCCTGGAGACGGGTACACTGGTCCGATGAAAGTCGGTTCCTGCTTCATGCCACAGATGGTCGAACTCGTGTATGGAGGTCCAGACGCACGGCGTACGACCAACGTAACATCATGGAAGAAGTTCCATTTGGTGGAGGTTCCGTTATGATATGGGGTGCATCTCATTTGATTGTAAGCTGGATCTGTTGACTGTACCTGGAACACTAAATGGACAAAGATATCAAGATTCCATACTGGATAGAGTTGTGGTCCCTCATTTTGTAAATCATGCACCTGGAACCCACCCTATATTCATGGATGACAACGCCCGACCACATCGTGCTAGAGCTGTGCATGAATACCTCCGCCAGAATGCCATCGAAACCCTACCATGGCCAGGAAGGAGCCCTGACATGAACCCTATTGAGCATATCTGGGACATTCTGGGAAACATGGTGAGAAGGAGGGATCCTCCTGTGCAGAACCTACAGGAATTAACAGACGCACTCCATCTTGAATGGCAACGAATACCACAATGGCGTATCAGTCGGTTGGTGACCAGCATGAGACGTCGTGTCCAGGCCGTCATCCAGGCACAAGGTGGATATACCCGGTATTAATAATGACAGTCTCAAACTCGTGCACAGATGTTAAACTTCGTTTTCAGACACCATTAATGACAATCTAGCCACGTGTGTCAACTGTAGGGCAATAGTTGTCAGTTGTGTCAACGTAACCATATTCAGGCCTCGTTTTCAAGTTCAAACAAAAACATACAGTGTTTCCCCACCATCATAATCAGCATTCCTCTAGTTGCATTATTACCTCTTGCACTAAGATGGATGGGTACATAAATGTTTATGCTATTGCTTTCTTCATAGCACATGAATATACCCTCGCATGTGCGTAAAAATAGGGTGGTGCTTAACTTTTGCACAGGTGTATATAATAATACGGCCCAATTTGTATCAACATTTCTTGGTGCAGCATTATTATTATTATTATTATTATTATTATTATTATTATTATTATTATTGTCATATATAACAATGCGGCCTAATTTGTATCAACATTTCGTGGCGCATTATTATTAATATTATTATTATTATTATTATTATTATTATTATTATTATTATTATTATTATTATACACAACTGCATCATCCACATAAACAATTACGGATGCATTATTATTATTATTGCAGATGTGTATTTTACATTCTAGTTGTTATCCTGGCAACTATTGGTTTAGATTTTTAATATCTTTCTAAGATTATTTTTTTAATATTTTGTTTAAAAGAGCTTTGTGTAAGAATTTGTGTGCATATATTTATATCTGTGTTGTTCAAGAGTTGTATTGCTTAGTGGGATGGTTTTTGTGTAGCTGTCATTGTTCTGTAATAGGTTTGGTGTAAGTTATTCTTAGTTCGTGTGTTGTGCGAGTGTATATCGGAGTTGTTCTTAAACAGGTTTGATAATGAGGAGGGTAGATTGCCATTATGGTAGTCCCTTAAGATAGGGACGCGGACAAACACAACGCACGAACTGCGCAGTAACGACTAACACCAAAAGCACGTGACATCAGTCCTCATGAATATTAATGAGAGTAACTTGCGGACGCCCCCTTGCATTCGATTTGTCGAGCGTATTCCCGAGTCTAAATGTATGATCTTACGCCCACTCACATCGTTCCGCTGTACTCACGGGAGCAGAGTGTGATGGCGATACCGTGCAATAGGATGATCGCGCGGTGATGTAAATATATACGAATGGCTTTATTCGACTGGACGAAAATACAGAGTACATTTGCTCCATAGAGAATATATAGAGACTATGTTTACTCTACGAAAAGTCCCAGTCGAATACAGCCATTGAGATACAATGATTATTTTCGCGCTAATTTTTTTTGCCGTTCAGCTAGGTCTTTAGATCTGATTATTTTTATATAAATCCTTAATATATTTGTCTGTTCCCATTTACTTTTGAAACTAATCTAACCATGATGTTTATTGGTCAACAGCATCGATTACTTTCACTCGCAGCTTCCACTGCCTCCCCCCTTCCCCTCCCCATGAATGAGAATATACACACACACCCCCCCCACACCCCCCCCCCTATTCCCTATAAAGAAAGAGGATATTACCACTGTATGCCTTATACATACACTTGAGTGTCGAGACTCTCCATTCTCTATTGAAGAAGAGATGTGGTGGGATGGGTGCATGTGTATCGAGGTGCTTGCGTGCATGCGTGCGTGCGATGTGTTCCATGCAAACAAGGCTATGTTGGGCTGGCCAAACGATCGTTTAATTATTCGTTGGCCCAACGTAGTTTGCTCATTGGGATTACGTAGGCCCAACGCATCACGTAGTTTTCCCACGTAGAAACAACGTTGGGCCAACGTAACTAACTTACCATCAATCAGCCAACGTAAATACAACGTTGGCCCAACGTTAGCTATTTTCTATTAATCATCAATTACTACACTCGCAAATTTCAATATTATGTAAGCGCAGTTAGTATAACCGAATGAGAGGGGTGGGGATGGGGCAAGGGGGTCTCCACCATAAATAAATCGGCTGCATTTTTTTTTGCATTTTCATAACGCGATATGTGGTCAGGCTATATATACCACACGCTTTAGTTCAAGTGTACACCCGCATGCACCCATCCGGACATCTTCGATGTCGGGAGACATCTTCATGCTATTATGTGGAAATATCTTCCTATATGCCCGGGGTTAGAGTTTGAGACTGAAAAGAAACGACTGTTCTTTAATTATGTGGTCAGTTAGTGTGTGGTCTTGTGGATGCGTGTTGGGATCCCATGCGTGTTCCCGTATCAGTAAACAGCTGTGGAATGGGGAATGCGAAAAATGTAATTTAATAGACGGTAAAAGGGCGGGTATCCTATAACGGCATACATAAGCTTCCTCCTTGTAAAGTACCTATAAGGCTGAAATGTGTGCCAGGAATCAGTATCTGTTTCAGATCAGTAATTGTATAGTATAGGCATAGTTTCTAGTAAAATATATGGTATGACGGCATACATAAGCTTCCTCCTCGTAAAGTACCTATAAGGCTGAAATGTGTGCCAGGAATCAGTATCTGTTTCAGTCCAGTAATTGTATAGTATAGGCATAGTTTCTAGTAAAATAGATGGTATGACGGCATACATAAGCTTCCTCCTCGTAAAGTACCTATACGGCTGAAATGTGTGCCAGGAATCAGTATCTGTTTCAGTCCAGTAATTGTATAGTATAGGCATAGTTTCTAGTAAAATAGATGGTAATATGTCTGAAATTGAAACACCGTGGCAGGCATTGTTTACACGGAGTGAGAATCCTTATTATGGTTATGTGAAAAACATAGACGATGCGCTGGACATCATCCAAGAGTTTTCTTACGCAACTTCAACGATATATGTAGTGCCGCGTACGACAAAAGACTTCGGCAATGTCGATCTTATGGGTGAGTAATTGCAAAAGCTATATTTCAAGGGCATCGCGGGGTTGTACGAATTGTATGTTAATACCATGCATTTAATATATATCCTGTTAATATTTTGAAACTAATTTGACTGGGCGCTGTTGCTGTCGTAGGCCGCAACAGCACCAGTTAAATAAGTTTCAAAATATTTAACAGCTTATCTGTATAGTTTTCTGTAAATTGATAGTCAGGGAGTTCAGGGAGCAATCGATCCCAACACGAGCTAGGTGTGGTGGAGCTTAACTAGAGATGGGCGGGGCTTAGCAAAAACCGAAATGGTCCATTGTCTCGGTAGCACAATAAGGGTCGTGAGCTTGGTGTGTGACCTCAAGCTTCACACACTAAAATATAATTTCAGTTTTTCTCCTTAAGTAGATGTACCGACAGCCAAAAGTTGTATGCTTTTAATATGGGGATCCTACGGAATGTAATTTTGCTTAAATAGGCCCCTTCTCCTACACTAATACTCTACTCTTATTTATGATATAATTAGAGCTTACCTTGGACGTGCGTAGTAGGTTAATGGGACGTAGATTACTTGGGTTTCTGCTTTGAAACTCGAAACCAAGAACAATATCAAGAAGTAGTATATATACTACAGCATGCAATTTGCTACTGGTACTCAGGTGCGTCCTCGCTGGTAGTAGGAAATGCAGTTTGCATCTACCTCAATCTACGCGGATCAATTTCTCTCGCATCCCCCCCCCCCCCCCGTCACCCCGACAGCGCCACTGGCCCCTAAGACAAAGACACCTCCACCCCAACCCACCGACAACACACACATACGCGCTCACGCACGCGCACACGCACGCACGCAGTTTATTAAAAATACTCTCTGAAATGTCTTCTCAGAGAGTACTTCTCAATATTTTTCCCGGGGAAGACCCGTGGAGTCTCTACTTTTTCGGAGCAGCAACATCTCCTATGCCCTTACCCAATTGTACCCTACCCCCAAATGTTCTCGTCAGCCTTGTAGATTTCAATAAATTTCACTACCCCTCCCACTCCTGCAAGGGGGTTTGGGAGGGATGGGATGGTGTGTGGTGGTGGTGGTGGTGGTGGTGGTGGTGGTGGTGGTGGTGGTGGTGGTAGGGAGTGCATCGATGTCATAGAAGGGTGGGGCGGGGTGGACGCCACTGCTGGTACTCGGTATTAATGTTAAGATACCTTTTATTCAGCTTCTGGAAGTAGGGCACGTCGCATACGGTTCCAGGATAATGGCCGAATTCAGCATGGGTCGCAAATCGATCGACAGGGAACTCCATTCATATTGGCAGGTGCAAAGCTAATGGAGTGCCATCAAGGGCCAAGTCATAGAAAATCGTCCGATGAAAATCCTGTGAGAATTTAATCTGTAGTCGTTCTTCTTCTTCTTCTTCATCTTCTTCTTCTTCTTCTTCTTCTTATTATTATTATTATCCCCCAAGAGCAAGAGGGCATTGTAATTGGGTCTGTCTATGTGCGTGCGTGCGTGCATCCGTCCGTCCGGCCGTCTTGCTCTCCATCCGTCCGCGTGTCCCTCCGCCCGCCGTTCCGTCCACAACTGCATTTCAAAAACTTCTGATCTGATTCGGCTATAATTTAACACAAGAAATGAACTTGCCGTGCAGGAGGATTTCCGGCTGTCGGTCATGATTTGTATAAAAGAATTCAGATCCGGATCGGATCAAATTCTAGATATATCTCGGAAAGTACACGTCCGATTTTGCACAATTCTTAACACAAGAAAGGATTTGACCATACACTAGGACTCCACAATGCTGGGTGTGATCCGAAGAAATCCGGGAAAAGATTTGAAAATCCAAAAAAAACCGGAAATCTGAAAATGTTTTATAATGTGCCGAAAACTGGAGGACGAAGCTCTGCAATCTCCGATTGCTCTTATTATTATTATTATTATTATTATTATTATTATTATTATTATTATTATTATTATTATTATTATTATCTTCGCCCCGTAAGGGGAAGAGAACATTGCGATCGAGTCTCTGTCTGTCTGTTTACCTGCCTGCTTGTCTGTCTGTCTGTCTGTCTGTCTGTCTGTCTGTCTGTCTGTCTGTCTGTCTGTCTGTCTGTCTGTCTGTCTGTCTGTCTGTCTGTCTGTCTGTCTGTCTGTCTGTCTGCCTGGCTGTCTGTCTGTCTGTCTGTCTGTCTGTGCGTGAGTGCGTGCGTGATACGTGCGTGCGTGCATGTGTGGATGTGTGTCCGGGTGTGCATCTAAAAAAACTGCTGATCCGATTTGGGTCAAATTTTAACACAACGAAGGAACTTGCTGTGCAAGAGGATGCATGACCGACTTTGATACGGATAAGAGAAACCGGATTTGGATTGGATCAAATTCTGGATCTGTGGATATCTCAGATATCTCGGGAACTTCTTGCCAGATTTGTCTCAAATTTTAACACATGAAAGGGGCTGGCCATATCTATGATTCCACAACTTTGGGCGTGATCAGGGAAGTGAATCTATAAATGATCTGCATAATCTGCGTCACCTTACTTAATTTCTCCATTCAGTCGGATGATCATTCATACATGCTGGCGACACACAAGCACAGATGTACAGGATCAAAGAAGCGAGGCTGTCCGGCTGCGATTTATTTACGAGAGGTCATTAGTTTCCCTAACTATAAGGTGAGTTAGGCAAATATACGCCAAATAAGGAATTTTTGTTATTAATCATATAAAACTTATCATAGTGCTTAAAATAACAGATTGTAAAAGGATTTTAGTGCCACGATGGTAACTAATCACTTAAAATTGTATGCATAATATAGGCCTACAAAGAGTTTGGCAAGTGTATAATATGCTAGTCGATATCCACGCATCTAATTTTGGGAGCTTAATGCAGCTCTAGGCCGCAAACACCTACGCACCATGAACGATGTACTATACAAGATGTGTAATACATCGCCGCTGTCCATACACATCGCCCAGCAAATATGGCCCATGTTTGGTCATGTGCTAAGGATACCAGAAGACACACATGCACAGAGAGCCTTGGAATTCGCCATACTGGAAGCCAGCAAATACAAAGCCACGAGAGGCTTGCATTGCATAAAACTGTTAAGCGTGCTAAGAGGTTACTTCAAGAAAGCAGGACTCGTTACACTCAAATCAAGAATGGACCTGAGGAAGCTAAATATTTTGGCTGAGGAGAGGACAAAGTGAGCAAAAGCGAAGAAGGACTGATTGCAGCTGTAGAATCTTTCTACTACTACTACTACTACTACTACTACTACTACTACTACTACTACTACTACTACTACTACTACTACTACTACTACTACTACTACTACTACTACTATTACTACTACTACTACTACTACTACTACTACTACTACTACTACTACTACTACTACTACTACTACTACTACTACTACTACTATTACTACTACTACTAGTACTAGTACTACTACTACTACTACTACTACTACTACTACTACTACTACTAGTACTACTACTACTACTACTACTACTACTACTACTACTACTACTACTACTACTACTACTACTACTACTACTACTGCAGCCGCAGAATATAGTAATCATGCATACTGCCTTATGATGTGTATCCATGCATGTTAGGTTAATCACAGACTACTAGGGTTTGGTCGCTAGGATCCTTCTCCTCTACATCTACCTCAACATATCGCAGACAATCCTTTGCACTGCAGTCTTTACTATCAACTTCAACCATCTCCTCCTTGGTCTACCCTCAGCCACTTTTACACCACCTCCCTCTCAAAATCTAAATACACTAAATTATTCTTTTTTCAATGAACATTCTCAGCTTCTTAAAGATACACCATTCCACCGACGATCAATATCAGAAAAGGTGAGAACAGAGCTGCAATCCAGTAACTACAGCGAGGTGGAGACCGAAAAGTTCATTTTCATTGATCTGCCACTAACCGAGAAGCACCGTGGTCATATTATGGGCGAAGTAAGTGATCCTAATTCGTGAACACAGAATTAGCGTGATTGTAGTACACAAAAGTGATTGGTAAACTAGAACACATTTTCTGAAGTAACTATAAATATGGATGCCCTGTAGAAACGTTATGTTGATAATGAGAACGCCACAAAATGTGAAAAGTATAAATCAATCATCTTTCTTTCATGGATTGCTGTCTTTGTAGGTCAGTACCTATCTCTTTCTCGAAATGCTAGCGTCCAGATGGTTCTACATGTCTTCCAAGTTTCAAGTCATTTGGTTAACAACTCTAGGAGAAAACACGATTCAAATATTCTTCCCATATAATTCCTATAAGGGACGAAAATTCAGATATCTCTAGAAACCATTTGATGAATCCAATAAGAAATTGATACCAAGTAAATCTATCACTGAGTTTAAACTCGATCGACGCAAACAAACTTTCGACAGCCATATTGAAATTTTTCGGATTCATACCCGCCAAAAACGAAATTTTTTAATTTTGCTGAAAATGTGAATGCCTGACCAACAATATGTGCTATAACATAGCATTTGCTATGCACATGTTGTACTTGTATAATTAAGGGGTGCATTTATGTCAAAACGATATTGCAAACTTTGAATCCATCATGGGTCGCCATGGCATGAATTGGTGACCGCGACCTCTCAGGCCGAAAGTCAAAATGCTTCTTCAGTATCCCAAGAGTAACATCCTGCCCACGTTTGGTGATCATCAGATAAAAATTCTATACGTAGTCACAGTTCAAACTTTTCCTATAACGGGTGGAATATACAAGCGGTCAGATTAAGTCTTCCTAGATTTGGCTATATAGTTTGTTCGTTAGTTTTTATTAAAATGTTGATTGAAAATCTGCCAAATACATGTGAAATTGATATTTCGTTGCAGACTTTGAATCCGGATTATATTAGTCAATGAAACAGAAATACAAAATCTGCAATGAAACAGCAATTTGAGCTTTTAGCGGATTTTAATCCACACATTAGTTTAAAACAAACTAACCAACATACCATCTAGGAACCATAAACCCAGCCAATATATATGCTTTCTACCTCCTTGTTATTAACCAGAAGTAAAACAGTAGGCAATATTGGATTCATGTTTATGGAAGTATCCAATTATCATAAAAATATGAGAATTGGATCCCTCTCATTTAAACCTGCTATAAAGACCACCTGCATTAACCCTTTCAACAATGAATTCCCTATATCGCATTTTCAAGGCATCCATACAGAAAAACTGTGGACTATTTTGAAATCAATTTGACTGGGAGTCATTGCTGCATGCGGTACAATGGCTTCAAGTAAAATTATTTTCAAAATAGTCAATAAAATAGGCTTTATATCATAAAGAATTTACCTTTTCCAGGATTTATGGGTGAACGGGTTAAAAGACCAGCTGCCTTTAGAGACTATTTTCTTCATTTGCTACATCCAACTAAGCAATGTATTTGAAACTTTATTAAGAAACCAGCTGCCGTAAGAGACTGCCTTCTGATTCTCCCTTTGGGTGGTGTCTTAATACAAGTTTGACTGTATGGCATCAATTTCTATTGTTAGCACTGGTGGCATCTATTTTCACTTAAATATTGTTCAAAATCACTACTGCAAAAAGCAGCGGAGAGATTGTTGTCAGTATTTCGAAAATTAAACCATTTGACTGAAAGTCATTGGAAGTGGCACTGATTGATGTAAAACTCAATAAACATTAGTTGAAATGCCAATGTTCCAGGTGAGTGACACAGGCCCCTTGGGCCTCTTGTTTACTTTACATTTAATTTTTTTGTATTTATTTATTCATCTATTTATTTATTTTGTTTGTTTACATGCTGCAGATCTGAAAGCGCCGGTTGATGGTCGTGTTGTTGAACACGTCAATCATTTAGTCGATGAAGGAGTGACTAATGTAGGTGAAATGAAAAGACATGTTAGAACTTTTGTGAAATCACTATTTGGACCCAATGCCTTGCCGAACACCACTAACCGGAGGTTCTTCCCAAGTCAGGAAGACTTTCGTAAAATAATTTATAGGCGACAAAAGACTAATCTCCATGGGTTAATGGACCAAGAAAGTTTAAACGACAAAATCCATGGTTGGAAATATGAATGGCCTTCAGATATTTGGTTTTATCGACCATCATCTGAAGATCAACCTGACCATGAGCAAGACTCTTATGAAGATGCCCACACTAACGGTGCAGACCAGACTCTTCTCCTTGTATATCAGTCGTCATGGCAACAAAGACTGCTGAATAGATATGGGAAGGAAATGGTTTTTCTTGATGCCACGTACCGAACCCCACGTTATGCGATTCCGCTTTTCTTCATGTGTGTTCAAACAAACTGTGGCTATATAGTGGTGGCA
Source organism: Chaetoderma sp. LZ-2023a (assembly GCA_034401795.1). Lineage (NCBI taxonomy): Eukaryota > Metazoa > Mollusca > Caudofoveata > Chaetodermatida > Chaetodermatidae > Chaetoderma > Chaetoderma sp. LZ-2023a. The sequence goes on along the minus strand of CM067359.1, from coordinate 100,159,785 downwards.
ACTTTTGTTATGGAGAAGGAGAATTCTGGGTCACTATCGGAGGCCCTAAGAAAACTCAAAGAGGTTAATCATGGATGGTCCCCCAAAGCATTCATGATTGATTCTTCTGAAATTGAAATGTCCGCTATCAATGAAATATTTCCAGGTATGTACATGTATTTACTTAATAAGTTCTTTTGAAAAGTGATAATTCATCATTTAATACATAACCTTTCGTGGCTCGCTTTGGTGCTCATCAAATAACATACAGTAGTTAGCTAAAAAAAATCTACCGTCCATTTTCATCACTTTCATATTAGGAAATCTCTGTATGTTATAGGCCCACATGACTAAAACTTTGGCATATAGTTATAAATAATCACCCCTTCCTGTGTCACAATTTAACCCCATTGCGACAATCCCGAATAAAAGTATGCTAACGAAAGTGGCGCACAAGCATTTATTACACAGATAGTATTTCACTGTATGGTGCCCTACACAGTTCAACTAATCTTTGCACATTGGGGACGGCGGCAGATCCGCCAAAGCAGGTTGTGGTGCTGACCATTCCATGCGAGGAAATGCGAATGGAAAGAGCGTCTGAGCGCAAAAAGGCTAAGTATCAATGACTGTTAAGCCTGGTTTTCACATTCGCTAAGCTGAGGCTAAGCTAAAGCTAAGCTGAGCGATAGGAAAAATCGTACATATGTATTCCTAACAGCCTGTTCTCACATGCGCTGAGCTAAACCGATACAAAACGATAAAACACGCGCGTATATTTTGGAAACGACCCTGCACGATTATTTCTCGCTTCGCCTGCGATCAGTCACTCTGACATGCCTGAGTTTTCCTGGTTTGATTTATTTCATTGCATGTCCGTATTGAAAGCATCATGTCTCAAGTAGCAGAAAAATTAATATTAGAAGTTGCAAAGTATGAAGAACTGTATGATGCCACAAATAGGCACTACAAAGATTCCGAGCGAAGAAGCAACACATGGAAAGCTATTGGCAGCGCTCGTGAGCGACCAGGTATTATAAATGCATATAATGTCATAAATGCATAAATATTTAAAAATTTGATAAGCTTGTTGTTTGCCCATGTTGTTGACAACAACGACACGGGGAAGCAAGAAAGGAGCTTACAGAGAGAAAGAGGAGGAGGATCTGGAGGAGGATGGAATGGGACGTGGATGATGGCAGTGAGGAGGGGAAGAGAGGAAGAGGAGGTGCAGGGAGTGAAGGCGGGGACGGGGAGAGGATGATGGTGGGAGAGGGGTGGGGGTGGCTAAAGACTGCAAGAACAGTGTTTGCGTGTTATGGGAAACATTTAATTGTTGCTGACAATTCACCCTCACCCACACACACATACGAATACAAGCAGCTGCTGCTGCTTCTACAACTACTACTGCTACTATGACTGCTATGACGATTACTACTACTACTACTACTACTACTACTACTACTACTACTACTACTACTACTACTACTACTACTACTACTACTACTACTACTACTACTACTACTACTACTACTACTACAATCTCCTCATAGATAGTAATATAGCCTACCGGTCAATTTATGCGTGCGTGCGTGCGTGCGTGCGTGCGTGCGTGCGTGCGTGCATGCGTGCGTGCGTGCGCGCTAGCAATGTCTTGTTATTTTGTCGAATTCACTGATCTGCTATGTAGTGGTTTTACAGAATGTTATACAACAAGATCACGTACACTGTCACTCAACAATTCCTCTTCGCACCATTTCCGTTTGCCAGGTAACCTCACCTGCTGCAGAGACAAAATAGTCTTTAAGCCTATCGCGGAGTTTGTATGCGTCATCAGAAGCACGGGTCCCAGCTAGATGACCTAAGTTTTAGCACCTGCATCAATCTCCTCATCTCCTCGTTCTGCATGTGCATCCATTGGCCCTGTATCTCAACAGACGCTGATTGAATGAAAATCACGCTAATGTCAAGACATTTCACGCACGATAATTTTACTCTCAGCTTAGCCTCAGCTTAGCGAATGTGAAAACCAGGCTTTAGAGGAATGTCAACAGAGGGGGTTGGCGAGTCTGGTGTTTACCAAAGCGATTGGTAGCAGATGATCATTGAACAAACAGCCGAGGAGGAGTCAGACTCATAAGTTAGGCCTGTGATGTTTTACGATTAATTAACGCCTGTGTAAAAATGATATGCTAGTGTTACTCTCAATAGCAGTAATAATAATAATAATAATAATAATAATAATAATAATAATAATTATTATTATTATTATTATTATTATTATTATTATTATTATTATTATTATTATGTTTTACGATTAATTAACGACTGCATAAAAAGTATATGCTAGTGTTACTCTCAATAGCAGTGCAAGATGGAGAGTATGTGTATGCTGTGCGATGATTCAGTTTACCGATCCTTTACTATTACCGATGCAGAAATATTCGTCTGTGACTTTCACAGGGAACAAGCATGGATACGTTGGACGACAGCCATCAAGAACAACGTCACATCGTGTCAATATGAAGTTCTACGGATTCTAAACGTAAATATCTTTACTGAAAAATGTGGACATGTTATACATATTCTATTAGTAGAGCTTATAAATAGAAGCCACGTCTCAATGTTCCATTCAAGATAAAAGACATATATACAATTTTATATGCTCCAAACGTCAAGTCATATCTAGGCTTGATGAGTGACATGCGTATGCTCATTGTGACTAGTAAGAAGCCACGGTTATATGCTTTTCTGACGATGCTTTGTTAAACTGATTAGAACCATGATCAATTATCTTGGCTAGAGGACTATATTAATACATGATTGTCCTTGCACAAAGTTGGTCTGACACACACGTGCACGTGCCTTTGCACATGCAGCCATGCATGCGCGCACACACACACACGCACGCACACACACGCATGCACGCACGCACGCACGCATGTACACACACGCGCGCGCGCAAATATCATTCATGTGAATATCGGCCGTGCCGTCAGAGTGTGTGCTTGACTCGCTAACTATAATCCGCTATTTGAGATTGGGGTGCGCTATTCTCTATCTGGATTGTTCTGACTATTAATACGTGCGACCAGCAAATGGTCAGTTTTAATTTGTCAGTCGAGCGTGTTGCTAAACAGAGTCCAGACAAAATTCGCGAGTATTTAAACAAAGCCAGGCTTGTACCCTCTTAACTTTAATTAATACGTAGGCGATGATATGGCTTGAAGGTTGGTTAAAGCCTGACAAAATGTGTGAGTATTTAAACAAAGCCAGGGTTGTACCCTCTTAACTTTAATTAATACGTAGGCGATGATATGGCTTGAAGGTTGGTTAAAGCCTGATGTCCGCTACGTGTTGTAGTCAAAGTCTGAATAGCCTGAGCCGTCAGTGCAGGGCTCCTTTTATACTTTTTTGGGGGAGCCGTGTGGCCCTATTGACGCATTTGATTGGTTGAAATGACGTTGTTAATGGAGATCTCAATTCTGATTGGATGAGATTTCCTAGACAATGGGCAGCCGCTAGCGGTTCTGGGACCGCTAGTATTGGTGGCTTTAGAGCCATCAGGCTGCCAGGTTTTTTCATCTTAAAGTTGTGTTATGAAGTTTCCATTAAACAGGCAATTTCAGGTTTGATAAGGATACTTATTTGATTCAGACTTTGTGATGTTTCCCTCCATTTTGGAGCTCTTCAGTGGGCTTACAAATGGCTGGTGTGTGGCTCTAATGGGGGGTGGGGGGTGCGGTTTGGTTTAATAAGACACCAACAGATAATATTTAGAATGATCTGGTCTATATTTTTTAAAAGTTAATGTATTTATTCTGTTGTTATTGTTTAGTTTCTTGAAGATGCACTTATATTAGGCTAGTGTGTGCATGCGCTACGCGATGGTAATAGTGAACGCATGGCTATGGAAATGGTTGTGGTGAAACGATGGTGGAGACGGTGATGCTGGTGAGATGTAATGAGTCAGACACAAGATCGATGGTGGAGCGCTAAAGTACTCTTTTTGCAGAGGAATCGTATGAATTCTGTATTATGGTTTATGTTTAAGTAAATAAGCGTAACTGACTGTTGTATCTTTTAAACTATGTTACGAATTTTTAACAGTTTTGTACTTCTGTTATTTCTTTCTTACATTAAAGAATACTATACGTTAGAGTCTTGTTTCTGTTCTCTTTTCAAACAAATATATGCCTTGTTTAGGTGATAATGTCCCGTTAATTCTTATAGTCACAGTGTGTCACTTGAAGAACGGGGAATTTCTAGAAAGTTACTTCTCTGGCGCGTGTGAGTCTATAGTTGCTGGAATTTGTGTCTGTTAATGGCACATGTGGTTTCACGGGCTGCACTGTACTAAAAGTGTACTTGTGTCTGGTATTGGCACATGTGGTCTCACGGGCTGCACTGTACTAAAAGTGTACTTGTGTCTGGTATTGGCACATGTGGTCTCACGGGCTGCCCTGTACTAAAAGTGTACTTGTGTCTGGTATTGGCACATGTGGTCTCACGGGCTGCACTGTACTAAAAGTGTACTCGTTCCTTTGGGCAGATGTGGTTATCTTACTCCCTCCAGGAGCAAGCATCGGAATTTGAGAATTTAGAACAGTACAGCTCAGGAATGTTTATGAAGCTTAAAAATTATGTTATTAATGTTTATTGAATCATTTCATGATAGCGCACTGGTGGCGTGCTTTCGGAAGATTTATGAAAAACTCACTGTTGGTTGGATATCCGATTGTTCTCGTCTGTGGACAAACTTGTGTTCCCGTGTTGTTTGTGCTGAAGCAGTTTATGATTGTTAACCATTACAGAAATATGTTAAAACAACGCGGAAAAATAAAAACTAGCGACTTTTCAACGCTGCTCACTGGCAACAAAGCGCCACGTGGTCAAAATACTACGTTTCAATAAATTTTCATTGATAAATGTAGTATGGTAATGGATTATCTTACTATCAAAATTTATATATGTCTGGGTAAACACTTGCCTATATTCCCAAATTCACAGATCTGAGTGCAAATTTTTTGCATTTTCACACACCTGTACATGTGTTCCTGCATTATAGTTGTTTCCTGTCAAGAGTTGTGCATAAGGATGCAAATTGTCCATGTTTCGGCCCAGAGTTTTCAGATTTCCAACTTAAATTTTAAACAGTAGCTAGTAAAATGTTCATATTTCCATTGAAAAATTAATTTTGAGCCCATATATTTACATATTAAAAGTCAAAATACACATAGTTTTGGGTAAATATTTGCTTTTAATCCCAAGGTCACCGATTTCAGTACGAAATCTTTGAATTTTCACATATTAGGGTTATTTTGCATTTTACATGCACATATTCTTGTTTCCTGTTACACTTACATTTTAAACACTGGCGTACATTTGATGAAATGTTCTATTAAAAATTTAGAGTTTTGAGCCCAGATATGCATGTTAACTGTCAAAATTTATATATTTCTCTGTAAACCTTTGCTTTTAGCACAATATTCAAAAATTCAGGACACAATCTTTCATTTCAACATCAATTTCTGCATTTAAGTAAAATTGTCATGACTCCAGCCAGAATGTGTGTTTGGAACCTAATTTTAAATATTTCTGATTTAAATTCTGATATCACAGGCTTATTATGCCCATTGTGCCTCTTGATTCCAAAGTCTACTTTGATCTCTGGCAGTCTGGGTGTCATTTCTCAAGATCATACCATGAAAATTCATATTCTATATGGACTGGTATATTGAAATTGTAGACTGACCATACAACCTTGACAACTCACTGAGACCATCCTTAAAGTTCTTATCTATTCATAAAAAATACATATCCTAGTTAAATTTAGGACTATTTGCTACTTTATGGACACTAACTAACTAACTAACTAACTAACTAGGACGCTAGCTGCCAGTTTAGATAGATATTATTTAAAACTTACCTGTATAGCCACCAGTGAAAAACTAAAATAAATTAGAATAATTAGACAAATGCAGCTAAATACCATTTATGTTATTCTGGCGGGAACCAATTAGTGACGCACCTGGACCTATCTGCTCTGAAGTCACTAATTGGCTCCGCGTTAAGCGCTCTTGGATTTAGTAAATGCTTTTTCCCAAATAATCCTGATTCATTTCCTTTTTTCACTGATGGTAGATTATTTAATATTGTATGAAATTACAAATAAACATCAAAATTTCCCTTTTCCCTTCTTTTAAGGAAAAATAAAATGAACATAGCCTAAGTTCCCTTCCTTTAATTTAATACGGTTTTGGAAATTTCAAATACTTTATCAAAAGTATTTAAATGGAAATAGTTGTGATTTGAAATCATTAAATGCAAATGCTTAAAATAAAGTATTTAAATGCAAATGTATTTGCATTGGCCCCATGTCTTACTTCACGTAACCGACACGCGAACGAAACGATCATTCGCGCCAAATTTTGAGGGCTGTTTGTAGTAGTCGAGGTTGGTAAAAGTTAATTTTTTCTTAGTCCATGTCAATTTACTGGTTATGAGATGATTAGTTAGCAAAAATTATCACTGGAATGACTGGCTTGCTTATCAATTTATTCATTTCACTGGTAAATGATCTAAAATATTACCTTCTTTCTCAAGACCGCTGCAGATGTCATTTAAAATTCTTTTAATTTTCTCATACAAAGTGCCCACGTATGCAGACCAGATTATTTTGATTGGCACATGGCGGCCATGTTTTTTGACAGATCAACTTCCCTTGAACAATCTTTAACGGCACTTAGCGTCTAATCATATCTCTCAAACTTTGGGAGCGGTTCTGGAGGTCGTTTTGGGGAAAACTAGGTCATCCAAGATGGCCACCAAACCAGTTGGTCAATCAAGTCTTTTTGAACAAATTGGCTTACGTCTTTCCCTAGATGATGTTTCATGAGTTTTGAATCGATTCCCCAAGCGGTTTCAGAGATTTTTAGAGACATTTCTTAAAATTAACCAAAATCCAAGATCGTCACTGGCCAAATTGGCCGATCAGCTTTATTTGAACAAACTTGGATCTCTATGCGCTAAGGATGCTTCCTGCCAAATATAATTGAAATCGGCCCAGTGGTTCTTGAGAATAAGTCATTTAAAGGAAAAGTTGAAGGACCACGGACGGTCGCCACAGCATAAGCTCACTTGGCCTTTCAGGCCAGGTGAGCTAAAAACAATTTCGACCTCCATTGTTTCCATTGAACAAACTTTAATGGCCCTTAGTCCCTAATCATATCTCCCAAATTTCGGCCTGGTCCCTTCAGGGGTTCTGGAGAAGTCGTTTTCACTAAAACTAGGTCATCCAAGATGCCCGCTGAAGCATTTGGCCAGTCAAGTTACCGTGAACAAACTTGGTCCAGCTCTTGCCCTAGATGATATTTCATGAGTTTTGAATCGATCCCACAAGTGCTTTCAGAGAAGATTTTTAAAGACATTTCTAAAGATCAGCCCAAATCCAAGATGGATGCTGGCCAAATTGGCCGATCTGCTTCGTTTGAACAAACTTGGATCCCTATACCATAAGGATGCTTCCTGCCAAATATAATTGAAATCAGCCAAGCAGTTCTCGATAAGAAATCGTTTAAAGGAAAAGTTGACGGACACACGACGGACGGTCGCCACAGCATAAGCTCAACTTGGCCTCACTTGACCTTTCAGGCCAGGTGGGCTAAAAATAGGACAAATGGGCTCATTTTGGACAGAACTGAAATTAAAAGTTAATGAAATTTCAGCAACATTGATTACAAAATGTACACCAGTTTTTCTTCTTGCCTAACTGTACTTGAACTTTGACATGTATCGTGTGTTTTCAGGTGTAGCATATTGAATCACAATAAATGTACTTCTGCAATTCGGCAAACATGCTTCAGTCGTGATGGATCCATTCTGCTCGCCATCGCGGATGACAGCACAATATGGAGATGGGATCTTGTCAAGTGATTAATTATCTCCTCTGCCACATCATCTTATGGTAGGTCAGAACTCCAGATTTTAAATTCATTATCTCACATTTTCACAAAGTTGAAAAAAGATTTTGGGTGGAATAATGTCGGCGTTGGCGTCCACTGTGGTTAAGGATTTTTAAAATGACATTGCACCCTTAAGGGTTCATCCGATTTTTTTAAAACTTCACAGATGTGTTCTATACGATGCTTAGGAATAGCTTACATCAAAATTATATCGATTTTTGAAATTTTTCTTTATTTTTTTCAAGTTTTAACTTTGAATAATTTTTGTGTCCAGCTTAATGTTAATCCTATGGTTAAGGGTTTTTTTAATGACATTTGCTGCATTGCACCCACAAGGGGTCATCAGATTTTTTTTTAAACTTCACATATGTGTTCTATACCAAGCTTAGGACTTGTCCATATGAAAAAGAAATTGATTTTCAAATTTAAAAAAAAAAAATTCTTTAATTATTTTAGGCTTGTTTTGTATTCCAATAATTTCTTGGTTAAGCTTTTTTAAATGACATTTGCGCCCACAAGGGGTCATCAGCTTTGTATAAAACTTCACAGATGTGTTCTATACGATGCTTAAGACTTGTCCAAATAAAAAATGTATTGATTTTCAAATTCTCTCCATATTTCTTCGGCATTTGAACTTTGATAATTTTATGGCTGTTTTGCATCCTCGTTATATGTATTATGCTGTGGTTAAGGACTTTTCAAATGACAATTTAATCAGCAAAGACTTGCTTTTGAAACTTGAAACATTGGGGATGATTATACATATGGGCAAGGATGTGCATGAAGGTTGGAATTTTGTTCTGACCCCCCCCCCCACCCCCACCCCCTGGGCTGGCTGGGCCCAAGGGTCAAAAGATAAAAATTGGCCTCCTCCTAGACCATTTCAGATAAAAACTTGAAACTTTGGGGATGATTGCACATATGGCCAGGGCTATGCATGACACTTTTGGAATTTTGGTATGACCCCTGGCCCCTGGGGGTGGGGAATGTGGGTAAAAAAAAAAAAATTTCAAATCTTGTCATGTCGCATATCTTTTTCAAGCCAATGCTAAGTAGTCTACAGCACAAGGAATTATTTTGATCTCGGGTCAAACTGAGGATAGGGGGTGGTGTCAAAAGGTCAAAAGTGGGCACCAATCGATTGTAATGCAACTCCTACACCATTTCAGATAGAAACTTGTAACTTTCGTTAAGATTACACATATGGACGGGAATGTTATGACCACCACCACCCCCCCCCCCAGGGGGTGGGGACTGTGGGTAAAAAATTAAATTTATCCAAAGGTGGTCATGTCACATGATTTTCAAGCCAATGATGAGTAGACTACAGTACAAGGAATTATTTTGATCTTGGGTCAAACTGAGGGTAGGGGCGGGTTCAAAAGTGGGCACTAATCGATTGTAATAAATTCCTCCTCGTGCAATCATCCCCAAAGTTTCAAGTTTCAAGAAAATATTTTTTTTCCAAAATGTGCCTGAAAAATTTTTGCCCAAAAATACCATTAAAAAAAAATTTCTATTTTTTCCTTCAAAATTATGACCAGGCACATCTTTTGGGGGTCAAAATACCCGACATTTTTTTTGCCAGAAATGAACTCAAAGTGACAAATGGAGAGAAAAAAAATGTTCACATTTTTTTTTTAAATGCCTGCCAAAGTGACTTGCTCCGATCGACTTGAAATTTGGTGATGTTATGGGTCCTATAGCGACTTGATTTCGTCTCAATTTTGAAGAGGGTTTGAATTGCAACCACACCTAAAATCTTTGCTAGATAAGCACCAGAGTCTTGGGCAGACTGGGTCCTGCGGCAACTTAAAAATGCGAGATATTTGATATCTTCTGATACCTCTTGTTTTTCTTGAGTCCTACACACCGTGGTGAATGGCTCTGGCATCCAGTTTGAGAATTAGGTAAATATTCAAGTTATTCACAATGCACAGATGGCTCAATATGCACAAACCCAAGGCTTTAGTTTTGTCTTGTGGTTAAATATCTAGTAGAGCTGTTGAATATATTAAAATGACTGTAACCATTTAATGGTCAAGATGTCAAAATTTTAAATTTTCAAATTAAATTAATAGATGAACACTAGACAGCAACATCGTCCACCAAAATTGTTGAAAAATGTACATCAGTTTCTTTGCTATTGACATGGTAAAAGATAGAATATTGACATCAGTGTGGTAAGGGTTAAATACCAAATATTTCGACCTCTAAATTGATTATAGAAGTTACATTTATGTTTTTGGAAAGGTTACATTGTGTTAATTCATTTTGTAGCAAGTACTATAGGGGGGGGGGGGGGGGGGTCTGGCAGTCTCCTTTAAGAGGTCAGTAACCAATAGGAGCTTTAGTAATGTTTTTTGAGTTATAGGTGTCTAAGGCTGTGTTCTCATTAAGAGACTTAACCAGCAGTGTAATGCTATACTGAGATATGGTGTTCTCATTAAGAGACTTAACCAGCGTAATGCCATACTGAGGTATGGTGTTCTCATTAAGAGACTTAACCAGCGTAATGCCATACTGAGATATGGTGTTCTCATTAAGAGACTTAACCAGCGTAATACCATACTGAGATATGGTGTTCTCATTAAGAGACTTAATCAGTGTAATGCCATACTGAGGTATGGTGTTCTCATTAAGAGACTTAACCAGCAGTGTAATGCCATACTGAGATATGGTGTTCTCATTAAGAGACTTAACCAGCGTAATGCCATACTGAGATATGGCATTCTCATTAAGAGACTTGACCAGCGTAATGGCATACTGAGATATGGCATTATTCCCGATTAACTCTCCAGTGAGAACACGGCCTAAGATGATATAAAATGTATCTTTGTTCTGTTCACAGTCCAATGATTGGCCTTATCCAGCATGGATACTCAAGTACTGATGGCAACAACAACAACAGAATATTGCTCCTATAGTTTCCAGTCTGTTCAGGCCTGGAATGTTGCATTGAGCATTGCCTCTATTGTCGACGGAAAGACGGGTTAAATGTAGAATTTTTAACAAATCAGGCTATGTTTTATAATGAAAATATTAAACTTTGTCTTACGGCAATGTGTTGGTGTTTGTTCTAGAATTGTTTTAATTTAATTCAAATTTAGTTGATGGTGATCAACACTCCATAGTTGATGGGTGATCAGTTCATGTCAATGATTTCCATTCCAGAGAGTTTAAGCAGCATTGTCTTCAAAACGTACACAAAACCTTCATCTACAGACTGTAACAATGACCATTGACCTTTGTGTGATATAAGGGGTAAGACATTCCCGATGATTCCTGTACTCACTTCACTGTTTTGCTAATAGAGATAGCCATTTCTAGCTATGCCCCGCCCATTTCTAGCTATGTTCCGCCGATTTCTAGCTACACCCACCCATTTCTAGCTATGCCCTGCCTATTTCTAGCTATACCCCACCCATTTCTAGCTATACCCCACCCATTTCTAGCTATGCCCTGCCCATTTCTAGCTATGCCGCACACATATCTAGCTATGCCCCATCCATTTCTAGCTATGCTCCAACAAATTCTAGCTATGCCCCATCCATTTCTAGCTATGCCCCATCCATTTCTAGCTATTCCCCTCCTATTTATAGCCATGCCCCTCCAATTTCTAGGTACACCCCTCCATTTCTAGCCATGCCCCAATTTCTAGCTATACCCTGATAATTTTCTAACTATGCCCCGACAACTTCTAGCTATGTCCCGCCCATTTCTAGCTATGCCCCATCCATTTCTAGCTATGCCCCATCCATTTCTAACTATGCCCCGACAATTTCTAGCTATGCCCCGTCCATTTCTATCTATGCCCCGTCCATTTCTAGCTATGCCCCGTCCATTTCTAGCTATGCCCCGTCCATTTCTAGCTATGCCCCGTCCATTTCTCGCTATGCCCCGTCCATTTCTAGCTATGCCCCGTCCATTTCTAGCTATGCCCCGTCCATTTTTAGCTATGCCCCGTCCATTTCTAGCTATGCCCCGTCCATTTCTAGCTATGCCCCGTCCATTTTTAGCTATGCCCCGTCCATTTCTAGCTATGCCCCGTCCATTTCTAGCTATGCCCCGTCCATTTCTAGCTATGCCCCGTCCATTTCTAGCTATGCCCCGTCCATTTCTAGCTATGCCCCGTCCATTTCTAGCTATGTCCCGTCCATTTCTAGCTTTGCCCCAACAATTTGACTTTGCCTGTAACTTTCCTTTAATAGGGAAACCCAGCTATTTCATGTCATCGATGACCATTAAGAAAGTAGAATGTCAAATCCAACTCTACCTTAAGGAGCAAACATCTCTACATTAAGAAGCAAACATCTCTACCTTAAGGAGCAAACATCTCTATAGCAAGGAGCAAACATCTCTACCTTAAGGAGCAAACATCTCTACAGTAAGGAGCAAACATCTCTACCTTAAGGAGCAAACATCTCTACAGCAAGGAGCAAACCTCTCTACCTTAAGAAGCAAACATCTCTACCTTAAGGAGCAAACGTCTCAACCTTAAGGAGCAAACATCTCTAACTTAAGGAGCAAACATCTCTACAGTAAGGAGCAAACATCTCTACCTTAAGGAGCAAACATCTCTACAGTAAGGAGCAAACATCTCTACCTTAACGAGCAACCATCTCTACCTTAAGGAGCAAACATCTCTACCTTAAGGAGCAAGCATCTCTACCTTAAGGAGCAAACATCTCTACCTTAAGGAGCAAACATCTCTATCTTAAGGAGCAAACATCTCTACAGCAAGGAGCAAACATCTCTACCTTAAGGAGCAAACATCTCTACCTTAAGGAGCAAGCATCTCTACCTTAAGGAGCAAACATCTCTACCTTAAGGAGCAAACTTCTCTACCTTAAGGAGCAAACATCTCTATCTTAAGGAGCAAACATCTCTACCTTAAGGAGCAAACATCTCTACAGTAAGGAGCAAACATCTCTACCTTAAGGAGCAAACATCTCTACAGCAAGGAGCAAACATCTCTACCTTAAGAAGCAAACATCTCTACCTTAAGGAGCAAACGTCTCAACCTTAAGGAGTAAACATCTCTACAGTAAGGAGCAAACATCTCTACCTTAAGGAGCAAACATCTCTACAGTAAGGAGCAAACATCTCTACCTTAACGAGCAACCATCTCTACCTTAAGGAGCAAACATCTCTACCTTAATGAGCAAGCATCTCTACCTTAAGGAGCAAACATCTCTACCTTAAGGAGCAAACATATCTACCTTAAGGAGCAAACATCTCTACCTTAAGGAGCAAACATCTCTACCTTAAGGAGCAAACATCTCTATCTTAAGGAGCAAACATCTCTACCTTAAGGAGCAAACATCTATACAGTAAGGAGCAAACATCTCTACCTTAAGGAGCAAACATCTCTACAGCAAGGAGCAAACATCTCTACCTTAAGAAGCAAACATCTCTACCTTAAGGAGCAAACGTCTCTAACTTAAGGAGCAAACATCTCTACAGTAAGGAGCAAACATCTCTACCTTAAGGAGCAAACATCTCTACAGTAAGGAGCAAACATCTCTACCTTAACGAGCAACCATCTCTATCTTAAGGAGCAAACATCTCTACAGCAAGGAGCAAACATCTCTACCTTAAGGAGCAAGCATCTCTACCTTAAGGAGCAAACATCTCTACCTTAAGGAGCAAACATCTCTACCTTAAGGAGCAAACATCTCTACCTTAAGGAGCAAACATCTCTACCTTAAGGAGCAAACATCTCTACAGCAAGGAGCAAACATCTCTACCTTAAGGAGCAAACATCTATACCTTAAGGAGCAAACATCTCTACCTTAAGGAGCAAACATTTCTACAGTAAGGAGCAAACATCTCTACAGCAAGGAGCAAACATCTCTACAGCAAGGAGCAAACATCTCTACAGCAAGGAGCAAACATCTCTACAGCAAGGAGCAAACATCTCTATCGTAAGGAGCAAACATCTCTACAGTAAGGAACAAACATCTCTACCTTAAGGAGCAAACATCTCTACAGCAAGGAGCAAACATCTCTACCTTAAGGAGAAAACATCTCTACCTTATGGAGCAAACATCTCTACAGTAAGGAGCAAACATCTCTACCTTAAGGAGCAAACATCTCTACGGTAAGGAGCAAACATCTCTATGGTAAGGAGCAAACATCTCTATCTTAAGGAGCAAACATCTCTATCTTAAGGAGAAAACATCTACCTTAAGGAGCAAACATCTCTACCTTAAGGAGCAAACATTTCTACCTTAAGGAGCAAACATCTACAGCAAGGAGCAAACATCTCTACAGCAAGGAGCAAACATCTCTACCTTAAGGAGCAAACATCTCTACCTTAAGGAGCAAACATCTCTACCTTAAGGAGCAAACATCTCTATCTTAAGGAGCAAACATCTCTATGGTAATGAGCAAACATCTCAACGGTAAGGAGCAAACATCTCTACAGTAAGGAGCAAACATCTCTACCTTAAGGAGAAAACATCTCTATCTTAAGGAGCAAACATCTCTACCTTTGGTTTAAATGCCAATGGTCCAGGTGAGTGGTACATGCCCTTGGGCCTCTTGTTGGAGAAACCTTTGGGACTGTAGGTAGTGATGATTAATTCAGAATCGAGTGGAGTGTGGACTTATGAATGGAATGGAGATTTAAGTCTGAGGAGAGCACGGAACCCCACCATTATGTGACCTTAAGGGAGCCAGAACACCTCCACCCCTCCCCATCTTGTGACCCTAGGAGAGCTAGGAGCCACATGATTTGGTGACCATAGGGGAGTCCGAGTCCTACCACTTTGTGACCCTATGGAAAATGGATCATCTTGATCATAGGGAGACAAAAGCCCATCATGACACGAGGGAAACACCCATCTCGTGCCCCAAGGTGAGAATGCCCCCACCATCATGTCACCACAGACTGATGACTTTGGTTTTCACCTAGTGTGTGTGCGTGCGTGTGCACACACACCAAGTGAAAACCCAAGTCAGCGGTTTGTCATGACACACGCACATGTGTACAGGTCTCTGTATAGTTGTGTGTCACTGTGAATATGTACAAAAGCAACATAAACATCTCTGTTGAATTTTGTTTATTTAATAGCTGAAGCTAGAACCAAGCCACTATAACAAATAAACATGCATAATTTAATCCATTCAATAGAAAGGGCCTTGTAGAAGTTCTAATAAAATCTCAACTATTATTTTGATTATCTCTACAACATAACAATCGTTACTGATCATGGTAACTATTGTGACGCAGTTGTGAACCAATCCTCACAGCATGTGCACAGTACAGGCTGCTGTGTATTACGAGTGGATAAATACCTATATCGCTCACCCAGATCTGTAATATCTGAAGAAAGATTGCAATCTTAATCAAAAGCCTGCAAACTACAGGTTTATAGCAAAGGATTTGTTAAAATTAGCCAAGTAGACGTTTTTAACCTTTTAATGGTCATAACTGTGGTCTTGAGGAATATCCATCTGAAAGCCAAGAGATTATTAAAAATTTTTTTTAACTGGAATGATTGGCTCTAGATTTCCAAAAATAGTCTTCTCTTGACCTGCAAATGGACATTAGATAACCAGATATTTCTACTTGACCAAATATGACCACTAAAGGGTTAAAGAATTTCCAAAAATTAAAAAAAAATTACAAAATCAACACCAAAAAAAAGAGCAATCAATTTATATATAGAAATTCCCGTTTCCAGAGCACCCACTCATCATATGACATCATAATGAACTGCGTGATGTGTACAATGACATCATAATGAATGACGTCATGAATGACATCGATAAGTACGTCACGAACGCATATTTGAAGACGGTCTATGCGTTGTTGTACAAATTGTTTGCTTTTACTATTTAATAAATATTCTGTTGAATATTTTGAAACTAATTTGACTGGGCAGCAACAGCACCCACTCAAATTAGTTACAAAATATTCAACAGCTTCCCTGTATAGTTTTCAGGAAACAGATAGCTAGGGTATTCGGGGATCGATCAATCCCAACACGGCGAGGTGTGGGTGGAGCTTAGCTAGTGATGGGCGGGGCATAGCTAACATGGTATGGTCCATTGCGAAGCCGACCAGTCTAGGGTCATTCCAGCTAGGTTTGATTAAAACCTGCATAGCACTTAAAAAGTTTAATCTTTTAACTAGTAAAAACATTATAAGCTAAATTCACACCCGACGTTTGTCCTCGAGTGGAAGACCAAAGTCGGATGTCTGTCACTGGGAAAATGCAAGTCAAATTTTCAAAAATAGTCATCTCTTGGCCTACAAATCTACGACAACACCATCTTCCACCAAATTTGTTGAAAAATGAGCACCAGTTCATCTTTTAATTTAATTTAAAAATTTTAAATTCTGACATCAGAGTGGTAAGGGTTAACTGACTGCCTGCTGAAGTTATGCAGACTACATTTTCCATCAGGTTTAACTCTGGATATGCTGAATATTTTGAAAACAATTTGACTGAATGTTGTTGGTGGCCTATCTTTCAGTCAACTGGTTTTCAAAATAATCAGCATGTCCAGAGTTCTTGGCTTGACGCAGTCAGCCAGCTAATTAGCTTGTATACAGTGAATTGACTTGTATATTTTCTTTTATCATGTTCTTCAAATAAAATACTTACAGTAGTCTAATCTCATCCATCTCGACATGTAGAGAAAAGCTCAACTTTTTAACACTCAAATCGGCCAAATACGGCTTCTGCAGTGGCCTTGAGAAATGTCCATTTGCAGACCAAGAGATTTTTTCTTTTGAAATTTAGCAATGGAATAACTAATAGTTATTCCAGTGGTAATTTTCTAAAATACTCTTCTCTTGGTCTGCAAATGGACATTTTAAATGAAAAAAAATGAAATTTTCTTGAACAAATTTAAATGTTAAAGGGTAAATAAGAATGGTAATATATAAATGAATTTCCTCTTTGAACCTTCAAAGCTAACCTTTTTTGGTTTCCTTTTTTTTTTAAATTTCAAGCTAACCTAACACAGGTAAGATGTTGAATATTTTGAAAGTAATCTAACAGGAATCTGAATATTTATAGATAGAATATTTATAAAATTGTAAATTAGTTTCCAAAGTCAGACTTGGGATGAAAGGGTTAACAATATTGCACCTGTTTATATACATGTTAACCCACACAGACCCGAAACAACAGGCTCTGTTGAATATTTTGAAACTAATCTTTCTGGTAGCTGTTGCAAGGCTAAGTGTACGAAAAAAATTTCATTAATAAATCTATAATTTATTTAACATTCAAAATCCTTTGAAACTAATTTCACTGAGAGCTGTTGACAATTTCAAAATATCCAATGACTTATCTGCATATTTTTACCTTGAAATTTAAATTGAGATTTCAGATCTCAACATTTCAAATCGGTTCCAACACGGAAAAATGTGAGTGGAGATTAGCGAGTCACTGTTGTAACATCTCATTGCATAGTACTCACAAGATTATATTTATACAAGAAGTCATGGCATTACAGTACATTGGCATTGATAGGGAACCGAACCCACAACCCGCGAAAGCACCAAGCATCATAGCCCACAAATGCCTGCACCACATCAATGCCGCAAGACTTTCGTCGGCTGTGGGTTTAATTCCCTATCAACACAAAATTACGAGATTCATGAGATTTGTGAGAACATGTGGCTTGCCACAGCTAAATAATTATATACATGCATACCAAGATTTGTGAGATAAATAAAAAAAACCATTCATGGCCAAAACTGGCTTCTGTAGTTCTCTTGTGAAATATCCTTTTGCAAGACAAGATAAGACAATTTTTGAAAATTTACCACTGGAATGACTGGCTCGGTTACCGAGCCAGTCATTCCAGTGGTAAATTTTCAAAAATAGTCTTCTCTTGGCCTGCAAAAAGATATTTAATGAACAATATTTTGATATTTTAAACCAAATTGAGCCATTAGAGGGCTAGACGCATCATTTGATGACTTTGTACAAAGCATACAGTGATATTGCATCCTGTACACAAACATGTGACAGTGACAATGCTGGTGTATGATGCCAGTTGCCGGTCAAGACGGTGAGAAAATATGTGATGCAGCAACTCTATACGGCGCGATGATATTTGGCGCTGCAATGTACGAGTACTAGAATCAACCCGGCATGAGAGTCTAATGGAGGAGGCCAGTTTCTCAGTCAATAATATGGCGTAACAATCAGATATGTGACATATAAGATGACGTCATAATCAAATGTCATAGATGACGTAGCTAAGTTCATCACGAAAGATTAATTGATGACAGACTAGGTCTTGTTGTACAAATTATAAGTCTTTACTATTTAATAAACATTCTGTTCAATATTTTGAAACTAATTTGACTGAGCGCTGTTGCTGCTATAGGCAGCACCCAATCAAATTAGTTTCAAAATATTCAACAGCTTACCTGTATAGTTTTCTGGAAATTGATAGTCAGGGAGTTCAAGGGTTGATCGATCCCAACACAAGTGTGAGTGAAGATTAGCTAAAGATGGACGGGTGGGTGGGGGGGGGGTGTAGCAAAAAATGACAATAAAGCATAAATCTACTATGGGCTTTCGATTGGGATGGTGTTGTCAACACTAGTGTCGGGGTGAATTCATTTGCGCGTGTTTAGCAGAGTTTATTAGCAATTGTGATAATGCAGTTTCTGGGCCTTTTGACACAGTAAAGGCCCATAACGTGCGTTATCAGGGTCATTGGTGGGCCATGATTATGGCGTCATAATTGAACAAAATGTGACGTTGCAACAAGAGTGGTGCAGAACTCGTGCAAACAAATTTTCACAAAAACGTCATAATCATACCATGGCAACAACCCAACACTAGTATTATAACACTAGCCCAATCAAAAGAGCCCTATGATGAGTTATTTCTTTTAAACCTTTAACAGAAAAATCCCTGAAAAAGTAAATTCTTTAAGATGCATGGCATATTCTGTTGAGTAGTTTGATGTTAATATCACTACAATAGCAACAGCTTCCAGTTGTATTAATATCAATACAACAGCAACAGGTTCCAGTCGTATTAATATCAATACAACAGCAACAGCTTCCAGTCATATTAATATCACTACAACAGCAACAGCTTCCAGTCGTATTAATATCACTACAACTGCAACAGCCTCCAGTCGTATTAATATCACTACAACAGAGGACAGCAACAGCTTCCAGTCGTATTACTATCACTGCAACAACAACAGCTTCCAGTCGTATTGATTTCAAAGAGCAACAGCTTCCAGGTGTATCAATTTCAAAGAGCAACAGCTTCCAGGCGTATTAATTTCAAAGAGCAACAGCTTCCAGGCGTATTAATTTCAAAGAGCAACAGCTTCCAGGCGTATTAATTTCAAAGAGCAACAGCTTCCAGGCGTATCAATTTCAAAGAGCAACAGCTTCCTGGCGTATTAATTTCAAAGAGCAACAGCTTCCAGGCATATTAATTTCAAAGAGCAACAGCTTCCAGGCATATCAATTTCAAAGAGCAACAGCTTCCAGGCGTATCAATTTCAAACAAAGCAACAGCTTTCCTGTATTAATTGTCTTCCACCCTTTAATGGTCAAGCCTGTCAAAACCATCCTCTGCAGTGGTCCTGGGAAATGTACATTTTGAAGACCAAGAGATCATTTTTTGAAAATTTACCACTTGAAGGACTGGCTCGGTAACCAAGACATTTAAAAAACATTTACCACTTGAATGACTGGCTTGATAATCGAGGTAATGGTAAATAAATGCTATGGGTAAATTTTCAAAAATGGTCTACTCTTGGCCTGCAAAATGGACATTTTCTAAGGAAAAATTGAAACTTTCTTGACCAAATATGACAATGAAAGGGTTAAATTGAGAGATTGGGAATTCATTGATGAAAGCGTTAAAGGTCAGGTAAATTGACCTTTCCACTGAACTGAGCGAATGTCCATATGCACGTCAAGAGAAGATAAAATTTGCAAACTTACCACTGGAATGACTGGCCCATTTATCAAGCCAGTCATTCCAACAATTAATTTTTAATTTGACTTGGCATGAAAATGGTCATTCTTCATTCAAAGACCGGCTCTTGATGGCCTGACTATTATGAGCGATGGTCGCCTAAGACATGCCTGATGGAGCATTGATTTGGTAAAGTGATTTTCAATATCGCACATCAAAATTAATTTATTTAAAAGCCACAGTCATACATGTGTTTGAAAATAAAATTGTTAAAATTGTATACTTTTAAAGGCATAAATTGTGTATCTCAATGGAATGAAACAAAATAAATCTTACCATATAATTTCATTTTGTATATTAAAATAATTGTTTTTAAGTTGTGAAACTTAATTAGTGATATGTCACTGTCTCTCTTGATAAGATTTATTTCATTTGTTTCATTATAATGATTGAATTGAGGTACACAATTTAAGCCTCTAAAAGAATACAATTTTAATAATTTTATTTTCAAGCATTTTGGTGTGAATTCCGGGCCTTTAACCGTTTCACCTACAAATCCCTGACAAATTTAATTCTTTATGAAATAACTTATTCAGTTGAATATTTTGAAATTAATCTGACTGGAAGCCAACAGCTTCCAGTGAAATTAATTACAAAATATTCACGTTTTTCCATACGGTTGCCTTGAAAATTAGGTATGGGGAATTCGTCATTGAAATGATTAACTGGGATTCAAAAATCCTCCGATTTATGTATAAATAATATGTAATAAACATCCTGCATTATCCACTTAAATTGTACAATATAAAAATTTCAATGCATATATACACCTGTGCAAAAGTTAAGCACCACCCTATTTTTACGCACATGCGAGGGTATATTCATGTGCTATGAAGAAAGCAATAGCATAAACATTTATGTACCCATCCATCTTAGTGCAAGAGGTAATAATGCAACTACAGGAATGCTGATTATGATGGTGGGGAAACACTGTATGTTT
Source organism: Chaetoderma sp. LZ-2023a (assembly GCA_034401795.1). Lineage (NCBI taxonomy): Eukaryota > Metazoa > Mollusca > Caudofoveata > Chaetodermatida > Chaetodermatidae > Chaetoderma > Chaetoderma sp. LZ-2023a. The sequence continues at coordinate 100,138,918 of CM067359.1, read as the reverse complement.
TTGTTTGAACTTGAAAACGAGGCCTGAATATGGTTACGTTGACACAACTGACAACTATTGCCCTACAGTTGACACACGTGGCTAGATTGTCATTAATGGTGTCTGAAAACGAAGTTTAACATCTGTGCACGAGTTTGAGACTGTCATTATTAATACCGGGTATATCCACCTTGTGCCTGGATGACGGCCTGGACTCGACGTCTCATGCTGGTCACCAACCGACTGATACGCCATTGTGGTATTCGTTGCCATTCAAGATGGAGTGCGTCTGTTAATTCCTGTAGGTTCTGCACAGGAGGATCCCTCCTTCTCACCATGTTTCCCAGAATGTCCCAGATATGCTCAATAGGGTTCATGTCAGGGCTCCTTGCTGGCCATGGTAGGGTTTCGATGGCATTCTGGCGGAGGTATTCATGCACAGCTCTAGCACGATGTGGTCGGGCGTTGTCATCCATGAATATAGGGTGGGTTCCAGGTGCATGATTTACAAAATGAGGGACCACAACTCTATCCAGTATGGAATCTTGATATCTTTGTCCATTTAGTGTTCCAGGTACAGTCAACAGATCCAGCTTACAATCAAATGAGATGCACCCCCATATCATAACGGAACCTCCACCAAATGGAACTTCTTCCATGATGTTACGTTGGTCGTACGCCGTGCGTCTGGACCTCCATACACGAGTTCGACCATCTGTGGCATGAAGCAGGAACCGACTTTCATCGGACCAGTGTACCCGTCTCCAGGATCTCATGTTCCAGTGTCTTCTTTCGTTGCACCACCTCAGACGCTCCTCTTTGTGGTGTGCAGTGAGGAGAGGACGTCTGACAGGTCTCCTAGCTTTCATGCCAGCAGCATACAGTCTCCTTTTGACGGTAGACATTGACACTCTATTGCACGTTTCCCATTGCTGGCTGAGCACTCTGCTGTTGGTGAATGGAGATCTCCTAACAAGGCGTACTAGGGCTCGATCATCACGGGCAGTAGTCTTCTTCGGTCTTCCAGATCTAGGCCTGTCCTTCACGTCGTTAGTTTGCCCATGTTTTGCAATCAAACGACTGATTACAGTATGGTTAATGTTCAGCTGTCTGCCAATCTCTCTGCATGACATACCAGTGGTATGCATGCCTATGATTTGCCATTTCACACGATCACTTAACCGTCGTCTTGCCATAGCGGTTCACAATCAAGAGCTAATTCTCTCTGTACAAATAAACCACGGTCATGAACACAAAATTCCTAATCTTGTCGCCTAAATCTGTATGTAATGTTCTACACCTCAAACTGGACTTTTACATAACTGAACACGTGTGCTGTTTCCCGCCACGCACGGACATCAAGCGGCGTGAAGTCATGCATGCATGTGCATTTCGTACTTGGAATTATGTCAGCTAACGCGGGGACAAAAAGTATGGCAGCCTAGTTGTACCATCATGTTTCTACGTTCTATTGTTTTTGCTGGTGCTTAACTTTTGCACAGGTGTATATAATAAATCAATAATTGCTAAATAACAACAACAATATTATTCAACATGTAAAAATATACATCTCTATATAACAATGGTGACAGGATAACCCTTTCACGTCTCAAATCCACCGAAAAATCTCATGTTAATTAAAAAACAATACAGTGTTGTGAGTATTTTGAAAGTAATTCGACTGGAAAATGTAATCACTTTCAAAATACTCACCAGAATATGTTTTACATCATAAAACAGTTGTTCTGTAGGGTTAAAAAGGTTTTTTTTAACCCTTTGATGGTCAAGATTTGTCACAAAATTCTAAATTTTTACTCTGTAAATGTCCATTTGCAAGCAAAGAGAATTCAATTTTTTTTAATTTACCACTAGAATAATGGACAGATCACTCCTGCGTGAGTAGTACCGTGGACAATGTCGCCCGTGTTCCCTGCAAGGGGTGTACGTACGTCAATGTCCATGGCCACGGTGCCAGAAGGAAAACCCAGCAGATAATCCTCTTCTTCCTGGCCAGAAAGATTAGACTCCAGGTTAGCAAAGAATGCTAACCCGGACTGGCCAGGAGAGGTACCATAGGAGGAACTGGTACCTGCAGGGTGCGGATAATCCTGGCCTGATAGGCAGGCAGGTTCCAGCGACACCTGACCACGAACAACCGGTGCGGCAAGCCTGCTACCAGTGTTTTTACCGTGGATTTCACCCTCTATTAGGGCCACCTCTGAATCATGGTCGAAAACTGATAGGTCCCTAAATAGCACCGATTCAGAGGCGGTGATTATCTGCTCCAGAGCAGATGAAGAGGACAACGAAAGATTTGGACCAGGAAGCATGCCACGAAGCAACTCTGGGACCAAATCTTTAATTGTCCTCTTCATCTCTCCCATCATCTCAATACGGAAGGCCTCCATATCCATAGCGGACGAGGCCTTCCTCTTACCCTTCTTACCAGAAGCCTTTTTCTTACTCTTCCTCTCCTCCTCTGGAGCCTTCTCCCTGGTCTGTAATGAGAGAAATTCAGACATTAGCTCCCCCCCCCCACCTTTTACAGATCTCACATTTAAGCAATGGCCCACATGGGCTGCACTGGGAGCATAAATGGGGGAAGAACTTGTCAAGGATAAATCTTCCACATGAAGGACAACCAGGCCTCTGAAACACAGCAGAGGACGAAGACAATGAGTATTACAGATATTGAATTAGAACACAACACGAAATAAACAAGGAGGAAGGGGCCATAAGACCCAAGCTAATAATGATAATAAATCAGCGTTGGACAAAACTTATAACTGATAGTAAGGCGCAAGGCTGATTATGACGTCATAACTTCAAAAACAAGAAGTTAAATCGATCCGAAACAAAACCTCCAGGTGTAAGGATGAATTGTAATCATACTCAGAACATCCTAACTAGACCGGATAGTGTATACAGACCATACAAACATCAGATAAACAATGATAAATGGCAGTAAGATTTTATAAATATTGTCAAATATAATTGAAATGCCTCATATCATAACTAGAGTACCTGAGTCTTTAGCATAGACAAACCATCTGATCTGATGAACCGGACGCTCCACCAACCTTATGACCTCTTAACTCTCTCCACCTTAGGGGGAAGGAAGTGGATCAAGAGGGCAAAGTGAGAAGACCTTCATCCGAGGCCTCCAACTCACTGGGAAAAGATATTTGGTTAGATAACCTAACAATGTTAGTAGGAAACATTCCTAGGTAGATACATGTGGACATAAACACAAAGAGAGATTAGTATTTCATAGTGCCATTTCGAAATAAACTAGTTATTTAAGGCGCTTATCATGATAAACGTGAGTCCCGGAAACACATTACACCGGGAAAAACTCGCTAAATTATAATAGAAGTCACCTGATGGATAGATCCTGGGCCCTCCTCTGACGAAGTAATCCTGTCTGCCATCTTAATCAGGGGTTCTAAACTTCTATTAACACTCAAAGAATTGTTTTTTGTGCTAGAGCTTTTCTCAAGTGTTTACAAGTCTTTTTGAGTGTTAATAGAAGTTTAGACCCTCTGCCAATAAATTAGCAAAGAGGAAGTACTAGTCGGCGCATGCGCGGTGGTGGGGCTGGCATCCGCCTGACTGTCATCTGACTCCCTGCCCAGTAGGGGCACCTAACTTTTTTAATCTGAGTGTTTTATTGAGTGAAAGCCGATATTTAGCTATATCAAAGAGTATTAGGGAGATAAGTATACTCTTGAAGTGAAAAGAAGCGTAGAAACACAGTGAAAACTGACCACAGTGATCACATGACACATAATGGAGGAATAGTTTTAGCTATGTCCCGCCCATCTTTAGCCAAGCTACAACAACACTTCACCCATGATCAATCCGTGAACTCCCTTACTATCAATTTTCCAGAAAACTATACAGGTAAGCCCTGGTAAGCTGTTGAATATTTTGAAATTAATTTGACTGGGTCCTGTTCTGCCTATGACTGCAACATCGCCCAGTCAAATTAGTTTCAAAACACTTAACAGCATAATAAGGAAAAATTAGTTACCTCTCCGTGATGTAGAAATTATTTGAGTGTAGCTTTCGTGACCATCTCGGTCACTTCTTCAGCACTAACTGATGGTGGTTTCCAGTGACCATCAGTTAGTGCTGAAGAAGTGACTGACATGGTCACGAAAGCTACACTCAAACAATTTCTACATCCCGGAGAGGTAACTAATTTTTCCTTATTATGAATCATCCTGGGATCGGGACCAACTTTTTTGGAAATATACTTAACAGCATGTTTATTAAATAGTGAAGACATACAATTCGTACAACACCTAGTCCGTCATAAATTAAGCATTCGTGACAAACTTAGCTATGTCATTTATGACGTAATTGATTATGAAGTCATCATATAGAGTCAAGTTCGACTCCTAACTATAGCTAGCTATAGCTAACTAGAATACCAGCCGAACTTCAAATGGTTAACTAGCTAGTCAACTATAGTCCACCGAGCACCCAACCTCGGGTCAGATGGTTCGTCCGATATTTGCATAAATTTCAAAATGGCGGACACCGATCGCTTGCCACGAATAAATGCATATAAAAGTTTAAATATTTCACTAAATAACTTAGGTTTGGTGAAATTATGCTTTCCCATTGTATATCAATGTTCCCAAGCCCATATTCCTTCTAACTTTATGCCACATGGACGCTTTTTGACGTCTTAGCGGACAAAAATAACCCGTTTTCGTAGGTCATCAAAACAGACGACAGAAAGGGTTAATGGAGACTGTACCCGGCTCCAAATTTTCTGCAATAGTAATTCAATAGGGGACCGGGTACCAACGAACTATAGTCGACTACGATCAGGTTCGACTGGACATAGCAACTGCGCATGATCAGTAAACTAGCAAACTGACTATAGTTAGTGAGTCGAACTTAACCTAGGTGACCTAGTTGACTGAGAAACTGGAATCTTCATTAAGGACACCTTACCCCTTTAATGGTCCAAAACGTGCTACTTGGGTAATGACCTAAACTCGTCCTATAAGCGGAAGCCGATACATAACGTGATTTATATTTTTTCTCGACGAAATTTTATGTCCAATTTTGATGAAAGGAACAATGTTATTAAACTATACGCAATATTTAGGTGGTCCCAATTAATAATTTCACTCCCGCGATGATGGATATAAGGTATACTTAACCACAGGCGTAGGATAGTAAGAATTTTTTGCATGAAATTGTGTTCTAATTTCGTGCTATTTTTCTATCATTTATTTCAACTTTTTCTAGAAATTCCAAGTCCCAGTTTTCGTGACTTGTTTATACTTTTGGGAATGTGGACATACGATTTAATTTATATAAAATCGATCGCGATGTTTCAAAGCAAAAATCGAGCAAGCCTACTGCAGTGACAGGACTAATAATGTTAATTTTTTGAAATTTTATCAAGAGAAAGCAAGTGATAAATTATCAAAAATAGCCTTATTTTGGCTTACAAATGGACAATAACAAATTTTGATTACCAAAGAGCTAGATGATCACTATGTTATTTTTGCATCAAACTCCCAAAATTGACCGTAAGTAATCCCTAACCTGTAAATATGTGATATTGCATAAAAAGCAGCTGATAGCGATTTTTAACCAGAATATATTGTGAATTCGATATCCGCTAATGGACCTTTTCACTTTTAGCTATGCCCCGCCCATCTCTGTCTAAGCTCCACCCACACCTCGCTCATGTTGGGATCGATCGATCTCTGAACTCCCTAACTATCAATTTCCAGTAAACTATACAGCTAAGCTGTTGAATATTTTGAAACTAATTTGACTGGGTGCGGTTGCTGCCATAGCCCAGTCAAATTAGTTTCAAATATTCAACAGCATGTTTCTTTAATAGCAAAAACATATAATTCATACGTGTCAAACTATTAAGCATCAAATGCGGGGAAAATAGAATCATTTATGATGTAATGATTATGACATCAGCATACATATCACATAGTTAATTATGACGTCATATGATTGAGTGAGGAAATGGATTCATGAAGAATTATATAAACGGATGAAGATAACTTCACACAGAAACTACTCTGATTACTGGATAGCATGGCAGTGATATCATCTACATCATCACTTTCATGGTCAATGATAACATCGCCAAGGTCATTCATCATATCACCTTCTTCTGGAATATCCTTCAGATTAGCATTGTTATTTTCCTGTCGATCATTTCTTGGTCTAGACACTAAAGATAGGAGAGAAGAGGAGAATGTGAAACCTACAGTATTGACACAAAGATACTCCACTAGCGTGTAGTCACACCCCCAAATTTGACCGAAATCGGCAGGAAAAATTATTAGAATGCCGTTTTCAACGTAAATATACAGGCAAGCTGTTGAATATTTTGAAACTAATTTTATTGAGTGCTGTTACTGCCTAGGGCGTTATGGAATTTTGATTCTGATGTCAGCCTACAGGTGATGTAATGGATGAATCTAGTTTATTGATCAACCATATGATGTCATAATTAACCACGTCACATGTAGGCTGATGTCATAATCAATTACGTCATTGATGACATAGTTTCAAAAAATTCAACAGCTTACCTGACTGTACAGTTTTATGAAAATTGTGATTCAGGTAGTGAGTGGATCGATCGATCCCAATATGGACAAAGCATGGGCAGAGCTTAGCTAGTGATGGGTGGTGCATAGCTAAAACTGGATTCCTCCTCTGATTATGACATCATATACTTGAGTCACAGTTTGGATCTATTCATCCTCATCCCTGAGGAATTATCAATATAGTCAAATCCGAATATAAGTATCAACACTTTGAACCCGAAAGACCGATTTCAATAACTCCTTTACTATCTAATACATATTTTGTTGAGTATTTTAAAATGATTTTGAGTGAGACATGCAGTCATTTTGTGGAATGTGCTTTTGAGGACGAGACTTTAAAAAATGTTATCAGTATAATGGCTGGCTTGGTCATCAAGCCAGTCAGCCCATGGTAAATTAAAAACAATAGCCTTCCTACAAATGACCATTCCTCCTGCAGAGGCCGGTTAGGGCCAGCATGCCCATTAAATGGTTAATAAAATAAAATGTTGATGGACAAGGTCAAGGGCCATAATGCTCACCTTCACTAGCCTGAAGTGCAATAATATAATTGAACCTATAATATCCATATCATATGCGGTAAAACGCTTAAGATTTAAATTTGCTCAAGAAGAGAAGAATATTTTTGAAAATTTGTGACTGGAATGACAAGAGAAATTATCGAGCCAGTCATTTCAGCTGTAAATTTTCAAAAATTGTCTTCTCTTAGTCTGCAAACGGACACGTCTCAGGACCACCATACAAGCCGTTTTGGCTGATAATAGTGTTAAATGGTTAAGGCAAGTACAGGACAACATCCATGCTGTCAATCAGTCTTAATATCCAAAGCAACATGTCACAATAATTCAAAACATTACTCATTAACCCTTTAATACTCAAATTTGTTGAAGAAAATTTCAATTTTCTCACAGAAAATGTCCATTTGCAGACCAAGAGAAAACTGTTTTGGTAAATTTATCACTGGAATGACTGGCTCGGTTATCAAGCCAGTCATTCCAGTGGTATATTTTCAAAAATAGTCTTCTCTTGGTCTGCAAATGGACATTTCTCAAGACCACTGCAGAAGCCGTTTTAGGAAGAGTTAAGGGGTTACTATACCCGTACACTTATTTTTATTGTCCGTGTGAGTTTCTAATTCCTGTAGTTTAATAGCACCATTTTCTTCTCTGATACCCGTGTAGTTTGCATAGTCATTGCTGCGTCTGGACGACTGATTCATCGTCACACATATGTGTGTGATGGCCCACGCCTCCAACGTCGAATTAAAATACATCAAGAAAATGTAGACGACGTAAAGTAGGACCAAAACCAGCGACTCAATCCTGAAATATGTAAACATATGACTATAAACTACCGCATAGAGCCGCACAGAACCACAATCAACCAAGAGTCATTAGTGGCATACATAAACACTTCAGTCTTTGATAGCCAAACAGAGGCACAGTCATGCACAAGTTATGTGCCACATTTCTTGAAAGTAAAATTGTCCTAGAACTAATCAGCTTACTTATCTTAATACTAGGTGGCCATGGTGATGGCTTAACTAAGCTGGGTGAGAATAAATTTAGCCAAGGATAAATATCATTCTTCTGCTTTTTTCTTCCAAGTACTCGCCGCCATAAAAGCGTACCGGGTCAAAAACATGCATTTACTCTTTGGTCACTAGCCTTGAAGACATCTAGTGACACGCTGATGACCGTCTCTTCTGTCAGGTCACTCCAGTCGATGGCTGTTCTTGGTAAGGTTGGTTGCCTGTGTATTCTCCGACTGTGTAGGAGCTGGTAGGCCATACAGTGTGTGCATGTGTGCGCCTGTGTCATGTGGAGGAGTGGTTTCAGAACAGAGCTGTTTGTGTTGACTGCTTCTATGTTTATGTCAATTTTGGAGAACATTACTAGACGAGCAGCTTGTAAGTTTTTATGTTCTGTTAGTGCGGTGGTTAATAAACCATGCACCTTACTATGGGACCTATTTGGTCTAAACCAGTTTGTTTATATGGATCGCAGGGTGTACATGCATATTCTAAGCTGGGTTGCACTAGCGCTTGGCTTTTGATCCTGTTGGATGATATGCTGATGTTTCTTCCCAAGGAGTCAAGGCTGTCGCTCGTTTTGAGGTTTCTTCCCAAGGAGTCAAGAGTATCGGTCACTATGTTTCATATATGTGGTTTCCAGTTAAGGAATGCCGAGAAAGCTACCCCCTGGATATTTTGCTGGTGTTACTAGTTTCAGAATGAGATCATGAAGTTGGTAATGGACCTTTCCATTTTAGCTATGCCCCGCCCATCACTAGCTACACTCCACCCACACCTCGCCGTGTTGGGATTGATCGATCACCAAAAGCCCTAGCTATCAATTTCCTGAAAACTATACAGGGAAGCTGTTGAATATTTTGTAACTAATTTGACTGGTGCCATTGGGCAGCAACAGCGCCCAGTAAAATTAGGTTCAAAATATTCAACAGAATATTTATTAAACAGTAAAAGCAAAGGATTTGTACAACAACGCATAGACCATCTTCAAATATGCATTCGTGACATACTTATCAACGTCATTCATGATGTCATTCTACACATCGTGCAGTTCATTATGATGTCATATAATGGGTGGGTACTCTGGAAAGGTGAATGGTGTCAGATGATGGCCTGTTTCAGGAGACGTTACATTATGCTTCCATGCGACTAATTTGTTCAGATCTTTTTTCCATGTTTGACAGTCAGCATTGTCCTCCACTGTCAGGTAGCTGATTGTATCATCATCAGGAACAAGGCCTTAGTGAATCTCATTTCTATAATACAAGTCATGGCCTCAAGGCTAATCCCTGCAGTACTCCGGATTAAACCATTAGTGGTGTGGATTTTTAACTGTCAACCACAATGGTCCGGCTTTGGTCTGACAGGCCTTGTTTTGCCTTCAATGCCATAATATACAAGTTTATAGATTAGGAGGATAAGGCAGAGACGTTATCGAAGGTCAATGGGAAGTCCATAATGAGTACATCAGATTGGTTCCCTGTCTCAACTGTTTTACTAGTGTTGTCAAAAAATTTGATAACTGTTACTGTCTTAGGCATCAATGTCTTCCAATTAAATTAAGTTCAAATATTCAGCAGTACTGTACATTTTGTTTTGCTTTGGAAGTGTGTTAAGTTATTTCCGAGCTGTACGAGTTTGATTGGTCCATGACAGCCATGTTTTATCAAGGATCATGTTCTCTTGAACAAACTTTAATCACCATTAGTTATTGAATGAAGAAATTAAATCTAATAAGTTTCAGCCTGATCTGTACAACAGTTCCTAAGATGTCAATTTTGAGAACACGGTGGCCGCTGGAATGAGAAGACGTCTGAATGGTAGTTCTGGAAACTACCACCATAGGGTAATTCTAGCCAAATTCAGTTAAAACACAGCTAGGGAGATGAATTTTGACATTTTTCATAGAGATTTTCACCCAAAAAACTGACCAATCAAAATTCTCGTTAGAAGTGTTGAAGCGTTCCAGCAAAGAATTAGTCCACCCAAATTTTGTTGAAATTAGGCCATTAATATTGGACGAATAGTGTTCTAAAACATTTCCTGAAAGGTTTCGGAAAAGGTTAAGATGGCCGCCAGAAAAATTACAAATTAAAATTCTGAATAGCAGTTCTGGAGCCTATCACCACAGGATCCTTCCAGCCAAATTTGAGTAAAATCAGTCAAAGTTTAAAGGAGATGCGACTTGAGGGATGAAGCCTCTTATTTATACGTTATAGTGTAGTAGATACACCCAATACTGACCATGTAACCCGATTATCTACAATAGCACAGATGAGAGCCACGATACTGATTGCATAGAATACACAGTCACGCATCAGTGGCCACCAATTCAAATGGACCATGTGGAATTAAAAAATAAGACAAAGTCAAACAAGGTCAAACAGACATCCAGCCCAGCAGAAACAGTAGGTAATCAATGACCAGTGGTCTCTGAATCAAAACTGATGCCATGGGAGAGTTATCTCCCTTTAAACTAGTCCCCAGCTATTTCCATTCTCGATATAATAATGCTTAAAATGGTTGTGGCATAATAATGGCAGATGTAGGCTGGACATGCTGGATGCCTTAAAAATGTGTTTGGTTTTTTTAAAATTTTACCAGTGGTTCAACAGAATAAATAGCTTGCTTGTGGATCTGTCCCTGCTTCATATTCTATTAACTCTAAATCTTAAAATCAACAAATCCTAGAAAGAGTATATTCTTTACGACATAAAAGTTCTGTTGAATATTTTGAAATTAATTTGCCTGGAAGCCATTGCCGCCTTAGGCACCAATGGCTTCCAGTCAAATTCATTTCAAAATATTCAACAGTTTTCCTATATGGGGTTGCCTTGAAAATGAGATCTGGGGAATCCATCGGTAAAGGGATTAACTGAAAAGTGATTTGCAGACTACACCCAGGATCAGGGTCTGAAATAAGGAGAGTCAATTTGATCTGACAAAAAAGCGTAAGTTGACTAACCAGACCGGGTCCTCCCCGGAAATCTTTTTAAATCTCGATGCTCTCAGAGGCCATCTCCTGCATTTCTGGAGAAAAATATAGGTTTTCGGTTGGCTGTGAAATTGTTCTATTTTTACACATTTTGTCCTGAAAAAGTCAAATAGACTAAGACATTTCAGGAGAAAATGCATAAAGATAGAACAATTTCATAGTCAACTGTAGGACCCAGAAAATGAGGACTTAACCACTTATACTCGGTCCTCAATTTAGCAAGGGTTGCCCCTTTGGGCAATTTTCGCCCAGATGCCATTTTAGCAACACATCAACTGCTGTCACAGTCATGTACAATTAAATTTTTTTTAAATTTCACTTTAGAACACATTAGTCAAAGAAGGCTTGTGATAGTTTTCCTCATAAATGTTCACTTGCAGGTCAAGAGATTATTTTTGAAGTTTTCCATTGAAATGGCTTATTCATTAACTGAGACAGTCATTCCCATGGTAAATTTTCAAAAATAATCTCTTGACCTGCAAATGGCCATTAACTATTTTTAATTAAAATTTTTAGGCAAATTTGACCATTAAATGTAGAACGTGAATATAATGGTAACGCGTGTGTTGTCAAGTGTCTTCTACAGTGCAATTATTTATGAACTTGCTTTCTTCACTTCTATTGTGAGAAAACTCGCCCGCTATTTCATTGGTTTTCTATATACAGCTACCAAGGAAATCACGAGGAAGAATTAGCTTCTTAAGTATCGAAGGCATGAAAGAACGCGTCTCAAACATCTGTGAAAATCTCTCACGTAATGTCATTGGATTTTCTAGATATAATTATGTCCAACAACCAATGAAATTGCGAGACCAAATTCTCTTCTCATGACAGAAGGTGTGTAAGAACACATCACTAACTCGTGCGCAGTGGCAGATTTTGTAGATCCGCCGTTGCTAATTTTGCATCAACTTGATCATTTTCAGACTAGCGAAATGACAAGATTTTGAGTGGTATCATTTATCAGATGTTCTATGCAATTTTATCTGTCATTTATTCGCCGTATGACTTAATTTTCAAGTCACTCACGGTCTATATCCCTCATTAGAAATCAGAAAATTCGCCAGTATAAAAGGTTTACACTATTCCCGGGACAATTAGCTATTGTAAGACCACCCTCTAGGATGAATTTGCCGGTATGACGCGTTTTGACAGATCATGAATACTGGTAACCAAGGTGAATATCTCGATCGATCTATCATATTTGAGTGCGATACCAACATTGTTCACTTGTTCTCTTTTTCCAAAATTTGCAGATTTCCCCCAAAATTCATGTTCAGTAAAAAAGTTTTACCCATCCAGATTTGATTGGACATGACCGATGTCCGACCATTATTTCATACCCTGCATTGCCAGGCAATGGCATAAAAGAAGACGACATATTCTGTGCAGTGTCAAACGCCGTACAATCGTATAGTAAGTTGAATATTATTAGCATGTTGGACTTTCCTTATTTGAAAGGTTCAAGCTTATATCTATGGATTGATTCACCATTTAATTGGGAGTTTATGACTAAACTTGGACACATGCTTCCATACATGTATATCAATGGGATGAAGCACAATGATATATATATATATATATATATATATAGGGTTATATATAATTATATATAGTGCTGCATGCGGTTGATATATGTAACCAACTGTAACCATGTGTCCAAGTTTAGACACAATAGAGTAAACCAATCCTGAGATATATATATATATATATATGGAAGACTATGTAAGATGAAATGGTGAGCTTTAAAACAAGACAGAAGACTATTCCTGACTACTAATCATTGGACTGGTTGGCTCGATAACTGGGTCAGACATTCACATGGTAAATTCTCAAAAATATTCTCTTAGCCTACAAATGGATATTCACTAAATCAAAATTTAAGTTTTCTTGAGCCGAGTTAATTTTGAACGGACAATACATAAGCCTTCTAAAAGCTCCGCTAACATGTGTAAGATAAGCAAACCTATATGTACAAAAGATTACATACCTACTAAAGTTATTAAACCTTCTCTTGTTTACTTTGAAAGTGATTATCCCCATGTTTTAAAAAACATCAGGGATATTAAAATTGCATCCGTCTGTCTGTTAGTCACTCTCCTCCCAAACCATTTGGTGTAATTGAACCAAAGTTGGTATGTGGGTTACTCATATGGTTGTGCTTTGTAAGACAATGTTTTGATTTGGCTCTGCCCACATTGGGGCGGGGCAGGGGTCAATAGGTGAAATTGATCATAACACATTTCCTCCGAAACTGTGGGACAGAACTCGCCAAAATTTGGTATGAGAGTTTCCGATATGATTGTGGAGTGCAAGATGACATTTACATTTGGCTCTGCCATGAGTTCTATCTGAGTTGAAATATTTTGCAGTGTCTGGTTAGTAGGTCAGGTAGGTCATTTATATTTATCAGAAAAAGTATACATCCCAGGACATTATTATGAAGAACAATAAGAACATGAATTTGATTATAAAACTTTATTTAGTCAACATATTTATCATGCATATATGTATTTACAAGGCAAATAAAGTGAATAAGGCCTCTCCACAGAGCTGAATGATTGCACTCCTTCATCCCGACTCACCTAAGATTACTTTTAGACAAGTGTCTCATTGCATCCCTACATTACATAGTTGCTATCCACAATCATATGCATATATCACCTAAATACTTGGTTGAATTCTGCCATCTTTACCGATTTTCAAAATGTATGGGGATGTCTACATGTGAAAGTTTTGAGTCTTGAAGCCAGCAACAGCTTTCAATCAAAACAGTTTTAATTTATTCAACATGTATGCAGTTACTTTAAAATTGAGATATGTGACTTAAAATGTTAGTGACTTTTATTGAGAATTCTTAAAAAAATGCTTTCAAATGAGCTAATTAGTAAAGCTGTTTAATATTTTGAAAACTGTTTGACGAAGGCTGTGCGCCTACATGTATCTTGGTAAATAGCGTTTGAGTTACAGTTAAACCAATTGTAATATAATCAACATGAGCTTTACATGCAACATACCCGTAAACTATACTTATTGTATTGAAAATATTGAACATATTGAATATAATCAGAAGTCAGAAATATATGTAAGTCAGAACTATAGTTACAATGTAAGTAAAGATTTATTTCTTCATCTGGCCAGAAGGAGTGTGCGCATCCAATTCTCAGCCAGCATGGTGGACATGGCGACTCAAACAGATACATGTAGTGATAAGTTAACACCAACAGAACTAGATACTACCGGTACTCTAGATACTACATTGCCGAAGGTGAATGAAGGTGGCGATACCAATGATGTTGACTGGACACCAAATTTAGACGACAGTGTGTCCAGCAACAGTGAGCCTGAAAGTGATAGTGGTAAAACATGTAATAAAGAAAGGCTATTTATTGTATATGAATCCTGTCTTGACAAATTGTTTGGAAAATGTTCTTTATATGGATTTCATGTTTGTATCATTAAGAGGATTGTGAGTACATGCTTGATGTGTACATCAACTTGTCATGCATGTGGTGAAACTGAACACTGGTGTAGTCAGCAAATGTCTGGAACAATGCCCATGCGTAACCTTCTGTTACGCGCAGGGATTATGTTTACTGGTGCAAGTCCTGTAAAGATTTTAAGTTTTGGATTTTATTGGAGTTCAGCATATGAGCGTAGGCACATATCTATCTCTTCAGTCTTCATATTTGACTCCATCAATAATTTCAGTGTGGGAACGGAGCCAGAGCATCATGTTCGAAGGGATTTGCCAGGAGGGTAGGATTGTGAAAGTTGGTGGTGATGGTAGATGTTGTTCGCCTGGTCATACTGCCAAGTTTGGATCATACTCCATGATGGATCTCGAGACAGGAAACATCTTGGACATCAAGCTTGTTCAGGTGAAGCATAGAGGGCTTAAATACATGAATGGGACAGACACAATGCACATTTATCATAAAGACATGGCTGTATACAGCTTGAAACAAGAGGGTATTGGAAGCCTGATAACAATTGCTGTTCACATGTATGTATTTTGACGGCTTGATTTTTTGGGGTGGCAATCTTGGATTTTCCGTATAATGGGAATTCGTATAAAATGCTACTCCTCATTAAGCGCTTGGGTAATTTCAAGCAAATTTGGTTGGATGGATCCTATTGTAGTAGCCTCTAGAAATTCTAATCAAAATTTTGATACAATGTAGGTCAATGTTTTGGTAGCCATTGTTGATTTTCTGAAAATTTTCCGAAACGATTTAAACGCCACTCCGGAACCAATGGCCAGTTTCAACAACACTTGGGTGGGCCGATCCT
Source organism: Chaetoderma sp. LZ-2023a (assembly GCA_034401795.1). NCBI lineage: Eukaryota > Metazoa > Mollusca > Caudofoveata > Chaetodermatida > Chaetodermatidae > Chaetoderma > Chaetoderma sp. LZ-2023a. The sequence continues at coordinate 100,123,518 of CM067359.1, read as the reverse complement.
ATGATGGTAGGCTTCAACATAGTAAACAAGAATCTGGATTTGTCGGATTTTATGGTGGCCATCTTGGATTTTCTGAAAATCATCTATCATCTATATTTAAATGCAAATGGTTCAAATGTCAATGGTCCAGGTGAGTGCCATAGGCCCTTGGGCATTTTGTTTAGCATGCCTGGAAGTCATAGCATGATTAAGTTTTCACAAATAATGTTCTCTTGACATGCAAATGGCTGTTATTTAAAATCACTACATTGGCCATCTTGACCAGTTTATCGCTATATAATGGTAAGATGAAGCCTGCTAACATATTATGTAGTTGTGTGGTAAGAAAGCATGAAATTTATATTGAAAATATTATAAGGGCCATTTAATTTTGAAAAACAAGATGTATAAAAGTAAAATGCAGTACTTATTAGTTATAACTATTTGACTATAATTTCAGAGTAATGAAGTTGCAAATTCCAATGCCATGGAACTGGAGGGTCTGAAACTATCACTGGAATTCTTGACAACTGCTGCTGAACTCCAAATTACAGACTTTGTTACAGATCGCCACAGCTCTGTAAGAAAATTCATGCGGCTTCATCACCCAGAAATCAGACACTGGTTTGCTGTATGGCATGTAGCGAAAGGTATTAACTCCATCCTATGCTAGAGGCAACACAGTTTGTTAAATAGTGTAATATATGTCACCATCACTAACGATACTTCACCTGGGTTTATATAGTAAAACCTGCTATAAAACACCTTCATATAATTTATTAGGCGTGAAATGAAGAAATTAATTTATCTCCCCCACCGTATAAAGGACATGCGACACCTGTGTAAAATAGAAGTTTGTCATTCTATAATGGTCTACATAGGGTTCTATATGGACACTGGGGGAGGACAGGGTGAAGAGAAATGGCCCTACAAGAACACTTTGCCCTCCCCCCTCCCACCCCCATGAAAAAAATGCATGAGTATATTTTATAAACCTATTTTAATATGTTTAGTAGTGTCACTGGTCAATACAGCCATGACAGCAGCAGCATTGGCTATATACTTTTAGTGTATTATGAATCATAATAAGGATGTTGTTTATTATCTGGGTTCGTACTCGTCATGGAATTTGGAAATTTAAATTCCATGCCTGGAAAGTCATAGAAAATCTGTGGGGTTTTTTTATCATAAGTCATGGAAAATTGTAATATGGAAAATAAAAAGAAATGTTGGCATAAATCACCTCGATGCAATAAAAATTATGACAACATCTTATCAAAACAAAGCTGCAGCTTGGTTGTTGCAAGAGGCAATATTCCAACATTTTGCAGAAAACTCAGATCTTATTTTTGGAGCTACGTTTTTAAACACAAATCTCCAAGATATTAATTCTTGGAGGTCATGGAAATTTTTTGGCAGTGTATAGAAATCACTTGCAGACTTTTTTGGGAACATTTTGACTGAAAATCATTGTTTCATTGTTATACCAGAACTGTACTAAATATTGGCAATATGCATATTTAGATTCATGTCCAATTATCCATATAAAATCATGTGTTTTCTGTACTCAAGGAGTTTATAAGAAGCTGGAGAGTGCAGGTAAAAAGAAGGGCTGTGAAAAGGTGAAGGCTTGGGCTAGGTCGGTGAGCAATCACTTGTATTGGTGTGCTGCTAGCAGCAATGGGGATGGCGAGCTTGTTAAACAGAAGTGGCTTTCAATCTTAAATCATGTCACTGATGTTCATGACGGACATGGTGACAGATTTGAAAGATGTGAACATTAGCAACCTGATGATCATGACTGGATGAAGACAAGTATGCTAAATAACACACTGCCCATCGCTAAATAGGCCTGGCAGTTACGTGATAAATTAAGATCACTAACATGAATTATACCTCAATAAAAATGCAAAAAAATAAGTCTGTATTAAATTGTAAGAATTTGACAAATTAGGCATGGGTTTTGACTCGTTATAAAATTCAAGGTATGAAAAAACGTGTTATGATTTTGGTCTCAAAGGTGACAGTGACTAAATTAAAATTGGCGCCCTAGTTTTTTAAACAACTTTAACCTGTGATAATAATCTAATTGTCTAATAACCTTTGTAGATGATGCATTTTTCTCCGAGTTAAAATGTTTAACAATGTTTGTGTATCATTTCACAGGTTTCAAACCTTAATCAGAACTGGAGGCGGTTGTGAAAGGTAGAATGCTAGTGAAAGACAAAGCAATTGTCTCCTGCTGAACAAACCGATGCACTAGTGTCATTTCACAAGTTGATTTGCATCAAAGTTTGTTCACTACTTCCATGCTCAAATGGAGGCACGGTACATTTTTTCCAACAAACTAAGCAAGGATGCTGCTGAATATCTTGTGAATCATTTGAGTAAGATTTAATGCCATAATATTTTAGACAAAATTACAACAATGGAAGGGCAGGAACAGTTTTCCAAATTGCTCTACTGATAAATAGATATTAGAAATAGTCTCTTGCATAGTCATTCAGCAATAAACATTAATTAAAAATAAGCTCAGGCTGCCTACTAAATTGAGTTACAAAAACATCAAAATTACATTGATAGTCAATGGTATGTTATACAAATACGTGTAGACAAACATGTACAATTCAAAGCCATATACCATTTATGTGACATGGTTATCCAAAATATGTAAATAAAAGAATTCGGAAAATCTGAATACTTTCAGGGCTTTAGATTTACCTCATTTGGGAACACCACCTACATGTATCTGGTCCGGGATTCATCAATGCTCATAGAAACTAGAGAATTGATTCTGAGCCATTTTAGTTTTAATAGAATTATAAGACCTCCGAATGGCCATAAAATGTCACAGTATCCATCTCTGAGTATTTAATTGACTAAATCAGTTAATTAGTGTTCATAGCAGCCAGTAGGATTTTGATTTGGGCTCACTAACATGGGCGGATTTCATTTGGGCATGATTCGTAAAGTCATAGCTAAGGGGTAATCTAAAGCCCTGACCTTCTAGTGACAAAACTGGGATGGTGAGGCTCTGCAAACTCTGGTTGCCAACAATGTGTATTGTCAACATCTTGTTTGCACTTACAAGCTATCTCATATTTCAGGTTATATTTGGCTGCTCTCCGTTTCAATGAGAATACCTGCAGATCTCAGGCTGTTACAAAAGAAGGAAAGCCAAAATATACGATTTCATTTCCAAAGGGCTTGAAAGGAGAAGGAGTAGCTAAAGAGGTCAAGACAGGACAGACGTTCAGTAAGGATAGCTAAATCTATTTATAAGAAATTTTACTCTAAGTAGTTATTGTCTTTAACATGGATGATTCTGAATGTGCCTACCCGAAAATAATGGTCATCTAGTAATGTTAAATTATTATTTATGTGGCAATATAAATCATTCTCATTTTGGTTCATGTGTACATTTAAGTGATATTATGTACATGTAAGTGATAATTTATTGTGTACCATGAAAATTAGTCAGTTGGTGTGAGGCTAAGCAGACCATATCATATCCTGTTAACCTGATTTTCTGCTACATGTATCATGACATTTATATACATGTGTATATCTGTGAGTACAACACTTTAATTATTTGTAATGTAATACATGTAAGACATGGTCTCTTGCCTGGCACAAAAATCCAGAAAACTGGAAATCTGCTCATTTCATAGACCAAACAGCGCATAATTTCATGGAATTGTCAAATACTCAATTTTCATGAATTATAAAGCCTGTAAGAATGTCTCCATCAGACAGAAGGAAAGCAAACCTATAGATGGGACAACCCTTTAACCATCAAATTCCTGAACGAGTAAATTCCTTACTATGTATAGCTTATTCTAGTGAATATTTTGAAATTAATGACTGGAAGCCATTCAGCAATGGCTTCCAGTCAAATTATTGACAAAACATTGAAGTTTTCAAGGATGATTGCCTTGAAAATGAGATATGGGGAATTTATCGATGAAAGGGTTAAGACTGAATATAGACGTTGCTTAATTTGTGTGCCTTTATTCCCAGACTATGTAGACAAACTGATCAGTGAGGTACTCGAACGGAGGGACCTCAACAAAAGCTACTCAAAGGCTAATGCATCACAGGCATTAGAACCTATATGACCAGTTCCGCTTGCACAAAGTACACCAATAAAACCTCATTTGAGTAAAGATGATATTGTAAAATCTCATATTGCTAGATTTAATCGTTAATCACAATCTGCCCATGCCACACATTTTGCCTAGTGAATGTCCATATGCAGGCCAAGAAGACACTCTTTAAAGAATTGCTAATTGAATGACTGGTCATTTGCCGAGTCAGTCATTCAGGTGGTAAATTAAAAATAAATGTCTTCTCTTGGTTGGCAAATAGAGATTGACTAGCCAACATTTCGTATCAGTTTTTACTTACAGTCAAGGAAGTACTAGTTCGCCATCTATTGGTCACGATTTGGGATGAAAATCTGAAATTTGATTCGTGAATGTCCATTTGCATGCCAAGGAGACAATTTTTGAAAATTTACTACTTGAATGACTGGCTCACTTACAGAGTCAGTCATTCGGGTGGTAAATTTTCAAAAATTATGGCTTGTCGGCAAATAGAGATTCACTAACCATGAAGTGGTATTACAGTTTTTAATTACAGTCAAAGAAGTACTAGTGAGCATATTTTGTACATAAAAATGAGTATGAATTATTAATATTATGTATATGACATCAGACTTCGCCATCTATTGGTCACGATTTGGGATGAAAATCTGAAATTTGATTCGTGAATGTCCATTTGCATGCCAAGGAAACAATTTTTGAAAATTTACTACTTGAATGACTGGCTCATTTACAGAGTCAGTCATTCAGGTGGTAAATTTTCAAAAATTATGGCTTGTCAGCAAATAGAGATTCACTAACCACGAAGTGGTATTACAGTTTTTACTTACAGTCAAGGAAGTACTAGTGAGCATATTTTGTACATAAAAATGAGTATGAATTATTAATAGTATGTCTATGACATCAGAGTTCACCCTCTATTGGTCACGATTTGGGATGAAAATCTGAATCGTGACTGTCCATTTGCATGCCAAGGCGACAATTTTTTTTAATTTACTACTTGAATGACTGGCTCAGTCAGGTGGTAAATTTTCAAAAATTATGGCTTGTCGGCAAATAGAGATTCACTAACCACGAAGTGGTATTACAGTTTTTACTTACAGTCAAGGAAGTACTAGTGAGCATATTTTGTACATAAAAATGAGTATGAATTATTAATATTATGTATATGACATCAGAGTTCACCCTCTATTGGTCACGATTTGGGATGAAAATCTGAATCGTGACTGTCCATTTGCATGCCAAGGCGACAATTTTTTAAAATTTACTACTTGAATGACTGGCCCATTTACCGAGTCAGTCATTGAGGTGGTAAATTTTCAAAAATTATCGCTTGTCGGCAAATAGAGAATCACTAACTACGACGAGGTATTACAGTTTTTACTTAGTCAAGGAAGTACTAGTGAGCATATTTTGTACATAAAAAGGAGTATGAATTATTGATATTCTGTATACGACATCAGAGTTCGCCATCTATTGGCCACGATTTGGGATGAAAATCTGAAATTTGTTTCCTGAATGTCCATTTGCATGCCAAGGAAACAATTTTTGAAAATTTACTACTTGAATGACATAAAAATGACTATGAATTATTGAGATTATGCATATGACGTCAGAGTTGTCCCTGTCATGGTCAGATTTTTTTCATGAAAATCATAAATTTTGCAGACCATAGCACCCAGACACAACCACACAGACAGAAGTGTACTGGCCCAAGCACTCAGACACAAGTGCCCAGACCCATTCATGCAAACACAAGACATATAACCTAGCATCCAGACCGAAGTGCCCATGCCTTTGTCTCCGAGTGCTTGTGTCTATGCACTTGTTTCTGTGCGCCCAGAAACAAGGGGATAAACAAAAGCACACAGACACAAGCAGGCAGACCCTACCACACAGACCCAAGTTCCCAGAACCAAGCATGCAGACACAAGCTCCCAGACATAAGCTGCCCGGAACCACTCATGCACCCATACCAAAGGACACATACCCATGTGCCCAGACAAGAACAGACACAAGTGTACTGCCCCAAGCACCCAGACCCACTCATGCAGACACAAGACACATAACCTAGCATCCAGACCGAAGTGCCCATGCCTTTGTCTCTGAGTGCTTGTGTCTATGCACTTGTTTCTGACAATAAGATATGACATAACTAAAATGAAATTCTATATAAGATGTCAATAGCCTTGTACTAACTGAACCTAAGGTCACTAGATTGATATAATTTCCATACATGTATGTTAAATAGGCCAATAATTTAAAGATATTTTCTATATATGCTTTCAATAGCCTTGAACTGACTGAACCTAATTCACTAGAATGAAATATTTTCTGTACCTGTATGTTAAAAATTTTTTAAAAACTAATTTGACTAGAAACCATTGCTGCTATAGACAACATTGATTTCAAGTCAAATTAATTTCAATATATCCAATAAAATTTAAACTGATTGAAACTAATTCACTAGAAAGACATCATTTCCTTACCTGTATAAATGCTAGCTTTATACAATGTGCAATGATAAATTATTCCATACATAACCCACTTCTTTCCTTGATACCTCGTTACAACGCTACACTATTGCAAGGCAGATAACCCACTTTAATAGTCTAGGTCACTCTTCTCCCGCTACACTATTCTAAGGGAGACAACCCTATTTCTATTATGAGGTCATTAGCGCGAGATTATAAACAAACATGCGCGTTCCAAGTTAATGTCATCTGATATGTATTATTTACAATTTTTTCCATCTGTAGGATCAATTAAGCGTGAATTTGAGTATTGGTTAGCTTTATGATTAATGAGTCTCTTCAAGTCTGTTAGATAGCAATTTAAATAACAAGTTTGATACTTAATTATTTTAGTTTTTACAACATCTGGCAAACAAATTAAAAAAGTATTGTGCCAATCCTCAATTTTATTTGGTAGCGAGTGTGGTTGTTATTATTGTTTAACAACGGTCTGATATTCACATTGGAGTATATTCCATGCCAACTATCAATTTTCAGTAAGTCTTCTATAATTATTCTTCCGTCATCAATATATACGGTTTTAAATAATTTTTTGGTATTTTAGAAAATCTATTACTACGATTATTTTAAAATAATTTTGACCTAATTTTACTATCTTTGACAATAGCCGTTCCGTATCATTTATCCTTTATTTCATTTTCTGACTTACAATTTTACCGCTATGAATCAAATATAAACTCGTATAAATCTATGATAAAAAGTTATCAGATTTCAATATTTGACGTCATACAGCACAGTATGAAATTGAATTTTAATATTTCCGATATGAAGACGAATGCTCTCTGATACAAAATTTTCCATTGAATAAATTGATTATATTTGGATTGGAGTATATTGCAGTAATAACTCCCTGATTTTTTGATTTTTTTTTTATAAAGTTAAGGTCAAAATATTCAATGGCGCATTTTATGTTATTTAGGGACATTTGTTATTTTATTTCTGTACTGTACTATAACTTAAATTTCTAAAGTGTATATATAATATATTTTTAACATAAGAAATATTATTTATTTACTTTATTTAATTATTATTAATCTTTGCGATATTGTATATATATATATATATATATATATATATATATATATATATATATATATATATATATATATATATATAGAACATACATTCAAACAAATAATTAAAACTAATATTTAATAAACATAAATACAAATAAATTATAAATTTCTTTATAAAGTAATAGATTTAACAGATAGGTAGATAGAAAAGATGGAAGTGGCTGTATCGGCTCCTCGGTGAGGTTTTTATGGATCCCAATAATAACTGACGCCCAGAAATACAGCTCAGGAATTTAAAGGGGGGAGCCGTGAAGAAGCCTTTTACTAAATTTACCAAAATGGTAGGCATAAAATTATGCCTCAGATCAAATTACTTTTCAGCTTTATGGCCATATATTAGTATTCAAGGAGTTACTTTTGATGACTTAGATATTGTGGAGCTTTTGGACAATTCCGTTCTTCCATCTTTTACAAAAAATTGATACATATATATTTATATGCATCTTGTTTTACCACAATTTGCATTTGTATGTTTGTATCATTTTCTCTGGCCATTAGTCGGTTGATCAACCAATAAACTATTTTAACTCAGATTAAAGCCTATTTTAACGTAAACTTTAACCAAACAGATTTATACATAATTTAACTTAAGCTTTAACTAAAACGAAAAACAAACGAAAAATTAACCCTTCCACTGTCAAATTCCACAATAGCATTTCTTCAGTGTAATAAATAGGGTGTGGGCAACTTGTTGTCATGACGTAATAGCGCGTATTAAAGCTACATAATCAAGATCATCGATAGCGGTTAACATATCAATTGTAATTAATGACACACTATTTTATACTTATTAAATAATATATTAATGATTATACAATCTGACATGTATAACATGTAATATTTTATTTCATAAGTTAAAATCAGTGACTTATGATTTAATATCCAATTTTGATCAGTGATGTTGATTAAATTCTCCCTTCTACAAATTAAACCCTTTCAGACTGCAATATCAGACTGCTGTAGCCTAAGAGTTCAGCTTTAATTTGTATTATTAGTGTCTGGTTATAATAACATGTCATTAACTTTAAGTGGTTTGAAGCAAAATTGTGTAAATAATGTTTTCTATGTTTTATTCTTAGGGATTATGATCATTGCTTTGGCACATTTTGGACACAAAATATGTGTTGAACATTTGTATTGCGAGATTTTGGCTGTTATATGTATTTAGGGGGGGGTTCTGGTGGCTGATGTTGGTATTTCAACCAGTTCGCAGAATTGATTGACAGGTGTTGACAGGTTGTATGCATGTCTCGTGCATGTGATGTCAGAAATGGGTGAGCGTGTCTGGCAAGAGTTGTTTAACACAAAAAGCCTCTCGCCATGTGTTCATAAAATGTAGGTCAGTAATTATAGTAATCGTGTTGTAGTGGTAGAAATGGGTGGTTGGATGATGTGACAGTGCTGTCTGTTCACATGCTGGGTATGTTGAAAACGAAGGGACGGGACAGCTTTCAGTTTTATTGTTTTGAAAATATTCATCAGAATAGTTATTATATTGTTAAGAGTTTAAGATAAACACGTGATTCATTTTGCTGAAGGACTTCTGTCGTGTGTCAATTTAATAGGTCATACGAGAATGGTGCAGTGCTGTATAACGGGGTAACACCTTTTGGAATCAGCACAGCATTCTGATATGGGTAATATCTTATATAGGACTGTCTACTTTGGCGATGTTTTGATTGTTAAGGGTTGATGCCTAAGGCAGCAACTATTTCCAATTAAATCATTTTTCAGGGTGAACATTTATAATTGACATTTTTTATAGCGTATATCCATTATGGGTGTTTGTTTGATTAATGACTTGGTGGTTATGAGCTGAAGCCTATAGCAGCAACCATTTTCCAGCCAAATCATTCTTCAAAGTGAACATTTGTTTTCGGATATGATGAGATATTTTTCATAAGTGTTGGCATGTTGTTGAGTTGTTTATTTTTTTTATTGTTGTCATGGCAACCGAGGTTTCCAGTTATGTTGTTTTGTGAGTTTATTTGTAATTTGGTATGGGTTAACATGTTCCCATAGATGGGTTGACTGTGTGTCCCATGTTGACATTGATAGTAGGCAACCTTAAGCAGTCCTCTATTTCAATCATAGGGTTGATGTGAGTACACAGATTGTGTTATGAAACAGATGGTGACTCCATCAATTTAATGCTGTCTTGTTTTGTTGTGTCTCTAGCAGATGTGGAAGCCTGGGTTGTGCTCGTGTGGTGTTCTCCACATGAGAGGTAAGATGGTGAGGTATTGGTTTGGTGCTTAGTGTTTTCAGTAAAAGGGTTTTCAAAATTTTCTTTCAGTCAAAAATGCATAAGGAGGTTTATGTAGGTAGATTGTGTTATCAATCCAATTATATATTGTCTTTGGGTGGTAGACTTTGATGATTTTGAGACAAAAATTTCTATCATTGTAAAATACACTTGTAAATATTTAGTAAATGGAGCTGTTGTATTTTCATCTTCGGTGTAGTTTGGGACCATTACTGAATATATACAGTAAATTAGTGGATACTGGTGGATATTTAGCCTCACCCACAACATCTAAGATCTAAAGGAGGGGTGGGGGGAGGATGCGAAAGCTGACCCTGAGATCACGTCAACAACAACCACCCATCAGGATAGGAAGACAAGGGGAGAAGGCATTGTGGCCACCCTGTCCCCCACCCCTCAAATTAGTACCTCAATAAACTTGGAAGAATAAATATTAAGTTAGTCCATAATGTCAAATTATAAGGACAAATGAGAAAATCATGGAGTTTCTTATCAGAAATAATAGTTGTTTATTTGGTTCAAATTATATGAGCAGGTCTGAAAGCATGTGCGCATGATATAGAAAGGTAGAACAGTGGAGTGAAAATAAATTATGTACTGCTGAAAGATTTAAAACCCAATGTAATAAGAAACAAGACCGACCTTCGACTGAAAGTCGAAACCTTAGTATATAATGGCACTGCCTCATAAGGCAAAGGGATTATTTTAAAATGGTATTAGCTGGAAGAGCAGGATGGACAGAAATGGGACAGGACATGGGAAAAATGTAATTCAGAAGGAAACTATAAGCATGATCTTATGGACATGAATCATGTCAAGAAAATCCTTGAAAGACTTGAAATCTTTCTTATCACAACAAAAATTGCGACATCACCATGTTTAATTGCCATGCGACATACTCTTTCAAGAAGCACACTGATCCAAAATTAGTATATGACAAGACTGGTAATATATGAAAATAGCATATGACGTAGTGACAGACCAATGACTGTAGCAGTATGCAAAACTGGAAGAGGTGGGCAGAGCGCGATTAGGGACTATAAAAATGGCTCCTGTCGTGAAAATGGGATCATCTTGGCTATTGTTCAGAGAAGTTTGGATAATTGAAAGAGTGAAAGTGTGACAGACTGACGATTTAGTAGTAGACACCAAGATCTGCTTTGCTCTTCCTGCACCAATCTTGATAGGTATTCAGCATTACTGTATATTAATCGTATCTGCCTGTACAAGTTCTTCATCTATCACTTATTAAAGAATCATTGCTTAGAATCAAGCTACAAGTTGTCAATCTAGAATCAGAGAGGAAAGACATCAACTTCTTTCCACGAACCTTGAATCAGCGACCGGGTCAGAACACAGGCTCAGCAAAGAATAATAGAAATAGTTGACTAATTTCCATCTTGTACAGGCAGCGGCGAGAAACGTCTTCAAAATATTGACTAGAGGTTGGTTGCATTAGACAGGTGCAAATCTTCAATGTGTGTTCTATTTCAATGTGGGGGATAGTTTGTTTGTATATTGAAGTGAACTTTAGTATTCAAAGACATGTATTTATCAGGAGTGCGTAAGTCATAAACACACTTGAGTGGATCCTAATCCCCTCATATATAGTAGTAACCAGTAATAACCGGGTTTTATATTCATTGGTATGGATGTTCTAGGAATAATTGTCTTTGATTGTCATGTAATTAGATTACTTTTTTTAATCTATTTATGTTGATCTGGAATTATATTTGCTACATTAGTATGGCGCCGTATTTTACAGTGACAAATTTTTCACAGAATTATTCTTTGAATTATTTGTTATGGTGTTTCGAGGCACCATGTTGGTTCATTGTGATATTTTATTCAGAATATTTTTGGAAATTTATTCAACTTTCCAGGTTGGGTCATAAATTGGAACTTCATTTATTGTTTTACATCATTTGAGTTTCCCTGCCATTAAGGTCATGGCTGAACTGAAATCATGATTTTAAAATTATTGTATGAATTAGGCCAATGTCAAGGTCATTTAATATCTTTATTATTAGATTTGGTTTTGGCACAAAATACCGATTCTAGGTCATGCTCCGTATTTTGTCGAAAATGTTACGGGGAAGATTAACACCATTAAAAGTATTTATATAATTAAAAATGAAAAATCTGATTTTTATATAAAGTATTTTTTTAGTCCCTAGCTTCTAAAATCAGCGCTGCAGCATACATGATTTTGTATGTCTCACTTAGACAGAATCTATGTGTGAATACTGGTCATTAGTGTCCATCAAACCTCGTGTGTGTGTGTATGTGTGTGTGTGTGTGTGTGTGTGTGTGTGTGTGTGTGTGTGTGTGTGTGTGTGTGTGTGTGTGTGTGTGTGTGTGTGTGTGTGTGTGTGTGTGTGTGTGTATATATATATATATATATATATATATATATATATATATGTGTGTGTGTTTGTGTATGTGCGTGCGTGTGCGTCTGTGTGTCTATGCATGCATATGTGCGTATGTGTGTGTATGCGAGGGATCTGTTATTAGATACAAAAATGACGGAACTGATTTATGAAGCCTAAGTATTTAAAAACGCTGACCCAGGTATTTACATAGTTACCTATGCATACCTGCCAGTCTGCAAACTTCCGTCAAACCTCCTATGTGTGAGTGAGTGAGTGAGTGAGTGAGTGAGTATATATATGTGTGTGTTTGTGTATGTGCGTGCGTGTGCGTCTGTGTGTCTATGCATGCATATGTGCGTATGTGTGTCTTTTTTTTTTCTCTTTTTTACTTTTTCTAATTTTGCCTTCATTGGTGATGTGTAATCCATCTGTGTATAGGTCATGTATTGGTTGTCCATACTGGAGAAATGTTCTGTAGGTTCTGAGGAATTTGGTGTTGGTTATGGCTTTGTAGAGATCGTTGGTGGTCTTGTATCTTGTGTCAGTCTTGTGGTGATCTTTTGGTCTCGGTAGGATGGAGCTTATCGCTATGGTTGGGTTGTGCTTTGTTGATGTGTTGATAAGATTGATGAGTGTGATCATCTTTCTGTGGATGGCAGCAGGAGGATCTCGCTCGATGTGGTTGGTTCCTATGTGTATGATGATGATGTCGGTGTTTAGCAGGATGGTTCTCTTCAGTATTTTCTCTGTGATCTTTTCAAAGGTTGCTCCTGGGTACATCTGTAGTGTTGTTCGGTCATTTGGCAGCAGTAAGTTCCTACAGATGCTGTCGCTGATGATGGTACACCTGGGAAATAAAATAGAGTGGCGAAGTAAAACATTCTAGGGGGGTAGTAGATTGGGGGGGGGGGCATAATATACATATGTGCATTTTTACATTATAATATTGTTGTAGCTTAAATGATTTTGTATGTCTCACTTAGACCGAATCTATCTACTGAGTGAGTGAGTGAGTGGGAGAGTGAGTGAGTGATTGAGTGAGTGAGTGAGTGAGTGAGTGAGTGAGTGAGTGAGTGAGTGAGTGTGGGAGTGAGTGAGTGGGTGAGTGAGTGAGTGAGTGAGTGAGTGAGTGAGTGAGTGCGTGGGTGGGTGGGTGCGTCGGTGGGTGGGTGGGTGTGTGTGTGAGTGAGTGGGTGAGTGTGTTATGCTTTTGTGTGTGTGTGTGTGTGTTTGCCTGCGTACGTATCTGCCAATCTTATACGGGGGCGGGTGATGTGGGATGGATCCAGATATTTATGCTTGGTGGGCGCATACACACACATACGCACATATGCATGCATAGACACACAGACGCACACGCACGCACATACACAAACACACACATATATATACTCACTCACTCACTCACTCACTCACACATAGGAGGTTTGACGGAAGTTTGCAGACTGGCAGGTATGCATAGGTAACTATGTAAATACCTGGGTCGGCGTTTTTAAATACTTCAGCTTAATAAGTTTTTCCTATTTGTTGGTTGACGGATACAATATTTTCAGTATACATTCATTGCATTTTATATTATATTTGAAGTCAAGCATTGTTGAATATGAATCTAATTAAAATGTTGTATTGAATATTCCAGTTTTAGTATGATTTGTTTATGTCTGCATCTATACATATGCGTATATATGTATATGTAAATATATGTATATGTGTGTATGGGTATATGCCTATATGAACATACCATAAATACACCATTAATTAGGTGGAAACTTGACGAAATAAAATATTCTTAGAAATGATTATTTAATGGGGTTTTTTTCCCATCCTTATGGTATATTAGGGTTTTTCTCTGCCACCCCCAACCTGGATGTTCTTGTCCAGGAGGAAATGTCATCACTCAAACAAGAAATGATAGTTTAGCTTTGTGCTGTTGTATGGCACGTTGAGAGTGAAATAAGCCAAATGAAAGAAAGTATTTATATATATTTACATTTGTTTGTCTATAAATCGAAAATAAATCATATATTTTTGCATTCACAATATGTGTTTGTTAAAAAATCTAGGAGTTGAATCCTGACATTTACGTTTCTACCGGGATATGGATTTCCATACTCAAGTTAGTCATAATTTTATGGAGTAGATTACTTTTGTCACTCAAGTTCTTTTGTTGACAGTCATAATCGTTTATTAGGTTCTCTTTAGATATTAGTCCATTATTTCACCAAGAGAACTTAAATTCCGGAAATCGTTAAAAATTCTTCAAAATTAAAAAAAATAAAAATTATTCCTCCGCTTGGGATTAAGAAATTGTGGGCTACTCCGTTACACAGAAACAAGCACCCACACCCAAGGACACAGACCCATGTGCAGACAAGGCCATAGACACAAGTGTACTGGCCCAAGCACCAATACACAAGTGCGCACACCCAAGTACAGAGACATGTGCATAGACAAAAGCACGCAGACACAAATGTACAGACCAAAGTACACAGACCCTAGCATCCAGAGCCACAAGGTAAATGCACAGACCCAAGCACCCAAAGACAAGTGCCCAGACCCACTCATGCAGAAACAGGCGCACATGCTTTTGTTTCTGAGCTCTTGTGTCTATGCACTTGTTTTTGTGCGCCCAGAAACAAGTGCATAAACAAAAGCACACAGACACAAGCAGGCAGACCCTACCACACAGACCCAAGTGCCCAGAACCACTCGTACAGACACAAGCATGCAGACACAAGCTCCCAGACATAAGCTGCCCAGAACCAGTCGTGCACCCACACCCAAGGACACAGACCCATGTGCCCAGACAAGAAGAGACAAGTGTACTGGCCCGAGCACCCAGACCCACTCATGCAGACAAGACATATAACCTAGCATCCAGACCCAAGTGCCCATGCCTTTGTCTCCGAGTGCTTGTGTCTATGCACTTGTTTCTGTGTGGCCAGAAACAAGTGCATAGGCACAAGCATGCAGATACTAGCACACAGACCAAAGTGCCTAGAACCACTCATGTAGACAGAAGCGCATAGAACCAAGGGTGGAGACAAGCAAACAGACACAAACACAGGTCCACGTATAGACCCTAGTCCCCCACCCAAGTTCCCAGACAAAAATACACAGACACAAGTGCACAGACCTAAGTGCCCAGGCAGAAGTCGGCAGACACAAACCCACAGACCCAAATGCACAGAGAAGTCCGCAGATACAAGAACACAGACACAAGTGTACTGGCCCAAGCACCCAGACCCACTCATTCAGAAACAAAAATGCAGAAACAAGCACACATGCCTTTCTCTCTGAGCGCTTGTGTCTATGCACTTGATTCTGTGTGCCCAGGAACAAGTGCATAAACAAAAGCACACAGACACAAGCAAGCAAACCCCACCACCCAGAGTCCAGCAGCCAGCACCACTCTTGCAGAAACAAGCATGCAGACACAAGCACGTAGAACCTAGCATGGACAGGCAGACAGACAAGCATGCAGCGATAAATGCACAGGTCCAAGCACGCAGGCCCTATAGTCCCCAGATCCATGCTACCAGACATAAATGCACAGACACAAGTGCGCAGACCCAAGTGCCCAGACAGAAATCAGCAGACAAAAGCGCACAGACACAAGTGTACTGGCCCAAGCACCGATACACAAGTGCGCAGACCCAAGTACAGACATATACATAGACAAAAGCATGTAGACACAAATGCAGAGACAAGCATGCAGACACAAATGTACAGACCCAATCATGCAGACCCTAGCATCCAGAGCAAAATATTAAATAAACAGACCCATGTGCCCTGACACAAGCGCACAGACAGCAGTGTACTGGCCCAAGCACCCAGACACAAGTGCCTAGACCCACTCATGCAGAAACAAGCATGCAGACACAAGCACATAGCGTGTAGACACAAGCATACAGACAGAAGCACGCACACCCTACCACCCAGAGTCACGCGCCCAGAACCACTCATGCAGAAACAAGCATGCAGACACAAGCACGTAGAACCTAGCATGGACAGGCAGACAGGCAAGCACACAGACACTAATGCACAGGTCCAAGCACGCAGGCCCTATGGTCCCCAGACCCATGCTACCAGACATAAATGCACAGCCACAAGTGCGCAGACCCAAGTGCCCAGACAGAAATCAGCAGACAAAAGCGCACAGACACAAGTGTACTGGCCCAAGCACCGATACACAAGTGCGCAGACCCAAGTACAGACATGTACATAGACAAAAGCATGTAGACACAAATGCAGAGACAAGCATGCAGACACAAATGTACAGACCCAATCATGCAGACCCAAGCATCCAGAGCAAAATATTAAATAAACAGACCCATGTGCCCTGACACAAGCGCACAGACAGCAATGTACTGGGCCAAGCACCCAGGCAAAAGTGCCTAGACCCACTCATGCAGAAACAGGCATGCAGACACAAGCACATAGCGTGTAGACACAAGCATACAGACAGAAGCACGCACACCCTACCACCCAGAGCCAAGCGCCCAGAACCACTCATGCAGAAACAAGCATGCAGACACAAGCACATAGAACCTAGCATGGACAGGCAGACAGGCAAGCACCCAGACACTAATGCACAGGTCCAAGCACGCAGGCCCTATAGTCCCCAGACCCATGCTACCAGACATAAATGCACAGCCACAAGTGCGCAGACCCAAGTGCCCAAACAGAAATCAGCAGACAAAAGCGTGCAGACCCAAGCACAGAGACATGTACATAGACAAAAGAATGTAGACACAAATGCAGACAAGCATGCAGTCACAGATGTACAGACCAAATCATGCAGACCCTAGCATCCAGAGCTAAATATTAAATAAACAGACCCATGTGCCCTGACACAAGTGCACAGACACCAGTGTACTGGCCCAAGCACCCAGACACATGTGCCTAGACCCACTCATGCAGAAACAAGCGCACATGCCTTTGTCTCTGAGTGCTTGTGTCTATGCACTTGTTTCTGTGCGCCCAGAAACAAGTACATAAGCTAAAGCACACAGACACAAGCA
Source organism: Chaetoderma sp. LZ-2023a (assembly GCA_034401795.1). Classification (NCBI taxonomy): domain Eukaryota; kingdom Metazoa; phylum Mollusca; class Caudofoveata; order Chaetodermatida; family Chaetodermatidae; genus Chaetoderma; species Chaetoderma sp. LZ-2023a. The sequence continues at coordinate 100,106,161 of CM067359.1, read as the reverse complement.
GGCAGACCCTACCACACAGACCCAAGTGCCCAGAATCACTCGTACAGAAACAAGCATGCAGACACAAGCTCCCAGACATAAGCTGCCCAGAACCACTCGTGCACCCACACCCAAGGACACAGACCCATGTGCACAGACAAGGACAGACACAAGTGTACTGATCCGAGCACCCAGACCCACTCATGCAGACACAAGACATATAACCTAGCATCCAGACCCAAGTGCCCATGCCTTTGTCTCCGAGTGCTTGTGTCTATGCACTTGTTTCTGTGTCGCCAGAAACAAGTGCCTAGGCACAAGCATGCAGATGCTAGCACGCAGACCAAAGTGCCTAGAACCACTCATGTAGACAGAAGCGCATAGAACCAAGGGTGGAGACAGGCAAACAGACACAAACACACAGGTCCACGTACAGACCCTAGTCCCCCACCCAAGTTCCCAGACAAAAATACACAGACACAAGTGCACAGACCTAAGTGCCCAGGCAGAAGTCGGCAGACACAAACCCACAGACCCAAATGCACAGGGAAGTCCGCAGATACAAGAACACAGACACAAGTGTACTGGCCCAAGCACCCAGACCAACTCATTCAGAAACAAACATGCAGAAACAAGCGCACATGCCTTTCTCTCTGAGCGCTTGTGTCTATGCACTTGATTCTGTGTGCCCAGGAACAAGTGCATAAACAAAAGCACACAGACACAAGCAAGCAAACCCTACCACCCAGAGTCCAACACCCAGAACCACTCTTGCAGAAACAAGCATGCAGACACAAGCACGTAGAACCTAGCATGGACAGGCAGACAGACAAGCATCAAGCGATAAATGCACAGCTCCAAGCACACAGGCCCTATAGTCCCCAGACCCATGCTACCAGACATAAATGCACAGCCACAAGTGCGCAGACCCAAGTTCCCAGACAGAAATCAGCAGACAAAAGCGCACAGACACAAGTGTACTGGCCCAAGCACCGATACACAAGTGCGCAGACCCAAGTACAGACATATACATAGACAAAAGCATGTAGACACAAATGCAGAGACAAGCATGGAGACACAAATGTACAGACCCAATCATGCAGACCCTAGCATCCAGAGCTAAATATTAAATAAACAGACCCATGTGCTCTGACACAAGCGCACAGACAGCAGTGTACTGGGCCAAGCACCCAGACACAAGTGCATAGACCCACTCATGCAGAAACAAGCATGCAGACACAAGCACATAGCGTGTAGACACAAGCATACAGACAGAAGCACGCACACCCTACCACCCAGCGCCAAGCGCCCAGAACCACTCATGCAGAAACAAGCATGCAGACACAAGCACGTAGAACCTAGCATGGACAGGCAGACAGGCAAGCACACAGACACTAATGCACAGGTCCAAGCACGCAGGCCCTATAGTCCCCAGACCCATGCTACCAGACATAAATGCACAGCCACAAGTGCGCAGACCCAAGTGCCCAAACAGAAATCAGCAGACAAAAGCGTGCAGACCCAAGCACAGAGACATGTACATAGACAAAAGCATGTAGACACAAATGCAGAGACAAGCATGCAGACACAAATGTACAGACCCAATCATGCAGACCCTAGCATCCAGAGCAAAATATTAAATAAACAGACCCATGTGCCCTGACACAAGCGCACAGACAGCAGTGTACTGGCCCAAGCACCCAGACACAAGTGCCTAGACCCACTCATGCTGAAAAAAGCATGCAGACACAAGCACATAGCATGTAGACACAAGCATACAGACAGAAGCACGCACACCCTACCACCCAGAGCCAAGCGCCCAGAACCACTCATGCAGAAACAAGCATGCAGACACAAGCATGTAGAACCTAGCATGGACAGGCAGACAGGCAAGCACCCAGACACTAATGCACAGGTCCAAGCATGCAGGCCCTATAGTCCCCAGACCCATGCTACCAGACATAAATGCACAGCCACAAGTGCGCAGACCCAAGTGCCCAAACAGAAATCAGCAAACAAAAGCGTGCAGACCCAAGCACAGAGACATGTACATAGACTAAAGCATGTAGACACAAATGCAGAGACAAGCATGCAGACACAAATGTACAGACCAAATCACGCAGACCCTAGCATCCAGAGCTAAATATTAAATAAACAGACCCATGTGCCCTGATACAAGTGCACAGACACCAGTGTACTGGCCCAAGCACCCAGACACAAATGCCTAGACCCACTTATGCAGAAACAAGCGCACATGCCTTTGTCTCTGAGCGCTAGTGTCTATGCATTTGTTTCTGTGCGCCCAGAAACAAGTACATAAACTAAAGCACACAGACACAAGCAGGCAGACCCTACTACACAGACCCAAGTGCCCAGAATCACTCGTACAGAAACAAGCATGCAGACACAAGCTCCCAGACATAAGCTGCCCAGTACCACCCGTGCACCCACACCCAAGGTCACAGACCCATGTGCACAGACAAGAACAGACACAAGTGTACTGGTCCGAGCACCCAGACCCACTCATGCAGAAACAAGACATATAACCTAGCATCCAGACCCAAGTGCCCATGCCTTTGTCTCCGAGTGCTTGTGTCTATGCACTTGTTTCTGTGTGGCCAGAAACAAGTGCATAGGCACAAGCATGCAGATGCTAGCACGCAGACCAAAGTGCCTAGAACCACTCATGTAGACAGAAGCGCATAGAACCAAGGGTGGAGACAGGCAAACAGACACAAACACACAGGTCCACGTACAGACCCTAGTCCCCCACCCAAGTTCCCAGACAAAAATACACAGACACAAGTGCCCAGGCAGAAGTCGGCAGACACAAACCCTCAGACCCAAATGCACAGAGAAGTCCGCAGATACAAGAACACAGACACAAGTGTACTGGCCCAAGCACCCAGACCCACTCATTCAGAAACAAACATGCAGAAACAAGCGCACATGCCTTTCTCTCTGAGCGCTTGTGTCTATGCACTTGATTCTGTGTGCCCAGGACCAAGTGCATAAACAAAAGCACACAGACACAAGCAAGCAAACCCTACCACCCAGAGTCCAGCACCCAGAACCACTCTTGCAGAAACAAGCATGCAGACACAAGCACGTAGAACCTAGCATGGACAGGCAGACAGACAAGCATGCAGCGATAAATGCACAGGTCCAAGCACGCAGGCCCTATAGTCCCCAGACCCATGCTACCAGACATAAATGCACAGCCACAAGTGCACAGACCCAAGTGCCCAGACAGAAATCAGCAGACAAAAGCGCACGGACACAAGTGTACTGGCCCAAGCACCGATACACAAGTGCGCAGACCCAAGTACAGACATATACATAGACAAAAGCATGTAGACACAAATGCAGCGACAAGCATGCAGACACAAATGTACAGACCCAATCATGCAGACCCTAGCATCCAGAGCTAAATATTAAATAAACAGACCCATGTGCCCTGACACAAGCGCACAGACAGCAGTGTACTGGCCAAAGCACCCAGACACAAGTGCCTAGACCCACTCATGCAGAAACAAGCATGCAGACACAAGCACATAGTGTGTAGACACGAGCATACAGACAGAAGCACGCACACCCTACCACCCAGAGCCAAGCGCCCAGAACCACTCATGCAGAAACAAGCATGCAGACACAAGCACGTAGAACCTAGCATGGACAGGCAGACATGCAAGCACACAGACACTAATGCACAGGTCCAAGCATGCAGGCCCTATAGTCCCCAGACCCATGCTACCAGACATAAATGCACAGCCACAAGTGCGCAGACCCAAGTGCCCAAACAGAAATCAGCAGACAAAAGCGTGCAGACACAAGCACAGAGACATGTACATAGACAAAAGCATGTAGACACAAATGCAGAGACAAGCATGCAGACACAAATGTACAGACCAAATCACGCAGACCCTAGCATCCAGAGCTAAATATTAAATAAACAGACCCATGTGCCCTGATACAAGTGCACAGACACCAGTGTACTGGCCCAAGCACCCAGACACAAGTGCCTAGACCCACTCAGGCAGAAACAAGCGCACATGCCTTTGTCTCCGAGCGCTTGTGTCTATGCATTTGTTTCTGTGCGCCCAGACACAAGTACATAAACTAAAGCACACAGACACAAGCAGGCAGACCCTACCACACAGACCCAAGTGCCCAGAATCACTCGTACAGAAACAAGCATGCAGACACAAGCTCCCAGACATAAGCTGACCAGAACCACCCGTGCACCCACACCCAAGGACACAGACCCATGTGCACAGACAAGAACAGACACAAGTGTACTGGTCTGAGCACCCAGACCCACTCATGCAGAAACAAGACATATAACCTAGCATCCAGACCCAAGTGCCCATGCCTTTGTCTCCGAGTGCTTGTGTCTATGCACTTGTTTCTGTGTGACCAGAAACAAGTGCATAGGCACAAGCATGCAGATGCTAGCACGCAGACCAAAGTGCCTAGAACCACTCATGTAGACAGAAGCGCATAGAACCAAGGGTGGAGACAGGCAAACAGACACAAACACACAGGTCCATGTACAGACCCTAGTCCCCCACCCAAGTTCCCAGACAAAAATACACAGACACAAGTGCCCAGGCAGAAGTCGGCAGACACAAACCCACAGACCCAAATGCACAGAGAAGTCCGCAGATACAAGAACACAGACACAAGTGTACTGGCCCAAGCACCCAGACCCACTCATTCAGAAACAAACATGCAGAAACAAGCGCACATGCCTTTCTCTCTGAGCGCTTGTGTCTATGCACTTGATTCTGTGTGCCCAGGAACAAGTGCATAAACAAAAGCACACAGACACAAGCAAGCAAACCCTACCACCCAGAGTCCAGCACCCAGAACCACTCTTGCAGAAACAAGCATGCAGACACAAGCACGTAGAACCTAGCATGGACAGGCAGACAGACAAGCATGCAGCGATAAATGCACAGGTCCAAGCACGCAGGCCCTATAGTCGCCAGACCCATGCTACCAGACATAAATGCACAGCCACAAGTGCGCAGACCCAAGTGCCCAGACAGAAATCAGCAGACTAAAGCACACTGACACAAGTGTACTGGCGCAAGCACCGATACACAAGTGTGCAGACCCAAGTACAGACATATACATAGACAAAAGCATGTAGACACAAATGCAGAGACAAGCATGCAGACACAAATGTACAGACCCAATCATGCAGACCCTAGCATCCAGAGCTAAATATTAAATAAACAGACCCATGTACACTGACACAAGCGCACAGACAGCAGTGTACTGGCCCAAGCACCCAGACACATGTGCCTAGACCCACTCATGCAGAAACAAGCATGCAGACACAAGCACATAGCATGTAGACACAAGCATACAGAGAGAAGCACGCACACCCTACCACCCAGAGCCAAGCGCCCAGAACCACTCATGCAGAAACAAGCATGCAGACACAAGCACGTAGAACCTAGCATGGACAGGCAGACAGGCAAGCACACAGACACTAATGCACAGGTCCAAGCACGCAGGCCCTATAGTCCCCAGACCCATGCTACCAGACATAAATGCACAGCCACAAGTGCGCAGACCCAAGTGCCCAAACAGAAATCAGCAGACAAAAGCGTGCAGACCCAAGCACAGAGACATGTACATAGACAAAAGCATGTAGACACAAATGCAGAGACAAGCATGCAGACACAAATGTACAGACCAAATCATGCAGACCCTAGCATCCAGAGCTAAATATTAAATAAACAGACCCATGTGCCCTGACACAAGTGCACAGACACCAGTGTACTGGCCCAAGCACCCAGACACAAGTGCCTAGACCCACTCATGCAGAAACAAGCGCACATGCCTTTGTCTCTGAGTGTGTATGTCTATGCACTTGTTTCTGTGCACCCAGAAACAAGTACATAAACTAAAGCACACAGACACAAGCAGGCAGACCCTACCACACAGACCCAAGTGCCCAGAATCACTCGTACAGAAACAAGCATGCAGACACAAGATCCCAGACATAAGCTGCCCAGAACCACTCGTGCACCCACACCCAAGGACACAGACCCATGTGCCCAGACAAGAACAGACAAGTGTACTGGTCTGAGCACCCAGACCCACTCATGCAGACACAAGACATATAACCTAGCATCCAGACACAAGTGCCAATGCCTTTGTCTCCGAGTGCTTGTGTCTATGCACTTGATTATGTGTGGCCAGAAACAAGTGCATAGGCACAAGCATGCAGATGCTAGCACGCAGACCAAAGTGCCTAGACCCACTCGTGTAGACACAAGCACATAGAACATAGCATGTAGACACAAGCATACAGACACAAGCGCTCAGGTGAATAAACAAAAACTGACAAGGATGCAGACACTAGCGCCCAGACCCAACCACACAGACACAAGGGCCCAGACCCACTCATGCAGAAACAAGCGCACATGCCTTTGTCTCTGAGTGCTTGTGTGCCCAGAAACAAGTACATGAACAAAAGCACACAGAAACAAGCACCCAGAACCACTTGTGCATAAATAAGTGTGTAGAACCTAGCGCAGAGACAAGCATACAGACACACAAACGCACAGGTCCATGCATGCAGATCCAAGCTCCCAGACGTAAATGCACATACACCAGTGCACAGACCCAAGTTCCCAGACAGAAATTTGCAGAAACATGCGTACGGACACAAGTGTACTGGCCCAAACACCCACACAAGTGTCCAGAACCACTCATGCAGAAACAAGCATGCATACACAAGACATATAACCTAGCATGCAGACCAAAGCATACAGACACAAGCACCCAGTGACCAGAACCACTTATGCAGAAATAAGAACGTAGAACCCGGAGCGGAGACACAGGCGAACAGACACAAACGCACAGGTCCAAGTACACAGACCCTAGTCCCCAGACCCAAGCTCCCTGACATAAATGCACATATACAAGTCTGCAGACCCAAGTGCCCAGGAAGAAGTCGGAGTCAGCACCTGCAGACACAGGCACAAGTCTATTGGCCCAAGCACCCATACACAGGCACAGAGGCATGTGCACCGACAAAAGCATGCAGCCACAAGCACACAGACACATATGTAGCCCCAAGCACGCAGACGCTAGCGCCCAGAGCAGACATAAATACAGGCGCAAGGACACAGACATAAATGTACAGACCCAAGTGCCCAGACACAAGTGCAGAGACACACATGCACAGACTCAAGCACGCAGACCCTAGCGGCCAGACACAAGCACAGAGCCAAACATTCAAACACAAGTGTATTGGCCCAAGTGCCCAGACCCACTCATTGCATCTGTGAGCTTGTGCTTGTGTGCCCAGACATAAGTGTACAGACAAAAGTGCAAAGAACCAAGCATGCAGACACCAATGTGTATACCGTAACACCCAGAGATAAGCACAGACCCAAGCGCATAAACACAAACTCACGAACACAAGTGTACTGATCCACGACGACACAAGCACGCATACACAAATGTAGATCCAAGCACGCAGACCGTAGCGGTCAGAGCAAAGAGAAATGCACAGACACAAGGACACAGACACATGGGCCCAGACACAACCACACAGACAAGAACACAGACACAAGTGTACTAGCCCAAGCATGCAGACCCTAGTGCAAAGATACAAGCGCAGACCCAACCACACAAGCACCCAGACATGTGTTCAGACCCACTCATGCAAAAACAAGCATGCAGACACAAGCACGTAGAACCTAGCCTGCAGACCGATGCATCCAAACAAAAGCAGACCGACACAAGTGTGCAGACACAAGCACCCACAACAAAGTATGCAGAACCTAGTGCCCAGACCCAAGCACCTAGACATAAATGCGCAGACACAAGCGCACAGAGCCAAATATTCAAACACAAGTGTACTGGCCCAAGCGCCCAGACATAAGCATGCAGACACTAGCACCACTCAGGAATGCTTGTGTCTATGCAGTTGCATCTGTGCGCTTGTGCCTGTGCGCCCAGACACAAGTGTACAGACAAAAGTATACAGACCCCAATGTACACCCAAGCACATAAACATAAGCCTCCAAACAAGTGTACTGGCACACAGACACATTATTGATTATTTTAACATGTGAGTTCAGCTTAAATTTGTATTATTATTGTTTGGTTATTATAACATGTCATTAACTTCAAGTGGTTTGAAGCAAAATTGTGTAAATAATGTTTTCTATGTTTTATTCTTAGAGAATATGATCATTGCTTGGACACAAAATATGTGTTGAACATTTGTACTGCGAGATTTTGGCTGTTATATGTATTTAGGGGTGGGGGTCTGTTAGTATTTCAACCAGTTCCCGGAATTGATTGACAGGTGTTGATAGGTTGTATGCATGTCTCGTGCATGTGACGTCAGAAATGGGTGAGCGCAGCGTAGTGATTTCAGAATGGTGAGTGCAGGTATGTAAGGTAGTGAGTTGGTGTGGTAAAGTTGATGTGGTGTAATTATTTGTTGACGGGAGATTTGCCAGGTACTTAATGTAGGATGATTGGATGGTATTGGAAAAAGGGACTATTTAGTGTAGCGGAGGGGTGAGAGTATGTTAGCGCAGATCTGGTTTAAAAAATCCGAAAAGCAAAATCTTTAATTCTTTAACTAAAACTGAGAAAAGGGATATGATGATGGTTTTCAATCTATGAAGTTTTCTTGTTTGCTTTGTGTAACCTTTACAGCACAGACAGCAATCTCAGTGCCAGCGCTAGCATCACTCAAAGTTCAAACAATTCACATCGTAATGTTGATGAGGAGGATGAGGAGAGTGGAGAGGAAGAATATGATGTGGATGATGGGGATGGAGAGAATGTTGTTGATGATGAAGATGATGAGGGTATCGCTAGAAGTTCAGATTTATGCATTCTCTCCAGGTAAACACATTAAATCTTAGCTACTCTGTAAATTTTCCTCTTCGAATATAATCCTATTGCCAATCTAATGGGTTAATGTTAACAAAATATTCCTTGAAGACATCCCTGATTTGACAAGCTTCAATTCCTGTTTTGATACCGATCCCAGGAAGGTCTTGAAGACCTTCACATTGGTTCGCATCATAGCCTTGTTGGATAGCTTGGATTTGCATTGGTGTGCTTGAAATTTGAAGCATATTATGCAGGACATATGTTGCTTTCACAATGGATTTAACAGTTTCAGGATTCACTGCAATCATTCTATGATCTATTTGGAGGACTACATGTTACCAGTCCACTGCTCCTAGACAGCGTGGAAAGTCCCATTTCTGCTGGAAGTTTTCTGCAATCAATGTCCAGTCATCACTTGATTTTGGTGGTGACATGTACAGATCCACCAAACGCTCCCATAACACATCACACACTTCACGCATGATTAGTCCAACAGTTGATGCACCAACACGGTAGCTGAAAGTAATGGATCTGTATGACTCGCCTGTGGACAGAAATCTGTAAACAAAATAATACATGTGTTATATCTTGTTTCAGGGGCACTAGGATATCAAGTGATAAAAAGTTTGGTACCAAGAAAGCAGCACCATCAACATCTACCACAATCAAACCATCACATCGACTACAGTCATGGAAGAATGTCGCAAAAATCCAGGGAAAACCAACCGGGAAAAAGAAAGATAATCTTGGGAATGTTGAGAGAGCACTTATATACGCATGCCATACTATAAAGAGAAAGACGGTAGACCTGCTAGATGAAGAAAAAGATGAAGATGACGTTTTCTTTGACCCATACACACTTCGTCTGAAGAAACTCCCTAAAGCTAGTAAAGCAATTGCTAGGCTACAAATTGCACAGATCTTTTTCAATGCTGAGAATCCATAACTTCCACAATAGCCAATAATACCTCTTCCCAGACAAATGCAATCTATACACGAGCCGTGCAACCTTCCTCCAGAACATCACACACAGACACAAGAGCACAGATACAACAATCATAGATACATAGCCGCGCAGCCACAGGCGCACAGCAATACATGCACATACACAATCATACATACACAAGCGCATAAACAAGAGCAGACCATAAACAAGAGCAGACCCACAAATGTACAATCACAAGTGCACAGCTACAAGCACACGGCAACAAGTGCACAGCCACACGTGCACATAAACAAGTGCACAAACAAGCACAGACACACTGCCACAGAGACAAGCAAACAGACACAAGTGCACAATGGCAAGCATAGTTACATACACAAGTGCAGACACAAGCAAACAGGCACCACGTACACAGGTGCACAAACACATGCAGACACAGTCACACAAACACAAGTGTACAGCTACAAGCACACAGCAACAAGTGCACAGCCACAGTTGCTCATACATAAGTGCACAAACAAGCAGACACAGCCACCAACAAGCAAACAGACAAGTGCACAATGGCAAGCACAGATACAGACACACGTGTAGACACAAGCAAACAGGCACCACATACACAAGCACACAAGCAAGTGCAGACACACAGCTGCACAGCAACAAGTGCACAGCCACAGGTGCTCATACAGAAGTGCACCGACAAGCAGACACATAGCCACAGACACAAGCAAACAGACACAAGTGCACAATGGCAAGCACATATACAGACACAAGCAGGACAGCCACAAGCGCACAAACAAGTGCAGACACACAGCTGCACAAACACAAGTGCATAGCTAGAAGCACACAGTACCAAGTGCACAGCCACACATGCACAAACAAGCACATACACACTGCCACAGACACAAGCAAACAGACACAAGTGCACAATGGCAAGCACAGATAGACACAAGCAAACAGGCACCACATACACAAGTGCAGACTAGGTCGCATAAACACAAGTTCACAGCTCCAAGCACACATCAACAAGTGCACAGCCACAGGTGGTCATACACAAGTGCACAAACAAGCAGACACAAGTGCACAAAGGCAAGCAGAGGTAGAGATAAGTGCAGACACAAGCAACCAGGCACCAAATATACACAAGAGCACAGGCCCAAGTGTGTGTGTGTGCACGTGCGTGCGTGCGTATGTGCGCTTGTGTCTGGGCACAAGTGCATAGGCACAAATGCACAGACAAAAGGGCACAAACAAGTGCTAGTGTCTGGGCACTTGTCTGGGTGCACAGACATAAGTGCGCAGATGCAGAGCACAAAGAAGCATAGACACACAGCTGCACAGGCACAAGTGTGCAGACACACCACAGCCACAAGTGCAGGCACCCGGTTATAAACACAAGTGCACAGAAACAAGCAAACATACACAAGTGCACAGCCACATGTGCAGAAACAAGCATAGACACACAATCATAGCCAAAAGCAGACACAAGTGCACAACAACAAGTGCAGATACATACACAAGCAAACAGACACCACAGACACAACCGCACAGATACAAGTGCTTGTATCTGGGAGCTTGTGTGTGGACATGTCACAAACAATCGTAGATACACAGCCCCTCAGCCACAAGTGCACAGCAATACGTGCAAAGCATTACATGCACATACACAAACAAGTGCAGAGACAAAGCTGCACAGCTACAAGCACACGCCAACAATTGCACAGCGACACATGCACATACACAAGTCCACAAACACACTGTGCTAAACACAAGCAAACAGACACAAGCGCACAATGGCAAGCGTAGATACAGACACAAGCAAACAGGCACCACATACACAAGTGCACAAACAAGCAGACACACTACCACAGACACAAGTGCACAACGTCAAGCACAGATACAGACACACATGTAGACACAAGCAAACAGGCATCACATACACAAGCAAGTGCAGACACACAGCTGCACAACCACAAGTGCACAGCAACAAGTGCACAGCCACAGGTGCTCATACACAAGTGCACAAACAAGCAAACACACAGCCACAAGTGCACAATGTCAAGCGCAGATACAGACACAAGCAAACAGGCACCACATACATAAGTGCACAAACAAGCAGAGACAGACTGCCCCAGACACAGACACAAACAAACGTACACAAGTGCACAATGGCAAGCGCAGATACAGACACACGCAACCAGGCACCGCATACACAAGTGCACAAACATGTGCAGACAGCTGCACAAACACAAGTGCACAGCAACAAGTGCACAGCCATAGGTGGTCATACACAAGTGCACAAACAAGCAGAGGTAGAGATAAATGCAGACACAAGCAACCAGGCACAAAATATACACAAGCACACAGGCCCAAGTGTGTGTGCGCATGCGTGCGTGCGTCTGTGTGCTTGTGTCTGGGCACAAGTGCATAGGCACAAATTCACAGACAAAAGGGCACAAACAAGTGCTAGTGTCTGGATACTTGTCTGGGCGCACAGACATAAGTGCGCTGATGCAGAGCACAAAGAAGCAAAGACACACAGCTGCACAGGCACAAGTGTGCAGACACACCACAGCCACAAGTGCAGAGGCACCCGGTTATAAGCACAAGTGCACAGAAACAAGCAAACATACACAAGTGCACAGCCACATGTGCAGAAACAAGCATAGACACACAACCATAGCCAAAAGCAGACACAAGTGCACAACAACAAGTGCAGATACATACACAAGCAAACAGACACCACAGACACAAGTGCACAGATACAAGTGCTTGTATCTGGGAGCTTGTGTGTGGACATGTCACAAACAATTGTAGATACACAGCCCCTCAGCCACAAGTGCACAGCAATACGTGCACAGCATTACCTGCACATACACAAGCAAGTGCAGAGACAAAGCCGCACAGCTACAAGCACATGCCAACAATTGCACAGCGACACATGCACATACATAAGTCCACAAACACACTGCCACAAACACAAGCAAACAGACACAAGCGCACAATGGCAAGCGTAGATACAGACACAAGCAAACAGGCACCACATACACAAGTGCACAAACAAGCAGACACACTACCACAGACACAAGTGCACAACGTCAAGCACAGATACAGACACACATGTAGACACAAGCAAACAGGCACGACATACACAAGTGCACAAACAAGTGCACAGCCACAAGGGCACAAACAAGCAGACACAAGTGCACAAACATGCAGACACATGTGCACAAAGGCAAGCCGAGATAGAGATAAGTGCAGACACAAGCAACCAGGCACCAAATATACACAAGCCCAAGTGTGTGTGGGTGCATGCGTGCATGTGTCTGTGCTTGTCTGGGCGCACAGACCCAAGCACAAGTGGCCAGACATAAGTGCGCAACCTCACAACCACAAGAGCACAGAGACAATGGCAGAAACATGTGCAGACACAGCTGCACAGCACAAGCAAATGGCCACAAGTGCACAGCCACATGTGCAGATACAAAGGCACAGACAGAAGTGCTTGTCTGTGGACATGTGTCTGTGCATACACAAGCAAACAGTCACAAGCGCATATACACAAATGCACAGCCACAAACGCACAGACAAAAGGGCACAGCCAAGTGCTAGTGTCTGGGCACTTGGCTGAGCACAGATGCAGAGCACCAAGAAGCATAGACACACAGCCACACGTGCGCAGACATACCACAACCACAAGTGTAGAGCTACTTGGTTATAGACACGCTGCCACAGACACAAGCAAACAGACACAAGTGCACAACGGCAAGCACATATACAGACACAAGTGCAGACACAAGCAACCAGGCACAACATACACAAGCCCAAAAACATGTGCAGACACACAGTCGCACAAACACAAGTGCACAGCTACAAGCAGACAGCAACAAGTGCACAGCCACAGGTGCTCATACACAAGTGCACAAACAAGCAGACACAAACAAACAGACACAAGTGCACAACGGCAAGCACAGATATACACAAGAAAACTGACACCACAGACACAAGCGCACAGATACAAGTGCTTGGATCTGGGAGCTTGTGTGTGGGCATGTCACAAACAGTCGTAGATACACAGCCGTTCAGCCACAACTGTGACAAGTGCACAGCAATATGTGCACAGCAATACATGCACATACACAAGCGCACACGCAAGTGCAGACACACAATCAGAGTTGCACAGCTACAAGCACACGGCAACAAGTGCACAGCCACACATGCACATACACATGTGCACAAACAAGCACAGGTACACTGCCACAGACAGAAACAGATACATGCACAATGGCAAGCTCAGAAACAGACACAAGCAAACAGGCACAACATACACAAGTGCACAAACAAGCACAGACACAAGCAAACAGACACAAGTGCACAATGGCAAGCACAGATACAGACACAAGCAAACAGGCACCACATACACAAGCAAGTGCAAACACACAGCCGCACAAATGCACAGCTACAAGCACACAGCCACATGTGCACAGACACAAGTGCACAACGGCAAGGGCAGATATAGACACAAGCAACCAGGCACCACATACACAAGCCCAAGTGTGTGTGTGTGTGTGTGTGTGTGTGTGTGTGTGCGTGTATGGGTGCTTCTGCCTGGGCACACAGACTCAAGCTCCCAGGCACAAGTGCGCAACCAGACAACCACAAGTGCACAGAGACAAGTGCACAAACAAGTGCAGACACAGTCACACAGCACAAGCAAACGGCCACATGTGCAGACACAAGCAAACAGACACAAGCACATATACACAAGTGCATAGCCATAAACGCACAGACAAAAGGGCACAGACAAGTGCTAGTGTCTGGGCACTTGTCTGGGTGCAGACACAAGTGCACAGACGCAGAGCACAAAGAAGCAGACACATAGCCGCACAGGCACAAGTGCGCAGACACAGCACAGTCACAAATACAGAGCCACCTGGTTATAGAGACAAGTGCACAGAAACAAGCGAACACACACAAGTGCACAGCCAAATGTGCAGAAACCAGCACAGACACACAACCGCAGCCACAAGCAGACACAAGTGTACAACAACAAGTGCACACTGCACATACATACACAAGCACAAATACATACACAAGCAAACAGACACAAGCGCATATACACAAGTGCATAGCCACAAACGCACAGACAAACGGGCAGACAAGTGCTAGTATCTGGGCACTTGTCTGGGCGTAGACACAAGTGCACAGACGCAGAGCACAAAGAAGCAGCCATACAGCTGCACAGGCACAAGTGCGCAGACACACCACAGCCACAAGTGCAGACCCACCTGGTTATAGACAGAACTGTACAAAAACAAGCGAACATACACAAGTGCACAGCAAATGTGCAGAAACAAGCACAGACACACAACCGCAGCCACAAGCAGACACAAGTGTACAACAACAAGTGCACACTGCACATACATACACAAGCACAAATACATACACAAGCAAACAGACACCACAGCCACGTGTGCACAGACATAAGCACCCAGATACAAATGTCTAGAAAGAGGTACATGAACACAAGCACAGAACCACAAGAGCACAGACACAAGTTAAGTGCACAACCACAAGCGCACAACAACAAGTACATAGCCACACATGCAGAAACAAGCATAAGACACAAGAGCACAAACAAGTGCACAGACACACACAAAGACAAGTGCACATACACACACAAAGAAAAGTGCACAGACACATGCACACAGACAAGTGCACAGCCAAAAGCACCAAGACAAGAGCACAGCCACACATGCACAGACAAATGCGCACAGATATAAGTTCTTGTGTCTGGGTACTTGTCTGGGTGCACAGACCCAAATGCCCAGACACAAGGGCACAACCACAAGTGTGCAGACACAGAGCACAAACAAGCATACACACAAGTGCACAGACACACCACATAGGCACAAGTGCATAGCAACAAGTGCAGCCACACATGCAGACACAAGCCAAAAGCCTACAGAAACAAGTACACAGACAAGTGCACAGCAACAAGTGCACAGTCACACATGCACCTACACAAGTGCACAAACAAGCGCAGACACACAGTCATAGACACAAGCAAGCAGACACAAGTGCTTGTATCTGGGAGCTTGTGTTTGTGGGAGTGCGTCTGTGTTTGTGGACACAAGTGCACAGACAAGCACAATGACAAGGACACAGACAAAAAAAAAGCCCACAGACAGATGGACACAGACACAAATGTTTGTATCTGTGGGCTTGTATCTTTACTTGTGTGTATGGCGCTCAGACCCAAGCACCTAGACACAAGTGCGCAGACATGGTCTGGGAGTTTAGCTGTGCACTTGCATCTGTGCGCTTGTGTCGGGGCATGCAGACACAAGCGCACTAACACAAGCATAGACACACAGGGTCACAGGACCTTGGCCACACCCACTAATCCCTTCAAGCCTCATTACACCTGTCAATCATCGGCAAGGCAAAGGGGCTTTACATCTTAAAGTGACGACGATATAGGCGCCAATATAATTGGGTATTACGGTGATGACATCATCTTATTTGCATATTAAGCCATGCCCACATGACGCTATATGGGCATGAGCTGTGACCCAATAAAAATTGATAAATCTAGATCACATACATGCCCATATAAGGTCATGTGGGAATGACCTAATACGTAAATGACATGACATCATCACCGTATTAGACAATCAGATCAATGCCCATATCGTCAGCCTTCTACTGGTAGTAAACCTGCAATATAATGACTACAAAAGCACACCAAATCTGACTGATAGGCAAATGGTCCAAACATAAGCAAAATTCAAAGGCTGAAAAAGTTTTCCATACTTTTACAACATTTGAACTCTGTTCTATGCAATTCTTCAGAATAAATCTGTAAAGTTTTCCTGAACTCAGATAACTTCATGTTGATGTTTGGGGGGGAGGGGGGAAGGAGCCAAATGTGCATGTGCGTATCCACTCCACATTGATATGGTTAACTGACATACTAAATTTGGTTGAATTCTGTTCAACAGTGTCAGAGGAGTTGCATTACAATCAATTTATTTTAACTTTTGATCCCCAACCCACCCACCTCTGGGGGTGGGGGCCATATGTAAATGTGCTCATATACGCCGCATTGATATGGTTAAACCACAGACCAAATCTGGTAGAATTCTGTCCAACGGTTTTGGAGGAGATACGTTACAATCAATTTCAGGTTAAGATTGGCCTTTTTTACCCCTCCCCCACCCCCACCCCTGGTGCGGAGCCAAATCTAAATGGCCCCTTGCACTCCGCAATCATATGGGTAACTCAGCTTTCAAATTTGCTTGAGTTCTCTCTACCGATTTCAGAGGAGTCGCATTACAATTGATTTGACCTTTTGACCCATGCCACTCCCCCATGGGAGCGGAGCCAAATCTAGATATCGTCTTGCAAAGCAGAATCATATGGGTAACCTACATACCAAATTTGATTTAATTCCACACAATGGTTTGTGAGGAGATAGCGTGACAGATGGACGGACAGAGGCGATTAAAACATCCCGCTTTTTTAAAACGTGAGGATAAGAATAAAACTGTTGATGCCAAAGTGCTAGGAGTTCAATGAGTTTGAGGGCATATTTGGAAGTCCAATTTGATTGGTCCATGGCAGCCATGATTTTTTGACTAATCAATTACCTGTGAACAAACTTTAATGGCCATTAGTGTCTAACCACATCTCCCAAATTCCAGCCCAATCCATTCAGTGTTTCTGATAGACATTTTCGTGAAAACTAGGTCGTCGAAGATGACCACCAGACTATTTGGCTAATCAGCTTCCCTAGATGATATTTCATGAGTTTTGAATCGATACTCAAAGCCAAGATTTTTAAACACATTTCTAAAAATTGGCTAAAATCCAAGATGACCACTGGCCAAATTAGCCGATCGGCTTCCTTTGAACAAAATTGGATCTCCATGCCCTAAGGATCTTTCCAGCCAAATAAAACTGAAAGCGGCCCAGTTGTTCTTGAGATGTTTAAAGGAGAAATTGGTGCATGATGAATGATGCATGGAACATGGCCATGGCCTTTCAGGCCAGGTTAATTACATGCACACCATCACCAGGGATGGGGAGGCCAAGAGTATTGCATGTGCCTCCATCTCTCTGTTTGGATGTGCTTCTGTCTCGGAACCTATTTCTCTGCCTTGCATCAGATTTTAACAAGAAAACATGAGCCAGTTATTCCCGAGATAAATTAAAAAAAATAGTTTTCTCTTGATCTGTAAATGGGCATTTTCCAAAACCAGTACAGAAGCAGATTTTGGCTGATTTGAGAGTTAAATGTGTAAACAAGCATTCTTTATTTTTTACTTTGATTCAGATACAAGTCCAGATAAAATTTTAGCTCTACATAAGGGTTGAGATTCTGCAATCGTTGTTTTTACTTAATCTACCTTACCTACCTATCATACTCTTCAGATCCCTCCTCGCAGGTAGTAGCCCAAGTAATAATCCACCCAATTCTGGCTTTATCTACTTGGCGAGGTGGATGAAATGCTTCTCATAAATGCCAAGCAAGGCGGACTGGATGCTCATTGCCACATGACCCATAACCGGAAATAATCCTGCTGGTAAAATGAACAAATCCGCAGCAAGCCACTGTGTGCTGATGCATTTGAATATGATATCGTAAGTCTCGAGGACTGTTAAGCGGACGCCACTTGACACCCATTTGGGAATCACTGGATACTTGCTGTGATTAAGAAGAACCTAAGAAAAAAAGCTGTATTTTGAAGTACCATTAAAAACTTGTTATTTTCAACATGTGCATGCAGTGTGAGTGTGTGCGGGCGTGCATACGTGTGTGGGTACATGTGTGCACTGCGCATATATATATGAAATGATTTTAAAAATATTTTTCTGTTTGTCCATAGTGTTTATTTCACTGGGTTGACTATTATATGGTTAAACAAATGAAAACGTATGACAATACACAATGCCACTATCGACGGCCATCTACAGGTAGTAACCTGCAGCATAATGACTACTGGCACACCAAGTCTGACTTATAGGCAAATGGTTCAAACATAAGCAAAGTTTAAAGGGTCAAAAAATGTTTTCCATACTTTTACAACATTTGAACTTTGTTCTATGCAATTTTTCATTGTGAAGAACAAATCTGTAAAGCATTCCTGAAATCAGATAACTTGTTGATGTAAATGTTGTTAACAAGAGGCCCTAACGAGATGACCACTGAAAAATTTCACCATTCTAATCTCTGTTAAGGTTTAAACGAATAAACTTGGTCACGCCCTTGCCGTAGATATTTCATGAGTTTTAAAATGATCCCAAGCGGTTTCGGAGATTTTTAGACATTAAAAACATCGGTCAAAATCCAAGATGGCCACAGGCCAAATTGGTTGATCGGTTTCATTTGATCAAACTTGGATCTCTATACACTAAGGATGCTTTCTGCTAAATATCATTGAAATCGGCCCAATGGTTCTCGAGAAGACATTACAAATTTCCCGTTGCTTTAGTTTTTGGTGGGAAAACATTCCACGATAGCCGCCAAACCAGCGTTTTGAAAATGGCAAATTTGACACCAGCATACCCAAAAACCTATACAATACTAATATCGGCGTCAAAATCCCTCAAATAAAAAATCAAAAATGGCTGCCAAATGCGCTACATTTTGATTGGTTCATGGCGGCTATGTTTTTTGCCTTTATGCCCTAATGATATCTCCCAAATTTCGCGAAAACTAGATCATCCAAGATTGCCGAAGAATGATTTAGCCAATCAAGTTCCCTTGAACAAACTTGGTTCAGCTCTTGGCCTAGATCATATTTCATGAGTTTTGAATCTTGTTAAAATGGTTTCCGAGATTTTTAGACATTTCTGAAAATTGGCCTAAATCCAAGATGTCCGCCGGCCAAATTGGCTGATCGGCTTCATTTAACAAACTTGGATCCCTATGCCATTTACAAGGATGATTCCTGCCAAATATACTTGAAATCGGCCTAGTCGTTCTCGAGAAGACATTTTAAATTTCCCATTGCATTAGTATCAGAGATTTTGGCCGGAAAATGATCCAGGTTGGCCGCCAAACCGTATCAGACAGTTTTTAAAGTGGCAAATTTGAAATGAGCATACACACAAACATTTATAAAAACCAATTCGGCTTCAAAACCCATCAAATCTAAAATGGGCATCAAACATGATAGATTTTGATTGGTCCACGGTGGCCATGTTTTTTACATATCAACTTCTCTTGAACAAACTTTAATGGAACTTAGTCCCTAATTAGCTCCCAAATTTTGACCCGATTCCTTCAGCAGTTCTGGAGAAGTCGTTTTCGTAAAAACCAGGTCACGCAAGGTGGCCGCCAAATTATTTGGCCCATCAAGTTCTCTTGAACAAAGTTGGTTCAGCTCTGACCATAGATAATAGTTCATGAGTTTTGAATCGATCTGCCAAGTGCTTTCGGATAAGACTTTAGAAGACATTTCTAACAAGAGGACCAAAGGGCCTGTGGCGCTCACCTGGGCCATTAGCATTTGAACCATTTGCATTTAAATAGATATGATGGATAATTTTCGGAAAACCCAAGATGGCCATCAAAGAAAATAACCAACCAAAATTCTGAATAGAAGTTCTAAGAGTCTACCATGATAGAATTCATCTAGTCAAATTTGGTTGAAATATGTCAAGCGATTAAAGAGAAACAACGTTTTGACAATTTCTGGTAAATTGTTCATAAAATCTAAAATTTTCACCCAAAAAATTTATCAATAATAATTCTGAATTGAAGTTCTAGAGCCTATGGCCATAGGATCCTTTCAGCCAAATTTGGTTTAAACTGGTCAAGATGGTAACGAGAAGAAGCAATTTGACAATTTCCAGTACATTTAAAATAAAACCTAAGGGTACACCGCCGTCAGTACTGCTCCAGCGTTCTGTGGAGCAAGAGGAGAATATGATACAAAACTTAGAATAGATGAATTCATTTCTACATATGTACGCCTATCTCTAGCTAAACTCCGCCCACATTACTACACACGTTGAAATCGATTTAATACTTTTAAACAGAGATTCCCACAATTTAAATTCCAGGGTAAATATACAGGAAAGCTGTTGAATATTTGGAAAGAAATTGGACTGGGGGCTGTTGCTGCTGGCAGCTCTCAGTTAAATTTCTTGCAAAATATTCAACATGTTATTAAATCCTGAAGCCAAAAATTACTTCTGCAGTGGTCTTGCGAAATGTCAATTTGGAGACGAACAGTA
This sequence comes from Chaetoderma sp. LZ-2023a, assembly GCA_034401795.1. Classification (NCBI taxonomy): domain Eukaryota; kingdom Metazoa; phylum Mollusca; class Caudofoveata; order Chaetodermatida; family Chaetodermatidae; genus Chaetoderma; species Chaetoderma sp. LZ-2023a. The sequence continues at coordinate 100,085,115 of CM067359.1, read as the reverse complement.
AGTATACTATTTAAAAAAATTTACCACAGGATTGGCTGGCTCGGTTATCGAACCAGTCATTCCAGTGGTAAATTTTCAGAAATAGTCTTCTCTTGGTCTTGGTCTGCAAATGGACATTTCTCAAAACCACTGCAGAAGTCATTTTTGGCTGATATGAGTGTTAAAAAGTTAACGCTCAAGCGGCCAAAAGCGGCCTGTGTAGTGGTCTTGAGAAATATACATTTACATAGATTATTTTTGAAAATTTACCACTGGAATGACTGGCTCGGTTAACCGAGCCAGTTATTCCAGTGATAAATTTTCAAAAATAATCTCTTGGTCTGCAAATTGACATTTTCTGAGAAATTAAACTTTTCTCAAAGAGATTTGATGGTAAATATGTTAAGTCAGCATTACCTGTGGATCGACAGAAAAGGCACTGGCTGTGTTGTCAGCATCTGGAACCACGACTTCTGTTGTCTGAGCTACTGCTTCCTCACTGACGGCAGTCGTCTCACTCTCTGGACCTCGAGACCTCAAGTTATACAACTCTTCCTGTTCTCACTTCCGGCGCACGGCTCGCAATCGTTTGAATTCATCTGGACAAACTTTCTTCCACAGATAGTAGAACTGAATACAGCATTTCACTGATTTTGTTGGAATTTGAAATTATTGATTAAATTATTGATTAGGACAGTCTAAATTAAACACGGCATTGCTGAGTGGAGGATTGCGTGCGCACATCTGACAGATGTGGGCTAGGGGTGGGGGGTGGAGGGGGTGTGCCTGTACATAGTGAAACATTGAAATTATTTTCTGTTAAATTCTATTCACAAGTCACGTGATCTGAACTCTTTCTTCAGTACAATGTGTGAATCCATATCACTTGATTTTAATTAAATCGTTCATGGTCAAGCCGGCCAAAATCGGTCTCTGCAGTCGTCTTGAGGAATGTCCATTTGCATGCCAAGATAAGACTAAAAACCCTTTTTGAACAAACACCATTTTGTCTTACAAATCATGTAGCTCTGAGGATTTAGGAATTGAGATGACCCTTGCCCATTTGACAGTTCATTTCTGGACCACAATGATTACCTCCTACCAAAGTAGTCAAGAACCCGTTAGTAGACTCACAGGTATCACATTGGACAGAGAGCCAGACAGGCAGGCAGGCATGTTCTTGGTCTGACATCTTTAGATTGTGATGTCATTTAACACTGCCAACCTTTGACTCATTGTCCATACAAATTGCTAGTTATTTTGACTGATTTTGTTTGTGAAACAGTTACGATTCAAATGTTCGTAATAATCTGCTACAAAGTAAACTTTCATGACATTCTCACATCCACCATGATCTGTTCCACTACGCTCCATTCTACCAAGTCCTGTTCCAACCAGCCCTGATCCAGCATTCTCCATTCCACCATGTCCTGTTCAATAAGCTCCGTTCCACCATGACAAGTTCCAAATGCCAAGTTCCAATTGCCCTGATCCAGCATGCCAAGTTCCAAATGCCCTGATCCAGAATGCTATGAGAATTTAACACAGTCGGTGTCAAAATATCAAAACCAATTATATTCTACTTTGGATTGCAGGAAATTTCAATTTCCCTTTCTCCGAGATCTAACAATAATCACCATTCTTTTACTTTCTGATACACAGCGGGCCTTGACAGCTGGCTCTAGGACTATAGACGTAGAAAGCTTTACAGACTCCTTGGAACCGGGTACTCGGCTCCCATCCGCCGAGTACCCGTCTACCATAGAGCTCATATTGTTTGCATAGCCACCAAACAAGAGAAAACCATGGCTTGCCTCCGTGGGGCTGGGAGGCTGGGTCCGTAACAGAATGGTGAGTATTGTTAGATCTCGGAGAAAGGGAAATTGAAATTTCCTGCATTCTCCTTCGATCAATACTCACCATTCTGTTACTTTCTGATATACACCAGATTTGTTCAGTAACCTGATGGGAAGGGGCAAGCCATAAATGCTACTTTTGCCCCATGGAAAAAGATTTTAGACTTAACAACTTGACTAACGGAGACCTAAAAGGACCGTCATGTTATCGAAACCGAATCACATTCGCGTCACTGCCCCCCCCCCTTTTTTCTCCTAAGAAAAGGGAGAGAACTCACGAACATGTATCTCGCCTGAAATACAAATATGACAAGAGGGTTAACTGCTCCTTGCATATCCACATGTATTAGCCTGGGAATGAGCATGAATATATAAGATGAATGAACATGATATATAGACATAATACAAAAAACTCTCACTAATGAATTAACTTATGATAACTGGACTTCAGACGTACCGCCTCCAACCCTTCACTGGTCCGGCCATCAGTGACACAATCTGGTTGTCATCCTCACGCTCGACCATGCCTGCTTTAGGTTCTTTTCTAACCGAAGTGAAAAAAGGGTGAAGAGCAGTGTGGCCACTTAACTATCATCTCAAAACAGCTAAAGCGAGTGGATTGGCTGAGTCTGACACATCGCTCATATAGTAATCCGTAAATGAGGACTCACAGTGCCATTGTGCAACGGCCATGATGTCCTCTAACGGAACACCACTGTAAAGGGCGGTCGAAGCGGCTATTCCTCGAACATCGTGTGCCCTTACGCTTGCACCTGGTGCCCAGTCGCCATCTCAGAGTAGTTTGAATGCATTCGACTACCCAACGAGAGATAGTATCCATGGATGCGGCGCCATAAGGCTTCTTATGGCAGATCCACAGATGTCTATCGTTCGACCGTAACGAGTCAGTCCGTTTCTTGTACTTAGTCAAAGCACGGACCGGGCACCAGACACTGGCATCACGATCAAACCTAGTTAACTTCGGTATTATGATCGGTTTGCCGGATTATCTCAAAGATTGATTCTTTGACATAAACTCTGCTCTTGGCAGAAGACGCAGACCCTCTCCAGAGACAATAAATCGGTCCCTCTCTGCCGAAAGCGCATGGATCTCACTGCGCCTTCTAGCTGAGGAAGCTGCCAATAGAAAAACCGCCTTTAGAGTCAAATGCTTTAGACTAGTCAAACGCAATGGTTCGAAAGGGTGCTTGGCCAGTAGATTAAGCACTAAAGATAGACTCCAGGCTGGAATGACTACCGGTTGTCTCAGTCGGAGATTGCTCATGCCCTTCACCATCACATTTAACTGGGCCACCTCTGGACTATCCCTGTTGGCTAGACAAGGGATAACTGATGCCAAAGCTGACTTGTATCTAGCAATTGTGACGGGAGCTAGTCCGGAAAAGAACAGCTCACAGAGAAAGTCTGCTATTTGCTGAATAGTGGATTGAAAGGTATCAATACCCTTTTCTTCACACCAGTCTGCAAATCTGTTAACCTTGTTGTTATATGACTTGAAGGTTGACCTCCTCGCAGCCGCGATGAAATCAGCAGCTTGTCGAGAAAAGCCTTCCGACGTGGAACGTTGTTTGATAACATCCACGCAGTTAATCTGAACATTTCGGGACGCTCGTGTAGGAAGCGTCCCTTGGCCTGGGAGATTATGTTCGGAATCTCGGGCAACTGCACTGGGTTTTCCACTAGCAGATCTAGCAGATCCGTGAACCACGCCCTGCTCGGCCAATACGGCGCTATTAGCAGGACCAGACACGGTTCCTCCCTGATCTTCACCAATACCTTCGGCAGAAGGATGGTGGGTGGGTACGCGTAAGCGTGAATCCCCCTCCAGCGTATCGCCAGAGCGTCTGTATCGACGGCATTTGGATCTGGAATCGGCGAGACATAAGTCATGATTTGAGCATTTTCCTTTGTAGCGAACAAGTCCACGTTGGGTTTGCCCCCATGCTCGAAGATCCTTCGTAGAACTGGAGGGTTGAGGGACCATTCTGTCGGCAGAATTCTCTGTCTGCAAGACAAAGCATCCGCCAGAATGTTCAATCGGCCAGGAAGGTGAGCTGCTTTCAAAACAACCGAGTAATTCCTGCACCATTGAATCAAGTGCCACACTTCGATACAAAGTGTGGGTGACCTGGTCCCGCCTTGGCGATTTATGTATGATACTACCGTCGAATTGTCCGACCGTATCAATATCACCTCGCCCCTGATCATCGGAAGAAACTCTCCCAACGCCAGTTCCACTGCCATCATTTCCAACAGATTGATATGCAGCTGACTCTCCAGGAGAGTCCATGTGCCCGAGACCTGGTGTTCTCCCAGGCAGGCACCCCACCTTTCCAGCGATGCATCCGTGTACACGGACAGCTGGGGGCGAGGTAGGTGCAGCGAAACCTCTACTAGGAGATTCTGATGCTGTTTCCACCATAGCAGATGCGATATTATCGGCTCCAAAACTGGCACCAGTTTTGACAGGGGTTCTGTTCTCTGTTTCCACAGAGACATCAGATACAACTGGATAGGTCTTCTCATTAGAGCAGCGAACGGGATCACCTGCTCCATGGAGACCATCATACCTAGCATCTGAAGAAACCGCCTCACCTGAATGTGGTTTCCCACCCGAAAACTCTCGAGGATGGCTAACAGAGACACGACTCTGGGCTCTGACGGGTAAACCCTGCCCTCCTCGAGATCGAATCGCATCCCCAAATAAACGAAATGTTGAGTGGGTGTCAACTCGGATTTCTCCTTGTTGACTATCCAGCCTAGATCTGAAAGTAACTTCAGAGTCAGAGCAGTATCCACGTTCAACCTGGCTGCCGAGTCTGCCTTGAGCAGCCAGTCGTCTATGTAGGTGTGTAGCGCCACGTTCTCTTTTCTGAGAAACGCTGTCACCACAAGGACCACTCTTGTGAAAACCCTCGGAGCTGTCGACAGGCCAAATGGGAGAACAGTAAACTCCCATACTTGATTCTGAAACGCAAATCTCAGAAACCTGTGCCAACTCCGGTTCATGGGAATGTGGAAATATGCATCTTTCAGATCGATCGACACACACCACATTCCCTTCCTCAATCCCGCCATTACCGATCTCGGCGTTTCCATCTGGAACCGAGGCGTATGGATAAACCAATTTAATGGCCTGAGATTGAGTATGGGTCTCCATCCCCCTGTGCTCTTGGGGACAAGGAACATGTTTGAATAGAAGCCTGGAGTGTTGCGGTTTTCTGGTTTTATTGCTCCCTTCAGAAGCAAACCCGACACTTCCTTTTGAACGGCTTCTAACTTGTCTGGCTCCCTTGGTACGGTGTCCAGACAGGTGCCAAAGACAGATTTTGTGGTGGAAAGTCCCACCACTCCGGCAGGTAACCCTGGGATAACCATCCCAGGACCAGACTGTCTGACGTCACACCTCGCCAGGCCTCGACGAAACGCATGAGCCTTCCACCCACCATAGACGCCTCGACGTCTAATGGGGTTGTCCGGCTCGCGGTCCGCTCCCCCCCCCCTCTCTTAACGAGAGAGAACCATTTCGGTCTTGGCATGGCAGGTATAACTGGCACCGCCGTTCCTGTCACACAGGTGCGGTCCAGGCGGATATGAAGGGAGCTCTCGTACCCTCAGGTACGATCCACCCCCTTCTGTCCGCCATTGGGAGGACTTACCCTTACCCTTCCCATTGCCCTTTCCGCCTCTAGGGCAGTCAGGAGCAACCTTGCGGAGGGTAGGAGCCTCAACAACCGGCCTGGCTTTCTCCTCCGGCGGTGGCTGAGAAAAACCCAGCCGAAGCAGAAGTCGCAGCAGTCTTAGCTTTCGCCTTGCCCTTATGCTTCTTCTGCTTCTTTGGAGGTTGTCCAGCTAGCGGTTTCCCTACAGCCCCTAGTGCGTGCGCTTGCCGCACTAGCTCCAGCTGTAGGTTGACCGCCAACCGAATCTGCGCGATACTGGCCATATCCTCTAGGATGGCCCGTGCTTGGCCACCGAAGATGCTAGGCCCGGTAAGGGGCGTCCCAAGAAGACGCTCCCTGACTGCCGTAGCCGGACGCATATGGTCAATAACCATTTGTCTCCCGGATTTGGTCACACGAGCCTGCACCCTTGCCAATGTGTCCATAGACAGCACCAAGCCGTCATTCACGCACGAAAGCGCCACAGGTGGCACAGGGTGGCCTGCCCCCGCTTCAGCCCACAACGACTGAAGGAGCAGATAAGAGTGGTTGACAGCACTCATAGCTGCCCTCACACCCTCGTCGCATAGGGACAGGACTTCCTCTTGGTGTACCTGGGACCTGTCCACAAGTGCCGGACTGGGGCCACCCGCTCCACCACTCTGAACCCCCAGGACCCATCGGTCATCCTCCGTGACCGACGGCACTACACCATATCTGTCGTATTCCCCCCGCGGAATACGACACCTTGCCCGCACCTCCCTGGAGGCCGCAGGGAGCTGGCCCTTGGTCGCAAGTTGCTTGCTATAAATAGCATCCAACAACTCTATGAACCGTGGATCCAATCCCACTGACTGGATCCGGGCCGCGGGCAAGATCCCCGTCCGAATCGATGCAACCGACGGACGGGCGCATCCTCCTCGGCCATGGCCGAAACCACAGACGGGTCCACCCTGGCTAGCCAAGCCAGAGCCTCGGACCAGTCTACTTCCGAGGAGGAAACACCCGCAAACACGTCACCCGTTGACGCGCTCACGGGTCTGCCAGCCATGGCCTCCCGGCAAGGAGCCGCGGCTGACACACCAGGCACTCCGGTACCACCCGGTTCCACCGCCACCCCAGGAACCATACCAGTCCATGAGATAGGGCCGCAGGGAAAACCGTACGGACCCGTAGCGGAGGCGGAACCGTGGCCAAACACAGGCGCCAACGCCACCCCATGTCCGACCGCCGGACCAGGCGAGATAGGCGAGTACCACGCCCGGCCCTGCACACCGGTCACCGCGCCAGCTGGTGCCAAACCAACTGACACGGAACCGGTGCCCGGTACCAGATTGGCCTCAACCACAGGCGGAGCCGCTGCCCTGGCTTGCGCCAAGCCAGCCAGATGGAGGGCGGTTCCGTCCAGGACGGAATCGACCTCCATAAGCTCCACCCGTGGCATCACAGGCCGCAGCAATAACTCCTCTTCGGCCTCCTCGTCTTCAGCCTCCGATGAGTCGTCACCAGACGAGGAAACCGCAGAGACGTCCTGGCGGACGGCTCCCACACCGGCCACCGCTACTGGACCAACCGCAGGTGGCCGCAGAGAGACAGAACCCGCCAGGCCGGAGCCAGACGGGACTGCCAGGGGGCCGTACGAGACGGCCCCCTCGGTAACCAGTCCAGAACCCTGTCCAAGGACAGGGTCCGTACCAGGCATGGAAAGCAACTGCCCCCCACCTTCGGAAGCAGTGACGACACCAGCGTGGGCAGAACGCTATGCAGAAAACCCTGCATAGCCGGACCGAACCATGCCGGCGGTGCCATCTCCGCCACCTCCAGCTGGGGATGTGGAGCGCCCCCACCGGCCGAACCGGATGCTCCACGATTTAACCTCGGACTGCCTGAACCCGCGTCAGACCCAGCCACATCCTTCTGGCCAAGGAACTTTACCATCATATCGACGGACCACACTGCGCACACATTACAACGATGATCAAGGTTACAGGGCGTACACCTAAAACAGACATGGTCCTTAAACACGAAGCGTACAAACTTATGGCACTCGTCACATGATGGCGGGGCTGGCGTGGCCTATAAAATAAGCACACACCTACAATAAGCAAGCGGAACGAGACACGGATGGAAGGCAGACAATTAATTTTCATATAAATTGACCATAAACTAAATGTAACCCTCCCGCACCCCACCCCGCAACGTTACAGCAAAGATCGCATTGATTATGACGACAAGAACGAAGCGGGAATAAATACACCCATAATTGATCCTCCAGGATGTATCACGGCTCCAGGAATCATATCGCATAGCATTCGGGGTATATTTACCAATCAATATAAATTATACTCCTAACGAAAGCCGACACGATATGTGAAGAAACAACAAAATGTAAACAAACTGCTGTAGCACACGGTAAAACCGCAGACCACGCATCTCACAAGAATTTTGAAACCACCGATCATTGCAAACCGATCGTGATCACACGTAAACTTGACCATTCCAAAGTTTTCTGGTACCATTTTTAGTACGCATCACCCAGAACAGATGCGCGAATTAATGAAAACATTTTCTTCACATAAACATCCGAGCCTCACGGGGGTGACGTCACCCGCTCGGACCCTACGGAAAACGACGTCAGCCGATATTCGTGTTAGAAATACCGTAGCAAACACCTATTTTTATATCTGCCGATCGCCTGTTGGGGTTTAAAGAAGGCGATCGTCCGGCATATCTCGTTCTTAGCACACGTCCCAGATTCTATGGGGTCAGAAATTGGAACATGCGACACAACGAATTTTAGAGACCTAAGTCTTTTAACTATGGATAATAAGGAATTATACAACCTGGTCTTCATTGGCGGTATTCTCCATTTTATCCAGTTATATCCTTTTACGAACGCACACTATCAAATCACAGACACGACTTAGATTTCCTTCACAAAAAAACTTACAATCTTTCCTGCAAACAAAAAACGTGGCCAGCTCTTGTTGCTATGCAAACAAGAATGAGCTCTATGGTAGACGGGTACTCGGCGGTTGGGAGCCGAGTACCCGGTTCCAAGGAGTCGGTAAAGCTTTCTAAGTCTATAGTCCTAGAGCCAGCTGTCAAGGCCAGCTGTGTATCAGAAAGTAACAGAATGGTGAGTATTGATCGAAGGAGAATGCAGGAAATGTCAATTTCCCTTCCTCCGAGATCTAACAATACTCACCATTGTTACTTCTGATATACAGCTGGCCCTGACAGCGGCTCTAGGATTATAGACTTAGAAAGCTTTACCGACTCCTGGGAACCGGGTACTCGGCTCCCAACCGCCGAGTACCCGTTTACCATAGAGCTCATATTGTTTGCATAGCCACCAAACAAGAGAAAACTATGGCTTGCCTCCGTGGGGCTGGGAGGCTGGGTCCGTAACAGAATGGTGAGTATTGTTAGATCTCGGAGAAAGGGAAATTGACATTTCCTGCATTCTCCTTCGATCAATACTCACCATTCTGTTACTTCTGATATACACCAGATTTGATCAGTAACCTGGTGGGAAGGGGCAAGCCATAAATGCTAATTTTGCCCCTTGGAGAAAGATTTTAGACTTCAAACTTGACTAATGTAGACCTAAAAGGACCGTCAAGTTCACGGAACCGAATCACATTCGCGTCACAGCCCCCCCCCCCCTCTTTTTTCCTCCTAAGAAAAGGGAGAGAACTAACGAACATGTATCTCGCCTGAAAACACCAATATGCCAAGAGGGTTAACTACTGCCTGCATATTCCATGTATTAGCCTGGGAATGAGCATGAATATATAAAATGAATGAACATGATACATATACATAATACAAAAAAACTCTCACTTATTGAATTACCTTATGATAACAGGACTTCAGACGTACCGCCTCCAACCATTCACCGGTTCGGCCATCGGTGACACAATCTGGTTGACATCCTCTCGCCTGACAATGCCTGCTTTAGGTTCTTTTCTTACCGAAGTGAAAAAAAGGGGAAAAGCAGTGTGGTCACTAACTATCGTTTCAAAACAGCTAAAGCGAGTGGATTGGCTGAGTCTGACACATCCCTCATATAGTAATCCGTAAATGAGGACTCACAGTGCCATTGTGCAACGGCCATGATGTCCTCTAACGGAACACCATTGTAAAGGGCGGTCGAGGCGGCTATTCCTCTGACATCGTGTGCCATTACGCCCTGCCTCTGGTGCCCAGTCGCCATCTCGTGAGTAATCTGAATGCATTCGACCACCCAACGAGAGATAGTATCCATGGATGCGGCGCCATAAGGCTTTTTATGGCAGATCCACAGATGTCTATCATTCGACCGTAACGAGTCAGTCCGTTTCTTGTACTTAGTCAAAGCACGGACCGGGCACCAGACACTGGCATCACGATCAAACCTAGTTAACTTCGGTATAATGATCGGTTTGCTGGGATATCTCAAAGATTGGTTCTTTGACATAAACTCTGCTCTTGGCAGAAGACGCAGACCTTCTCCAGAAACAATAAATCGGTTCCTCTCTGCCGAAAGCGCATGGATCTCACTGCGCCTTCTAGCTGAGGAAGCTGCCAATAGAAAGACTGCGTATAGAGTCAAATGCTTTAGACTAGCCGAACGCAATGGTTCGAAAGGGTGCTTGGCCAGTACATTAAGCACTAAAGATAGACTCCAGGCTGGAATGACTACCGGTTGTCTCGGGCGGAGATTGCTCATTCCATTCAACATCACATTTAACTGGGCCACCTCTGGACTATCCCTGTTGGCTAGACAAGGGATAACTGATGCCAAAGCTGACTTGTATCCAGCAACTGTGACGGGAGCTAGTCCTGAAAAGAACAGCTCACAGAGAGTCTGCTATTTGCTGAATAGTGGATTGAAAGGTATCAATACCCTTTTCTTCACACCAGTCTGCAAATCTGTTAACCTTGTTGTTATATGACTTGAAGGTTGACCTCCTTCTCGCAGCCGCGATGAAATCAGCAGCCTGTCGAGAAAAGCCTTCCGCCGTGGAACGTTGTTTGACAACATCCACGCAGTCAATTTGAACATTTCGGGACGCTCGTGTAGGAAGCGTCCCTTGGCCTGGGAGATTATGTTCGGAATCTCGGGCAACTGCACAGGATTTTCCACCAGCAGATCTAGAAGATCCGTGAACCACGCCCTGCTCGGCCAATACGGCGCTATTAGCAGGACGAGACACGGTTCCTCCCTGACCTTCACCAATACCTTCGGTAGAAGAATGGTGGGTGGGTACGCGTAAGCGTGCATCCCTCTCCAGCTTATCGCCAGAGCGTCTGTATCGAAGGCATTTGGATCTGGAATCGGCGAGACATATGTCATGATTTGAGCATTTTCCAGTGTGGTGAACAAGTCCACGTTGGGTTTGCCCCAATGCTCGAAGATCCGTCGCAGAACCGGAGGGTTGAGGGACCATTCTGTTGGCAAGATTCTCTGTCTGCGAGACAAAGCATCCGCCAGAATGTTCAATCGGCCAGGAATATGAGCTGCTTTCAAAACAACCGAGTAATTCCTGCACCATTGAATCAAGTGTGGGCGACCTGGTCCCGCCTTGGCGATTTATATATGATACTACTGTCGAATTGTCCGACCGTATCAATATCACCTTGCCCCTGATCATCGGAAGGAACTCTTCCAACGCCAGTTCCACTGCCATCATTTCCAACAGATTGATATGCAGCTGACTCTCCGGGAGAGTCCATGTGCCCGAGACCTGGTGTTCTCCCAGGTAGGCACCCCACCCTTCCAACGATGCATCCGTGTAGACGGATAGCTGGGGGTGGGGTAGGTGCAGCGAAACCCCTAATAGGAGATTCTGACGCTGTTTCCACCAGAGAAGATGCGATATTATCGGCTCCAAAACTGGCACCAGTTTTGACAGGGGTTCTGTTCTGTTTCCACAGAGACATCAGATACAACTGGATAGGCCTTCGCATTAGAGCAGCGTACGGGATAACCTGCTCCGTGGAGACCATCATGCCCAGCATCTGAAGGAACCGCCTCGCCTGAATGTGGTTTCCCACTCGAAAACTCCTGAGGATGGCTAACAGAGACACCACTCTGGGCTCTGATGGGTAAACCCTGCCCTCCTCGAGGTCGAATCGCATCCCCAAATAAACGAAATGTTGAGTGGGCGTCAACTCGGATTTCTCATCGTTGACTATCCAGCCTAGATCTGAAAGTAACTTCAGAGTCAGAGCAGTATCCACGTTCAACCTGGCTGCCGAGTCTGCCTTGAGCAGCCAGTTGTCTATGTAGGTGTGTAGCGCCACGTTCTCTTTTCTGAGAAACGCTGTCAGCGCAAGGACCATTCTTGTGAAAACCCTCGGAGCTGTCGACAGGCCGAACGGGAGAACAGTAAACTCCCATACTTCATTCTGAAACGCAAATCTCAGAAACCTGTGCCAACTCCGATTCATAGGAATGTGGAAATATGCATCTTTCAGATCGATCGATACACACCACATTCCTTTCCTCAATCCCGCCATTACCGACCTCGGCGTTTCCATCTTGAATCTAGGCGTATGGATAAACCAATTTAATGGCCTGAGATTGAGTATGGGTCTCCATCCCCCTGTGCTCTTGGGGACAAGGAACATGTTTGAATAGAAGCCTGGAGTGTTTCGGTTTGCTGGTTTTATTGCTCCCTTCAGAAGCAAACCCGACACTTCCTTTTGAACGGCTTCTAACTTGTCTGGCTCCCTTGGTACGGTGTCCAGACAGGTGCCAAAGACAGATTTTGTGGTGGAAAGTCCCACCACTCCGCATGTAACCCTGGGATAACCATCCCAGGACCAGACTGTCTGACGTCACACCTCGCCAGGCCTCGACGAAACGCATGAGCCTTCCACCCACCATAGACGCCTCGACGTCTAACGGGGTTGTCCGGCTCGCAGTCCGCCCCCCCCCCCCCTTCTTAACGAGAGAGAGAGTGAGAACCATTTCGTTCTAGGCACGACGGGTATAACTGGCACCGCTGTTCCTGTTGCACAGGCGCGGTCCAGGCGGATATAAAGGGAGCTTTCGTACCCTCAGGTACGCTGCGGCCCCTACTGTCCGCCCTTTGAGGCCTTACCCTTCCCCTTGCCCTTGCCCTTCCCACCCCTAGGGCGGTCAGGAGCAACATTGGGGAGGGTAGGCGCCTCTACAACCTTCCTGGGCTTCTTCGCCGGCGCGGCTCTGAAAACCCAGCTGAAGCAGAAGTCACAACAGGCCTGGCTTTCGCCTTGCCCTTATGCTTCTTCTGCTTCTTTGAAGGCTGTCCCGTTAGCGGTTTCCCCACAGCCCCTAGTGCGTGCGCTTGCCGCACTAGCTCTAGCTGTAGGTTTACTGCTAACCGATTCTGTGCGATACTGGCAGTGTCCTCTAAGATGGCCCGCGCTTGGCCACCGAAGATGCTAGGCCCTGTCAGGGGCGTCCCAAGAAGACGCTCCCTGACTGCCGTAGCCGGACGCATATGGTCAATGACCATTTGCCTCCTGGACTTCGTCACTCGCGCTTGCACCCTTGCCAATGCGTCCATTGACAGCACCAAGCCGTCATTAACACATGAAAGCGCCACAGGTGGCACAGGGTGGCCTGCCCCCGCTTCAGCCCACACCGACTGAAGGAGACGATAAGAGTGGTTGACAGCACTCATAGCTGCCCTCACACCCTCATCACATAGGGACAGGACTTCTTCCTGGTGTACTTGGTATTTATCCACTAGTGCCGGACCGGGGCCACCCGACTCGGCACTCTGGACTCCCAATACCCATCGGTCATCCTCCGTGACCGACGGGACTACACCATACCTGTTGTATTCCCCCCGCGGAATACGACATCTTGCCCGCACCTCCCTGGAGGCCGCAGGGAGCTGACCCTTGGTCATTAGTTGTTTGCTATAAATAGCATCCAACAATTCTATGAACTGTGGATCCAGTCCCACTGACTGGATCCGGGCCGCGGGCAAAATCCTCGTCCTAATCGACGCAACCGACGGACGGGGTGCATCTTCATTGGCCGTGGCCGAAACCACAGACGGGTCAACACTGGCTAGCCATGCCAGAGCATCTGACCAATCTACCTCCGACAAAGACACCCCCGCAAACACGTCACCCGTTGACGTGCTCACGGGTCTGCCAGCCACGGCCTCCCGGCAAGGAGCCACGGCTGACACGCCAGGCACTCCGCTACCACACGGTTCCGCCACCACCCCATGGAACACTCCGGTCCATAGGGTAGGTCCGCACGGAAAACCGTACGGACCCGTAACAGTCACGGAACTGTAGCCGGACATGGGCGCCAACGGCACCCCACGTCCGGCTGCCGGACCAGGCGAGATAGGTGAGTACCACGCCTGGCCCGGCACACCCGTTCCCGTGACGGCTGGTGACAAACCTAGCCGCCCGGTACCGGTGCACGGTAACGGATTTGCCTCAGCCGCAGGCGGAGCCGCTGACCTGGCTTGCGCCAAACCAGACAAATGGAGGCCGTTTCCGTCCAGGATGGAATCAACCTCCATATTCTCCACCTGCAGCTTCACGGGCCGCAGCAACCTCTCCTCCTCGGCCTCCTCGTCTTCAGACTCCGAAGAGCCGTCACTAGACGAGTCAACCGTGGAGCCGTCCTGGCGGACGGCTCCCACACCTGACGGACCGGCCACCGCTACTAGACCACCCGGAGGTGGCCGCAGAGAGACAGAACCCGTCTGGCCAAAGCCAGACGGGACTGCCAGGGGGCCGTACGAGACGGCTCCTCGGTAACCAGTCCAGAATCCTGTCCAAGGACAGGATCCGTACCAGGCATGGGGAGAAACTGCCCCCCCCCCAACCTTTGGTAGCAGGGACGACACCAGCGTGTGGGCAGAACGCTATGCAGAAGACCCTGCATAGCCGGACCAAACCACGTCGGCGGTGCCATCTCCGCCACCTCCAGCTGGGGAAGTGGAGCACCCCCACCGGCCGAACCGGGCGCTCCACGATTTCGTCTCGGACCGCCTGACCCCGCATCAGACCCAGCCAAGTCCTTCTGGGCAAGGAACTTAACCATCATTTCGACGGACCACACTGCACAAACATTACACCTATGATCTATATTACACAGGGAACACCTAAAACAAGCATGGTCCTTGAACATTACACGGACAAACTTATGACATTCGTCACATGATGGCGGGGCTGGCTTGGCCTATAAAATAAGCACAAACCTACTATAAACAAGCGGAACGAGACCCGGATGGAAGGCAGACAATTAATTTTCAAATAATTTTGACTCATAAATTAACCGTAACCTCCCCGCACCCCACCCTGCCACGTTACAACAACGATCGCATTGATTATGACGACAAGAACGCGGCGGGCATCAAACACACCCATATTAGATCCTCCAGGATGTGTAACGGCTCCAGGAATCATATCGCATAGCATTCGGGGTATATTTACTAATCAATATAAATTATACTCCTAACGAAAGCAGCACGATATGTGAAGAAAACAACAAAATGTATAACAAACTGCTGTATCACACGGTAAAACCGCAGACCACGCATCTACTCAAGAATTTTGAAACCACCGATCATTGCAAACCGATCGTGATCGCACGTAAACTTGATCATTCTAAAGTTTCCGGTACCATTTTTAGTACGCAGCACCCAGAAGAAGATGCGCGAATTAATGAAAAAAATTTTCTTCACATAAACATCCGAGCGACCGGGTGTGACGTCACCCGCTCGGATTCTACAGAGAACGACGTCAGCCGATATTCGTGTTAGAAATACCGTAGCAAACACCTATTTTCATATCTGCCGATCGCCTGTTGGGGTTTAAAGAAGGCGATCGTCTGGCATATATCGTTGTTAGCACACGTCCCAGATTATATGGGGTCAGAAATTGGAACATGCGACACAACGAAATTTAGAGACCTAAGTCTTTTAACTATGGATAATAAAGAACGATACAACCTGGTTATCTTCAGCGGTATGCTCCATAGTCCTTAGTTAATCCTTTCACGAACACACAAACTATCACAAATTAAAGACTTAGATCTTTTGTTTCACAAAAAAACCACTAAAATCCTTAATGCAAAAAGCATGTATTGCTCTTGTTGCTATGCAAACAAGAATGAGCTCTATGGTAAACGGGTACTCGGCAGTTGGGAGCCGAGTACCCGGTTCCAAGGAGTCGGTAAAGCTTTCTAAGTCTATAATCCTAGAGCCGCTGTCAGGGCCAGCTGTATATCAGAAGTAACAGAATGGTGAGTATTGATCGAGGGAGAATGTGTCATCTGCTTGTTGATTACTGAATGAATGTGACCTCAGCCTCGTCTTCAGTCTGCTCATACCTTATTTACTCACTGATAAAATAACAATGGTCCTTTTCCAGTTTATCCATCAATCATATGATGTCATAATCAACTACGTGTCATGCAGGATGGCATCATAGATGTCATGAATGACATTGCTAAGCTCATCACAGACACTTAATTGATGATTAAGCATTGTTGTACGAATTGTATGTCTTCACTATTTAATAAAGATGCTGTTAAATATTTTGTAATTAATTTTACTAGGCGCTTGCAGTAGCACACAGTTAAATTAGTTTCAAAATATTCACCAGCTCATCTGTATAGTTTTCTGGAAATTGATAGTCAGGGAGTTCGGGAATCGATCGATCCCAACACAGCGAAGTGTGGGTGGAGCTTAGCTAAAGATGGGCGGGGCATAGACTGGATTCCTTCATTTCATCATGTCTCTATTTTGATACATACATCTTGTGCAATCTTGTGAAAGTCCTTGTCGTGTTTCATTATGGCTTGCTGGAACGACTCAATTTCTTCAGTTGACGATCGCTCGTTTTCTGAAATTACAATAAATTATGAGCTTCAGTCACTACGGTGCGCTTGAGAAATGTCTGTTTGTCCAACGAGAAATTTTTCAGAATTTATCACTGGATTGGCAGGCTCGCTCGCTAACCAAGCCAGTCATTCCAATGGTAAATTTTCTAAATTATCCTTCTCGTGGCCTGCAATTCAACATTTTCTATTGACCAAATGTCATCATTACAATGTCAATATGTACAGTTGTTTTTTTAAAGGACACAATTATCCCTAGATATTTCATCTACTATCCTCAAAAGTTGTGTATTATGCAGTTTTATTATTCACTTTCATCATAAATATTGTGTAATTTCACCATTTAATGGTCCTGTCTGGAATGCTTTGGAGGAATGGCCCTTTGTAGACGAAGATAAATTTTTACCATTGGAATGATTGGTTCGATAATCGATCCAGTCATCCCATTTGTAAATTTTTTAAAATAGCATTCTCTTGGCCTGCAAATGGACATTGAATAAGCAAATATTTAGATTTTCTTGACCAAATTTGACCATTAAAGGGCTAGCACTATGTAGAGTTATGGTTACCTAGGTATGTGTAAGTGAGCATTGGATGTCCACCTGGTAACTTGGGAGGTGCGTCCATCATCATCAACATAGCTTGCTAAACACACAGGCAATAAATATAGTCATAACTGTTACAATAAACATGAAATCAAACAGTGCCGATCTATACGCAGGAACACACACTCGCACACACCCACACATACACAGACAAAACACTCATGCAATGCCTGCCTACGTAGGCTTGCGTGATTGTGTGATTAAATCATAAATCGCGATTATTTATTAAATCCTGAATGTTTAAATTGTAAATTCATCCAAGACAATATTATACTATACAGTACATAAACTGTAAAATTAACCATTTAACACTTGAAATTCCAGTGTCTAAATTTCAGCATATTTATACATGTACAGAAAAGCTGTTGAATATTTTGTAACTAATTTAACTGGGAGCTGTCTGCCCATGACAGCAACACCGCCCAGTCAAATTAGTTTCAAAAAATTCAACAGAATGTTTATTAAATTGTAAATTCATCCAAGACATAGAATTTGTACGCTACTGAGACCTATTTCGATTTTCTGACAGTTTTGTCATTCTGATTGTGATGTCAGCTAATTAGTGCGCGACTACGTGATTAAATCGAAAATTGCGATTATGTTTTAAATCGTGAATTTATATGATTAAAAATTAAATAATCGAATAATCGTGAATATTTTCTATTGCATTCAATATTTCAAAACCTAACTTTCAATTACTTTTTAATGCGATCGGGCATGAAAAATGGCATTTTGTTTAATGAATGTATGTCCATTTGCAGGGCAAGAGAAGACTATTTTTGAAAATGTATTACTGGAATGCCAGGCTTGAGAATCGAGCCAAGCATTCCAGTGATACATTAAAGAAAATAGTCTTCTCTTGCCCTACAAATGGACTTTTCTAAACACCATTCCAATTTTCTTCATTGATACTCTTTTGTTGTTATGGCTCGGTAATTTGTATCCAAGCTGATTAATCGAGCAATCAATTATTTTTTAATAATCAATTGCGATCACTCACCGCAACAATCGCATAAGCCCATCGGATACTAGAGTGACAGATCCAATCCCTACAAAGTGTATGAACACTGAATAACCTCGATATTGCCTTTAGTGAATTGTAATATATGTAAAGCGTATTCCACATTAGCACTGTTTCCCTTCACTGATGCTGAACAAGCAAACTCCGGATAGCATTGCACTGAAAGATAAAGTACAACCATTCTTCATTCACTGTGTCACCAAGTACATGTACACTACCTCAACCTCTAATCCATGCAGATTGACGCCAAGGCTAGTAACAAGGATTGGTAATAAATGCCTCTACCCCAAGGATTGCTTATAAATGCCTCTACCCCAAGGATTGCTAATAAATGCCTCTACCGCAAGGATTGCTAATAAATGCCTCTAACCCACACACATAAAAACGCATGCACGTACGTACGCACGCACACACGCACACACACACACACAAATAGGGCTTCATGGTACTGGAAAAAATTAATATCGGTATCAATATCTATTTTCATACCGGTATACCTTTAATACCAGTAGTATTCTGATGGGAAAAATGGAGTGAGGCTTGAGTAGTATGATTCCATATTCAACGTATATCAGCGCTGCTTAAATAGTCGCCGAAAATTTCCACAACAAAACCCAGAAATTACATGAATTCCGATATTAAACGCTAAATTTTAACTGTCTTCAGTTAAATCATATTCCAAACGGCTGAAACTCTCCCAAATCGTCCCTACAAATGATTTAAATTTGCCACGAAATTACAACTATTTCCGCGTGTAAATCGCGAGATACCGGTAACCAGTGACCATCTTGTCCCGTATAGCTCGCTCAGTGAAACTGTGAACAGCTATAGCTGTTGATATTTGACTGATAAACATCAATGTTATGAGTCAAACATGTTGGATATGAATGTAAACATACATTTTACTCATTTTCCTGGCTCTCTGCATTGATGTATATGTTAAAATAATAAATGAACTTTCCATGATGGCCTGTGCTTTATAGGATGAATTTGCAATGGGACGAAACCGCCAGGAAGCGTGGAAATCTCCGCGCAGGGGTACAACATAGCAATTATAATACATATTAAATGGACTACCATCATTCGTATCTCATGAGATTGCCTTCGATATGAGATTGAGATAAGTGTATTCTCGAAGAAGCCACGCCTCTATTTTTAGATTGGGACTACCATATGCTGCGAATACACAGGCCTAAGCTCGCTCTCATTAGAGTAGCTTGTATCGATCGATATCTAATGATACCAGCCAACATAAGTGAATAAAGCTCGCAGGAATTGAGAAGTTTTTCTCATATTTTCGGGTTCCTCTTTACTTGGACTGTTGGGCGGTCACCACAAAGGCGCACAATTCTGAGAAATCGCTGACTAACAGGCTGTAGTAATTGATATAAAATATCACTCAAAATATTTATTTCATATTATGGTTTTTCGAGCAAACAACGGGCCGAAAATATAAAATATTAGTGCAGGAGAAGATAGGTTTTAGATATTTTTAACCATCCGATCTCCTATGATGGTAATTAAAATAAGTGCATTCTTATATCTAGGCAAGTTTTGTAGCCGTAATCATTCATTTATCAATTACTCTAACACTAGCCTCAAAACAACAATTTGACAGCTCTGGGTAAATAAGAAAAGCGTGATCATTAAATAAAGGTAAAATAGCATTTTCCCATATGAAGAGCAGTAACTTATATCGCTAGACACCTATATACTATTGAAATATTACTAATGGGAAGCAGATTATCTGCCTAGCAAAATGTTATACTGGTTTTATCTTATATCACAATATTTCGGTATCAGCAAAATCATATCGGTATGACTAACGGTATAGCAATGATACCGATATTCGATATAATATCTGTATATCGTGAAGCCCTATGTACGCGCACTCACACGCACGCACGCAGACTATTTCTGGATTGCTAATTATCAGTTTTCCAGTGGCAAGTTTCCACGATTTCGTCATATGAAATCGCTTTATCATAATGGAGGAATCCAGTTTTAGCTATGCTTCGCCCATCTCTAGCTAAGCTCTACCCATGCTTGGCCTGTGTTCGGATTGATCAAGCTCTGCACTCATATTCCAGAAAACTATACAAGTAAGCTGTTAAATATTTAACTGGGTGACATACTATAATGTGTTTAACATGGATTAAATCGAGTCATTTATGCCGTAATTGATTATGACATCAGTCTACATGTGACATAGTTGATTATGACATCACACGATTGACTGAGAAACTGAATTCATGAATTCACCGTTGACCCCAAACTCAATAAGGTTCATCTTAATCGCATTCACCCTTTTGGTAACTGGTCACAAGACTGTTTTTCAAATTTTATCACTGGAATTACTGGCTCGGTTATCGAGCCAGTCATTCCAATTTAGTAAATTTCCAATGAACAGTGTTCTCTTAACGAGTAAGTGGATATTCCTGACGATCACCACAGATGCCAGTTTTTGTCCGGCTTGAGCAGTAAGCAGTTACCATGCAATGTACAGTTGTTGCTATATCCACGCAGTTATCCCTTTAATGGTCATACCGGACAAAACTGGCCTCTGTTATGTTCTTGTGGAATGTCCATTTACAGGCCAAGAGAACACAATATTTGAAAATTTCCCACTGGAATGACTAGTTCAATAATTGAGCCACTTATTCCAGTGATAAATTTGAAATATTTTTATTCTCTTAGCCTGTAAATGGACATTCAAAAGGCAGATATTAAAATTTTCTTGACCGAATTCGACCATTAAGGGTTAATAGACTCGACATTCAACACAGAGTCATAGTTACTCAGTTCATGCGATAATAAATAAGATACCAGACTCCCGTTCATAGAATATGCAGCCAGCAAAAATACAAACATCAATATCACAACTGCTTAATGTCCCCGAGTGATGTATATCCTATTGTCAAATACACATGAAAATTAATATTCTTCAAGCAACTCGACAGTCTAATCATTTTCAAAATATTGAGTCAATATTTCCTATAGATGGGATAATAATCAGCTTTAGCCACACCATGACATTAGAAATCCTATATTTTAAAGCGTTAGTAGAGCCAAAACAGGTGTACAGTTATGAAGCAGTGTTGCATGAAATCTGTTAAATTGTTTAAAGGAAATCTCACCCTATCTTATACTAAACCATTCAGGTGATGGAATTTGCTATTCATAATCCATCCCTGACATTTTATCTTTTTATCACACCGACAACGAGATATTCAGGCTTTAGTAGTTAAATGTTGACACATTTCTATAGTCTATGATGGCTGTCAACAGTCATGGTATACTTATCAGCCAATCAGAAAAACCATTGCGTGTTTGCCTCGGTATATATGCTCAGTCATACAGGTGACAGCTATAGTTTGGCAATGTGAAATAAAAGCAATCATACAGGTAAGCTGTTGAACATTTTGAAACTAATTTGACTGTAAGTCGTTGCTGCCATAGGCAGCAACAACTTCCAGTCAAATTAGTTTCAAAACATTCAATGGGATGTGTATAACAGTGTATTACATAATAAAGAATGTAATGCATTGAACTCACGCCCTATCACTTAAGGAGACAAAATGGTGGCGATCACTGTTCAACATTTACACGATATTACAAAGCGGATAATTGTGATACAACTAAGGAAATTTGACAGGATATGAATGATATGGAATCTATATACCATAATCTACCAGTGCAATGCAACATTTGAGATTGAAGGAAATTTCTCCGAGATCTAACAATACTCACCAGTCTGTTACTTCTGATATACAGCTGGCCCTGACAGCTGGCTCTAGGACTATAGACTTAGAAAGCTTTACCGACTCCTTGGAACCGGGTACTCGGCTCCCAACTGCAGAGTACCCGTCTACCAGAGAGCTCATATTGTTTGCATAGCCACCAAACAAGAGAAATCCATGGCTTGCCTCCGTGGGGCTGGGAGGCTGGGTCCGTAAAAGTATGGTGAGTATTGTTAGATCTCGGAGAAAGGGAAATTTAAATTTCCTTCATTCTCCTTCGATCAATCCTCACCATTCTGTTACTCCTGATATACACCAGATATGGTCAGTAACCTGGTGGGAAGGGGCAAGCCATAAATGCTACTTTTGCCACTTGGAGAAAGAGTTAGACTTAAAAACTTGACCAACGGAGACCTAAAACAGACTGTCAAGTTAACGGAACCGAATCACATTCGCATCACTGCCCCCCCCCCTTTTTCTCAAAAGAAAAGGGAGAGAACTCACAAACATGCATCTCGCCTGAAAACACAAATATGCCAAGAGGGTTAACTGCTCTTTGCATATATTAGCCAGGGAATGAGCATGAATATATAAGATGAATGATCATGATACATAGACATAATACAAAACACTCTCCCTCCTGAATTAGCTCATGATATTTGGATTTCAGACCTGGAGCCTCCAACCATTCACTTGTCCGGCCATCAGTGACACAATCTGGTTGATATCCTCTTGCTCGACCATGTCTGCTTCTTAATTCTTTCTTACAAATGCCAAAAAAGGAAGAGCAGTGTGGTCATATAGCTATCGTCTCAAAACAGCTAAAGCGAGTGGAATGGCGAAGTCTGACACATCCCTCATATAGTAATCAGTGAAAAAGGACTCACAGTGCCATTGTGCAACAGCCATGATGTCCTTAAACGGAACACCATTGTAAAAGGGCGGAAGAGGCGGCTATTCCTCTAACATCGTGCCCTTGCGCATTGCACTTGGTGCCCTGTCGTAATCTCACGGGTAGTCTGAATGCATTCGACTACCCGACAAGAGATAGAATCCACGGATGCGGCGCCATATGGCTCCTTATGGCAGATCCACAGATGTCTATCATTCAACCGTAATGAGTCTGTCCGTTTTGTACTTAGTCAAAGCACGGACTGGGCACCAGACACCGGCATCATGATCAAACCTACTTAGTTTCGGTATAACGATCGGTTTGCCGGGATATCTCAGATTGAATCTTTGACATAAACTCTGCTCTTGGCAGTAGACGCAGACGCTCTCTGGAGACAATAAATCGGTCCCTCTCTGCTGAAAGTGCATGGATCACACTGCGCCTTCTATCTGAGGAAGCTGCCGATAGAAAGACCGACCGCCTTTAGAGTCAAATGTTTTAGACTAGCCGAACGCAACGGTTCGAAAGGGTGTTTGGGATAACTGATGCCAAAGCTGACTTGTATCGAGCACTTGTGACAGGAGCTAGTCCTGAAAAGAACAGCTCACAGAGAAAGTCTGCTATTTGCTGAATAGTGGAATGAAAGGTAACAATACCCTTTTCCTCACACCAGTCTGCAAATCCGTTAACCTTGTTGTTATATGACTTGAAGGTTGACCTCCCTCTCGCAACTGTGATGAAATCTGCAGCATGTCGAGCAAAGCCTTCCGACGTGGAATGTTGTTCGACAACAACCACGCAGTCAATAACATTTCGGGACACTCGTGTAGGAAGCATCCCTTGGACTGGGAGATTATGTTCAGAATCTCGGGTAACTGCACAGGATTTTCCACCCGCAGACCTCGAAGATCCGTGAACCACGCCCTGCTGGGCCAAATGGCGCTATAGCAGGACCAGGCACGGTTCCTCCCTGATCTTCACCAATATCTTCGGTAGAAGAATGGTGGGTGGGTACGCGTAAGCGTGCATCCCTCTCCAGCTTAACGCCAGAGCGTCTGTATCGACGGCATTAGGATCTGTATCGGCCAGACATAAGTCATGATTTGAGCATTTTCCCTTGTGGCGAACAAGTCCACGATGGGTTTGCCCCAATGCTTGAAGATCCTGTGAAGAACTGGAGGGTTGAGAGACCATTCTGTTGGCAGAATTCTCTGTCTGCGAGACAAAGCATCCGCCAGAATGTTCAATCACCCAGGGATATGAGCTGCTTTAAAAACAACAGAATAATTCCTGCACCATTGAATCAAGTGCCACACTTAGATACATAGTGTGGGTGATTTGGTCTCGCCTTGGCGATTCCTGTATGATACTACTGTCGAGTTGTCCGACCGTATCAATATCGTCTTGCCCCTGACTTTTGGAAGAAACCTTTTCCAATGCCAGTTCCACTGCCATCATATCCAACAGATTGATATGCAGCTGGCTCTCTTGGATAGTCGATGTGCCCGAGACCTGTGTTCTCCCAGGTAGGGCCCCCATCCCTCCAGCGATGCATCCGTGTACACGGACAGCTTGGGGTGGGGTAGGTGCAGCGAAAAACTCCTACCAGGAGATTCTGATGCCTTTTCCCACCATACAAGATGCGACATTATTGGCTCCAAAACTGGCACCAGTTTTGACAGGGGTTCTATTCTCTGTTTCCACAGAGACATCAGATACAACTGGATAGGTCTTCGCATCCGAGCAGTGCACGGGTATAGCTGCTACATGGAGACCATCATGCCCAGCATCTGAAGAAACCGCCTCACCTGAATGTGGTTTCCCAATCGAAACTCTTGTGGATGGCTAACAGAGACACCACTCTGGGCTCTGATGGGTAAAAAACCCTGCCCTCCTTGAGATCGAATCGCATCCTTAAATAAACGAAATGTTGAGTGGTGTTTCAACTCAGATTTCTCCTTGTTGACTATCTAGCCTAGATCTGAAAGCAACTTCAGTCAGAGCAGTATCCACCTCTAACCTGGCTGATGATCAGCCAATCGTCTATGTAGGTGTGAACGGCCATGTTCTCCTTTCTGAGAAACACTGTCACCACAAGGACCACTCTGGTGAAAACCCCTTGGAGCTGTCGACAGGCCGAATGGGAGGATTTAAACTCCCATACTAGATTCTGAAACGCAACTCTCAGAAACCTGTGACAACTCCCGTTCATAGGAATGTGGGAACATGCATCTCTCAGATCGATCGATACACACCACACCCCCTTCCTCAATCCTGCCATTACTGACCACGGAGTTTCCATCTGAAACCGAGGCGTATGGATAAACCAATTCAATGGCTGGAGACTACGTACGGGTCTCCATCCCCCTGTGCTCTTGGGGACAAGGAACATGTTTGAATAGAAGCCTGGAGTGTTCCGGTTTGCTGGTTTATTGCTCCCTTTAGAAGTAAACCTGACACTTTGTTTTAATATCTTCTAACTTGTCTGGTCCCGTTGAACGGGTGACCAGACAGGTGCCAAAGACAGATTCTGTGGTGGAAAGTCCCACCACTCTGGTATGTACCCCTGGGATAACCATCCCAGGACCAGACTGTCTGACGTCACACCTCTGCAAACCTCGACAAAAACGCATGAGCCTTCCACCCACTATAGACGCCGCAACGCCTAATGGGGGTGTCTGGCTCGCGTATCCGCTCCCCCCATATTGGTCTTGGCTTGGCCGGTCTAACTGGCACCGATGTTCCTGTCGCACAGGTGTGGTCCAGGCAGATGCGAAGGGAGCCCTCGTACCCTCGGGTGCGATCCGCTCCCTTCTGTCCGCCCTTTGAGGACATACCTCTCCCCTTCCCTTCCCGCCTCTCGGGCGATCAGAAGCAATATTGGGGAGGGTAGAGGCCCCCACAACCTTCTTGGCTTTCTTCGCTGAGGCGGCTGAGAAAACCCAGCAGAAAACAGAAGCAGCACTATGCTTTAGGCTTTCACCTTGCTTTTTCTCTGTTTCTTGAAGGGTGCCCGGTCAGTGGCCTGACTACAGTCAGATAAACCGCCAACCGATTCTGCACTATGCTGGCCGTGTCCTCCAAAATGGCCAGCGCCTGGCCACCAAAGATGCTAAGGCCTGTCAGGGGCGTCCCAAGAAGACGCGCCCTAACGGCAGTAGCTGGACGCATATGGTCAAGGACCATCTGCCTCCTGGACTGCAGGAAATTTCAATTTCCCTTTCTCCGAGATCTAACAATACTCACAATTCTGTTACTTCTGATATACAGCTGGCCTTGAGAGCTGGCTCTAGGACTATAGACTTAGAAAGCTTTACCGACTCCATGGAACCGGGTACTCGGCTACCAACTGCCGAGTACCCGTCTACCATAGAGCTCATATTGTTTGCATAGCCACCAAACAAGAGAAATCCATGGCTTGCCTCCGTGGGGCTGGGAGGCTGGGTCCGTAACAGAATGGTGAGTATTGTTAGATCTCGGAGAAAGGGAAATTGGAATTTCCTGCATTCTCCTTCGATCAATACTCACCATTCTGTTACTTCTGATATACACCAGATTTGATCAGTAACCTGGTGGGAAGGGGCAAGCCATAAATGCTAATTTTGCACCTTGGAGAAAGATTTAGACTTAAAACTTGACTAACGGAGACCTAAAAGGACCGTCAAGTTAACGGAACCGAATCACATTCGCATCACTGCCCCCCCCCCTTTTTCTCCTAAGAAGAGGGAGAGAACTCACGAACATGTATCTCGCCTGAAACACAAATATGCCAAGAGGGTTAACTGCTCCTTGCATATTCACATGTAGTAGCCTGGGAATGAGCATGAATATATAAGATGAATGAACACGATATATAGACATGATACAAAAAACTCTCACTATTGAATTACCTTATGATAATTGGACTTCAGACGTACCGCCTCCAACCATTCACTGGTCCGGCCATCAGTGACACAATCTGGTTGTCATCCTCACGCTCGACCATGCCTGCTTTAGGTTCTTTTCTTACCAAAGTGAAAAAAGGGTGAAGAGCAGTGTGGTCACTTAACTATCGTCTCAAAACAGCTAAAGCGAGTGGATTGGCTGAGTCTGACACATCCCTCATATAGTAATCCATAAATGAGGACTCACTGTGCCATTGTGCAATGGCCATGATGTCCTCTAACGGAACACCACTGTAAAGGGCGGTCAAGGCGGCTATTCCTCTAACATTGTGTGCCCTTGCGCCTTGCACCTGGTGCCCTGTCGCCATCTCATGAGTAGTCTGAATGCATTCGACCACCCAACGAGAGATAGTATCCATGGATGCGGCGCCATAAGGCTTCTTATGGCAGATCCACAGATGTCTATCGTTCGACCGTAACGAGTCAGTCCGTTTCCTGTACTTAGTCAAAGCACGGACCGGGCACCAGACACTGGCATCACGATCAAACCTAGCTAACTTCGGTATTATGCTCGGATTGCCGGGATATCTCAAAGATTGATTCTTTGACATAAACTCTGCTCTTGGCAGAAGACGCAGACCCTCTCCAGAGACAATAAATCGGTCCCTCTCTGCCGAAAGCCCATGGATCTCACTGCGCCTTCTAGCTGAGGAAGGTGCCAATACAAAGACCGCCTTTGGAGTCAAATGCTTTAGACTAGCCGAACGCAACGGTTCGAAAGGGTGCTTGGCCAGTACATTAAGCACTAAAGATAGACTCCAGGCTGGAATGACTACTGGTTGTCTCGGTCGGAGATTGCTCATTCCCTTCACCATCACATTTAACTGGGCCACCTCCGGACTATCCCTGTTGGCTAGACAAGGGATAACTGATGCCAAAGCTGACTTGAATCCAGCAATTGTGACGGGAGCTAGTCCTGAAAAGAACAGCTCACAGAGAAAGTCTGCTATTTGCTGAATAGTGGATTGAAAGGTATCAATACCCTTTGTTTCACACCAGTCTGCTAATCTGTTAACCTTGTTGTTATATGACTTGAAGGTTGACCTCCTTCTCGCAGCCGCGATGAAATCAGCAGCTTGTCGAGAAAAGCCTTCCGACGTGGAACGTTGTTTGATAACATCCACGCAGTCAATTTGAACATTTCTGGACGCTTGTGTAGGAAGCGTCCCTTGGCCTGGGAGATTATGTTCGGAATCTCGGGCAACTGCACTGGGTTTTCCACCAGCAGATCTAGCAGATCCGTGAACCACGCCCTGCTTGGCAAATACAGCGCTATTAGCAGGACCAGACACGGTTCCTCCCTGATCTTCACCAATACCTTCGGCAGAAGGATGGTGGGTGGGTACGCGTCAGCGTGCATCCCTCTCCAGCTTATCGCCAGAGTGTCTGTATCGACGGCATTTGGATCTGGAATCGGCGAGACATAGTCATGATTTGAGCATTTTCCTTTTTGGCGAACAAGTCCATGTTGGCTTTGCCCCAATGCTCGAAGATCCTTCGTAGAACTGGAGGGTTGAGGGACCATACTGTTGGCAGAATTCTCTGTCTGCGAGACAAAGCATCCGCCAGAATGTTCAATCGGCCAGGAAGGTGAGCTGCTTTCAAAACAACCGAGTAATTCCTGCACCATTGAATCAAGTGCCACACTTCGATACAAAGTGTGGGTGACCTGGTCCCGCCTTGGCGATTTATGTATGATACTACCATCGAATTGTCCGACCGTATCAATATCACCTTGCCCCTGATCATCGGAAGAAACTCTTCGAACGCCAGTTCCA
The DNA here is from genome assembly GCA_034401795.1 of Chaetoderma sp. LZ-2023a. Lineage (NCBI taxonomy): Eukaryota > Metazoa > Mollusca > Caudofoveata > Chaetodermatida > Chaetodermatidae > Chaetoderma > Chaetoderma sp. LZ-2023a. The sequence goes on along the minus strand of CM067359.1, from coordinate 100,056,768 downwards.
CTGCCATCATTTCCAACAGATTGATATGCAGCTGACTCTCCAGGAGAGTCCATGTGCCCGAGACCTGGTGTTCTCCTAGGCAGGCACCCCACCCTTCCAGCGATGCATCCGTGTACACGGACAGCTGGGGGTGGGGTAGGTGCAGCAAAACCCCTACTAGGAGATTCTGACGCTGTTTCCACCATACAGGATGCGATATTATCGGCTCCAAAACTGGCACCAGTTTTGACAGGGGTTCTGTTCTCTGCTTCCACAGAGACATCAGATACAACTGGATAGGTCTTCGCATTAGAGCAGCGTACGGGATCACTTGCTCCATGGAGACCATCATGCCCAGCATCTGAAGAAACCGCCTCGCCTGAATGTGGTTTCCCACTCGAAAACTGTTGAGGATAGCTAACAGAGACACCACTCTGGGCTCTGACGGGTAAACCCTGCCCTCCTCGAGATCGAATCGCATCCCCAAATAAAGGAAATGTTTCTCCTTGTTGACTATCCAGCCTAGATCTGAAAGTAACTTCAGAATCAGAGCAGTATCCACGTTCAACCTGGTTGCAGTCTGCTTTGATCAGCCAGTCGTCTATGTAGGTGTGTAGCGCAACGTTCTCTTTTCTGAGAAACGCTGTCACCGCAAGGACCACTCTTGTGAAAACCCTCGGAGCTGTCGACAGGCCAAACGGGAGAACAGTAAACTCCCATACTTGATTCTGAAACGCAAATCTCAGAAACATGTGCCAACTCTGGTTCATAGGAATGTGGAAATATGCATCTTTCAGATCGATCGACACACACCACATTCCCTTCCTCAATCCCGCCATTACCGACCTCCGTGTTTCCATCTGGAACCGAGGCGTATGGATAAACCAATTTAATGGCCTGAGATTGAGTATGGGTCCCTGTGCTCGTGGGGACAAGGAACATATTTGAATAGAAGCCTGGCGTGTTCGGGTTCGCTGGTTTTATTGCTCCCTTCAGAAGCAAACCCGACACTTCGTTTTGAACGCCTTCCAACTTGTCTGGTTCCCGTGGTACGGGTGTCCAGACAGGTGCCAAAGACAGATTTTGTGGTGGAAAGTCCCACCACTCCGGCATGTACCCCTGGGATAACCATCCCAGGACCAGACTGTCTGACGTCACACCTCGCCAGGCCTCGACGAAACGCATGAGCCTTCCACCCACCATAGACACCTCGACGTCTAACAGGGTTGTCCGGCTCGCGGTCCGCTCCCCCCCTTTCTTAACGAGAGAGAGAGAACCATTTCCGTCTTGGCATGGCAGGTATAACTGGCACCGCTGTTCCTGTCGCACAGGTGCGGTCCAGGCGGATATGAAGGGAGCTCTCGTGCCCTCAGGTACGATCCGCTCCCTTCTTTCCGCCCTTGGAGGATTTACCCTTCCCCTCCCGCCTCTAGGGCGATCAGGAGCAACATTGGGGAGGGTAGGAGCCTCCACAACCTTCCTGGCTTTCTTAGCCGGCGGCGGCTGAGAAAACCCAGACGAAGCAGAAGTTTCAGTAGGCTTAGCTTTCGCCTTGCGGACCCATAGCAGACGCGGAACCATGGCCAAACAGGGGCGCCAACGGCACCCCACATCCGACCGCCGGACCAGACGAGATAGGTGACTACCACGCCCGGCCCGGCACACCAGTCACCGTGTCGGCTGGCGTCAAACCAACCGCCACGGGACCGGTGCCTGGTACCAGATTGGCCTCAACCACGGGCGGAGCCGCTGCCCTGGCTTGCGCCAAGCCAGACAGATGCAGGACGGTTCCGTCCGGGACGGAATCGTCACCTCCATATTCTCCAGCCGTGGCATCACAGGCCGCAGCAACTTCTCCTCCTCGGCCTCCTCGTCTTGACTCTGAAGTGTCGTCATCAGACGAGGAAACCGTGGAGCCATCCTGGCGGACAGCTCCCACACCTGACGGACCGGCCACCACTACTGGACCACCCGGAGGTGGCCGCAGAGAGACGGAACCCATCAGGCCGGAGGCCGACGGGACCGCCAGGGGGCCGTACAAGATGGCTCCCTCGGTAACCGGACCAGAACCCTGTCCAAGGACAGGGTCCATACCAGGCGTGGAGAGAAACTGGCCCCCAACCTTCGGCAGCAGTGACGACACCAGCGTGGGCAGAACGCTATGCGGAAAACCCTGCATAGCCGGACCGAACCACGCCTGCGGTGCCATCTCCGCCACCTCCAGCTGGGGACGTGGAGCACCCCCACCGGCCGAACCGGATGCTCCACGATTTACCTTCGCCCCGCGTGACCCCGCATCAGACCCAGCCACATCCTTCTGGGCAAGGAACTTCAACATCATCTCTGTGGACCACACTGCACACACACTACACCTACTATCAAGGTTACAGGGCGTACACCTAACGGAACCAGGAATCATATCGCATAGCATTCGGGGTATATTTACCAATTAATATAAATTATACTCCTAACGAAAGCCAAAGCGATATGTGAAGAAACAACAAAATGTAAACAAACTGCTGTAGCACATGGTAAAACCGCAGACCACACATACGCAGCACCCAGAACAAGATGCGCGAATTAATGAACAATTTTCTTCACATAAACATCCGAGTAACACGGTGTGACGTCACCCGCTCGGATCCTACGGAGAACGACGTCAGCCGATATTAGTGTTACAGATACCGTAGCAAACACCTATTTTCATATCTGCCGATCGCCTGTTGGGGTTTAAAAAAGGCGATCATCCGGCATATCTCGTTGTTAACACACGTCCCAGATTCTTTGGGGTCGGAAATTGGAACATGTGACACAACGAAATTTAGAGACCTAAGTCTTTTAACTATGGAATAATAAGGAATTATACGACCTGGTTATCCTCGGCGGTATCCATTATTATCCAATTTATCCTTTGCAAGAGATCACTAGTTATCACAATCACAGATTTATAGAAAGACTTAGATTTTAATCCACAATCTTATCCACTGCGAAAAGCATGTATTGCTCTTGTTGCTATGCAAACAAGAATGAGCTCTATGGTAGACGGGTACTCGGCAGTTGGGAGCCGAGTACCCGGTTCCAAGGAGTCGGTAAAGCTTTCTAAGTCTATAGTCCTAGAGCCAGCTGTCAAGGCCAGCTGTGTATCAGAAAGTAACAGAATGGTGAGTATTGATCGAAGGAGAAATAAAAGGATAGATACATTAATAACATTGCAACATGAACAGCAGCAAACCCCAGTAAGATTGACAAAAATGGACAGGGCAATCAAGCGCAATTACTGGGGTGTCGAATGTGCTTTGACCTGGGTGGGGTGGGGGTCTAAACTGTGGGAGAGGAAAAAAGGGGGCGGGGGCATCTCCCAATTTCACCCCCCCCTCCTCATTCTGTCCCCATGTGAACCATATCTCCACAGTGGTCAATATCTTTAAAACAATTGTATTGTCTATGCTGATATGTCCTTCAAGGTTCCAGACCACAGGCCTTTGAATTTTCGTCCATGCATACCACTACCACATATCCCCCTACTATATTATATATATTATAGTAGGGGGATGTGATGTTTTTTCAAATTATTGGCAAGTGTCTCTCAATACCTAAACCCCACTCGACCATTGATTTTAAATAATTTCACCATGATGGATGTTCAGTAATTTTGAGAGGCTTTCAGTTATTGAGTAATGGCAAATTGTCACTATAAAATAATTTAAAAGCGTGGAAACTAGTTTCATTAAAATTAAACTAACTGTCATAATCTGTAACATCATATTACGTGACAAAGTTAACAAACGAAATTCGTGATCTTAACTACCGAGAGCGGGTTGCCTTCGTATTTCCGTATTATATATGACACTGCTAGTATAGGATGCCGCTTAGAAAGATTTTCCAGCTTGCCCAATCGTTGAGCAGCTCTATAATAATAATGATAATAATAATACCTGATTCCATCTATCCGGATAATCGGGTACTCGCTTAAATAAAGGAATTGCTTCGTCATCTTCGACATTTTTACGCAAACTATTTCATTCACAAATAATCTATTTATATTTTCCCGCATAAATTTGTAAACAAACTGAATTGACCAATTGACAGTGGATTTAGAAAATTCGGCCTTCTGACGTAATATAACGCTAAGTTTGATTGGATAAAACGCCAGTAATGCTTGCCTATTTAGTGATCGAAAACTGGTGGTAGTTGAGCCGATAATACGTCCCATCGCTCACGGCGTCTAATTGTCTCTTGTTGATAATACGTCCCGTCCGACTAGGAACCTAATTATTTCAAGCCGATAATACGTCCCGTCGCTGCCACAGGGTTAAATTCAACTAAGATATCTCCAAATGCAAAAGCATGTATTGCTCTTGTTGCTATGCAAACAAGAATGTAGGCTGGTACCCGACTCCTCATACCCTCGCTGACGATTCTCTGGCTCAGGATATGGGGGCCGGTAACGGCTGCCATCTTTGTACGCGATTTACGTACATGACGTCATTACACAGATAGGGGAAATCCATACGACAGCAGACGCTTCAAAGCGAAATGACAGCTATTTAACCCGTGTACAACACCGCTTCGGGTATTAGTATGGTCTTATCTGACTCATTTCGTTACACAACATAACTAAAATGGAATTTTTCACTAAAGACTTGCCCCAAATTAAAAAAGTCCCGCTATTAATCTAGATTATTTTCTTGAAGGATAGCAGTAGGCACACTTCCAAATTTTGTTACTAGTTTTCGTTCATCGCTTAGTACCACTAAATAGTTAGCTACTTCTAATAGTAGAAGGCCCAGGCTACATATTTACTTGTTATGTGACTCTTCTAGAGTTTATTTTACGGGAATACTTGTATAAATTGTATAAAGTATACTAGTATTTCCTTCAAAATCAACGTGGCCTACCACTAAGGGTAGTGGGGAGGGTGGGTGGTATTGGGGTGAGGGTGGCTGATTGGTGGAGGCAAATGAAAATCGTTCCAGCAGGGGTGTTTCCTGCAAAACTTTGAAAATTTGATTCATTGATTACCTTCTGTATCATAATTCCATCACATTATGTTGAATATTTTGAAACTAAAATTACTGGAATTGTAGAGGCCGTCACAGCATCTTACAATAATATTATTTGTGTCCTTGGATCATATGGTCACATTTCTGCACCATTGGGTTAATATAATTTGGATAATGAGGGGCACCCCAGAGCTCTGTTCCTCCACACACACACACACACACACACACCCACCACCCACATCCACACCATCCAACATTCACTCCAGCCAAAGTATATATAAGGCACCATGGAATGATGGATGCCCTTTTTAAAATCAGTTTCATTGCCATAATATATATAATAATGATTTAACTGATTTTCACCATTGACCAACCATTAAAACCATGATTGATGTTAACTCTCCAGGTAAATAACTATGATCTACACGTGAACCACTGATCCTGTGATCATGTAGGCTTTTGGATCAGTAACAGATAACTCATTTATTAATGGTAAATCCAGATTGATCCATTTGGATCACTTGTTTTTCACAAGTAGCAAATCTAAATATATAAAAAGGACTTACACTTACTGCTTACTTTATCGAATACCTGTAAACTGTAGCTGGCTTAACCTGTGAAAGGTTATTGTTGAAATTAAAGTTGTTGTTAATTATGTCAATATTTACATGTAAATCTAGTTTGAAAATACAAATATGTTCATGTTGGCCTGAAATGTGCAAATTTGTGATTAACAGCAAAGTTACACAGAAATGTAAACATTTTGACAGTTAAATGAGAATCTGGTTTTGAAATAACAGAGATTTAACTAGGAAGCTACGAGACGGCGCGCAAAAAGCGTACAAATAAACCTACGAGCCGTCTGGACGGTTTTCAATAATTGGACGTGGTGGCCTACGCGCCGTCTGGACGGCTTTAAGAGCACCAGTTTTCGATCGCTAAATACACAAGCATTACGGGCGTTTTATCCAATCAAACATAGCGTTACATTACGTCAGAAGATTGAATTTTATAAATCCACTGTTGATTGGTCAATTCAGTTTGTTTACAAATTTCTACGGGAAAATATAAATAGTTTTCTGTGAATGAAATTCCTAGCGTAAAATCGTCAACGATAGCGTGTCGATTCCTTTATTTAACCGAGTACTCGATTCCCTGATGGCCGGAATCGCTTAGTGAGAATGGCTAACCTAATTTATAATTGCGTCGGTAAAATATTACATACAGCTGAATAGCTACACTGACGCCTACAAGATTTAAAGTGCATCCTTACATAGCTTGCCCATTAATGCCATTATATCACACCCGTCATTTAGCTTCTAGGGAGATATTGTCGTGCGTCTACGGTCTAATTTCTGTTCCTCAATCATCTATCATGATACCGCATGTTACGGGGCCGCTACTGGGTCAATACGGGCCCGTAACATGCATTATTAAAGTAATGCAAGTCATGAGACATATTAGCTTGCTATTGCCCCTTTGAAATCACGTTTGTTGACTTTCCAGTTTTATTTCCGTTTTCTATTGTTCTTTCATCTTGTAAATGTTTCTCCTCTTTTTTTCTTCAGGATCATATGGCGAATAGGACAGTTATCTGGTTGAGATTTCATGAAAATGATGATTCTGTAATTCTATCTTCTGCACTATTTTATTAACCCCTATACCATTCTGTCAAAATTTTAAATTTTCAAATTAAATTAAAAGAACTGGTGTTCCTGTCTCAACAGATTTGGTGGAAGATGTTGCTGTCATAGATAGCAACATCATCTACTAAACCAAAGTTGTTTAAAAATGTACACCAGTTTCTATTAGCAGGAGTAGAACAGTACCAGTTTTCCAGGCTATTGGCACAATAAAAGATAGAATATTGGCATAAGAGTGGTAAGGGTTAAATCTGATGCGCTTGATGTAAATCTACTGTACCATTTTATTTCGAATCACTTATTGTATAAGCTGCCATTGTAAACTACATGTGTGTCAAATACAGGTTCTTCTATGTAAGAGTGTCTGTCATATTACTTAGTAGAACTGGTGATTAAATTGTTGAATATTTCGAGATCGATTGGACTGGAAGATTGTTGCTGCATTAGGTGACAACATGTTCCAGTGGTAAAGCTTGCATACTAAAGGGTTGAATACTCTATTATTTGTAAGCTATCAGTGTAAATATCAAATAAAGTTTACTCGAAGTGAGAGGGAGAGAGAGAATCTCATCTTAGGTAATCAGACTGGACTATGTATAGTAGATTTGTTGAATATATCGAGTCCAATTTGATTGGAAACTGGTGTTGTTTTGGACAACAATAGATTCCAATTAAATTTGTCAAAATAAACTCAACAGATTGTTTCTTTAGATTGCAGGTACTTTTGATCTTTATTGCTATTCATTCCCGGATTATTACCCTTGCCCTAAGGGGAAAGAGGGTTTTATGTGTGTGCATGCGTCCAGTATTGCATCTAAAAAACTACTGATCCGATTCGTTTAAAATTTTAACACAACAAACCAATATAACCTAAACAAGGGTTTCCAGACTTTGGCTGTGATCTGTGTGATCACACATAAAGATTTAACAAATTTGGATATGACAAAAACGGTAGGGTGGTCTCGGCGGTGGTTTACAATCTCTGATTACTCCTGTTCATAATGTTATTTATCAAGCATCAAGTCTTCGACAATGATTGCAGGAAATGTCAATTTCCCTTTCTCCGAGATCTAACAATACTCACCAGTCTGTTACTTCTGATATACAGCTGGCCCTGACAGCGGCTCTAGGATCATAGACTTAGAAAGCTTTACCGACTCCTGCGAACCGGGTACTCGGCTCCCAACTGCCGAGTACCCGTTTACCATAGAGCTCATATTGTTTGCATAGCCACCAAACAAGAGAAAACTATGGCTTGCTTCCGTGGGGCTGGGAGGCTGGGTCCGTAACAGAATGGTGAGTATTGTTAGATCTCGGAGAAAGGGAAATTGACATTTCCTGCATTCTCCTTCGATCAATACTCACCATTCTGTTACTTCTGATATACACCAGATTTGATCAGTAACCTGGTGGGAAGGGGCAAGCCATAAATGCTAATTTTGCCCCTTGGAGAAAGATTTTAGACTTCAAACTTGACTAACGGAGACCTAAAAGGACCGTCAAGTTCACGGAACCGAATCACATTCGCGTCACAGCCCCACACCCCCCCCCCTTTTTCCTCCTAAGAAAAGGGAGAGAACTAACGAACATGTATCTCGCCTGAAAACACAAATATGCCAAGAGGGTTAACTACTCCCTGCATATTCCATGTATTAGCCTGGGAATGAGCATGAATATATAAGATGAATGAACATGATACATATACATAATACAAAAAACTCTCACTTATTGAATTACCTTATGATAACAGGACTTCAGACGTACCGCCTCCAACCATTCACCGGTTCGGCCATCGGTGACACAATCTGGTTGACATCCTCTCGCCTGACCATGCCTGCTTTAGGTTCTTTTCTTACCAAAGTGAAAAAAGGGGAAAAGCAGTGTGGTCACTAACTATCGTTTCAAAACAGCTAAAGCGAGTAGATTGGCTGAGTCTGACACATCCCTCATATAGTAATCCGTAAATGAGGACTCACAGTGCCATTGTGCAACGGCCATGATGTCCTCTAACGGAACACCATTGTAAAGGGCGGTCGAGGCGGCTATTCCTCTGACATCGTGTGCCCTTACGCCCTGCACCTGGTGCCCAGTCGCCATCTCGTGAGTAGTCTGAATGCATTCGACCACCCAACGAGAGATAGTATCCATGGATGCGGCGCCATAAGGCTTTTTGTGGCAGATCCACAGATGTCTATCGTTCGACCGTAACGAGTCAGTCCATTTCTTGTACTTAGTCAAAGCACGGACCGGGCACCAGACAGTGGCATCACGATCAAACCTAGTTAACTTCGGTATAATGATCGGTTTGCCGGGATATCTCAAAGATTGGTTCTTTGACATAAACTCTGCTCTTGGCAGAAGACGCAGACCTTCTCCAGAAACAATAAATCGGTTCCTCTCTGCCGAAAGCGCATGGATCTCACTGCGCCTTCTAGCTGAGGAAGCTGCCAATAGAAAGTCCGCCTTTAGAGTCAAATGCTTTAGACTAGCCGAACGCAACGGTTCGAAAGGGTGCTTGGCCAGTACATTAAGCACTAAAGATAGACTCCAGGCTGGAATGACTACCGGTTGTCTCGGGCGGAGATTGCTCATTTCCTTCAACATCACATTTAACTGGGCCACCTCTGGACTATCCCTGTTGGCTAGACAAGGGATAACTGATGCCAAAGCTGACTTGTATCCAGCAACTGTGACGGGAGCTAGTCCTGAAAAGAACAGCTCACAGAGAAAGTCTGCTATTTGCTGAATAGTGGATTGAAAGGTATCAATACCCTTTTCTTCACACCAGTCTGCAAATCTGTTAACCTTGTTGTTATATGACTTGAAGGTTGACCTCCTTCTCGCAGCCGCGATGAAATCAGCAGCCTGTCGAGAAAAGCCTTCCGACGTGGAACGTTGTTTGACAACATCCACGCAGTCAATTTGAACATTTCGGGACGCTCGTGTAGGAAGCGTCCCCTGGCCTGGGAGATTATGTTCGGAATCTTGGGCAACTGCACAGGATTTTCCACCAGCAGATCTAGAAGATCTGTGAACCACGCCCTGCTCGGCTAATACGGCGCTATTAGCAGGACCAGACACGGTTCCTCCCTGACCTTCACCAATACCTTCGGTAGAAGACTGGTGGGTGGGTACGCGTAAGCGTGCATCCCTCTCGAGCTTATCGCCAGAGCGTCTGTATCGACGGCATTTGGATCTGGAATCGGCGAGACATATGTCATGATTTGAGCATTTTCCTTTGTGGCGAACAAGTCCACGTTGGGTTTGCCCCAATGCTCGAAGATCCGTCGCAGAACCGGAGGGTTGAGGGACCATTCTGTTGGCAAGATTCTCTGTCTGCGAGACAAAGCATCCGCCAGAATGTTCAATCGGCCAGGAATATGAGCTGCTTTCAAAACAACCGAGTAATTCCTGCACCATTGAATCAAGTGCCACACCCTGATGCACAGGGTGGGCGACCTGGTCCCGCCTTGGCGATTTATATATGATACTACTGTCGAATTTTCCGACCGTATCAATATCACCTTGCCCCTGATCATCGGAAGGAACTCTTCCAACGCCAGTTCCACTGCCATCATTTCCAACAGATTGATATGCAGCTGACTCTCCGGGAGAGTCCATGTGCACGAGACCTGGTGTTCTCACAGGCAGGCACCCCACCCTTCCAGCGATGCATCCATGTAGACGGACAGCTGGGGGTGGGGTAGGTGCAGCGAAACCCCTAATAGGAGATTCAGATGCTGTTTCCACCATAGAAGATGCGATATTATCGGCTCCAAAACTGGCACCAGTTTTGACAGGGGTTCTGTTCTCTGTTTCCACAGAGACATCAGATACAACTGGATAGGCCTTCGCATTAGAGCAGCGTATGGGATAACCTGCTCCATGGAGACCACCATGCCCAGCATCCAAAGGAACCGCCTCGCCTGAATGTGGTATCCCACTCGAAAACTCCTGAGGATGGCTAACAGAGACATCACTCTGGGCTCTGATGGGTAAACCCTGCCCTCCTCGAGGTCGAATCGCATCCCAAAATAAACGAAATGTTGAGTGGGCGTCAACTCGGATTTCTCCTTGTTGACTATCCAGCCTAGATCTGAAAGTAACTTCAGAGTCAGAGCAGTATCCACGTTCAACCTGGCTGGCGAGTCTGCCTTGAGCAGCCAGTCGTCTATGTAGGTGTGTAGCGCCACGTTCTCTTTTCTGAGAAACGCTGTCACCGCAAGGACCACTCTTGTGAAAACCCTCGGAGCTGTCGACAGGCCAAACGGGAGAACTGTAAACTCCCATACTTGATTCTGAAACGCAAATCTCAGAAACCTGTGCCAACTCCGATTCATAGGAATGTGGAAATATGCATCTTTCAGATCGATCGATACACACCACATTCCTTTCCTCAATCCAGCAATTACCGACCTCGGCGTTTCCATCTGGAACCGAGGCGTATGGATAAACCAATTTAATGGCCTGAGATTGAGTATGGGTCTCCATCCCCCTGTGCTCTTGGGGACAAGGAACATGTTTGAATAGAAGCCTGGAGTGTTTCGGTTTGCTGGTTTTATTGCTCCCTTCAGAAGCAAACCCGACACTTCCTTTTGAATGGCTTCTAACTTGTCTGGCTCCCTTGGTACGGTGTCCAGACAGGTGCCAAAGACAGATTTTGTGGTGGAAAGTCCCACCACTCCGCATGTAACCCTGGGATAACCATCCCAGGACCAGACTGTCTGACGTCACACCTCGCCAGGCCTCGACGAAACGCATGAGCCTTCCACCCACCATAGACGCCTCGACGTCTAACGGGGTTGTCCGGCTCGCAGTCCGCCCCCCCCCCCTTCTTAACGAGAGAGAGAGTGAGAACCATTTCGTTCTAGGCACGACGGGTATAACTGGCACCGCTGTTCCTGTTGCACAGGCGCGGTCCAGGCGGATATAAAGGGAGCTTTCGTACCCTCAGGTACGCTGCGGCCCCTTCTGTCCGCCCTTTGAGGCATTACCCTTCCCCTTGCCCTTGCCCTTCCCACCCCTAGGGCGGTCAGGAGCAACATTGGGGAGGGTAGGCGCCTCTACAACCTTCCTGGGCTTCTTCGCCGGCGGCGGCTCCGAAAACCCAGCTGAAGCAGAAGTCGCAACAGGCCTGGCTTTCGTCTTGCCCTTATGCTTCTTCTGCTTCTTTGAAGGCTGTCCCGTTAGCAGTTTCCCCACAGCCCCTAGTGCGTGTGCTTGCTGCACTAGCTCTAGCTGTAGGTTTAACGCTAACCGATTCTGCGCGATACTGGCGGTATCCTCTAAGATGGCCCACGCTTGGCCACCGAAGATGCTAGGCCCTGTCAGGGGCATCCCAAGAAGACACTCCCTGACTGCCGTAGCCGGACGCATATGGTCAATGACCATTTGCCTCCTGGACTTCGTCACTCGCGCTTGCACCCTTGCCAATGCGTCCATCGACAGCACCAAGCCGTCATTAACACATGAAAGCGCCACAGGTGGCACAGGGTGGCCTGCCCCTGCTTCAGCCCACACCGACTGAAGGAGATGATAAGAATGATTGACAGCGCTCATCGCTGCCCTCACACCCTCATCGCATAGGGACAGGACTTCTTCCTGGTGTACTTGAGACTTATCCACTAGTGCCGGACCGGGGCCACCCGACCCGGCACTCTGGACTCCCAGTACCCATCGGTCATCCTCCGTGACTGACTGGACTACACCATACCTGTCGTATTCCCCCCTGCGGAATACGACATCTTGCCCACACCTCCCTGGAGGCCGCAGGGAGCTGACCCTTGGTCATTAGTTGTTTGCTATAAATAGCATCCAACAAATCTATGAACCGTGGATCCAGTCCCACTGACTGGATCCGGGCCGCGGGCAAAATCCCCTTCCTAATCGACGCAACCGACGGACGGGGCGCATCTTCATCGGCCGTGGCCGAAACCACAGACGGGTCAACCCTGGCTAGCCATGCCAGAGCATCCGACCAATCTACCTCCGACGAAGACACCCCCGCAAACACGTCACCCGTTGACGTGCTCACAGGTCTGCCAGCCACGGCCTCCCGGCAAGGAGCCACGGCTGACACGCCAGGCACTCCGCTACCACACGGTTCTGCCGCCACCCCATGAAACACTCCGGTCCATGGGGTAGGTCCTCAATGAAAAGCGTACGGACCCGTAACAGTCGCAGAACCGTAGCCGGACACGGGCGCCAACGGCACCCCACGTCCGGCTGCCGGACCAGGCGAGATAGGTGAGTACCACACCTGGCCCGGCACACCCGTTCCCGTGACGGCTGGTGACAAACCAAGCCGCCCGGAACCAGTGCATGGTAACGGATTGGCGTCAGCCGCAGGCGGAGCCGCTGACCTGCCTTGCACCAAACCAGACAAATGGAGGCCGGTTCCGTCCAGGACGGAATCAACCTCCATATTCTCCACCTGCGGCTTCACGGGCCGCAGCAACCTCTCCTCCTCGGCCTCCTCGTCTTCAGACTCCGAAGAGCCGTCACTAGACGAGTCAACCGTGGAGCTGTCCTGGCGGACGGCTCCCACACCTGACGGACCGGCCACCGCTACTGGACCACCCGGAGGTGGCCGCAGAGAGACAGAACCCGTCTGGCCGAAGCCAGACGGGACTGCCAGGGGGCCGTACGAGACGGCCCCCTCGGTAACCAGTCCAGAATCCTGTCCAAGGACAGGATCCGTACCAGGCATGGGGAGAAACTGCCCCCCAACCTTTGGTAGCAGGGACGACACCAGCGTGGGCAGAACGCTATGCAGAAAACCCTGCATAGCCGGACCAAACCACGCCGGCGGTGCCATCTCCGCCACCTCCAGCTGGGGACGTGGAGCACCCCCACCGGCCGAACCGGGCGCTCCACGATTTCGTCTCGGACCGCCTGACCCCGCGTCAGACCCAGCCAAGTCCTTCTGGGCAAGGAACTTAACCATCATCTCGACGGACCACACAGCACAAACATTAGACCTATGATCTATATTACACACGGAACACCTAAAACAAGCATGGTCCTTGAACACTACACAGACAAACTTATGGCATTCGTCACATGATGGCGGGGCTGGCTTGGCCTATAAAATAAGCACAAACCTACAATAAACAAGCGGAACGAGACCCGGATGGAAGGCAGACATTTAATTTTCAAATAATTTTGACTCATAAATTAACCGTAACCTCCCCGCACCCCACCCCGCCACGTTACAACAACGATCGCATTGATTATGACGACAAGAATGCGGCGGGCATCAAACACATCCATAATAGATCCTCCAGGATGTGTAATGGCTACAGGAATCATATCGCATAGCATTCGGGGTATATTTACTAATCAATATAAATTATACTCCTAATGAAAGCAGCACGATATGTGAAGAAAACAACAAAATGTATAACAAACTGCTGTATCACACGGTAAAACCGCAGACCACGCATCTACTCAAGAATTTTGAAACCACCGATCATTGCAAACCGATCGTGATCGCACATAAACTTGATCATTCTAAAGTTTCCGGTACCATTTTTAGTACGCAGCACCCAGAACAAGATGCGCGAATTAATGAAAAAAATTTTCTTCACATAAACATCCGAGCGACCGGGTGTGACGTCACCCGCTCGGATCCTACGGAGAACGACGTCAGCCGATATTCGTGTTAGAAATACCGTAGCAAACACCTATTTTCATATCTGCAGATCACCTGTTGGGGGTTAAAGAAGGCGATCGTCTGGCATATATCATTGTTAGCACAAGTCCCAGATTCTATGGGGTCAGAAATTGGAACATGCGACACAACGAAATTTAGAGACCTAAGTCTTTTAACTATGGATAATAAAGAACGATACAACCTGGTTATCTTCGGCGGTATTCTCCATAGTCCTTAGTTATCCTTTCACGAACACACAAACTATCACAGATTAAAGACTTAGATCTTTTGTTTCACCAAAAAAACCCACTAAATTCCGTAATGCAGAAAGCATGTATTGCTCTTGTTGCTATGCATACAAGAAATGAGCTCTATGGTAAACGGGTACTCGGCAGTTGGGAGCCGAGTACCCGGTTCCCAGGAGTCGGTAAAGCTTTCTAAGTCTATAATCCTAGAGCCGCTGTCAAGGCCAGCTGTATATCAGAAGTAACAGAATGGTGAGTATTGATCGAAGGAGAATGAATAATGTCAAATTCCTATTCAACAGGCCCAAAACCTATATTATCGCCATGTTCACTGTGAAAATTCATCAACTAAGATAGCCGAGTCTAAACCCTTTAATGGTAATTAAGCCGGCAAAAACCAGCCCTTGTAGTGGTATTGGTATTTTCAAGCATTTATCACTGTAATACCTGTGTCAGTCATTCCAGTGTTAAAATTTCAAAGAATATTATTTCTTGGACTGCAAATGGACATTCACTAAGTAAAATGGCAATTTTCTTAACCAACCCTAACCATTAACAGCAACAATTTGGACAGGAAATATGAAGATTTTTGACTGAAATGCATAATTTTTATTTAGAAACATGAAAATCTTGGTACAAAGGCAGAACTATTACCATTGGCTGAAAATACAAACATTTCTGTGCAAAGCATGGATATCTATGTTCCAAATTGAAGATTTTGACAAAAACTTGACCATTTAGGTCAGAAATGAAAGAATTTGTATTCAAAATAAGATAATTTCCATGCAAAACAAAAGAATTGATGATCATGGACACTGGCTCAAAGATAAAAATCTATATATCACTGTTTTCAATGTCAAGACCATCAACTACATGTAACAAAAGCTCAACTGTGATTGGTCGATAACGTTGAGTTTGCTTTAGCCACACATATATCTGGGAAAAACATTTACCAGTAGATCAATCTGGCCTAGTTTCTTAAGAATATATGTAAACGGTAAATTTTCTTAAATTTGAATGGTCACCAATAATAACACATTCAGCCAGTAAGCTTTGCATGAAGTGGAGGATGGGGTGACTTAGTGATCCAAATAGGCAAGGGCCTCTATTCCAAACTCAGAATTTGCTACTGACATGCAAACAAACATTGCCTATTGTTTTATTTATTGAGCTATTTAGACCAAATATATTGCCATAGAATAAGCTCAGTTGGCCTCTCAGGCTTTTCAGACCAGGTGAGCTAGAACTGAGATCTGCAGAAAACTAAATATTTTGAAAAAAATTTGTCTGAAAGTGATTTACATGTAGGTCTTGTGGTTTGTGCAGCTATATCCTTAAATCAAATAATGTGACTGAATTAATAAAGAAGCAAGGAGTGTTTTGGTCTTGCTCACTCTGATTGCAAATAAATCTGCTTTTAAGAGAGATGATATGAAGATTGTAGAATATCTTGAAAATAACCCTATTGACAGGTGTTTGCCCCTCTCTATGGAACAGGAGGTTTCAGTGAAATTGTTTTTAAAATAGTTTGCCTATTGAAATATCGTGCGCGTACACTGTCATTGTCATACAGAGTGAAATTGAATATTGTTTCCACTGTTTTTATTAATTTTTTTTTTTTGCAGATGAGTCCTCACCTCAGATGCATATGTTACTAAATGTGAAACATGACCATGTCACCGAAGTCATTATTGTTTTGTGTGACAGCATTTTCTCATTGAGTATAGGGGTACAGCATGAAATATATTGCTCGGATTTCCTGACTTTCCAGCTGATCATTGAAATCTTATATAAAATTTTTCATTCCAGTGAATTAAGTTGTGATTTACTTCTTGGACAGCAGATTTTCTATCCCCACACTTTTTGAAAAAATGCTGAAATAATGAAATCGCACTTGTTTGTTCATTTACAGGCCACGATGAGACTATTTTTTTTAAAGTTTACCACTGTAATGACTGATTCTGCTGTCGCACCAGCCAATCGATCAGTGTTTAACTTTCAAAAATAGTCTCTTGGTGTACAGAGCCATTTCTCAAGACCACTGCAGAAGCTGTTTTGGCCAGTTCGATGATTAACAGGTATATTCAAGTCATTAACTCATTCAAAACCCAAAAACCATACAACATATTCCTCATGGTAATACGAGGTTGTTGGTTGCACAAGGTACATGGACATTTTGAGCTGATAGATAGTAAATGTGGGCGTCGGACAGATGGCTGGACAGCCGGATGCGAGTCCCCATGGCATAAGCTTAATTGGCCATTCTGGCCAGGTGAGCTAAAAAGTGCTGCCACTGTGGCTGTACTCCGGATCTCTGGAAGAATTCCCAGTCTATAATAAAAATCTTGAATCTTAACTACTTACAATGTGCATGATTGCAGTGTCTAACTCACTCCACGTATTGTAATGCAAAACAGAAAAATAACTTCTCTAAATAGCCTACGAGAAAAGACAGTTTAGAAACTGAAAAATTCAAGATGGCGACATAGGGTTGATAATGACAGCGCGGAATTAAGACCAGGAAAGAAGAGAATTAAACAGCGGCACAATTAATCTGAGAAAAACAGCTAATCTGGGCGTTTTCTAATTTATTCTGACACCAATGTGGTGCTTTCAAGTATACAATTTTGTATATAATATATCAATGTAGCAGTGACTAACCTTACAGGCCAGGAAGCCAAGGATCGAAAGTCCATTCTTGTGGCGAGCAGGAATCGATCTGTCTCTAAGGACGCTCCCGCCTATTTTTTGCCAGCACTCGGTTATTTCCGGCTGTTCTCGCCGATGTTCGGATATGAGAGTAGCCTGGTGGAGGTATATGTATAATATATGTTTATTTAAAGAGCCCTGGAAATGCAATAAATATACTTAAAACTATACATATGTCGCCCAGTGTATACTATTTGAACAAGAATAAGCAAAAAATAGTCAACAAAAGTTTTGCGTATATTTTGTATTAACGAAATAAAAATCTATATCGAGCTCGACGATTAGCCGTAGTCCTCCTCTTCGTTAAAACGGCAATGCTCGGGTATTTCCGGCCCCCAGAATGCCATCGTAAATACCAAGATGGCGGAACATAATTTAGAGCAAATTTCTAAGCAAGAAAAGCCGAGTACGTCAAGTAAATCGCGGATTATCGGTAGCCGATGTGTTGTTTGGGGATGTGGAACATTATCAGCTGAGGGCTATGGTTATTAAATTATCATCAATCTTGACAAAGCATGTTCAAATCACTCGCGCGGATTTTCTCGGTCCTGGAAACATAGGTAGTAAGAAACCCATTATTTGCGGTAAACATTTCGAGAAGGCCTGCTTTCTCCAATCGTGTCTACTGAAGAAAGAGATGGGAATCAAAGTAACCATGAGGTTGAAAGAAGATGCAGTTCCATCCATCTTCCCAAAGAAGGAAACGATAATTAAAGCTAATAATAATAATATTACTAATAATATTTAATTTTAATAAATTAATAATAATATATAAGTAATAATAATAAATAAGTAATAATAATGTTAATAATAATAATAATAATAATAATAATAATAATAATAATAATAATAATATTAATCCCCACACATTTAACCCTTTGCTTTATTTGCTAAATTTGGTCAAGAATTTATAAATATTTACTTATTCAATGTCCATTTGCAGGCCTATGCCAAGGGGACTTTTTGAAAATTTACCACTAAAATGACTGGTTCTGTTATCGAGCCAGTCATTCCAGTGGTAAATTTTCAAAAATAGTCCTATCTTGGCCTGCCAATGAACATTATCCAAGACCAGTACAGATGATGGTTTTGCCCGGTTTCGCCATGAAAGGGTTAAAAAGGCAAAATCGCCTCCATCTGGCTATTCCTCTGAAACCATTTGTCCGAATTCAACCAAATTTGTTATGTATATGATTGCGGATTGCGTGACATATTTACATTAGTTTCCACCCATGGGGTAGAGGTTCTCTAGGGGTGTCTCAGAGTTGATGGAATTCAACCAAATTTGATATATGTGAGTTAATCATATGATTGTGGTTTGTGAGACGATGTTTACATTAGGCTCCACTGATCAACTCTGATAATGGAGAGTGGGTGAGGGAAGGTCTATGCAAATATATAATTCATTCTGTTGTATAAATAAAACATTATTTTACTTAGGTGACCAAGCCACCGCCTGAGAGCGAGGAGACACCGGTGAAGAAGCGAAAGTCAGGAGGAGCATATGAAAAAAGGGAAAGGAAGAGGGTAAGTTTTTTACCTCAACAGAATGAAAACCATGCATCACTTAACTGTGGACTATTATTGAAATGTCTGCAAAACTATCCTTTCGCCAATGAATTTCCTATATCATATTTTTTACTTTCAAGGCAATCATACAGGAAAACTCTTGAACACTTTGAAATTAATTTGACTGGAAGCCAAGCCTGCTTTAAGAAACAACGGTTTCCAGTCAAATTAATTTCAAACTACTAAACCGATTATGTTTTCTATTGCAAAGAACATACCTTATCAGTGATTTGTCAGGGAAATGGTTAATTGGTTAAATTTGGTCAAGAAAATTTTAATATTTTCTTATTGTATGTCCATTTACAGGCCAAGAGAAATTTTTGAATGTTTATTACTGGAATGACTGGCTCGGTTATCGAGCCAGTCATGCCAGTCGTAAATTTTCAAAAATTGTATTCTCCTGCCTGTGAATGAACAAACAGTGTTCTAACAAGCTTTGTGGGGACAGTCATGCTAAAGCTCTATCTACCTAAGAAAGTAATATAATAAATTTGTCAACAATAAGATAATGCAGGGGTGTAACTTAGTGAGTGCCCTGATGCAAATGCAACTGAAAATCATTGATCTCAACAGTCAGATGCCCTCATTAGCATCCACATTTTTCGTGCTTAGGAAAAATATTTTAAATCCATAGTTTATTGCATTTTATCTCATATCATTGTGTAATACAAATGCAATTTTTGAATGATGGTCACTGATTCTTGATAAATAGCTTCTTCACACGCACGCACAATATTGTATACATCTAATAATGCACGTATGTGTACCGATCTGTTATATGACATATAGAATGTGGGCAGTCTAAATTCAATGAGGGCACTCAGTTTTAATTTTTAGCATGCCCTGAAGGCATTCATCTCTAAATCTTAAGTTACAGCACTGTAATGTAATAATTACTGAATACTGGTGATAGGTTTAGCTGCTACAATAAATCGCCATGTCCCTAAAACACATTTGCCAATAACTCTGGTTCTACTGAAGAAATGTTGACCAGACCTTGGTGGAAGGTTACCTGTGTGGTCCCAAAGTGGTGACACCTGCAGCTACCGACATTCTATCGACCATCCTCACTAACCCATATGCAACCACAATACATGCAATTATGTAAACTAAATTAACTCCTATTGTCACAGACCAGTTATGAAAAACTTTCTAATGCTATTCTGTTGAATAATTTGAAACAAATTTGACTGGAAACCATTGCAGCTGCAAACGTTTTAAGTCATATTTGGGTCCGTATTATTCAACAGGTATCCTCTTTTACACCATGAAATTTTGAAAGAGACTGTCAATGGAAAAGTTTTGCAATTTCAGGTCATTTCGGAAATGATGGTTGCTAAACTTGTAGAAAACATTCCAGCTGAAGCTACCATTTCCGAAGAGCATACAATTGATGACGACAGGATTACATCGGTATGAGTATTATAAATCAATGAATGGATAATGCAAATAGCAGTTGTTACCTGCCTTAACTTTCACCCACCTATGCTTTCCTCATACACAGACCACCTACCTACTCTATGCCTACCCATCTACATGGATTATTCACACCCACCTACACCATGTCATACACACCCAATTGCACACAGGTGTGCGCGCTTCACATGCACGCATGCACACATCACAAAGAGACTAAAATTGGCATCCTGAGCATAATTATGCCCATGTGTTTGGAAAAAAGGGAGGGGATATTGCAATCCATCCTGTCAGTATACAAATCCCCAGGGCGGCATAGGGGTTGGGGGGGGGGAAGTACATCGAAGATGGTATTCAACCAAATTGTTTATGTGAGAGCCATATGATTGCTGTTAGTGAGCCGTTTACATTAAAAAATAAACAGACATTTTAGCTATGTCCTGCCTATTTCTAGCTAAGCTTGTCCCAGATTTTTGTTTATGTTGCGATCGATTTATATACGTTGAACCATCAATTTCAGTAATCCAAATTATACGGTAACTAGGTAAATTGTTGAAAATTTTAAAACCAATTTGATGGCAGCAACAGCTCCCAGTCAAATTTGTTTCAAAAAATTCAACATAAGGTTAATGACATTTATGGAAGACATGCAATTTGTACACTTTAGACTTTCTGAACATCATTTTATGACTGAGTTATTATACATGATTATGGTTATGTCGTCAACCTACATGTGACGTAATTTATTAATTTGTCATATACTTGAGTGACAGATCGGATATCGCCATTGGTTTCCAGAGCATAATCCCAGAATGCTTGTGTGGATTTGGTGCACAATTGTCTGTCTACCTCATTGTTGGTTTATTTTCTTTGCAATTCATTTAAATGATGTGATGTTTGTGCAAAAATAATTTGGCATATGCCTCTTACATATTTTTAACTTAGAATGTATACATGTCATAGGTTGGAATCCAAACTGATGAACAGAAGCCTTTTTCCAAAGTGCATTCATGGGGAGTTGCCACGTCTTGCTCAACGGAGAAAAAATGGATAACTGCAGGTACATGTAGCCATCGACTATTAAAGTCAGTCTCCTCTGGAAATAATGCTGATGTAAAGCTGTCCCTTTCTAAGACAACCAGTTAAAAACACAGTTCTTAACCCATTAATAGTCCAGAATAGTTAAGAAAATCTAGATTTTTGCTTAGTCAATGACGAATTTACACACCAACTAAGGAATTTTTTGAAAATTTAGCACTTGAATGACTGGCTTTGTTACCAAGAGTTCCAGTTGTAAAATTTCAAAGTGTCTTCTCTTGGCCTGCAAATTGACATTAGCTTGCATAGACCGGGTTTGGCCATAATCATTTATGTACCCAACAAATTGTCTGACTGGCAAGAGTGCAACTCTTTTCTAATGATCACCCACTTTAACCTGTTCACCGATGGATTGCTGATAGCACAATTTTTGTGTAGCTATATCAACTGTCTGTTGAATATTTTGAAAATAATTTGACTGGAGGACGTTGCTGCCTAAGGCAAATTAGTTTCAGAATATTCAATAGAACACGTTTCGCAATATCTTGAACCTCTGAATTCTGATTTTCATTGGTGAAGGGCTAATATGCAATTTTGAGATTGTGAAAGTGGGGATTAGGAAACATATCTTAACCATTTCACCGATAAAGCCCTAAAAAGGTACATTCTTTACGATATAAAATGTTTTCTGTTGAATAGTTTGAATTCAGTTTGATTGGCTGCCATTGATGCCTAAGACAGCAACGGCTTTCAGTCAAATTAAGTCCAAAATATTTAACTGTTTTCTTGTATAGTTGTGTTGAAAATCAAAAGTGAATTCATTTGTGAAAGGTTAATTATTCATGAGTTGTTTACTGCATTAATAAACAAATTATGTCAAATTCTAGATTCGGTGCCTGCTCTGAAGTTGGAGAAAATCCTGGCCAAACCCATTCTTCTGCGGGATATAAAGAAATTGTCACACCATTATCAAACGTACGGTCTGGAGGTGTTTCATAGTCCTGTGAACCAGTTTGCGCCCAAGATGTATGCATATTCGTTTGCAGGCCAGTACAGCAGGTATAGTTAAATATTCTCAATACCGCTATTTACCACCATATATGTGAACTGATGGTATTGCAGCCATGAAGCTTGTCTGTTGATATAATTCTACATGTATCTATCAAGAGTATTGAATGCTCACCATTACATTTATTCTAAAGTAACTATAACCGATACATCCGATAATGCAATCATTTATTGCATACAGACACCCTCCTAGTTTTACAACCCACAGCGATCATCTTGTGTACAAATTTGCCAAATCAGACAAGTAGCTAAGAAGGAAAGATGGGTGCTGGAAACATGCCCCTTAAACATAGTCAAATAATTAAACTCTGACTAACTCTACATAGCCATGATACACATGAGATCTGAATCGTAATCGAAATCTGAAGTCAGTCCACATACAGGCATTCCAAACTCATGCGCCAGAAAACAATCTCCTGTATGATGCTTTTACATTCAATACTTACTCTCTGGATAACATGTTCGAATTGTATTTTTTAGGTTACATTTAGCAGCGCTGCATTTTAACGAAAACTCAGGTCGAGATGCAGCAAGAACAGCATCTGGTGACACTGTATATAAGCTAAAATATCCAAAGGCGAAGCGTGGTGGATACGTTGTTAGGGCTTGTAAAGAGGAATCAACATATGGTAAGACTACACGCTATCGTCTGATTCTTTTTATATAGCGATAGTCACATTATTGAAAGATGCTGAAATTCCAATGCTAGTGATGGTTGGAACAGAAGCAGATTTCAGCACATTTTTTAAAATGTATATTAGGAGTGAGTATTATGGGTTAGGAATGTGGACTTCTGACATCATGGTGCTAAGGGCTAAGGATACATATGTATGCATTTCCAACTGAGTGGGCTACATACATAAAAGTCTTGTAACATACATAAAAGCAGGCTAATGAATCTCAAAACTATATTCTTTATATTAAATGTATTGTTTCATAGCAAAACATAATATTTACATCTTAGATATTGATTCAATAATATTCTTAAGAAATTCTTTGCTCATTATAGATGTTTACGCCTTTCATTGACAAATCCCCCCATTTGAAAAAACATCTATTATATTAATTATCAGTCAAATTATTTTCAAAAAAGTAATGTTTTCCTGTATGGTTGCCTTGAAATTGAGATACAAGAAACTCATTAGGAATGGGTTAATTATGTTTACATTAGAGTGTAAATGTGAACGATTTAGTAGAATTTATGATATGTTAAATATTTTGTTTACGATTTCAGATTTCACTGCTGGCATTAACCAAGAGAATTAACTCTTGCAATTTTAATGCAGCCAGTTATTAGAAAAGAAACTTTATTTTTGACAACTTTTCTCTGGTATAAATGCCTCTTAAAGAGTCAGTCATACCAGTGAAATGTTTCAGAAATACATTTTTCTGGACTATAGCCGACCAATTTATGTAGCAAAGCATTATCTCCTCTTTATTGATATTTTCAGATTATATTGACAAGCTGCTAACAGAAGTTGAACGACTCTCTACTCATAACATCAGGATCGAGCTGTCTCAGTTGATTTATATACCACCTCCCCTTAGTTCTACTATTGAAAAACCTGAGAAATTGGAAGCAGTGAAGCAGATAGTTTCTAGATATAGAAAACAATGAGGCATATTATGATTGAGGAATATGTCATTATTGAATGTACATTTGCATGTTGCGAGAAGACTATTTTTGAATTTTTTTTTACTGGAATGATTGCCTCATCAACCGAGTCATTCATTCCAGTGGAAAATTTTCAAAAATTGCCTTGCCTTTGCCTGCAAATATACATTGAATAATGACATATTTGGATTTTTCTTAGCCAATCATGGTGCTCAAAGGGCTAATCACTATCAACTGAAGAGGGAATTTGTTCAAAAATCCTCAGATAAGTTGCTTATACTCTTTTATGTCAAGTTAACACTATAGTGATCATGCCGACCAACCTTTACAACATTCTCTAGGAATTTCCATTTGCGGGACAAGAGAACAGGTTTTGCTTAACTTTACCACTTGATCATTCCAGAGGTAAAGTTGAAAGAAATCGTCTTCTCTTGCCATGCAAATGTATATATTAACTGTCTGAGTGCCTAATTTATGCAGACACCATTTGCCAGGTGGTATAATCCTGAAACAGCTGAATATTTTAAAAACTGTTTGACTGACAATTGTCGGAGGCTAATTGTTTTCAAAATTTTCAATAAATGCAGAGCCATTTCCCATTGAAATTATTCTTGGGTGGCTTGTAGCAGTGAGACAGTTAAATATCTGTAAAGATATTTTTTAACATGTACACGTGTGCGCATTGCAACTGAAAGTTCTTGGTGACACAATGTTCATCTAAGCCTACCTTTCGACTGTCAAAGGGTGAAATATAATCACTCCTCCAAACTCGACTGTCATTAGACAATTTGGGCCAGATAGCGCCATATCAATTTGTAAAGTGAAAAGAAGTGCACTGTTTCCACTTCTCCAGATGCGACTCGCCACTTTCCTGGGTCTTATCTCCTACCCATCATTCTAACATATGGTTACACATGTGGTTACAATATCCCTTTTGGCTGGAGTAATAAATCCATCGATCCACTGTTACTAGTTTAAGTCTGGATATCTAAATCCAGTGTACTCTCCATCTGCATCTGGAAATGCCTCGCGAATAACTCTATAAGTGCATGCCGGTAATGTGACACGATTGTCCTTCCCCAGCAAGCCCCAGCAAAACCGTGTCATCTGGCGATATGCGATATACCGATACTTCCTGTAATAAATATGTTTAATCATTCTGCATATACTATCTGTATATTTAGCAAATACATTCAACACTGATTTAACCCTTTCACCGACAAATCCCTGAAAAAAATATTCTTAATTTGTTGAATATTTTAAAACTAATTTGACTGGACATTGCTGCCTAGGCCAGCAACGTCTTCCAGTCAAATTAATTTCAGAATATTAAGTTTTCCTGCATTGTAGCACTGAAAATGAGATACGGGAATTCATCAGTGAAAGGGTAATTACAGAGGCATATTGTCCTATTGTGTCTTTATAAATTAATTTGGATGATGTAATTTTTAGATTTACTATCCTCAAAGTCTAAGACTTAAAAGACCAGATAAAATACATTCTATGTTTGGGGTAATGACCTCCATGTCTGTTATCTTTATTGCCATAAAAAGTAATTTTTGGGTCATATTGTTCCAAGTTGCTGAAGTGCGTTTGTCTAAGAAATATTTTGTTGAATATTTAGAAACTAATGTTTATGCCATTATTGCTGCCTATGCAAGCAGCAATTATCATCTGAATGAGTTTCTAAATATTTAACAGCTTACATATTTAACACCTTGTAATTTATTGAGAATTTACAGTTCAAATTGTTAACTTCGCATCTATATTGGACGCAGCAAACCTACTCCTGTGCCACATTCGGTGTAGATGTAGTTAGACAACAGGCTGAGTCGTGAATCCCTAAAATATTTCGCTATCTAAAGTCTTGTTGATATCCCATGGTCCCATTTTCAAAGCAATGATACTTATCTCTAAACCCTTTACTGGCTAAATTTGGTCAAGAATCTGTTTATTGAATATCCATTTGCAGACCAAAAAAATATTTGTGAAAATTTACCACTGTAATGACTGGCTCGGGTATCGTGAAAGGGCTAACCCAAAATCCCATTTCAAGACAGTCTTATACAGATAAGCTGTTAAATATTTAGATAATAATTTGACAGGAACATGTTGCTGCCGTAGACAAATTACTGTAAAAAATATATATAAATATTTCCATTATGAATAATGTTGTATATACAGTTGCATTTAACCCTCTAATGGTCATGCCAGCCAAAACCGGCCTCTGCAGTAGTCTTCAGTAGTCCATTTGCAGGCCAAGAGACTTTTTTTTTCATCACTGGAATGCTTGGCTCGATAACTAAGCCAGTCATTCCAGTGGTAAATTTTCAGAAATAATCCTCTTGGCCTGCAAATGGACATTGATTGAGCACATATTTTGATTTTCTTGAATAAATTTGACCATTAAAGAGTTACGGTAGTTTTAAACGCTCAAGACATTGTCTGTGAAAGTTTGTGTTACAATTATTTTCTTACAATTATTAATACATATATATTATCAAAACTAAGAATTTAACTTTATTAGCAGAATGTCTTAACCCTTTAAACCATTGAATTTGTTCAAGAAAATTTCAATTGTCTCATAGAAAATGTCCACTTGCAGGCCAAAAGACAATTTTTGAAAATTTACCATTCCAGTGGTAAATTTTCAAAAAATAGTTCTCTTGGCCTATAAATGTACATTTCTCAAGACCACTGCAGAAGCCGTTTTTGGCTGATATGAGCGTTAAAGGGTTAATAAGTTTATTTGAAATAAATATTGCTGTTGAAAATGTTATTTCATATACATTTTGTTTTCTATCCTGGTATCCTCCCAAATCTGCTGGCAATCTATGTACATTCATGACATTGTACTCCTTACAGAGGTCTTGGCAAAGGTATTCCCATACAGAGGTCTTGTCAAAGGTATTCCCCTACAGATGTCTTGGTAAGGTTAGCACCTACTTACTTGGAGCTACCAAACTATGATGAAATTTGATATAGCTTATTATAGTATTGGTGTTCACTAGTTTTACGTGTTTTAGTGTCTTCTTCCCATCCCATCTTAACCCATTCACAGAAAAAATTCCCTGTATCTCAAACTCAGGACAAACAAACAGGAAAGCTAATGAATATTTTGAAATTAATATGTAAGGCAGCATTGGATGAGCATGTCCTCATCCAATCATAGTAATTTCAAAATATTTGATAGAATATGAGCCAGAATATAAGCACTATATATCTTAAAGAATTTACTTTTTCAGGGATTTGTCATTGAGATGGTTAAAATGTAATTATTATTTTCACCCCATAATGGTAAGAGAGGTTATTACCATCGTGTGTGTGCATATTCCAGAGATGCCAACTGTTACGATTTTCGCGTAATGGTTACGCTTTTTGCATTGCCATTACGCGGTTACGACAACAGCCGCCGTTGTTACGTTTTTCGTGATTCTCGTACATTTTGCATTTTATAAATACGCAGTTCACTAGACAGAGCCTTCGTCCAATGAAAATAGCGCTCACATCCACTCTCGGACTCGCAAGAATACATTGTACACTATTATTCTGATTATGTCTCAAACTACAGTCCCGATTCGATTGAAATCTTAACACAAGGAAAGGTGTTGATGTATAAGAGGAAACCCAGGGTTTGGTCATGATCAGTATGATCTAAAAACCAGAATATGGATCAAATTTTGTATGGATATATTGGAAACACTGATTCGGTTAAAATATTAACACAAAGGGTTTTGCTGTACTAGAGGAGTTTCTAGATTTTGGTCATGATCTAAAAACCAAAATCTGGATTCGGATCAAATTATGGATCTATGGATATCCACAAGTCGGTGATCCAATCGTAACACATGTTCCCACACAATAGGATTTTCCAAATTTTTCACCATCCAGTCAATGATCTGGACCCAGACCAAATTCTCAATATAAAAATCTGAAAAAGATTGAAATGGTGAGGGCCTATAATATCTGATTGATCTTGTTACCCTCAGGGAGCTGTATTTAAAAAACACTGATCCAATTTGGCTCCAATTTTTAAACAGCAAAGAAATTTGCCATGCAAAAGGATTTCCAGACTTTGCCAATGATCCGGATAAAAGAACCTGAATCTGGATCATATGAAATTCTTGATCTGTAGATATCTCTGAAACTACTTGTCCGATTTGGCTCAAATTTTAACACAAGAAGGCGTGACCATACATTAGGATTCCACAACTTTGGGCGTGATTAAAAAAATGGAAACTGGCACTGCAATCTCCGATTTCTAGTGTTATCAACTTTACCTATATAAATCGCCTTGAGTGTCAGCTTGATGTCGCTCCCTAACACGGTATGAATAATATGCCGTTCTCAACACCCAAACATCGAGACAGGATGACCTGAACCCAGGATGTTCTGTGATGCAAGTTATACTGCCACCATGTTCGTTGTTGAATTCTTGGATTCTGTCCAAAACGGCATCTTTTTCTTGACAGCAAGCATTTTCTTCTCGAACCTCCTGGTTCACACATTGATAAACCAGAAAGAAAAATCTTAACCCTGTGACCGACAAATCCCGGAAAAGGGTTTACTTTACGATCTAAAGGTTATTTGGGTTCAATGTTTTAACTCGAAGCAGCATAGGCTTCCAGTCAAATTAATTTCAAAACAGTCAACTGATTTGTAATTCATCAGTGAAAGGGCCTATGGCAGCAACATGCTCCTGTCAAATCACTTTCAAAATATTTGTTATATGATTGTCTTAAAGTGCAGTTCTTGGAGCTCTGGGTACCCTACCTAACATGCTCAGTTCACCAGTCCACCCCATTCCCCACTACCCTGTTCAAAGGCTGCCTTATAAGAAGTTGCCCACACCCTTATTTTCCATACATCCACAAAATGGTTTGTCACCCCCCCCCCCCCAACGACACACACCAATCCCCATACCCACGCGTGGAAAAATCATGTCTATTGTCTTCTTGGAGGAAGTAGCAAATCAATCATTTGCCCCATCATGATTGACAGCCAATAACAACGTAGAAATCTAGTTATTATCCCAATTGTTTTCAATTTAAATTTTATACACAATAGGCTACACTACCACCTTAATTTGGCTCAACTTTTATAGTTATATAAAGTATAAATTTATTTTAAATCGTTAATTACCAGTCTGTATTCATTCGTCTGCGTGCAGCGTTGGTCGACATCTCCGTCGAAATCATTTTCTACCAGTTCCTGGTCATCTTCGTCTAGCGCCAATTCATCGATCGCAAATTATGGCTCGAATCGATACGGTTCTAGAGCAATGGCATCTTCAACATCTTCCTCAATAAAATCCTCTTCATCGATAAAATGTGTCGATGACGTTTCTGACGAAGATTTTGAAGAAACGGATTCAGTATCGCTGCACCTTTCACTTTCCGCCATTGTTGTTACCGATGCTGGACTAAGTGAGGAAATTCCTGAGTTCTGGAGTCTACGTCACGGGGTAATTAAAATTTCTCCTTCGATCAATACTCACCATTCTGTTACTTCTGATATACAGCTGGCCTTAACAGCGGCTCTAGGATTATAGACTTAGAAAGCTTTACCGACTCCTGGGAACCGGGTACCCGGCTCCCAACTGCCGAGTACCCGTTTACCATAGAGCTCATTCTTGTTTGCATAGCAACAAGAGAAATACATGCTTTTTGCATTAAGGATTTTAGTGTTTTAAAATAATCTAAGTCTTTAATCAGTGATAGTTTGTGTGTTCTGAAAGGATTAACTAAGGACTATGGAGAATACCGCCCAAGACAACCAGGTTGTCTTTATTATCCATAGTTAAAAGACTTAGGTCTCTAAATTTCGTTGTGTCGCATGTTCCAATTTCTGACCCCATAGAATCTGGGACGTGTGCTAACAACGATATATGCCAGACGATCGCCTTCTTTAATCCAACAGGCGATCGGCAGATATGAAAATAGGTGTTTGCTACGGTATTTCTAACACGAATATCGGCTGACGTCATTCTCCGTAGAATCCGAGTGGGTGACGTCACACCCGGTCGCTCGGATGTTTATGTGAAGAAAATTTTTTTCATTAATTCGCGCATCTTCTTCTGGGTGCTGCGTACTAAAAATGGTACCGGAAACTTTAGAATGATCAAGTTTACGTGCGATCACGATCACGATCGGTTTGCAATGATCGGTGGTTTCAAAATTCTTGAGTAGATGCGTGGTCTGCGGTTTTACCGTGTGATACAGCAGTTTGTTATACATTTTGTTGTTTTCTTCACATATCGTGCTGCCATCACGTGACGACTGCCATAAGTTTGTCCGTGTAATGTTCAAGGACCATGTCTGTTTTAGGTGTGCCATGTGTAATATAGATCATAGGTGTAATGTTTGTGCAGTGTGGTCCGTCGAAACGATGGTTAAGTCCTTGCCCAGAAGGACTTGGCTGGGTCTGATGCGGGGTCAGGCGGTCCGAGAGGAAATCGTGGAGCGCCCGGTTCGGCCGGTGGGGGTGCTCCACGTCCCCAGCTGGAGGTGGCGGAGATGGCACCGCCGGCGTGGTTTGGTCCGGCTATGCAGGGTTTTCTGCATAGAGTTCTGCCCACGCTGGTGTCGTCCCTGCTACCAAAGGTTGGGGTGCAGTTTCTCCCCATGCCTGGTACGGATCCTGTCCTCGGACAGGATTCTGGACTGGTTACCGAGGGGGCCGTCTCGTACGGCCCCATGGCGGTCCCGTCTGGCTTTGGCCAGACGGGTTCTGTCTCTCTGCGGCCACCTCCGGGTGGTCCAGTAGCGGTGGCCGGTCCGTCCACGGTTGACTCGTCTAGTGACGGCTCTTTGGAGTCTGAAGACGAGGAGGCCGAGGAGGAGAGGTTGCTGCGGCCCGTGAAGCCGCAGGTGGAGAATATGGAGGTTGATTCCGTCCTGGACAGAACCGGCCTCCATTTGTCTGGTTTGGCGCAAGCCAGGTCAGCGGCTCCACCTGCGGCTGAGGCCAATCCGTTACCTTGCACTGGTTCCGCGCGGCATGGTTTGTCACCAGCCGTCAGGGGAACGGGTGTGCCGGGCCAGGCGTGGTACTCACCTATCTCGCCTGGTCCGGCAGCCGGACGTGGGGTGCCGTTGGCGCCCGTGTCCGGCTATGGTTCCGCGACTGTTACGGGTCCGTACGGTTTTCCGTGCGGACCTACCCCATGGACAGGAGTGTTTCATGGGGTGGCGGCGGAACCGTGTGGTAGCGGAGTGCCTGGCGTGTCAGCCGTGGCTCCTTGCCGGGAGGCCGTGGCTGGCAGACCCGTGAGCACGTCAACGGGTGACGTGTTTGCGGCGGTATCTTCTTCGGAGGTAGATTGGTCTGATGCTCTGGCGTGGGTTGCCAGAGTGGACCCGTCTGTGGTTTCGGCCACGGCCGATGAAGATGCGCCCCGTCCGTCGGTCGCGGCCGGGATCCAGTCAGTGGGACTGGATCCACGGTTCATTGATTTGTTGGATGCTATTTATAGCAAACAGCTAATGATAAAGGGTCAGCTCCCTGCGGCCTCCAGGGAGGTGCGGGCAAGATGTCGTATTCCGCGGGGTGAATACGACAGGTATGGTGTAGTCCCGTCGGTCACGGAGGATGACCGATGGGTACTGGGCGTCCAGAGTGCCGGGTCGGGTGGTCCCTGTCCGGCACTAGTGGATAAGTCCCAGGTACACCAGGAAGAAGTCCTGGCCCTATGCGATGAGGGTGTGAGGGCAGCGATGAGCGCTGTCAATCACTCTTATCGTCTACTTCAGTCGGTGTGGGCTGAAGCGGGGGCAGGCTACCCTGTGCCACCTGTGGCGCTATCGTGTGTTAATGACGGCTTGGTGCTGTCAATGGACGCATTGGCAAGGGTGCAAGCGCGAGTGACGAAGTCCAGGAGGCAAATGGTCATTGACCATATGCGTCCGGCTACGGCAGTCAGGGAACGTCTTCTTGGGACGCCCCTGACAGGGCCTAGCATCGTTGGTGGCCAAGCGCGGGCCATCTTAGAGGACACCGCCAGTATTGCGCAGAATCGGTTAGCGGTAAATCTACAGCTAGAGCTAGTGCGGCAAGCGCACGCACCAGGGGGGGCTGTGGGTAAACCGCTAACGGGACAGCCTTCAAAGAAACAGAAGAAGCATAAGAGCAAGGCGAAAGCCAGGCCTGTTGCGACTTCTGTTTCGGCTGGGTTCTCGGAGCCGCCGCCGGGGAAGAAACCCAGGAAGGTTGTAGAGGCGCCTACCCTCCCCAATGTTGCTCCTGACCGCCCTAGAGGTGGGAAGGGCAAGGGGAAGGGTAAGGCCTCAAAGGGCGGACAGAATGGGCCGAAGCGTACCTGAGGGTACGCAAGCTCCCTTCATATCCGCCTGGACCGCACCTGTGCGACAGGAACAGCGGTGCCAGTTATACCCGTCGTGCCTAGAGCGAAATGGTTCTCACTACCTCTCGTTAAGAAAGAGGGGGGGGGGCGGACTGCGAGCCGGACAACCCCGTTAGACGTCGAGGCGTCTATGGTGGGTGGAAGGCTCATGCGTTTCGTCGAGGCCTGGCGAGGTGTGACGTCAGACAGTCTGGTCCTGTGATGGTTATCCCAGGGTTACATGCCGGAGTGGTGGGACTTTCCGCCACAAAATCTGTCTTTGGCACCTGTCTGGACACCCGTACCAAGGGGGCCAGACAAGTTAGAAGCCGTTCAAAAGGAAGTGTCGGGTTTGCTTCTGAAGGGAGCAATAAAACCAGCAAACTGGAACACTCCAGGCTTCTATTCAAACATGTTCCTTGTCCCCAAGAGCACAGGGGGATGGAGACCCATACTCAATCTCAGGCCATTAAATTGGTTTATCCATACGCCTCGGTTCCAGATGGAAACGGCGAGGTCGGTAATGGCGGGATTGAGGAAAGGAATGTGGTGTGTATCGATCGATCTGAAAGATGCATATTTCCACATTCCGATGAATCGGAGTTGGCACAGGTTTCTGAGATTTGCGTTTCAGAATCAAGTATGGGAGTTTACAGTTCTCCCGTTTGGCCTGTCGACAGCTCCGAGGGTTTTCACAAGAGTGGTCCTTGCGGTGACAGAAAAAAGGTTTCTCAGAAAAGAGAACGTGGCGCTACACACCTACATAGACGACTGGCTGCTCAAGGCAGACTCGGCAGCCAGGTTGAACGTGGATACTGCTCTGACTCTGAAGTTACTTTCAGATCTAGGCTGGATAGTCAACGAGGAGAAATCCGAGTTGACGACCACTCAACATTTCGTTTATTTGGGGATGCGATTCGACCTCGAGGAGGGCAGGGTTTACCGATCAGAGCCCAGAGTGGTGTCTCTGTTAGCCATCCTCAGGAGTTTTCGAGTGGGAAACCACATTCAGGCGAGGCGGTTCCTTCAGATGCTGGGCATGATGGTCTCCATGGAGCAGGTTATCCCGTACGCTGCTCTAATGCGAAGACCTATCCAGTTGTATCTGATGTCTCTGTGGAAACAGAGAACAGAACCCCTGTCAAAACTGGTGCCAGTTTTGGAGCCGATAATATCGCATCTTCTCTGGTGGAAACAGCGTCAGAATCTCCTATTAGGGGTTTCGCTGCACCTACCCCACCCCCAGCTGTCCGTTTACACGGATGCATCGCTGGAGGGGTGGGGTGCCTGCCTGGGAGAACACCAGGTCTCGGGCACATGGACTCTCCCGGAGAGTCAGCTGCATATCAATCTGTTGGAAATGATGGCAGTGGAACTGGCGTTGGAATCAACGATGATCAGGGGCAAGGTGATATTGATACGGTCGGACAATTCGACAGTAGTATCATATATAAATCGCCAAGGAGGGACCAGGTCGCCCACCCTGTGCATCAGGGTGTGGCACTTGATTCAATGGTGCAGGAATTACTTGGTTGTTTTGAAAGCAGCTCATATTCCTGGCCGATTGAACATTCTGGCGGATGCTTTGTCTCGCAGACAGAGAATCTTGCCAACAGAATGGTCCCTCAACCCTCCAGTTCTACGACGGATCTTGGAGCATTTGGGCAAACCCAACGTGGACTTGTTCGCCACAAAGGAAAATGCTCAAATCATGACATATGTCTCGCCGATTCCAGATCCAAATGCCGTCGATACAGACGCTCCGGCGATAAGCTGGAGAGGGATGCACGTGTACGCGTACCGACCCACCATTCTTCTACCGAAGGTATTGGTGAAAGTCAGGGAGGAGCCGTGTCTGGTCCTGCTAATAGCGCCGTATTGGCCGAGCAGGGCGTGGTTCACGGATCTTCTAGATCTGCTGGTGGAAAATCCTGTGCAGTTGCCCGAGATTCCGAACATAATCTCCCAGGCCAAGGGACGCTTCCTACACGAGCGTCCCGAAATGTTCAAATTGACTGCGTGGATGTTGTCAAACAACGTTCCACGTCGGAAGGCTTTTCTCGACAGGCTGCTGATTTCATCGCGGCTGCGAGAAGGAGGTCAACCTTCAAGTCATATAACAACAAGGTTAACAGATTTGCAGACTGGTGTGAAGAAAAGGGTATTGATACCTTTCAATCCACTATTCAGCAAATAGCAGACTTTCTCTGTGAGCTGTTCTTTACAGGACTAGCTCCCGTCACAATTGCTGGATACAAGTCAGCTTTGGCATCAGTTATCCCTTGTCTAGCCAACAGGGATAGTCCAGAGGTGGCCCAGTTAAACGTGATGTTGAAGGGAATGAACAATCTCCGCCCGAGACAACCGGTAGTCATTCCAGCCTGGAGTCTATCTTTAGTGCTTAATGTACTGGCCAAGCACCCTTTCGAACCGTTGCGTTCGGCTAGTCTAAAGCATTTGACTCTAAAGGCGGTCTTTCTATTGGCAGCTTCCTCAGCTAGAAGGTGCAGTGAGATCCATGTGCTTTCGGCAGAGAAGATCCGATTTATTGTTTCTGGAGAAGGTCTGCGTCTTCTGCCAAGAGCAGAATTTATGTCAAAGAACCAATCTTTGAGATATCCCGGCAAACCGATCATTATACCGAAGTTAACCAGGTTTGATCGTGATGCCAGTGTCTGGTGCCCGGTCCGTGCTTTGACTAAGTACAAGAAACGGACTGACTCGTTACGGTCGAACGATAGACATCTGTGGATCTGCCATAAAAAGCCTTATGGCGCCGCATCCATGGATACTATCTCTCGTTGGGTGGTCGAATGCATTCAGACTACTCACGAGATGGCGACTGGGCACCAGGTGCAGGGCGTAAGGGCACACGATGTTAGAGGAATAGCCGCCTCGACCGCCCTTTACAATGGTGTTCCGTTAGAGGACATCATGGCCGTTGCACAATGGCACTGTGAGTCCTCATTTACGGATTACTATATGAGGGATGTGTCAGCCTCCGCCAATCCACTCGCTTTAGCTGTTTTGAAACGATAGTTAGTGACCACACTGCTTTTCCCCTTTTTTCACTTTGGTAAGAAAATAACCTAAAGCAGGCATGGTCAAGCGAGAGGATGTCAACCAGATTGTGTCCCTGATGGCCGAACCGGTGAATGGTTGTAGGCGGTACGTCTGAAGTCCTGTTATCATAAGGTAATTCAACAAGTGAGAGTTTTTTGTATTATGTATATGTATCATGTTCATTCATCTTATATATTCATGCTCATTCCCAGGCTAATACAAGCGATATGCAGGGAGTAGTTAACCCCCTTGGCATATTGGTGTTTTCAGGCGAGATACATGTTCATTAGTTCTCTCCCTTTTCTTAGGAGGAAAAAGGGGTGGGGGGCTGTGACGCGAATGTGATTCGGTTCCGTGAACTTGACGGTCCTTTTAGGTCTCCGTTAGTCAAGTTTGAAGTCTAAAATCTTTCTCCAAGGGGCAAAATTAGCATGTATGGCTTGCCCCTTCCCACCAGGTTACTGATCAAATCTGGTGTATATCAGAAGTAACAGAATGGTGAGTATTGATCGAAGGAGAATGCAGGAAATGTCAATTTCCCTTTCTTCGAGATCTAACAATACTCACCATTCTGTTACGGACCCAGCCTCCCAGCCCCACGGAGGCAAGCCATAGTTTTCTCTTGTTTGGTGGCTATGCAAACAATATGAGCTCTATGGTAAACGGGTACTCGGCAGTTGGGAGCCGGGTACCCGGTTCCCAGGAGTCGGTAAATCTTTCTAAGTATATAATCCTAGAGCCGCTGTCAAGGCCAGCTGTATATCAGAAGTAACAGAATGGTGAGTATTGTTAGATCTCGGAGAAAGGGAAATTGACATTTCCTGCAGTCCTCGGGCGTTTCCGTAATTAGATTCAAAAGCGTATCGAGATTGCGAGGAGGAGTACATGTTTTTTAGTTATTAATTTAAAACAACTGGTTTATGGGAAGAATATTATATCGTAAAATGTGTATTATTTCAACTACTTCCATCACAGTTATTTCTTCTTTTGTATTTCCGGGGCTCTTTAAGTCAGTAAATATGTATGTGTGTATGTAAATATTAATGCCATAATATGTGTTTGAATGTCGTGTGTTTTATGTTTCTGCATAGGGTTCCACTAAAAGGAATGACGAATAAAGAATAACGAATAACACAGAATAACAGCCATTTTACATGGAATAACTGTAATAACAGACATATTATATGGAATAACATATTATGACAGACATTTTACATGGAATAACACGGAATAACAAACATAAATTCAGCGCGATTGCCTTGGTCGTTTGTTGTGTATAGACGTGGAGTGGGAGAATTATCCATTGCGGATAATTTCTACTTATGGCCCAAACATTCAGGCTGAACGGAGAGAATTTTTCAATTTTGTGGCATAATATTTGGTTACAAGAAAGCGCATTATTTGGGGTGGAGATTTTAA
Organism: Chaetoderma sp. LZ-2023a; assembly: GCA_034401795.1. Taxonomy (NCBI): domain Eukaryota; kingdom Metazoa; phylum Mollusca; class Caudofoveata; order Chaetodermatida; family Chaetodermatidae; genus Chaetoderma; species Chaetoderma sp. LZ-2023a. The sequence continues at coordinate 100,020,006 of CM067359.1, read as the reverse complement.
CTGAGTCATGAATATGGCCCTTGATAAAGTAGGTGGTTCTCGTACTCAGGGCGCCGCTGGTGCCGAAATTATCCGTAGGTTCGTGCGTGATTTTCATTTGTCTGATGTTTATAGATGTTGTCATCCTCAAACTGTGTCTGTCACGTGGTGTCGTGGTACTATTTCTTGTCGACTGGACCGGATTTATGTGTCGGAAGAGTTGAAGAGAAATATTTTTAAATGTGAAAATAGCCCTTGTTGTTTGTCTGACCACTCATATGTTATCATGACTTGCAGTCAGTTCGATGGCATTGTTTCTGGGCCTGGCCGCTGGTATTTTAATAATAGTTTATTGAAAGAAGAAGCTTTTGTAAAAAATTCTAAATCATATTTGACAGATGATCTGTTTCGGTTAAATAAATTTCAAAATTTTACGGCAGAAGTTTGGGATGATTTAAAAACGGATATGAACGATATGATTATTAATTATTGTAGATGTAGGCGCCCGAACGTAAATAAAGATATCCATGCTTTAAGAGAAAGACTTGTGGCATTAATTGAAGCAGATCTTTCCGATAACGGTGGCCAGTATACTGATCAAATTACAGCCATTAAGTCTGAAATTTACAAATTTTATATGAATCTGAACAAGGGTGCAATAGTCCGTTCTCGCGCAGAGGCAATATCATCACAGGAGAGGGATTCCATTTATTTTCATAAATTGGAAGTTTCATGAGCTCGGGATAAAATTATTAAAAAATTAACAAATTGTAGATATCGGACTGTACGTAGGGAGTCATGACCCTGCGCACATCTTATATTTACGAGTATAAGACCTCAGTGAAATTACATGTTTGAACACAAGGTAAGCTAAAAGACTATGTCACCGTGTATGATTGAATGCATGAGCATCAACTATAGCATCTTATTATTTAGATATATATTATCAGCACTGGATGACTGGCAATGGATACGTCGGTTAATGCGCGGGTACAATCCGCAGAAACTGAATCGAGTACGACCTTTGGTGATTAGCACCAGTTTGGAATGTTGGAGTCAATTAAGGAAATAAATATGACAAACGTACTTAGTTAATTACGTAGCGGTCTGTGGTTCCCACGAATTCTCGTGGCCAGATAAGCGGAGGCAGCTGTGAATCGAGTATGACTTTTGATGATTAGCACCAGTTTGAAATGTTGGAGTCAATTAAGGAATTAGATATGACAAACGGACTTAGTTAATTACGTTGCGGTCTGTGTTCCCACGAATTCTCGTGGCCAGATAAGTGGAGGCAGCTGGGTGCAATGGTAACTAGTGTACAGATTAACTCTAGCATGCTACAAATTGTCGACTAATAAGGTAATGGACAGGACATGGACATAGTGGCTTCCTGTAGGCACTAAAGGGCACAACCGAAAGTTACTATCGAAAACGTAGCAATTAGAGGCAAGCTAATTCACCAATAGGCCTTGCTATCAAATAAGCATCCGTCATTTGTGGCAAGTCATTCGTCAGAAATGACTTGCTAATCCAACAGGAATCCCAAACGCGCTAGGTAAAAAGGCGTCCTCATCAGTCAGGAGGGTCGGGGTTTTGATTGGTCAAATTGATGTCATAATCCAATGAGAATCAGGGCAACCTCCGGCGGTACGAAACCAAGATGGAGGGAGAATAGAAACGAAAATGGTATGTAAACGGGACTTTAACTTTAGTTCGGGGTCCGGTCCGCCTCGCACCTTGTGAAATGCTCTTGCTGAATGGTTTTAAGTAGGCAAGAGCTAATTTGAATAGTATAGCAAACCAGAGCAGCTGGGAGTAATGCTAGTTCATTGTGAAAGATTAGGAAACATTAAATTAAATCTGTCGTAAATACGTAAACTGGTAACAGTAAAAGTTACCGACTTTGTAGAATTACTGTATAGTTCAAATAGCGAATAAAACGATCACCTTGTGATATCAATACAAGGCAAAAGTTTGGCGCATAGTTTGTTGTTGACTCTGGAGACTACGGAAGCTCACTGTAGCTTACCTGCAAGATCTAGTAGTCTGCCCCGAGCAACCCCGTCTTCAAAGAATCATTATCAATTTTCATTATCAGTAAAAACGCAGAATGGCAACACCAGCCAAGCGAGGCGTTGACCCTGCCCTGCCACCCATGGAGATACCGCTGCAACCCCAGCTTAGACCCGAGACCATAGCCGCCATGCAGACGATGGGCGTAGCAATGGCGTGAGCCATTGTTGAAAGCAGTAACCATCGGGAAGCCGAGCGGGTGTACCGGAGGGCGATCCGGGACACGATCTACCACATACAGCCCTGTGACGGAGTAGTGCCGGAGGAGGTGAGAACCTTCCTCGATGAGACCCGGCGAGCATGGGTCGCTAATGAGGGACGGCTAGAGGGCATACCAGCCTACATCATCACCCGAGCGGCACGAGGGCAGTTGTCCAGAGCCATAGATGGGTTCCTAGTGGGCAAGATCAGGGAAGACGTCACATTTGATGAGTTCCATGATTATATCACGGTAAACTTCATATCAGCCAACGAAGGCGAACGTATAAAGTACGATTTAGAGGGGGTGAGGCAATGGCGGAACGAAACCGTCATCACCTTCAACAGGCGGTTTAGAGAGATGAGCGCTAGAGCATACCCTGTCGAGAACGCCGACAACCGTCGGACCGTAATGGGAATTTACCTCAAGGGACTATCCGACCACCATCTCAGCAAGAGAATTATCCGAAAGAAGGCCTGGCCCGCGCTATTGAGATTGCGGAGGAGGAAGCCACCTGTGACGACCTGCTCCGAGCAATGAAAATAGAGGAGCTCCACGAGGAGATCATGGAGGTGAATATGTTAGGACCAGACGAGGAAAAAGAGGTCTGGAGCGTGGTGGGAACATTAAAAAAACAGATTGCTCAACAGAGCAAGATGATTGAGCGACACTGTGGCTTGGTCGGTGACATGCAGCTACAGCAGCAGAAGCCGGTGGCTGGGGCCACCCAGCCCACGAAGAAGACAGCCCCGCAGGCAAAGCAACACGCCCCACCCTCGCCCCGACCAGTCAGAACGGGACGAGACTTGCAGCACATTACCTGCTATAATTGTGGCCGGGTCGGCCATTACAAAAGTGACTGTCATCAAGCGGTACAGCCGAGGGAGAACGTCGGCAGACAGGCTGCCCAGCGACCCCGACAACTGCAACGGGCGCCGCCGATGACCTGTTCCAGTGCGGGAGGGAGGGACACACGGCCCAGAATTGTTTTGGGGCGTATATGAAACGGAAGACGACTCCTGCCATAACGGTAAGATGTTTCGGGTGTGGCAAAGACGGCCACTACGTGAGAGACTGCCACAGTACGAACATCCGCCGCAGAACGGTCCTGCATGGACCCAACAAAAGGGTCCAACCGGCCGCCGGGCGATCAAGCGTCCCCGCACCGACGATATGGACATCGACCTAGTCGACCGAAGACAGCAGGAGAGAACTGTCACGCCGAGGGACTGTTCACGGAATGTCAGAAAGGACATAAACAATCGTTTTAGAAGTAATGACGAATATGAGGACCGCGATGGATTCGTGTTGACCGGTGAAGGGACGGATGAGCATGGCCGTTATTCATACGGTATCGGACAGGACTCATCCGCCTGTCAAAACAGTTATGCCGAGGTAGTTAGTGGACGGAGGAGTTCGTCAAACGACGACGGAGGAGACCGTTGGTGAGTTCACCGACCGAGCGGTTTCTAATCCGTCTGAAAATGGATAAAAACGGTCTAACGGATCAGGGTGAGTACTTGCATGCCTTAGTGGCTACTGGTGCTAGTACATCCTTGATTCGCAAGGATATATGGCGTAGCATGTTGAATGCTAGGCCATTGAAAAGAGCGAAGATGCTCTTGGCAGTAAATGGTTTCCCAATAGAACTTTTGGGGGAGACCCAGGTAAAATTCAGTAACGCCCGTCCTTTTCCGTTTACGGTAGTAGCGAGAATGCGGCATGAATGTTTGCTTGGTGCAGATGCTTTGCACTTGGGAAATGCGAAGATTGATTATCAGGCCAAAGTAGTAGTATGGTTTGGCCAGGTATATCCCATTAGATATCCCCATAGGGAGCAAATAGATTATGTGTATGAGAGTTGCAAGGAAACGACCGGATATAAAGCTATCGACAAAGTGCTTGAGGACTTCGCGGATAACTTTGATACGGCTCGTCCAAACACTTTAGGATTGGTCCCCAAAGTGAAGTGTACGGTACCAACAGGAGATGCGTTTCCTATAAGGCAGAAAGCCTACCGTCTACCACTTGCCAAGCAGTATGTAGTCAAGAATCAAGTGGCTGAAATGCTGGCAGCGGGCGTCATAAGGCCGTCGTCATCGCCCTGGGCGTCGCCAATTACGTTAGTCCCTCAGAAGGGCGGGACATGAGATTTTGTGTTGACTACAGGAAGTTGAATTCTGTATGTCGTAAAGACAGTTATCCATTGCCAAATATAACTGATATTTTTTACTCGATGCGCAGCGCAACGATATTTTCGACTATGGACTTGAAGTCTGGTTATTGGCAGATACCAATGGACAGCCAAGACATAGAGAAAACAGCGTTCGTTTGCAGTGAAGGTTTGTTCGGATGCCTTTTGGTTTTTGCAACTCAGGTGCCGTATTTCAGAGGGCAATGAACGATATTTTCTGAGAATTCGTGGGAAAATATTTGCATGTTTTCATTGATGATGTGGTCGTATATTCAAGAAACCCGGCTGAACATGCACATCATTTGCGTACAGTTATGCGTAGGATTCAAGAGTATAATTTGCAGGTTAAGAAAAAGAAATGCGAATGAGCCCGTAAGTCTGTGGACTTGTTGGGGTATCTTGTTTCGGCACAAGGGGTGGCTCCTCAGGTTCAGAAGGTCAAGGTCATAAGAGAAATGTCAACGCCACGCGATGTGGGTGAGGTGAGAAGTTTCCTTGGAGCTACAGGTTATTACCGCTCTTGTGTGCAAGGCTATGCCGGAATTGCTAAGCCTTTGATAGAATTGACTAAGAAATATAAACGTTTTGAATGGGGTAAGGAGGAACAGCAAGCGTTTAAGAAATTACAAAACTTGCTGTGTAGCGAGACAGTTCTCACCTATCCGAATTTAAATGCTACGTATAAGCTTTATACTGATGCGTCTAGCTATGCGATAGGTGCGATATTGGTACAGGTAGATGATAAGGGTATAGAAAGGGTGATACAGTATGTAAGCTCTACCCTGAAGGACAGTCAGCTGAACTGGCCTGTAATAGAGAAGGAAGCTTATGCTGTGATATACGCATTGAAGAAGCTTAGGCCTTATCTATTTGGCGCGCAGTTCACCGTGTACACTGACCACAAACCCCTAAAGAGTTTGTTTGTGGGAGAGGTTAAAAACACAAAAGTGCAATGCTGGGCGGTGCTGATTGCCGAGTACGGATGTAAGATTGAATACATCCAAGGCTCGAAGAATATTCGAGCGGACATGTTGTTCAGGTTACGTCATCCAGTGGAGATCGCCACCTTAGACACAGGCGATTTTGTCATACCGGATGTAGACGAGGGTGCATTACCGCATGTCCCTCTGGAGGTATTTGACATTCCCTACGACGATTTGTGTGCCAAACAGACCAAGGAATACCCGGAGTTGTTTAAGAACACCCCAGAGGAGTATATGGTCAAGAACGGTATATTATATTCATTAATTACGCCTTCAGCGTTGGACGCTGAGTACCCCAGAATCATGTTACCTACCCTGTTCCATGAGAAAGTGCTCCGGATGGCTCATGAATGAGCCGGTCACCAAGGTCTGCAGAAGACCATCGGTATGGTAAGAGATTCGTTTGTATGGACGTCTTTGAGGAAAGACGTGGTACGTATGCTAGAGACGTGTACGACGTGCCAGGTTAACCGACCTGTCACGACTCGACCGAGGTACAGTGAGATGCCCATGGCCAATTATCCGAGTCAGATAATCGGCATGGATTTGATAGGTCCACTGTTAGAGTCAAGTAAAGGTAATGTGTATATCATGACGATACTCGATCACTGTTCTGCGTGGGCAGAAGTGTATCCGATTCCTGCTAAGACGTCTCAGAATGTTGAGGACAAGTTCTTCAATGAATACGTCGCTCGTCATGGTGTCCCTGAGATCGTGATAACCGATCAGGGCAAAGAATTTTGTTCTAAATCTCTGGAGGAGAGATTCCGTGAACATGGGATCGATCATAGAAGGTCGAGTCCCTACCACCCACAAACTAATGGGCATACCGAGAGGTTTAATCGCACCCTTAAGGACTTAATCCAGAAAGGGGTAAACAACGCTTCTCGCACATGGGAGGACGAATTGGGTGCGGCTTTAACCGCTTACCGCAGTACTCATCATGCCACTACAGGATATACGCCATTTTATCTGACGTACGGTCGACGGGCAAGACTTCCGTTTGCTATTCCAATAGACGCATCACAGGATTTAGGTGAGAGACTGACCTGTCTCAACAATGCCTTACTGCGTGCTCGTATGGAAACGGCTAGGTCTCGTGAGGTCCACCGTGAGCAGATTGACAAGCGTGCAAATGCTGGTGTATATAAGGTGGGTGATTCGGTGGTCGTAAAGGCGGAGGAACGCATGAAGTTGACCTCTCACAGTGACCCCGAATATGAGATCTTTAAGATCAATGGGCCAGTGGCTCATGTCCGGCATCAAAGGGCTGGGAAGGTGCACGTACTGAATATATCTAAGTTACGCGTAGTCGACTCAGAAATGTGCTGGGACAAGGTACGGCCATGCCATGTTCGTAACCCTGCGAAGGGTACGAAAGATAGCCATCATCCAAGGATGATGGTGCTCCCAAGGTCCGAAGAAGGGTCAAAACCCGACCCTAAAGCAACCCTTGGTCAGAGAGCTCATAGGAAGCGACCAGCTTCTGATGATGAGCCAAGGGTGAACAAGAGGGGTAGGATGGTTGATAATAACATCAGTCAACTGGGTCCGAGTGAGACTCGAAACCATGTCACCGATGGAAACTCACGTGACTCCTCAGACTGTAGTGATGGACACCTTGGAGGAGGTACCCGAGGATGTGCCGGAACCAATGGAAACGCAGCCAGAGCCTCGTTAGTTTCTGCGCAAGCGCAGTCATGCACCTGATGTCGAGCTCAACAACAAGCGACTTAGGATTGGCGCATTTGGCCGCGCCCTATGCGATGACTTCATCGATCGTATAGATGCTGTTATAATGCGACATAGTCGCAGATAGCTCCCATTTTTTTTTTTTTTTTTTTTGGCTAGTACTTTGTACCAGTAAACATCGCAGTGAGTGTAGCATCATGTATTCCTTTCAGTTAGTGGTGGTGTTAGTTGCGTTGGTAAATAAAGCAGCCAGTATCTCTAGTGTATGTAAGGATTCTAGCGTGCATCGATTACCGAATGGTGTCATGATCACCAAACCCGAAACCATATCTGTTATAAGGGCAGAATGGACAGTGGTAGTGTCGATTGACCATCCGTATTTGCCGAAGGAGTTTCTAGGACGTTTGGCCCAAATGATTGACCTTGTTGCGGATTTCAGTAACAGGACCTCTTTCATAAACAAGGAGGATATATTCGGCCTGCAACACAGGATATACGGAGCACGAAGAATTGCTCTAAGAACTCAACAAACGATGGTACATAGAACCCAGACCCGACAGAAACGGGATTGTTTAATTTCATAGGGGACATTGCCTCGTCCCTGTTCGGAACTGCTACATCCGGTGATATAGATGCTATCCGAGATGTAGTAAAAAAGGCGATGAATAACGTGGATAGGATAGTGCATTTTCGCGAACGAGTTAGCATCTCACGTGAAATTGGCATTCCATGACATTAACATGAACACGGACCGCATCAACGAGCTCGGGGACAGTCTGGTCGAGGTGGCCGGCAACATGAGAAGTATTACGTATACAGGAAAGACGACAAAACGAAATATACGCTCTGGTGCGCCTCGGGCATATAGTAGACTCAGCCGAATATGTGGTCTATGACTACCAAAAGACGGCCGAGCAATTCCATGGATGGACTGCGTCTCTGGAGTTAGGAAGACTGACCGAGGAACTATTCAGTCCCGCTGACCTGACATCGGTATCGAAACATGTCGGAGTGGGGAACCAGCTGATACGTCCGTACCAGTGGTACTACTGGAATGTGGTGGTTTACCCGTTATGGAGGGATGACAATATGTTGCACTACATAGCGACGTTACCGTTAATCGACGAGGGTAGGTACATAGAGTACGGTCCGCATTCGTGGCCCGAACCATTGGCCACCATGGGGTATTACATGCAAGTAGAGGTGGGCCGGACTAGCATCGGTCTTGATACGAAGACTGGATGGTACTTCACTGCATCTGGGTGTCGCGGTACCGGTCCTAGGTTGTGTCAGGGTCAGCTAAGGGTCGATAAGACCCACGTTCCCTGCATAGTGAGCCTGTTAACGAACACCACCGATAGTACGTGTAGCATTCATCTGTCGGAATCCAACGTAACTGCTAGTAAATTGTTTACCCATAAGAAAATAGGCGTTGTATTGCAAACGTTCGGCGAAACAATAGATATACACTGCGACGGACGACTGACCGATCGGTGTGTGGTGAGTAATGGAATGTATGCTTTAATGTCTGGTGAATGTGGTTATAGCGGGAAGGGCTGGCGATTCGAGCCTATTGCGTCTTACAGTCGGACGTACACTCGGGTTAGCCTGGCCATTGAGATGCCCCAATTGGATGTGACCAGAGTTCTTAACCAATCCATGATTGTGAATCATTTGAAAATGCAACCATGGAACCATTTACAAAAATCCAAGTACGTGCCGCTAGCACCGCTATCCGCGATCGACCCAGTGATGGTAGATGGCATTGGAGTACGCTCTTCCATATCATATGCGACGGGCACCATCGTTGTGATAATTGTTGTAGTGTTTATTTTGTATAAATGTGGCGTCTTACAACGCATGTGGATTTGTGTTAAATGCAAGCCACCTGCGGCCCATAGTAGTGCGCCATGTCAGATTCATCCTCCGCCCCTGCGGGGAACTACAGCTCTGCCGGTAATGGTGGAGATGTTGGCCAGGTCGTCGCCTAACGCTATTGCCAGGACTGAGATCGACCCGACGGCTGACCACTGGATCGACGTGGAGCGGTATGATGACATTGGTGAACCTCCTAACGTGGATCTTAGTGACCGATTGGAATCATCCCAATGACATTTTCGTTAATTTCATATGCTGTGTATGGGACACGCAGGGTAGAAGATTGACTTTATACTATTCTAGTAATAATTGCACATGATATGTAATGGTATTTGCACTGTGGCTTCAAGATGTTATTGCTGTTATTATATTAAGCATGTTACACCGTTATATTTAATGATGCTATTAATGTGTTTCCGGGGATGGTCAGTTGCGCATGATATTCCATTACCCGGACAAGTTTGTAATTTGTATAGGATTATGCTGTTTTCCTATGTTTCCGGGGACGGTCATTGCGCATGATATTCCGTTACCCGGACATGTTTAATTACTGTTGTTGAAATACGTAATGACGTAGTTATGATTGTGACATAGTCTGGAGGTGTCTGGTATGGCAGTGTAGGGTTGTTGATAGTGCACAACGAGTTAATTGTCACTCTCTGTAGGCGTAGAGAGATGGTTAATTAACTTCGGTTGAGGGGCATGTGTAGATATCGGACTGTACGTAGGGAGTCATGACCCTGCGCACATCTTATATTTACGAGTATAAGACCTCAGTGAAATTACATGTTTGAACACCAGGTAAGCTAAAAGACTATGTCACCGTGTATGATTGAATGCATGAGCATCTGAATGCATGAGCATCAACTATAGCATCTTATTATTTAGATATATATTATCAGCACTGGATGACTGGCAATGGATACGTCGGTTAATGGGTGGGTACAATCCGCAGAAACTGAATCGAGTACAACCTTTGATGATTAGCACCAGTTTGGAATGTTGGAGTCAATTAAGGAAATAAATATGACAAACGGATTTAGTTAATTGCGTAGCGGTCTGTGGTTCCCACGAATTCTCGTGGCCAGATAAGCGGAGGCAACTGTGAATCGAGTATGACTTTTGATGATTAGCACCAGTTTGAAATGTTGGAGTCAATTAAGGAATTAGATATGACAAACGGACTTAGTTAATTACGTAGCGGTCTGTGTTCCCACGAATTCTCGTGGCCAGATAAGTGGAGGCAGCTGGGTGCAATGGTAACTAGTGTACCGATTAACTCTAGCATTCTACAAATTGTCGACTAATAAGGTAATGGACAGGACATGGACATAGTGGCTTCCTGTAGGCACTAAAGGGCACAACCGAAAGTTACTATCGAAAACGTAGCAATTAGAGGCAAGCTAATTCACAAATAGGCCTTGCTATCAAATAAGCATCCGTCATTTGTGGCAAGTCATTCGTCAGAAATGACGTGCTAATCCAACAGGAATCCCAAATGCGCTAGGTAAAAAGGCGTCCTCCCCAGTCAGGAGGGTCGGGGTTTTGATTGGTCAAAATGATGTCATAATCGAATGAGAATCAGAGCAACCTCCGGCGGTACGAAACCAAGATGGAGGGAGAATAGAAACGAAAATGGTATGTAAACGGGACTTTAACTTTAGTTCGGGGTCCGGTCCGCCTCGCGCCTTGTGAAATGCTCTTGCTGAATGGTTTTAAGTAGGCAAGAGCTAATAAATCTGTCGTAAATACGTAAACTGGTAACAGTAAAAGTTACCGACTTTGTAGAATTACTGTATAGTTCAAATAGCGAATAAAACGATCACCTTGTGATATCAATACAAGGCAAAAGTTTGGCGCATAGTTTGTTGTTGACTCTGGGGACTACGGAAGATCACCGTAGCTTACCTGCAAGTTCTAGTAGTCAGTCAGATCAGGCCCGGATATCAAATATAAGTATCGTTAAAGTTCATCTATAAACGAGGCGAGCTGATATCTATTTCTTTCGTTCTCGGTAAGGTGGGTTGTCGCAGCAACCTTACATACAAACCTTACCCAAAACGGAAGAGACTTCATAGTCAAGTATATCTCATAGAAACGTATACGTAGCATAGATACAGGATAGACATCAGAAATCTTCAAAATGATGATGATCAGGAAATTACTGATAGCAACGAATTATTGAAATATGTCCGTCAATTTTAAATAGATTTGTATTCTAGAGAACCAATTGATAATGAAATTATGAATGAGTTTATAGCGGATTTACCCAAAATTACAGAAACCTCTTTTAGATTATGTGAAGCACCTTTTGATAAAAATGAATTATTTGAAGCTTTGAAGGACATGGCCGACAATAAATCGCCAGGTTTGGATGGTTTTACTAAAGAATTTTATTTAACATTTTGGGACATTTTTGGTGACATTCTAGTTCAGTTATTTAATAATTGCCGTCAAAATAAGAGCTTAGGTGCTTCACAGAAATGTGGTCTTATTTGTCTAATTTGTAAAGACCGTCAAAACGCTCAATTAATTCAGAATTGGCGGCCAATTTCCTTGCTGCCAGTAGATACAAAAATATTTTCAAAAATGTTAACGAATCGTTTAAGTTTGGTGATGTCAGAGTTGGTTCATCATGATCAGACGTGCTCTGTGAGTGGGGAGATCGATTTCTGATAATCTACATTTATTACGTAATATCTGTTTACCTTGCTTCAAAGTTTCGGCTTTGGAGTGGAATTTATAGACATGATCAAGCTTCTATATTCTGACATCACAAGTTCGGTGTTAGTAAATGGGTTTATATCGGATGCTTTTCCAATCCAGAGATCGGTACGACAAGGATGCTCGCTATCACCTCTGCTTTATGTTTTAGCTTTAGAACCTTTTGCTATTAGAGTTAGATCTGACCCGGTGATAGAGGGAGTGAAATTACCTGGTCATCCGGGAAATGTGAAAATTTCCTTATATGCAGACGATACAACAACTTTTTGTAATTCTCCTAAAGCTGTGAAACGGCTGCTTTTTTGTCTACTCATTTCGGTGAAGGTTCAGGTTGAAAATTAAATTTGAGTAAATCAAAAGGCCTGGCTCTTGGTAAATGGAAGTCTTCTGCAGACCATGCCTTTGGCATTTCATGGCCTGATGGACCAGTTAAAATCTTGGGCATGTTTTTCGGGAATGGTGCAACTTGGGAAACTAATTTTGCACCGATTTTTAAGAAATTTTATACTTGTTTAAATTTATGGAAATCCAGTGATTTGTCTATTTTCGGTCGGGTCACTGTAGTAAAAACTTATGCAGTTGCCAAATTATGGTACATCGCTTCACATACAGGACTACATGCCCATTATGTCAAATTATTTACAAAATGTGTGTTTTCTTTTATTTGGGGTTCTCCACGACGGGAGTCAATCAAGAGAGAGGCGTTATATTTACCTACTTCTAAAGGTGGTTTGAATATTATGGATATTGAGCTAAAATTGAAATCTTTCTACCTAGTCCATATACAGTGTGTTATCAATAACCGTGATGCTACTTGGGTTCATTTCGCTGTGTATTGGATTGGTATGTCTTTAAGACAGCATAATGCTAGACTGGCTTCTACCTTTTGAAACTGCAGGGCGGAGAACATTTTCAGGGAGCATCAAAATTAAAACATGGTAGCCAATCAACTAATCAGAATTCAGTATTTTGACCGCTATACTTAATTTTTATGCTCCACAAAAATATTTCATGGGATCATATAGTTTGAGGAAACTAATTTCTTGATGAGCCAAATGCATCGATCATACTAACTTCTTGAACAGCTTTGTATTTCTGGTTTCTAATCATATAAAAAAAATTCCCAAACTGACCTGATCAGTGATCCCTTGAAAACTAGCTCATCAAAAATGGCCATCGCTGCATTTGACCCATCAAGGAATTAGTTTCCTCAAACAAGTTTTGTTCAGCTATTGTATTGTCATAAATGATGTTTCATGAGTTTTGAATCAATCCCCCAAGCAGTTTCGAAGAAGTGTTAAAGACTTGTATAATAAATGGTCAAAATCATTCCATGCTGGCCGCTGGGCAAATTGGCCAATCACCTTTGTTTGAACAGAGTTTGATTGCTATGGGCCCAAAGGGTCAAGTGAGCTTACGCCATGGTGACTATCCATCCGCTGTCCCTCCGTCAACTTTTAATTTAAAACACTACTCCTCATTAACCGCTTGGGCGATTTCAAACAAATTTGGCTGGAAGTATCTTATGGTTGTAAGCTCCAGCACTTCCATTCAGAATTTTGATTCCTCAATTTTTTGGTCAAAAATCTTAGATTTTACTAAAAGTGTATCGGAAATTGTCAAATTCCTTCACCTTACCATTCTGAGCGATTTCAACCAAATTTGGGTGAAAGGACCCAATGGTCGCAGGCTCCAGAACTTCCATTCGGAATTTTGATTCATCAATCTTTTGGGTGAAAATCTGAGATTTTATGAAAAATGTACCGGAAATTGTCAAATTGCTACCCCTCCTTAGCTGCTTGACATATTTCAAACAGATTTCACTAATGGATTCTATGGTGGTAGGCTCTAGAAATTCTATTCAGAATTTTTATTGATCAACATTTTTGGTGAAAATCTGGATTTTATGAAAGATTTACCAGAAATTGTCAAAACGCTGCTTCTCCTTAGTTGCTTGACATATTTCAACCAAATCTGGCTAGGGTGGCCCTATCAAGGTAGACTAGAATTGGGTGGCCGTCTCCGTTGGGCCTCTTGTTTTATTATCATGATTATTCATGTAGGATTCTTTGGCAGGAGAACAATCCAATATGGCCACCAACCCATTTATCTGACAGCGCCAGCATACCCAAAATCATATGTGCTAAACTAATTTCAGCTTCAAAATCGATCAAATAAAAACTTCCAACATGAATGCCAAAATGGTGCAATCTTAATGTTTGATGAAATGAGGACAGTTACTTATATGATCACTTTTATCGGGCCACCATGACAGACATTGACCATTAGATCCTAAAATCAAGACACTTCTTCAGGACACAGAGCCCAACAGCATCGAAAAGATATGTTCAATATTAAACTGTTTTCGTGCCAGGCAGAATTTTATTCCCTCCAGCAGAACCTGAACTATCATGTTGGAAACACGTGCACGCACACACACACACACCATTCACAAATGGAGCAAGGGGTGTGGGGTGGTCGAAGGGGACAGTTATGGTCAATCCGGGTGCAATTAGGCCCACATGCAATACTCTAAGAATTGATACTCACACACTCCATCATTTATAACTTCATAGGGCTGAATCTGGAAAATAATTTGACAAAAGTAGAATGAAATGTGGCTGTTGAACATTTTGAAGACAGTGAAATTTAAAGGACCTGGTGCTGTCACAATCAGCAACAAATTTTGTCAGCGCCATTTTCTAAGTGAATGACATTTCATAGTTTCACAATTAATCCTTATGATCACTAACCAGTTAGTGTCATTTCAACTGATGTCGTAGTCGACATCCATCATCTGTTCAACAAACGTACCCATAAACTGTTGAACTTGTATGTATTTGCGGTGTAAGAAACTTTGTTTTTATATTTTGAAACTAATTGGACTGGAAGCCATTACTGTCTTTTAGTCAAGGTAGTTTCAAAATATTCTGAATGCATATAGCAAGTTGGCTAATTACCTCTTATTTTGGTAACATTAAACTGATAATTGAGTCCTGATCCAAAGAAATTGTTATCAAGATATGGTCAAATAAAGACACTAAATATGTCTAGTAAATAATTGTTTTTGATAAATGTTTATTTACACGCACGCACATGCACGCACGCTGGCACGCACGCACACACACACACACATATATACAGAATCAATATATCAATGCTACCAGATATAATATTCTATAATATGTATAATTCTGGGTCATGATATACTGTACATATTTACAAGTTTATATTTTACCTGCAGGAATGCAGTTCGGATCCAGAAAGGGAAGTTCCTCGAAGAGGTAGGGATCGTGGGAGAGCACGTGGTCGTGGACGAGGTCATGGCCTGTTAGCACCTGAAGACGTAGAGAGGATTGGTGCACTCCATCAATGACGAATGGAAAATGTGAATGCATTGATCGACAGCCTGAACCTGGAAACTGCGAGGGATATTTTACGTGAGATTGCATGCAGACAGCCAGCATTGATTCTCGATATCGGTGGAAGGGTACAAGCACAACAACATCATCTTGCACCAGCACCACCACCAGCACCACAGCAGCCAGTGCCTTTCTGGGAGATGCCAACTGATGTGGAGAGGTTGTGCTGTAATCAGGATCCAGCAAACTGTGTCAGTCGATTACCGGTGAGTTTTATATCATAAAAGCATTAATTAAAACAGCTTGGTCAGAAATGTAAAAATATTTGACTGATAGACAAACATACTGACTTATACTACGTGTAGTTTCGAGCAACAACTAAATGTATATTACTGACGCAGTCAAACATGTTCTAAAGAACACCTTCGTATAAAGAGCGCCTCAGTAAATCCCAAAGTCGATAAGCAAATATAGTTGCCCCTCTATATAAGAACACATTCATATAAAGGACAGTTTTTTATGGTCCCCATGGAATCCTTTGTAGACAAGGTTCACTGTAGTTGTCACCGTCTTCTCAATGATTGTCATATGAATACATGGATTTACTATGAATATCTCGCCCAGTAGTGCTCATGTACTGGAAAGTAATCCATACATAATGCTTGTATACATGTCCACTACTGGGCGAGATAAATACTTGTACAAAAACTCAAACTTGATTTGTACCTATTCATACTAAAACCGTGTACTAAATATCAGTTGAATATGTTGAAGTAAATAGAATAAAATCTGTAAAAGTGATACTTGTCATATTTCATAAGGCAACAAGGTCGACAAAATCTCGGGAGCTGTGGAGGAAACATGAAGATATGTCACTTTGACATACTTTTGTTATGCTACATACGTTAATCCTGCAATGCGTGTCTATCCAAGTTTGATTACTCTCTACGAAAAACTTAAAACAGCAGTCGAAATACCTGTTTATTAATTGTATCATGGTGACCTTGATATTTGACACCAAATTTATCACTCTTTTGGAGTCCACAGTCAGTCATCCATGCAAGTCTGGTCACGATATCTCCATAGTTATTGACAAATCAGTTTGCAAAACCAGTAGCTTTAATTCATCTGGTCGCTGTGGCCTTTACCTCAGGTTTATCACACATTTGAACCCCCATGGGAAACCTTCCACCTAACTTTGGTCAAGATAACTTCAGTAGAATCAGAGTAATTGGCAAATTAGTTTTCAAAGTAATGATTTTAAATTTTTGAAACCTTCCACCTAACTTTGGTCAAGATAACTTCAGTAGAATCAGAGTAATTGGCAAATTAGTTTTCAAAGCCAAATTGATCAATCATCTTCAGAACTCCACGGGTGACCTTTCACCAGGTTTGATTGCTGTATCCCCAAAACTCTTGAAGCGACGGTTTGGAATATGTGTTTGTGACTGACTGACTGACTGACTAAGAGACATGGAGGTTTATTGAGGTGCTACGCGTGTACACGAAGATAAAAATGATATTATCGGTAATTCCTTAAAAATGAACGAAACAACCAGAAACCCAACATTGATCTGTAAATTACCATAGGTACCAGCCTAGAGTTCAATATAAAGTTCAATTCACATATAGAAAAAAGCAAAAAAGTCTGAAATTTGATACATGGAGATATATACGTACAACTTTCGAAGTCACAAATGGGACATGCATGTTGAAAATTTAATTAGCATAAGAAAAGTTGTTATAGCAAACTAGGACTTCCATGCCTTTGGTTGCGATCCAGAAAATCCGGATTTTCTGTGTTCAGATCAAATTGCGGACCTGGATTCCTCAGAAACTATTCATTCGATTTGCCTCAAATTTCAACACAAAAGTGGGTGTTCACATACTGTATATTTTCTGAACATGGATCGTGATCAGGGTAGAAATCCAGATCCAGATTTTGTATAAATTTTGTAAAATCGAAAAAAGCAGAAACGGTGAAAGTTTGCAGTCTCTGATGGCGCTTGCTTATCATGTTTAGGAGTAATTTGTCTGGAAAGCTTTGCCCTACCAGATGATTCAAACAGATTTAGTTCTAAAAATACATGTATTTAACCACTTGTATTATGAAATTCAGATTCTGGATGTCAGATACGCTTTAACCCTTTCACCTACAAATCCCTGAAAAAGTAAATTCTTTACATGTACGATATAGAACTTAATATTATGTTGAATATTTTGAAATTAATTTGACTGGATGTCATTGCTGCCGAAGGAAGTTAGGCAGCAATGGCTTCCAGTTAAATTAATTTCAAAATATTCAACAGTTTTCCTGTATGGTTGCCCTGAAAATAAAATATACTGTAGGGAATTCATCAGCGAAAGGGTTAAAATTCACTATATCAATAGCCTTGCAGCATACTCTTCATCAAATGGCGTGAGTCTAGACCCTAGCATTGGGAACTAGCATATAAACGCCTCAAATATTACAACACATACTCTTCATCATTGCTATGGTAGGTATAAAATGGACAGCTACTACTAAAAATTACATGTAACCATACAAAGTGTTACGTATCGCTATCGTTAATTTGAGTAATATTTCTTTTTTTCAGGATATGGAGCTTTTAATTTTGGACAGACTTGTTCTACATCTGCACCAACTGTACCATAATGATGCATATGGACAACATGGAGTGAACCCAGATGACGACAATAAGCGTTACAGGCACGCTGCATACAGACAGTATATACTGTGGCAGTTTGGGAGAATTGGGCAGGGGATTCGTCGAGTAATACCCAGTTGTGTAGTCTGGAGGATCCGGGATACATTCCCGTCTCCAATCGGACTATACACTGGGTTTTCTGCTCATAGGCTTTTCTAACCCATTGCTTAATTCTCCCACCTGGTATTGTCATTTCCATGTTGTTCTTATATAGCTCACCGGTAATCAATTGATACAATTTGCTGGATACTGATTGTAGCGCAACCTCGTCACATCAATTGACACCTACCTTTCGCAATGGCATATACAGCAGTATGGTGGCAGTTGCTGTTGCTATGGTGGTGGTTGTGGTGTTGGTGCAAGTAAATAAATCTGTTGTTATGCTTGTACCGTTCCTTAAATAACTATTACTGATGCTGGTTATTTACATGTGCTCTCATGATGAATGTTTTCCACAGTTACTATGTTCACGCTATCGATTAGTTGCTCATTATCTTCCATTCTAATTTGGTCAAGTGCACTCTCCATGTCTTCAGGTGATAGCATACCACATCTACATCCACGATTTATACGTCATATATCCCCTCAATCTGTTCTAACCCACCTTGCTAAATCTGTGTGACTCAATTTTATATTTTCTTGGTATTATATTTTGGTAACAGTTCGCAATGTGCGGGGTTTGTACTGGTCATGGAAATCCTGGAACATCATGGAATTTGACAATTTAAATTCCAGGCCTGGAAAGTCATGGAAGATCAGCATTGTCTGTCATAGGTCATGGAAAAGTCATGAACAATCGTAATCATACAAAATAAAAGTAATCTGTTGGCATAAGTTTCGGCCGTCATGTCTCTGCAAAGACAGCTAGATTGCTCGGTCGATGACGCATCATCGCAAATCTCCCATGTTCATGGCTTTGAACATTTGACCCCACCCCACAATACACCCTCCTTTTGCACCCCACAATCATATTGGTAACTCGCACACCAAATTTGGCAAATTCTGTCAAAGAGTTTCTGAAGAGTTGCATTACAATTAATTTCTTGACCTTTTGACTGCCATCCCCAACCCAAAGGGCCGTGGTGCCAAATGTAAATGTGCTCATCCACTCCACATTGATATGGGTAGCTCACATACCAAATTTCGTTGAATTCTGTCCAACGGTTTCAGAGGAGATGCATTACAATCATTTTCCACAGGTTAAATTTGACCTCTTGACCCGTCTTGTGAAGGTCATGAAATTTGTTAATTTTGTTCATGAAGTCATGGAAAAGTCATGGAATTTTTAGCATGGAAGGGTGTATGAACCCTGAATATCTGTTTTTATTTAAAACTGAATGAGTTATCCGAAATGAATGTAAACAAGCACGTATGAGCTACATATTTGGCTTCATCAGAAATGTCAAAAATTAAGATGCGTTGGCTTGAAAAGTGCACATAAACTTGTGAATTTTGATTAACCCTTTCACTGACAAATCCCTGAAAAACTAAAATCTTTACGATATAATGCTGAATATTCTGAAATTAATTTGACTGGAAGCCCAGTCAAATTAATTTCAAAATATTCTACAGTTTTTCTATATTGTTTGCCTGGGAAATGCGATAAGTGAAAGGGGTAACTTGTCAAATGACAGACAAATATGAATGGCCAACAAATTAAATTGGCCCACTACAGCTTATCTCACTGGCCTACCTAATTGTCCCATATCGGTTCTTTATACTAGTAGCTGGAATACCTTCAAATCTTAACTGGACATTTCAGTTGGTAATATAAATAAGCGTGTATGCCCTATAGCTGGGATGTACACAGCTTTAAAAGTTGTCAGATAGACAGACCAAACGACAGACATATCGACTAAAATGCACATAACTAGTTTTTATTTTTTTTATATACATGTACTGTACAGAGATTTTTTTCATAGTACAGTGAAACATGGCTTAAATGACTACTCTTTAGACCACCATCAATTAGTCGCTATGGTCTGATAAAGCCGAAGGGTCATTATGAAAAGGAGGAATGTCGGGAAAGGTACATGTACATATAGTAAAATAAATTATTGAAAGTTGTAACTCAAAATGGCCGACCTAAAACAATATGGTGGATGTTTACCTGAACAGTTTTAGGTCGGCCATTTTGAGTCCACCTACATATACCCTTTGCGGAAATAAAAAATTTCCGCAAATCTGACAATGTAAATGGCATTTAACAGCATGCCAATATGCTGTACATCATACAAACATGCATGTATCACCAGATTTCGGAATAAGATTATCAGGTTACATTGTATCACATTGCCATACATTGTACAATTACTTTCTAGTCTGTGGCAGGATTATAGCCAGCCAAAAACTCATATAAATTATGGTGAAAGTTTAACTGAACCTAATTACAAATTTGAACAATTGATTTTACTACATTTTCTGAATTCCTAATTTTCATAATGACCCTTCAGCTCTAATACAATCGCCTTGCTATAGGATGCCTTTTGGAGAGAAATTAAGGTGGTTATTTAACTCTTTAACCCTCGAATTTGTTCAAGAAAATTTCAATGTTCTCATAGCAAATGCCTCTTTGCAGAGTAAGAGAAGACTATTTTTGAAAATTTAACACTGGAATTACTGGCTCGGTTATCGAGCCAGTCATTCCAGTGGTACATTTTCAAAAATAGTCTTCTCTTGCTCTGCAAATGGATATTTCTCAAGACCACTGCCGAAGCCATTTTTGGCTGATATGAGTGTTAAAGTGTTAAGACTGGTGGTCTGCTGAACTGCTATCTTTTAGTAAAATGGTATGTGACCCTAAGAGGGTTTGACTAACCGTCATAGATGTCTTAGTCAGCAATCATTTTCATTCACCTTGTTTTAAAAATGTCCCAATGGCCAAAGTGATCACTTGGCTTTTCAATTCAATTGCTATTTTGTAAATGGCCAAATTTGAGCCACAAACTCAAAAATTTGAGCTAGAAATTTAAAAATAAGAAATATAAGTGCCTGATATTACAGCGGTGTTTTACAATCATTCAGCAGTAAATGTTTAATGGTGACTACATACAGCTGTAAAAGTGGTAACGAGATCAGATTACAGTGAAGTTATCCTGAAGCATTAAGATTTTTAGAAAATATTTTGAAAAGTTCTGTGACGATCGTCTTCTTCTGAGCCGCCATTTTAATGTGATGTGTGCCGGCGCCATTATTTTTTATTCTATTATTTTCGCGTCTATATATCTCAGCTCTACATGGCTTTAGCATTGCAGGAATTTTATACTGAGCATTGGACAAATCCGATAACAATGGAATCCCAAATAATGGCGCCTACAAATTTCCAAATAATATGGCAGCTCATAAGACGATCGTCACTGAATTTTACTAAATATTTCTCTAATCTTATTGCTTCAAGACAACTTATTTTCTAACCCTATTGCTTCAGGATAACTTTAAGCATGTGTAGGTATAACTAAACACCTATAATGATCAGGTACTATCTTTATGGACCATTTTATAGCAGTCATTATAGACAGGTTTGATAATCGTTCATAACGGTGTCACTGACACTGTCACTGTTGGCTGAAAATACATGTAAATTTTGGGCCGAACAGGTGCATCTTTAAGACAGTAAGACAAGCGGGCACCTGACCATCTGCCTTAAAGAAGCACTATCATGTAGGCCCCAAATCAGGACTCTGTTATAGACATGTTTGGTCATACAGGGTTCATGTACCATCTGCAAAGTTAATTTGCGCCATCCGGTTGTCCAGAAATTATTCAGAGCTATTGAAATTATTATTACTATCATTATATCATTCAATTAGATGCTAATGACACTCTTTTCCGGAGCAAGGAAGACTCCTTCAGTTCCCGTAGAGTACACGTATGTTCATTTTTGCATTCTTCTGAAAAGAACGGGCAGCTTAGGCACTGATTGGACAATATGATTTATACTTGAAATCAGATTTATTATGACAATAATTTTATTGAAAGTTGCAGCAGCAGAATTCAACCAAATATGGTGTGAGATATGCATAGACATTTATATTAGGCTCCATAATGCTATGTTCAAAGGGTAACTAAAGGGTTGTCAATAAATGAATGTGTCTGGAAGTCAGCTATATCGCATGGGTATGTCACACTGTATTACTTCAATCCAGAAATCTGGCTTCTGTTAGAATCGCTTTAACCAGATCCAGCTAACATGCCTGTATAAATCATTTCCCCGAAACATTGAAATTGCCAGTTGGCCAGCGTGTCTTATCATGAGCATTATGCAAGCAAGAGAATACATGTACAATGTGGCAGGCTTTTCTGTAAATGTTAGACGGAAAACTGTCGTTCATTTTGAAATTGGTGTTGCAGCAAGCTGCTAGCTGGCAACGACTCAGCAACGCCAATTTAATTTTAAAATGAACTGTTTTAATAAGACAGTGACTACTTACTCGATGCAATTGTTCATGCCAAGACTGTCGATCTCAATACTTTGGGGGAATGATTTTATACAGAGGACTGTTACCATTGGCTTCGGTTGACTATTTTATCATGACCATTGAGAGTTTAAGTTGATCGCTTTCTAATTCGCATATTATGTATATATTCATTCACTCAAATTTACCAGAACAGATGTTGATCCATATCAGCTTAGATAGAATAATCATAGCTTGATATCATGCAACTTGAGCTGAACATTTTTACAACCAATTTAACTGAAAGGTGTAATCACTTTAGACTCCTGCAACTTTCTGTCAAATTAGTTGCAAAATAATTTGCATGTCTTTACATCTAGTTATATTTCTATTAACTCTAGTCAGAGTTGTCTTAATGAGCAGCCACTTTCATACATTTCATATGTAATCATATGTAATACTCTAGTCGAGTTGAACTGTTTTAGCATATAGAAACAATTTCCAGGCCAGCGGTTTAGTTCAACATTATGTAGTATATGCAACAAATTGTATAATATGAATGAAACAATAAAATTATTTACGTGTATGCTAGAATTTTGTATTAATTTTTAGTTTTAGACAAATTCTGTACCAGTAAATTACTGCTTGCTGATCACGTGCACTTAGGCTGCTTGCTGATCACGTGCACTTAGGCTGTTAACGAGATGGATTAGTATAGCAATAGTAAAATGTACTCTTTAACACTTTAACACCCATAGAATGACCAAAAACAGCTTCTGCAGTGGTCTTGAGAAATTTCCATTTGCAGACCAAGAGAAGACTATTTTTGAAAATTCACCACAGGAATGACTGGCTCGATAACCAAGTATGCAATCCAGCGGTAAATCTTCAAAAATAGTCTTCTCTTCGTCTGCAAATGGACATTTTCTATGAGAAAATAGAAATTTTTCTTTGAACAAATATGAGTGTTAAAGGGTTAAGGTTATCCTGGAGCGTTTCAACTAAGAAGGACTGGTTATCAGCCATATTGTTTGCGATTGATCAGTGCCATTTCTTTGAAAATTTATTATTAACACTATGGTGGATAGCCAAGTTCCTCTTAGGTATAGACCTACTCAATGTGGAACGCAGAGAATGTAAAAGCAAGATAGACTAACCAATATTTTCTGTGAGTAATACATCTAGGTAGCCTCCTTGGTACACGCGTGTAGTAAAGACTTCATGGAAATGTCCATTTGCAGGTCAAAAGAATAATATTTGAGAACACTTAACACTGGAACGACTCGTTTGAGAGCCAGTCATTCCAGTGGTAGGTTTTCTAAAATATTCTTCTCTGGGCCTGCAAATGGACATTTCTCAAGATCGGTACAGAAGTCATTTCTGGCCGGCATGACCATAAAGGGTTAATCTCTGAACCGTGACAGGTTCAGTTTCTCTGCGACAATATCAGCAGTTGGTGGTGGTTGCACAGGTGCAATTGTTGGAGCGATTCTTCGAGGGGCATCCACGTTTTGTACAGTTGCAGGACTACTCAATGTTGTTAAATCTGACTGCCTAACAATTCTATCGACTAGCTCTCCATGTAGACAAATCCTTTCGGTTCTTTCACCTGGGTGACTGTCCAATGACCAGCTTTCTTCGGGAACTGTCTGTGATACCTAGCCGAAGACATATATAATTTTCAAGCCTACCCATAATGGATATTCTACAAGCCATAAAAAATAACAATGAAAGGCAAACTCTAGTCACAAGTCCTGATTCAGTTTAAAAACGGGAGTAGATATTAACATCTTTATTGACCTATCCTGGAAGATAGCTGACAACAAATTCTTACCTGCCCTATATATGGAATTGCTTTCAACATCAAATCCTCAATAGATCAACTTCTTTACAATGTGAGGATTTCTGTTGGATATTTTGAGAGTAATCTGACCGGAAGCCATGCAGCAATGGCTTCCAGTCAAATTAATCTCAGAGCGTTCAATGGCTTTCCTGTATAGTTGCCCTGAAATTCAAATTCAGTGAAAAGGTAAACCAAATGCATGATCTTTTATTCCATTTAATCTGTTTAACTGTGGCATTTCTATTCCAAAGCAGCCATACAATTGAGAAACTCAATCTGCCATTCAAGTATATGATGTCATAATAAATTACGTCACAGTTACATGTAGACTGACATCACAATCAAAATATGTCATGAATGGTGTATCTTAATAACAATGCTGATGAATAGTTTGAAACTACATGTACTGGGCATTTAGTTTTCTGGAAATTAAGAGTCAGGAAGTTCATGGTTTGATTGATCCCAACATGGGTGAAGCATGGATATAACTTAGCTAGAGATGGACGGGACATAGCTAGAGCTGGATTCATTCATTAAACCGTAATTTAATATTTTGAAACTAATTTGAGTAAAAGCAGTTGCTGCCTCAATTATGGTTCATATGTATTCAGTATTTATTGCCTTGTCCAGTACGGCAGATATGGGTTAGATTTCACCTGCCTAATCAGAGAAATGAGAAACACTGGGCAGATGCCCAATCCTTAATGTCTAAGCTGGCATATGCACAGTTTGCGAATCTGAACTGCAATTCCAACAGAATGATTTGTTGCAAGGTACCAAGTTGATATGGACCAGAGGAGGCACTAGGGTATTCTCTGGGAATGAAATCTTTGACATATTTTAGTTGAGTTGGTGTAGGTCACTAGTATACAACTCTGGTCGACGCATTTTGGCTGATACACAATGCTAGCCAAGTTCTAGTCATATACATGTAGCATTGCATTACCAAATCTGGCATGAATTTCTGAAAGTGTTCTGAATGTATACTCCAGAGAGCAGATTTTGATGAACATACTAAGGAGTTGATAAATAACATATTTAGATGAATCTATGCTGGCGTTCTGAAGTTATGCTCTGGAAACGAGTGTAAAACAAATAATTTGCTATGATGTTAAGAACCAATATCATTGGGCACCAACAGCGTTTATCTAGAGATGACTTTGGAGCTGCCCAGCCATTACAGTTGTACATGCAACATGAAAATAGATTAAGCATCCATATCTGCATCGCATATGCTAACAAGAAAAGCACTCAATAGATATTGTCTAACAATTTGAAATCAATAGAGCAGCTGTTACATTTATGTTACGATCTAAGAAGTGCCTGTTGAAGTTTGAAAATAATTTGACTGGAAGTGTCGCTGTCAAACATCCAGACCATGTGTGACATAACACCTGCCCACGCCGGGCAATTCTGTTCCATAAAAAGACAGCCAAATCTTATATTACTATGCATTGCAATGTCTTAAATGTACTGTCAAACCTGCTCTAAAGCCCACCTATATGCAAAGCCCACCTACATAAAGACCGGTTTTAAAGACTCCCAAAAAATAAACAATCAAATCTGACCATCCTGTCGATAAACATCTAGTCCCAAACATGGCGTTTGTAAACAGGTTTGGCTCTATATTATTTACTTTGGGGCAAGTAAAGGCTTCTTCAGGCAAGAAACAGTTGTGTGATGACTTACGCTATGATTTTGACCCTGAATCCAGGCAAACCAATTTCAGAATACTCAACAAGTTCACATTATTGGACCAATCGCATTTCCAGAATACATGTAAAAAGTTCAGACTGACTAAAGTGAAATTATATTTTTGCACTCCCCAATCCACCACCTCTGATGATGTGATGTGGTATGGTTAGTGAACATTTGTTTGAGGAGCAGAGATATAAGCTTAGTGCTAATTCTTCAATGGGACAACTGGAGAGGGACACAAATTCTAGCAGTGATTGCTAGAAAGTGACACCATTGAAGTAAATATTTACACTAACTGCATTAACATGAGCATTGATATTAAAATCCTACTAATACCTTCAGCATTGCCTACATTATCTTACCCATTTTAACAATAAAGCTGAACCATTGAGAGTCACTTCAATGCGGACGCCTTCGCTGCACCCATCATTAGCACATGCTATTATTGGACGCAAATTTGCCAAGTCCAATAACTGGTCTTCACAAGCAACACCGCTTCTCTTTGTGATGTCAACACTGATGTCAAATTCCCCATCCACAAGATCCTGATCATCTTGTGGATCACCCACTACAGTACAATCATGAATATCATCATTAGGAAATGCTTCGTCAATGATAGGAGTTACTGCATCGTTACTAAAATTACATAAGATTATTACATGCATTTTAATTAAGCTGTTTTAACACAATATTCACATGTCTATATATTTTATATATCTATGCTATTGAAGTCTAGTGCTGAAACACTACTAAATACTATAGAAAAATTTTGATTGGAAACCGTTGACGTCGCTGATGTTGATATACAATAGCCTTCAGTAAAATTATTTCAGGGTTACGGCCATTGGTAGAGTTATGACCCTTTATAAAACTTGAAATGCTAATATTGGTACATTTTGGCAATGTGGCATAACTTTAGCACAACAGACTTATGATATTTGGTACAGGGTTACATGTATGACCCTTGGTAAAATTTATAATGCTAATAATTATGTTATTTTAGGGTTTACATGTAGGCATTAAATTTACACAAATCCATGTAACAGAGATATGGCTATTGGTGCAGTTATTCCCCTTTGGTATTTGTGTAGATCTTACATGTATGCCATAATGACAAAATATATCCACCCAGCGAAATGGAATTATTAACATTTCAAATATGGCCCTTTTTAATGACCTGACAAATGAACATTGGTGAGGATCCCCATACATGCCATAGGAGATATGGAGTTACATGTATCATCTTGGAATGGAAGCTTCACTTGTTTTTATCAAATAGCTTATTTATTTGTACACAATGTATCATTTGAAAAGTATCAATATCATTATCATGGAAATAGTAGTTACTTTTGCAAATTAGATCATCACTGCATTATTGTCACATGGCCGTCATTAGCAAATTACATCATCACCGCATTGTCACATGGCCGTCATTAGCAAATTACATCATCACCCCATTATTGTCACATGGCCGTCATTAGCAAATTACATCATCACCGCATTATTGTCACACGACCGTCATTAGCAAATTATATCATCACTGCATTATTGTCAGATGACCGTCATTAGCCAATTACATCATCACTGCATTATTGTCACATGACCATCATTAGCAAATTACATCATCACCGCGTTATTGTCACATGACCGTCATTAGCAATTACATCATCACCGCATTATTGTCACATGGCCGTCAATAGCCAATTACATCATCACCGCATTATTGTCACATTGCCGTCATTAGCAAATTACATCATCACCGCATTATTGTCACATGGCCATCATTAGCAAATTACATCATCACCGCATTATTGTCACATTAGCAAATTACATCATCACTGCATTATTGTCACATGACCATCATTAGCAAATTACATCATCACCGCATTATTGTCACATGACCGTCATTAGCAAATTACATCATCACCGCATTATTGTCACATGACCATCATTAGCAAATTACATCATCACCGCATTACTGTCACTACACCGTCATTAGCAAATTACATCATCACCGCATTAGTGTCACATGGCCGTCATTAGCAAATTACATGATCACCCCATTATTGTCACATGGCCGTCATTAGCAAATTACATCATCCCTGCATTATTGTCACACGACCATCATTAGCAAATTACATCATCACCGCATTATTGTCACACGACCGTCATTAGCAAATTACATCATCACTGCATTATTGTCACATGACTGTCATTAGCCAATTACATCATCACTGCATTATTGTCACATGACCGTCATTAGCAAATTACATCATCACCGCATTATTGTCACATGACCGTCATTAGCAAATTACATCATCACCGCATTATTGTCACATGGCCGTCATTAGCAAATTACATCATCACCGCATTATTGTCACAGTAGCAAATTACATCATCACTGCATTATTGTCACATGACTGTCATTAGCCAATTACATCATCACTGCATTATTGTCACATGACCATCATTAGCAAATTACATCATCACCGCATTATTGTCACATGACCATCATTAGCAAATTACATCATCACGTATTATTGTCACATGGCCGTCATTAGCAAATTACATCATCACAACATTATTGTCACATGGCCGTCATTAGCAGTTTAATTTAAATCTATAGTAATATGCTTGGCAGATTATAATTATCGAGAGAGGGAGAACGTCTTGTGTAACATGCATTGTTTTCTGGTACCCAGTGGAGTTGAGCCACTACAGCTAATGCCCTTGGGAGAGACGAGCTGCGACTATCAAGCACCTTGTAGATGTAATGCACATGGCACAAGACATGTGAGAAGAGAGAGAGAGAGAGCTAGGCAGTGAATGTGAGTGTGTGTTGGGATATTAAATTCTCCTAAGTCATTAATCAGAAATTTAAAAAAGTAGTGTTCTCTTGGTCTACAAATGGCCATTATCTATGAGGAAATTGGAATTTTCCTAATCAAATCTGCCAAACAAAGGCTTTAATTACATTAATGTTCACTGTGAAATATGCATGGGATAATACAACATACATAACAGTCATCCAAATCGTCCATCATTGTTAGATCAAGACTGATTCTGAAATTGAAGACAGTAATCCATCCAAAAGGCAGATAAAAGTTGTTTGGGATTCCAAGATTCAGAAATGCGATGAATATGTTAGGGTTAGCGAACTAATTCAATTGAAAACCACTGCATTCGCATCAAATGTTTATCAAATAATTCATCCGCTTTTCAATTTGATTCCATTACAATCAAGATACTAAGACTTGGACAATAAGAAAACTGCTCTAAATAAATGAAGTCTTTATCTGTAATGACATTTCTGTACATCTGCAGACTACGAAACTATTGTGAAAGAACCTACTACTAGAGTGACTGGCTCATTAGTCACCAACAACTTTCAGTCAAATTGTTGTCAAAATATTCAACACGTACAGAGTTATACACTCTGGAAAATGTTCGCAGGAATTTAGCACGCAGGCGGTTAAAGACATATTTAACTCAACAGTGTCAGATGACTTGCATTACAATCAATTTCATGAGCTTTTGACCCTCTCCCCAATCCGCTCATTCACTCCACATTGATAAGGGTAACTCACACAATAAATTTGATTGAATTTCGACCAAAGTTTTGGAGGAGTAGCATTACAATCAATTCTTTGACACTTTCCCCGCACCCCCTCCCCCCACCCCTACGGGTAGTGTCAAATCTGAATGTGCTCATGTACTCCACATTGACATGGGTAACTCACATATCAAATTTGGTTGAATTTTGTGAAACGGTTTTGGAGGAGATGCGTTACAATCAGTTTTCGCCGGTTAAAATTTGACCTTTTGACACCTGGGGTGGAGTCAAATGTAAATGGCCTCATGCACTCCAAAATCATATGGGCAACTCACATATCAAATTTGGTTGAGTTCCGTCTAATGGCTTCAGAGGAGTTGCATTACAAGAGATTTGACCTTTTGACCCCTGTCCCGCCCACCTGGGGGCGGAGCCAAATGGTAATATCGTCATGCAAAGCGCAATCATATGGGTAACCCGCATACCAAATTTGGTTGAATTCCACTAATGGTTTGGGAGGATAGCGTGACAGATGGACAGACAGGTGGAGGGAGGCGATTACAATATGCCAGGTTGTTTAAACGTGGTGATAAGAAATTTGAAACAATCAAAACAAAAGTATATATAGGACTGACACGATTGACACTCAGCTATAAGACTTAATTTTTAGGAAAGGATATTACGTACTCCAAATTCTCAGAATGAACAGACATGCCATACACTGCTGAGTCAGTCTTTGTAGACATGCTTTCCCCTGGCAGGCCTGGCTCACTCTGGAATGTAGCATCTGATGATGTGCCTGCCACTGGTGTTGTTTGGGTTTAGGATTCCTTGGACGCTACTTTTGCCTCCTGAAATGTCACTTTCCTACAAAAATAAGACAGACAATGTTGATGTACACTGCCTTATTTACAATCCTTTCAAGACTTTGAACTCAACTTGCTACCTACATGTAAGGCAGCAACAACTTTCAGTCAAATATTTTCCAAAATAATCATATGACATGTAATAAGTATAATCTACTCGTATGTAGGATGAAATGGCTTAGCCACATCAATGAATCTAGTGAATTGTGAATAAACTAAATTTATCATTGCCATACATTCTTACTTAGAAAGATTAAAAAAATTACCATTTCCCACAATTTTCCGCTGCTTATCTCCTGGGCCAGTACTTCCCCGGGAAATAGGTGACAACCCTGAATTTAGGCATATAAATTAAAAGTAACCTTTTGAAGATGAACCCTATTTCGAATCAAAGAAAATTGCAAAACTATTACATACCCGGTATATGTACCATACATGTAGCACGCATTTATGATTTCAATATTTGTCTAGTGTAATACGGTGACTGAATCTACATTTATCAGGGACAGGGTTCATACAACTTTCTGTGTTTGAAATTCCATGACTTTTCCATGACATCATGAGAAAAATTAACAAATTCCATGACCTCCAAGAATTAATATCTAAGAGATTTATGTTTATGACGTAGCATCATAGCTCCAAAAATTACAATCCGAGTTATTCTGTCTAATGTCTGAATATTGCCTCTTGCAACAACCAAGCCACAGCCTTGTTTTAATAAGCTTTTGCCGTAATCTTTATTGCACTTTAGAGATGCTTTTAGCGCATTCCAACCTTCTAACTGCCGGCCGATATTCACTGCCCGCCGCTTTCTATCTCTCCAGCTCTCGTTGTTTAATTCACGCTTCGTCTGGTATATATTTGCGTTTTCTTCCGCTTTGGATTTAGTGTTCGGCTTAAGCTTGTGCGATTACGTGATTAAATCAAAAATCGCAATTATGTTTTAAAACATGTATTTATATGATTAAAAATTAAGTAATCGAATAATCGTGAATATTTTCTATTGCACAAATTATTTCAAAACCTAACTTTCAATTACTTTTTAATGCGATCGGTCATGAAAAATGACATTTTGCTTAGTGAATGCATGCCCATTGGCAGGGCAGGTGAAGACTATTTTTGAAAATGTATTACTGGAATGCCTGGCTAAAAAATCGAGCCAGGCATTCCAGTAATACATTTTAAAAAATCGTCTTCTCTTGCCCTGCAAATGGACTTTTCTAAACACCATTGCAATTTTCATCATTGATATTCTTTAGTTGTTATGTTTTGGTAATTTGTATCCAACCTGATTAATCGAGTAATCACGATTATTTTTTAAATAATCGATCGCGATCACTCAACGCAATAATCGCACTGATTGGCTGATCCTCCATCTTGTTCGTATGGATGCACAAAGTCACATGACATGCATATGAGGTAATAAATTCACAATGCATTGTGAGTTGGGGGAAGCCCTTCTTCCAAATTGAGTTTTTCTCCGGCTCGACAATACATGTAAAATTTATGTACTTCTAAAAATTGATACGGGATATTATATATGTAATATGCATAGGAATGTACATGCGACATGGAATTCATAAAATTATTTTTCAGTTTTGCCTGAACAAACCGCTTTAACCCGCCTACCTACACATATTTATCTGAAACATACTAGCAAATCCCTTTCAGGCACCATTTTTTTTTTTAACTCTCTTGGTTGAAAATGTACCTTCTCTTTGCTGGCAGAATAGGCTGATTCCCATCACTGAGTTGATCAATCCCAGATGGTAAACTACAATAAAAAGTATTTTTGTTTAAGGAGCAGAAACTAATTTAAACACAAAATTTGCCTGTAGGGGTTCACTTTAATGCCAGGAGATACATTTAATGTACTTAAAGTTACATACATGCTGCCAAAACCAGCCTCTACAGCAGTCTTGAACAATGGCTATTTGCAGACCAAGACAATTTCTGAAAATTTACCACTAGAATGACTGGCTCGATAAGAGAGTCAGTCATTTCAGTAGTAAAATTACAAAAATAGTATTCTTGTTATACACATTGACATTCGACAAGTATATGCATGTAGTATAATTTATTTCAATAAATTTACCCATTAAAGTGCTAATATTATTGAATACGTTAAATCACACACACACGCACGCACGCACGCACGCACGCACACACACACACCTAAAATTGCTGCCAAGAGACACCAGGATTGATAAACATGTTTTTCATCACTAGATGCATGCAAATAATGGCTGGTATCACGCTATGGCTAGGTTTCAGATTTAATTTGTTTCCACAAATTTTGATACGCCATAAAAGTCGTAAATACAATAAGGTTGATCAGAAAATCCTGAATAATTTTATGTAGCTACCATATCAGTTTAATTTAGCAAACCTCTCAGATTCAGATGCGCTTCTTGCCTTCAACCAATGTCCATTTATAGTTGCTGTGCCTGTGGGCGTTGACATCAGCGGTGCCTCCAAATACCTCAAAATAAATTAATTTGTCATAGATTAAGAAAGAGTTGAAGATCTAAGGCTTTTGGGACTGGTTCAACTTTGCTACCCAAGGGAATTGAGATTATGATTAACCCTTTAATGGTACCATTAAGCCAGTCAAAACTGGTATGATTAGTATTGTATACTGCGGCTGTAGTAGAAACATCCTACAGCTGCAACCTGTCCTTCGCTTTTGACCTCTGTGTCCTGTCGTCAGCCAAAATCTTTAGCTTCGACAGCCATATTCTTGATTTGAGTGTACCAAGTGAAGTCCTGCTTTCTCTGCATTAGTCTTGAGATTTGTCCATTCACAGAGCAAGAGAAAATTACTGAGTCAGTCATTCCAGTGGTAAATTAAAAAAAATTGTCTTAACTTGGACTGCAAATGAACATTAAATAAGCAAATATTTAATTTTCTTGACCCAAACTGACCAGCAGTGGTCTTAAGAAATGTCCATTTGCAGACCAAGAAGACTATTTTTGAAATTTACCACTGGAATGACTGGCTCCATAACCTAGCCAGTCATTTCAGTGGTAAATTTCAAAAACAGTCTTCTGGTCTGCAAAATGGACATTTTCTATGAGAAAGTTTAAATTTTCTTGATTAAATTCGAGGATTAAAGGAGTGAAGGAATGAAAACAACGCCCAATGACCAGTCGGCTGAGCATGGATGTGAAAGCGGACTATAAACCCAGCTAAACTATACAATAAGAATATATTCAACAAGCAGACCTGCAAAAAATGGCATAGAGCAGTACTACAGCACTATTGCATAGGAGGTTTTACGGAATTCCCTTATGACGTCATTTTCACGTGTGCACAGATGACTGGCCGTCAAGCGTACGGCCAGCTGCTCACTGTTTTGTTAGTAAACAACATTACGCTGCCGCCGTTGACGCTACTCAAAGCTATGCAAATTGCAATTCTGGTAAAGTTGACCGAATTGACAATTCTAACATCAAACACTATTTTACTATGCATTTTTAGAAATATATTATTGATTCCATGCACATTAGAAGGCAAAATACTACCGCGATG
The DNA here is from genome assembly GCA_034401795.1 of Chaetoderma sp. LZ-2023a. Lineage (NCBI taxonomy): Eukaryota > Metazoa > Mollusca > Caudofoveata > Chaetodermatida > Chaetodermatidae > Chaetoderma > Chaetoderma sp. LZ-2023a. The sequence goes on along the minus strand of CM067359.1, from coordinate 99,986,328 downwards.
GTATGTCAGAAACGCCCCACCCCATCAGTGCATGTGGGTCATGGTAGGCTATAGTACCAATACAAGCGGCTGCTCGATAGATAATGTTTACGAATGTGCCCAAGATGACCCTACTGTCATAATGATTATCAGTGTGTGCATAGGCGAGAGGGCGGGGTGGGGTAGGCGGGTACGTGCATGTGCATAGATTTCAAAATTTGTTCTGGGGAAGAACCCTGTACCCCATATTTAGGTTGGCTTTGCACACACCAACTCCCCCCCCCCCCATCCTTGAGGTGGTGGTTGGTGGGGGTGGAAGGTGGAGGGTTGTGGACGCCATTAATTCCCACCTGCATCCCAGTAAATAAATAAGAGCATGTGGCGCCACATTTGGTTGAAATTGCTCAGAATGGTAAGAAGAAGCATTTTGACAATATCTGGTACATTTTTCATAAAATCTCAGATTTTCACCAAAGAAATTGATGAATCAAAATTCTGAATGGTGCCTACGACCCTGCGGTACTTCCAGCCAAATTTGGTTGAAATCGCCCAACTGGTTAATGAGGAGTAGTGTTTTAAAGCAAAAGTTGACGGATCGACGACGGACGGTTGCTATAGCATAAGCTCACTTGGCTTTTCGGGTGAGAAGGTGAGCTAACAATAATTAATTTCAATTTGATTATGAATTAATTAATCAATATGCAGGAAACTACTCAGAGCATCTCATTTTCCAATTATTATAGGGGAAGGGACATGACACCCCTCCCTACCCCCACCACCATTGGGAACCCCACCCAGACGATGACTGCTAGGTTGGACACACCCCATAATAGAATCTGAAATCCACCAAGACACAGTTGGTGAATTTACTATTAAACTCTCCAGACTTATGAGTGTTATCTTCACAAATTGTGTGTTTTATGGGGTTAGTAAGAAAAACAGAGGGTGGGTAGGGGGAGCATTAGGCCCCTAAAAGTTTTAGATGGTGTGTGGAGGGACAGAGGGAAGGGTGGTGGCTAAGACAATTTCTTTTCCTGGCAGCAACCTTGAGAATGTATAATAGTCAGTAAATACATTGTAAAATAATACTAAATACAGTCATACTCAGATAGCTGATCAGTACAGTATATTTTAATATTGAACTGGCAAAAACATCTGAAATTTACAGAGTGAACATTGTGAGGCCATATGCTGTAGGCCTTGGGCTGTGGGACCTGGCTCTAGGGCTATCTGTTCAGCATTATCCTTGTAATGGTGAGGATTGGTAAATTGACATCTTTCAAGACATATTACTACAGAAGCAATTGGTGGCAATCATTAAGAAAATTTAAATTTGTTCACACAAAATGCACATTTACACTTTAGAGATCAAAAGAAGGCAATTTTTTAAATTTACAACAAATGGCTGGCTTGATTATGGAGCCAGGCATCTCAAGATCAATACAAATGCTGGTTTTGGACAATTTGGCCTTTAAAGTGTCAAAACCTACTCACTTTGTTATATTACATATGTTATACTATGTTAGGAGACAAAACTATGTTGATAAAAGTATAAAATAATTGAAAAGAAATAAGGAATTAGTCATTCTTGGGGCAAAGTAATTTCAATTAACAATTCCAATTCTTAGAAATTTACCAATTTATCCAATGTGGTAATTGAATTAGTACAACTTCCAATTACCACCATCCCTGGTCATTGTTAAATTGAATCTGCTATCTACAGCCTATAAATTTCCCTGTATGGGTGGAGTTACACCCCTGTCTGCCTGGAACTTGCTTCCCCACATCTAACTTTCAGCATTTCCTGAGTGAATGGTACATGGATAGATACTCATACACCGCAGGTATACTCCACTCCTATTTAAAATACATATGTTCAGCAATGTTTTAATATGGAGTGAGTAATTCAACACTGGCAATGCTACCTAATTTCTCTGAACCAATTCATGACATGACACATGCAGATGCACACATGTAATTATCAAATGCTAAAACATTTTGACACATGTAATTATCAAATGCTAAAACATTTTGTAGAACTTACACTGTTTGCATACACTCAGGTAAACATTGATTGTTCTTTCTATACTATCTACTTTATCAAGCATTTGCCATCAGTCACCCATATTCTAAATGATGTAATTATTTAAATAATTAATTTTGCTATTAGCTGTAGATTGTTAATGCAGAATGTGAAGTGGAAGTAAGGCTCTACATGGGTGGTTCTCAGTTATTTTAACTACATACACACAATTTATGCAATAGCAGTTGGTATCATGTCTTGAGGCCCAATAAAATAATAACCCAATCACATGCCCCTAGCAATTGAGGTAGGTAAATGTAGAGAATTATCTTTCATGGTGAAGGTTAGGGTTTCTTTTACTATGTTTTTGCTAAGCATAGCAAAATAAAGCTGGGGGAAATAATAAAACTATGAAGATTCAATAAATTTTACAATCAGTTCAGTCTTTTTATGTATTTTATATTTTTGGAAGCAGGTAAATTGTATCCATTGTTGCAGGTACATGTAGGTAATGAATACTAGACATCCATATACTTTTAGACATCCATATACTTTTAACCCTCAAGGACATGTAGCTATTCATTAACCTTTTCACTGCTGAATTCCCCATGTCTCATCTTCAATGCTACAATACAGGAAAACTATTGAATATTTTGAAATTAATTTGACTGGCAGTTGTTGCTGGCAATGGCTTCCAGTTAAATTAATTATTTCAGAATATTCAACAGAATAAGTTTTATATCGTAAAGAATATACTTTTTCATTTGTCGGTGAAATGGTTAACTAAATACACAATTAAACATGATCAACATGTATTCAAAGTTAGTTACGCTTATTTACTTTTATGCATATGACTTCCTCTTACAATCAGTGGCGCTGCCTTAGCTGGCCAATTGAAACGCAGGATAAAATCCCTTTCCAACCCACTCACCACCAGCCCCAACCCATCTCATCTGCACCTCTAAATCGGCTCATACATGTCAACATCAACATTCGACACACCCAGCTGGTTATTAAACTATATCTCCTGTGAGCTAGGGATAATTAAACTGACTTAAACAAATGACAACACTGCTGAATATTTTCACATATGTAAACTTAGACTAACACCCATCTGCTATCAGTGTCCCCAACGCCCACACCCCAACCAAACATGTACACAGTTATTGGCTCTCAATCGTCTAGAGGTATAATTTATCGCCATTTATACCATCATTAGAACACTTATTTGAGCATGAACAGCACAAATGTTGCCATTCACGCACACAATGACTGAATGAGCAAACCATTTGATGCACGAATACTGGTTCCATCATGGTGTGAAAGCAGGAAATAAATCATTGCCCTCAATATCGTTCACAAATAAAGTGGAAATTGAATATATTTCGCCAAACAATTATTATTTAGTGGATTAATGTGGTGTAAGATAAGATTTACAGCCAGCAAGCTCAGTGTTTACTTTTTCATGTCAGTGGCCGCTTGACTGCCAGGCTTCCCCTGTCCTAAAAATAATGATGTAATGAGGTCATGAAAAAACCTCCTATAGACAATTTTGGTGCCTACTTGTTTACTTTGTAATTAATTTATTTGCCAAAATTCAACAAACACAATGCCCAAAACTTGGTACTAGATATATACGCAAACAATCTGAAATACATAACCCGGTGAATTAAGTAAATACATACACCACCACCCTGCCACTCTTCACCCATAAAATGAGTAGTAGAATAGCCTTTGTAATAAAGGCTACACATGGGCCACTACATGTACATAGTAGATTTAACTAGTAACCCTTTAATGGTCAAGCTGGTAGAAGCCAGCCTCTTTAGTGGTCTTAATGAATGTCGATCTGTAGGTCAAGACTAATATTTCTTGACAATTTACCAATGGAATGACTGGCTCGATAAATGAGCCAGTTATTCCAGTGGTAAATTTTCAATAAATGGGCTTCTCTTGGTCTGCAAATGGTCATTCGCTGAGAGAAAACTTGAATTTTCTTGACAAATCTTGGTCATAAAATGGTTAAAAGAACAATCTATAAGTGAATGGAGTCAATCAATGGAGGGGACGGCGGGCAGGGTGGGTTCAAGGGATACATACTTATCTAATTTTTGTCAAAATTCACCACTGGGATGCCTGGCTCGATAACTGAGCCAGTCATTCCAGTGATAAATTTTTTTTTATAGTCCATACTAGCCTTACCTGTGGAAACCTTCGGTAGTGTGCATTGTATACTTAGGTTGAATATTTTGAAAACAAATGGACTGAAAGGAAGTTTTTTCAATGTTATTCTACTTTATTCAGGTCAGGATACACAATGTTTTCAGTAACATAATTTCAAAATAATATAGCATAGGTTACATGTGGATTCCCCCCCCCCAGCCCACCACCAAATCTATCACCACACCCACCCACCCACCCCTTTCCATCTCGCTCAACCCCCACCCCCACACAACCCCGCCCCCCCCCCCACCAGCCGAGAAAATATTACTAGAAACTGACCACTGTATCAGCTTATATCTTGCTTCTACCCACTCCCATAGGATGATAGGTTTACTATATTTTTGGTTTGCCAAGAAATATGGTTAAAGTGTAGATCATGGCTGGCATTTTCTTTTGAAAACAGATAGAGTGATGCTAGATTAACATGTTATCATGCACTTTTATTGTTTTTAAAACGTCTATGCTAGAAGAACGTGATTATAAATGTTGAAAATTATGCCTTTTGCTGCTTCCTAATATCACTCGGCAAGTTCCGTAAAACCGGTGAAACGCACCACGTGACACGCGTCACAAGTGGAAGGGACGAGGGAATTCCCTCTAGTCGTTAACGTGTTATTTAGTCCGACTGGCAAGGAGAAGAGTTGCATTTAGATATATTTATGCAATTAATTTTGTTAAAATGACACAAAGATGCGTAGTACGATATCGAAACACACGTGAATAATTTATCCTTTGATTAATTTCCATCAGATTAAACTTTGGCAATGTTTGCCGAGCGATAGTATTGAGATTTCGGGGGTCTCGGTGGTAGGCATACATGTGTTAAACATACATGAATTTTCACATTCAACGCTAGAAAAATGCGTCGTACTATTGATTCTCATATAAAAAAAGAATTGTGAATCGTGTTCTAAAATCCCGCTGTACATATTAGAATATATTTTCTAATATTAAACGATTTTTAGCGACAGCTCAATCGCCAATCCATCCCGCTAGCATTTAGCATTGCGCGAATCGAAGGTTCGTAGTATCTTCTTTCCAGCAACAAACGGGTAAATCGAGTCCACTAAACGATTCCTTCACAGGAATGCCCGAATCGCGATAATGATTGGATAAAACCCGCATTCTTTCAGCTCATACATATTAATGAGCAATAATAAACACGAAAGAAGGAAACCCCTTTATCTGAAATAAACTTTCTCGAGGTTCTGTAAAATGAAATCTGTCAAAATCATCGGCAGCAACACATTTATATCAAATTGCCATTAAAATATTATGTAGTTATTAAATGTCAATTTGTCAATGTGTCCAAACTGTTTGAACATTGATAAATTGGCATTTAGTAATTAAATGGGATAGTTGCTTACCAGTAGTGAATGGGTCAATAACTGACTTTTCATAAACTTAAAACTTATGGATTTCTTTATAGATATCCCATTTCTCAAGTATGATTTGGCTTTTAAATTTTTGGACATCATACACTATTTCCTTTTTAAAGATAAAAGCCTATGAAAAAGATTTCAGCCTGAACCGTAAGCACTTGTGCTGTCATTTTCAAGAACAAGATGTTCACCTGAAAATGGATCAGTTAAAATTCCAGGCACTCAATATGGGGTACTCCTGGCCGAATTTGGTTAAAACCGGGAATTGATTAACCCAATAATACTCGTGCCACCCAAAAAATTGCTTCTGTGGTAGATCTGAGAAATGTCCATTTTCAGACCAGGACTCCAGTAGAATACTATTTTGTAAATTTACCACTGGAATGACTGGCTCGATAATCAAGCCAGTCATTCCAGTGATAAATTTTCAAAAATAATCTTAACCTGCAAATGGACATTTTCTATGAGAAAATTGATACTTATTTTGAAGAATTTGAGGGGTAAATGGTTAAGGATGAGACATCTGACCAATCAAATTTCTGAATAGAACTTCTGGAGCGTACCACCATATGGTCCATCTAGTTAAAGTTGGTTAAAATCAACCAAGCGGCTGAGGAGATGCATTTTGACAATTTCCGGGAACTTTTTCATAGAATCCAAGATTTTCACCCCAAAACTGACTAATCGAAGTTCTGAACTCAGAAGCGTAGCACCATACGGTTCTTATGGCCAAATTTTGTTGAAATCCACCGAGGAGATGCATTTTGACAATTTCCAGTAAATCATTTACAAAATCTAAGATTTTCACCGATCAATTTATGGATCAATCAGAATTCTGGAGAGATGTTCTGGAGCCTAACACCCAGGGGTAGATTTTAAACATTTGTTCTACTAACCTAGACAGGATAGTGCATCATTGATTTTACTATCCCGCAGCAAACTTCACTAACCCAATGTTTGTATGCTCAAAGCTGATCACTTCTTTAATCCAATCACTGATACAGAGAAGCCGTTGAATATTTTGAAATTAGTTTGTCTGGAAAGCCGTTGCTGCCTTTGGTGGGTACTCAACATAATGACATTAGAATAGTATTTTTTGTATTTCCTCTTTAGAGAGCAACTAACCCAGACAGGTTAGTGCAGGTGCAGTTTTACTAGCCCATATGAAATTCTACTATCCTCGGGTTAACAGGTTAGTCATATAATCGAGCCCTGCTAACACGATAAGATTCTCCCAGACAAATTTGCCTGAAATTGGTCATAGAAGATGCGATTTGACAGACAGCTGAGTCACGACCGCCACGGCATAAGCTCAATTTGTCAGCATTTATCTCATAATTGGCCATAACTGGCATGATTTTTTACCTGCATCACCAGACGCAAGGGTTAATATGAGAATGGAGTGCTTCAACTTCTTTTGGGTAAAAATCACAATGCAACAGCTTTCAGCAACAATTTCTTCAAATTGGACACTGAATAACTCTGGTTCTACTGGCCGATTGTTTGTCTATGGGGTCCTGAATATGTGCACCAATTTTGAGGTCAAAGCTAATCTCAAACAGTAAAAGCTTTCAGTTGGCAACATTGCTTCAAAAACAGACACTTTTGGCGCCATAGCGGCACAATTGAAAAATATACATGTATCAACGACATGAATATTGTGCAAATTTGTCCAGGTTATTCATCACAACCGAATTACCATCGCATAAGCTGACCCAGGATATGCAATTTGACCGACGGACGAACACCATGGCATAGGCTCACTTGGGCCTTTAGGTCAGGCGAGTTAATAATGATCTGATATTCCGAATATTCTCAGTTTATAGAAATTTAGCCATGCACAAGAATCATGGTAATTTCAATAGTTGATGCAACAACAATCTTCTATTATTTCACATAGAATGGCTGTACTAATACCCGAGTGTACTGTGAAGGCCCATGCTTTCATTGTGCTATGATTTCACATAGAATGACTGTACTAATACCTGAGTGTACTGTGAAGGCCCATGCTTTCATTGTGCTATGATTTCACATAGAATGGCTGTACTAATACCCGAGTGTACTGTGAAGGCCCATGCTTTCATTGTGCTATGATTTCACATAGAACGACTGTACTAATACCTGAGTGTACTGTGAAGGCCCATGCTTTCATTGTGCTATGATTTCACATAGAATGACTGTACTAATACCAGAGTCCACTGTGAAGGCTCATGCTTTCATTGTGCTATGCTTTTCTGACCCCTGTTTGCTTTAACCCTTTCACGGATGAATTCCCCATATCTAATTTTCAAGGCAACCATAGAGGAAAACTGTTGAATATTTTGAAATTGATGTGACTAGAAACTGTTGCTGCCTTAGGAAACAACAACTTCCAGTTAAATCAATTTCAAAATATTCAACAGAATAAGTTTTATGTCGTACAGAATTTATTTTTTCAGGGATTTGTCAATGATAGGATTATGCTAACACTGCCTTCCAGTAAAATTATTTGCTGAATATCCAACAGCTTTCTTATATTGTATTAAACCGCTTGAAAAAGCTATAGACTGTCAGACTGACACTGGAATTTCATGGATAAAACCAAAAGAATTAAGAGAATTATGGACAACAAAACATCATGGATAAATCTTGCTCACACTTGATGCATGTGGTTAAGGTAAAGGAAAAGGGAGCTTCCAAATGGTGTTGATTGGTAACACCATAGAGTAATGTAACTACTATCACCAGTAAAGAAGATACAATGAATCAGAATAACTTAAAGCAACTAAACTACCTTAGTATGCCTCCCAATGCTCAGATGCGCGATAAATCTAATTCTGTTCCTTTTTACAAGCGGTCCTGTGATTACTGTACTTGTTATATAACAGTGATCTACTAGTATATCTGCTAGTAAAAGCGATATAAAATACCCGAAACTATTCTGAAAACAATTTGACAGGCCACTGGTATATGCAGCAAAGAATTTCAGTGAAAATGGTTTCAAATTATTCGCTGGCATCACTTTGTGACCATAGAAACAATCGGTGAAAATTACACTAGCCAACTGGAAAACATTTTGACTGAGAATCCTTGTTGCTGCTAGCAACTACTTCCAGTCAGATTGTTTTCAAAATAATCAGCAGTATTGCACCAGTAATTAAGCTATGTTATAGGTATCAATGCACAAATGGAATACTATTTGCGTGGCACTTAAACCCCACTGATAGACACTTAGGTCCACTTACATCTTTGATTGTTTGCAATATGGGTAAAATGATTGCTCCGATTATTCAGATAAATACATGGTTAATGTCTATGTTTAGAAACATCGTTTTAAGTTATTCTGATTCATCTCTGGTATTTTACTGGAGTTAATAGTTTTATTCCTCTATGATGGTACCAATCAACAACATTTCGATGTTCATCTTTTCATTTTCTTTAAATTATAATATATTATGGTGGCTGTTCTGGAGGTAGCGTTGATTGACACAAATCTTTGAAATTAATGATAATTTCAACAATTTCAAATGACTAATAATGAAATTTGACCATTTAAGCAATAATAAAAGTTTTTATTGTGAAAGATTATTAAATCTGTTGTATCGCAACAGTATATATATGATAATATTCTCAGAACATAGAGTCATAGACAGTAGAATTCCGCCTGGTGATTAAAGCACAATATGTACCGAATTTTGTCCCATATAAATCAAATCTGCAGACAGTGAGTGAAATGTAGCCGCATGTGTGAATACTGCATATTGTTCACAGTAGGTTATCAATAATAGGTGTGTGTCACTGAAGGAAGCCTCCACACTGAGTGTCCGACATGGCGATAGTTCTCATCCTGCCAGGGGATTACACCAGTTCTTACTAAATCACACACTATAACATCACATATTCAACTGAGCAAAGTTATGCACATGACACGTCGTTATCTCAGAAAGTGGGTCTAGTCCTCTAGATAAATGGTTAAACCACCTAAAATCACATAGATTTCCTCAAGGGCAGTGTCACTCACAGGGTAAGGCTGACACTCTGCTAGAGAAAACTTCAGTACATGAGTAACACGACTATCACAGACCTGCAAAAGAAAGGACAGTTAAAGAGAGATGTTGAAATACATGTATGAAGCATGTTCCCCGAGTTTGTTGAATCAATATGAAGGATATTGAAGCACTTTCAGAAGTATACTCTGTAAGTGAACAAGAATTCAAACTGAGACATATTTCGAAATAATACTGCTTTTAAACTGTTATTGTCTTGAATAGCTTACAGCATTATTCTTTCTAAGACATACATCGGTGTATCTACTTTCATAAAGATCTGACCTTTTTAATTACAGCCTCTCGATATCAAGAGCTATTCAATAATGATGTTGTGAATATTTTGAAGCTAATAATTTGACTGGAAGTTGTTGTTGCCATAGAGAGCAAAAGTTCCCAGTCAAATTAGTTTCAAAATATTCAACAGAATCTCCCCTACATTATAACAATCGGTAATAGCTGGTCTGTGAGAGATAAAGGATTAATATCCTAATTATTATGCTTTGACTAAACAGAATTTAATCATCTTGTCACCTTTAGTCGTTTTACTTTCAAAATATGGAGACACTAGTGCTTCAGTTATTGTACCTGTGGGCTTATCATGATTGTCTCATTACCCTTGCCCTGTAGAGGTAATAAGGTATTGCATTCAGATCTGATAATGTGTCTGGAGCTCAGTATCGCTCACCTGGAGTACTGTTGCCAGCAATAGTTTTTAGTTTTAAAAGCACACATTGTGGCCAGACGTTTGTAAGAGTAACCTGTTAACCCTTTAATGGTCAAATTTGGTCAAAAAATTTTAATATCTGCCTATTGAATGTCTATTTACAGGCAAAGAGAATACAACTTTTGAAAATTTATCACTGGAATGACTGACTCGGGTATAAAGCCAGTCATTCCAGTGGTAAATTTTCAAAATTGTCTTCTCTTGGTATGTAAGCATTCCTCAAGACCATAACAGAGGCCTGTTTTGGCTGGCATGACCATTAAAGGGTTAAACAATTTTGGAGGGATTTCTGGAAACCCAAGATAGCTGCTGAAATAAATCCACCAATCAATTTTATGTATATTCTATTCGGATGCCTAACACTATAGCAGCCAAGTTTGATTGAAATCGGCCCAGTAGTAAAATGTATTAATTACTGATAAGTATTTTTTACCAAATTTCATTCCTAATTTCAGAAATCCAAAATGAGCACAAAAGATTTAACAACCAGATTCTGTATAAATGTCAAGAATCATACATGTCTCTCCAGGAGAATTTCGAAGCGGAGTAATCACCTGCTCTCCTGAATTTAAATTTAAACCAGTGAAGCGAGTAGTGTTAGTACTCGCCTCTATATTCTATCATCGTTACTAAACAATATAGGCAATCTATGAGATGTTCGCCTAGAATTAACCTTAGGCAAGAGGAGAGCAACCATTCGCCTCTCCATAAGTCATGATCATATAATGTAGCATCTTAGAGGTAATTAGATACATGGCTTGTTGAAACATACTGTCATCTTTAAGACAAAAATGTGTTTTGAAAGAGTTTTGAAATCCTAGATAGCCATTGTAAAAATCAACCAATCAAGTAATAGTTTGTATCAAAAAATTCCATGCAGTTTAAGGTCATGCCAGCCAAGCTTGGTTAAAATTGGGTCATTTTAAAGAAGATTTGATTATACGTTTTGAAAGACTAAAAAAAATTATAGTAAAATCCAAGATGTCCAGGTCAAATCTTCAGGTGGCCATTGGAAAATTTACCAATCAAATTTCTGGATAAATTCTGGGAAGCCTACTTCTTCTTCTTTTCGTTCGCTGATCATACCGCCAGTCCTGTAAGTGACTATCGACATGATCACAGAGCTATCTAAGCACAATTTGATTAATATCGGTGGTTAATGGCCAGAAGTATTTTCATAAAAAGAATTATAGATGGGCAGGCAACAGAGGCAAAGGTCACCATGGTATAAGCCCGCTTAGTCACTTGTCCCTTCAGAATGGGTGTGCTAAAAAAGTAAAAATTACTGATCAAATTTGGATAAAACTTTAACACAATAAAGGCTGATACTGTGAAGAGAATTTTCAGATGTTGGCTGTGATCAGTCAACCAATTTGGCTCAAATTTTAATAGGAAAGTTTGTAACCGTACATTAGGCTTCCACAACATGGCCATGTTTCATACGGAAAATCCGTCATTAGGTGGAGGGTGATTTTGCTCGCTCTGTAGTTAATATTTACTGGTAAGCAAATGTTTGCTTATCAGACTGAAAGTTCATGTTTCTTGTACAGCAATAACCGAATCAATATGGGGTTCTAGTATGCATGATGGTCAAGAGATTAATTTTTGAAAACTTATCACTGGACTGGATGACTTGATAATGGAGCCAGTCATTCTAGTGGTAAATTTAAAAAAATATAATTCTCATGACCTGCAGATGAGCACGCAGTAAGGAGATATGCTGATTTTTGTTACCAAATTTAACCATTAAAGAGTTAAATATCCAAACATTTATCCAGACAGACGAGATCCCTCTTGACATAAACAAAACCTTTGTACTACAATCAATTCCGGAATCATAGTTTAATCCTCATCCCATAGGTGGTAATGCATTTGGTATCCAGAAGTGTATCTACTACTGAGCTGATTTGGCTCAAATCTTAGCAACAAACAAAGGATCGTTCAGACTTTGGCCGCGATCCGGCCACCCATGAAAAATTCAGATGTACTTGGCCTACAAAACAAATAATGGCGTTATGGATATCCCAGAAGATACTGGTGTGATTTGGGCTAACACAGGTAGGGGTGTGTGTGTGGGGGGGGGGTGGAGTGATTGTACACTAATTCCACTACTTTGTTTGTGTTAAAGCCCATTTTCTAACTTCAATGAAACCTTCAGGGTCAGTGAGGTCACCTTTAAAAACGGCTTCTGCAGTGGTCTTGAGAAATGTCCATTTGCAGACCAAGGCTATTTTTGAAAATTTACCATTGGAACGACTGGATCGATAAACGAGCCAGTCATTCCAGTAGTAAAATTTCAAATATTAATCTCTTGCATCAGTAAATCGAAGTTTAAAAGAAATTCAAGGGTTAAAGGGTGAGGAGACTGTATACAGTGGCTACTTGTTTGTGTTCCATAAGGTGGTCTCTTCATAGGCATATAATTTCCACTCTGTGATAATATTACTGATTAACTTGGAGGCATTTCAAAACTAAATGGAAATCTAAACTCAACCATTCATCGATTCCAAACTCAACCATTCATCGAAGAGGCTAAGGGACCAGTTAGTGGTGGTCGTTGTCTTTATCTATGCCTGCTCATTAAAAATAGAGAGAACTAACATGACAGATGCCAGTATAGACTGGCGGTATAACCTTTTTTATTTTGGCCTTAGAGAAGATTGTGTGCAATATATCTGATATTATTTAAGTCCTCTATTGATTCTTTTAAGAAATTTTAATTTATGACGATAGTAATCATTACACTGCTCGGATAATTCTCATGCCGGTTTGTACATGTAGCAAAAAAACCTAATGCACACCAAACATACACAACAGCAAGATGTTTTAACAGTAACTAAATCAATATACATCATTATTATAGTTTTCTTACAACACACCTTTCCAGTTTTAGCTATGCCCCACTCATCTCTAGCTAAGCTACACCAACACAATGCTCGTGTGGGGATCGATCGATCCCTGCACTTCTTGACTATCAATTTCCAGAAAACTATTCAGGGAAGCTGTTGAATATTTTGAAACTAATGTGACTATTATTAAATAGCAAATACATACAATTCATGCAATGTGTCGGACTGTTAAACATTTATATGGACTAAATTGAGTTATTCTTGCTGTAATTGATTACGACGTCATACTATGCGTCACGTAGTTGATTATGATGTCATATGATGGATGGATAAATTGGAAATATCCATTACGCTTATGTGTGTGAACAAAAGTAAACCTCCATCAGCGTGCTAATGTCTATTTCCAGCATGCTAAACAGTTGACGATTGGTTTGGTTGAGTCACAGGCCTTTGAATTTTCGTCCATCCATCCCTCTACCACATATCCCTCCTACTATATATATATATATAATATACACAAGGTATGAAACCTTTATCTGTGGGCACCATTGTCAGAAAGCTGATTGGTTGGTTTGTAGTGGTTTGTAGTGGTTTGTAGTCAGAAACGTGATGTCAGCGGATTTTGACAACAAACCAACCAATCAGCTTCATGACAATGGTGCCCGCGGATGAAGGTTTCACACCTTGTGTATATTTATATATATAGTAGGGGGAATATGTGGTAGAGGGATGGATGGACGAAAATTCAAAGGCCTGTGGTTGAGTGAAATTAATGAAATTATGTCACGTCTGAGACCGAGTAGTCTATCGGGAAACGACGGCGTGTCTACTTTTTTCACGGGTTCCACTTGTGACGTCACAAATACCAGGGATTTCCCGCTTCCCAGAAATCAGAGTTTTTGTTCGGCAATCCTCGGAAATTAATGATAATTTGCCTATATTTTTTTAATACGCCATTTATATTATTAACTAATACAATTTTCGAGTAGAGGAGGTTTATTTACCTAAAATAACTATTACTCTTGGTAGCCGAAATCTACACTTTAAAACACTAAATAAAATAATGTTTTTAAATCAATGTCTACAACATTTTAATAAGGAAGGCTAAACTAAATAAACTCGAGTTACCGCTTTTCGTGAAGGCCAGGAATAAGGATATTGGCCCGCCAGCGCTAATATGGCTAACAGATTACAATGCACGTGTACATATGATTGACCGATGTATGAATGGCTTACCTGTCCAGCAGAATCTTTGCTAAAGAAACATGACTATGGCATTTTAGAGACGTCTTCAAAGTATTCCATCGCTCTATCTCCATGCCGATATTAGCCATTTTCTGCTCTGTTTATTATTCTTGAACGATACGGGTTGAAGTCACGTGATACGTAATGACGTAGTATTAATTTCGCAATGCATTATGGGTTTGAAATATCTATGTATCCTCGGGTTTGCAATCGAATTTTACTATCGGGAGTGAAATTAATTTGGGGGAAATAATAAGATCCTGTACATATCAGCACCAGACGCAGTACTGCCATAGATGGTTTCAATACATAGACATATACGAAATATGATATTATATGGATAGAGATTTATGTATTATTTTTATATCTGATGTGCCTGAACCAGTAGCTTTAAAGGCCAGGACGTTGCGTATAGAATGTCCATTCTTGTGGCGAGCAGGAATGGTGTATGACGAAAATGACGGCCAGCTAAAATGACCGCGCCCGGGACAAGAATGACGCTATTATGGCGATAATGACCGCCACTGCGAATTTATATTTTGACTTCTATTACCCGTTATAATATAGTCACAGGGACTCCTATCCAGTCCAAAAATTGACATCATAATATATTACCATCCGCTACACTATATACAATAATATTATTGTATATAGTGTAGCGGATGATAATATATTATGATGTCAATTTTTGGACTGGATATGAGTCCCTGTGAATGTAGTGCATATAAATATAATATGTTATTTTTGTAGGTGATCGTTGTCTCGTTTTAATAATACCATAGATATAGATATTCATAGATCTAACTGTTGGATTATAATAATACCATAGATATAGATATTCATAGATCTAACTGTTGGATATTTAAATAATTTGTTAACTGGTTAACCTGCCATGCGTTTGATTTTTATACTATTTTATTTATGTCTTAGATGTAAGGTGGTCATAGAATCTCCGTTTATTACTGGAATCATGCTAATAAGCAGGCTAGTTGGTTTCATCGAATATGCATACCTATATATGTATGCATATTGATTACTCACAACTCTCACCACGAGAAGGTCAGCCTGATTGAGAGCCAGGTTAGTATAAACACGTGAATGTGCATGCAAAATAGAAATGGGTGAAATCAATTAAGTATTATTATTATTATTATTATTATTATTATTATTATTATTATTATTATTATTATTATTATTATTAAATCTGACATTTAAAAATGTTAAAACATTTGTCATTAATTTTACCATTAGACTGAAATAGAAATTTTTCGTGAAAAATGTAAGGCTTTGTATTTTTAATTATTATTATTATTATTATTATTATTATTATTATTATTATTATTATTATTATTACAGCGAAAAAAAGTAATCATGATTGCCTGTTTACAAAACAAGAGAAAACGGTCTTCTAGTAAGTTATCTGCAACTGGACATTATCTATGCGGAAACGTCGTCATCGTGACTGACACGTGAACTGCTTCCAATGTGTGTGTGCGTGCGTGCGTGCGTGCGTGCGTGCGTGCGTGCGTGCGTGCGTGCGTGCGTGCGTGCGTGCGTGCGTGCGTGCGTGCGTGCGTGCGTGCGTGCGTGCGTGCGTGCGTGCGTGTGACGTGCGCTGTCATTTCAATACACTTATGAATGATAAGGTGTAAATACGTCATAAAGTCGGAATAGTCTGTCAGTTACACGAATTTTGGGACTAATTTGACTGAAAGCGGTTGCTGTCAAAGGCAGCAACAGTAACCAGTGAAATTATTTTCAAAATAGTCAATAGGATAGCTGGATAACTACCATGAAATTGGAATTCTGGATTTAAATTAAAATTGTATAAATCGATCCGAACACGCACAAAGTATGGGTGGCCCCGAGCTAAAGATGGGCGGGGCATTGGTAAAAGTGGATTCATCTTGTGCTATATGAATCGATGCTGCAACAAAGCGTGTACCGGTAATGTATTTTCACTGATCAGAAACAATAAATTATGTATGCTGTATAACGCGTTGTCATTTTAAGAAACTTATGAATAGTAAGGGGCGAATCTGATATATCAATCACGTATTAACGACGTAATCAATTACGTCACATGGGCTAACATCATATTGGTTGACGTCACAATCATAATTGATATAAATATTCCGTCATAAAGCTGGAATATTCTGTCAGTTGCACGAATCTAATAAACAATATAATAAATATTCTGTTGAGTCTTTTGAAACTAATTTGACTGGGAGCGGTTGCTGTCAAAGGCAGCAACAGTAACCAGTGAAATTATTTTCAAAATAGTCAATAGGATAGCTGGATAGCCACCACGAAATTGGAATTCTGGATTAAAATGATATAAATCGATCCCAACATGCGCTGAGTATGGGCGGCGGGCCGGTTCCAACAGCTATCGGGGTCAGCGAAATAGGATTCAAAATGTTCAATGGTTTTCCAGTAGGCCTATATCTGTCTTGCTAATGCTATATAGTGTTCTTGCTGTATGACGCCGCAACGAGCCGTGTAAACATGTTTTCGATGATCAGAAATGTAATCTTATTTATGATTCATATTGATGTATTAAATATTGTTGATTATTTTAAAACTAATCTGACTGTCATCGGCAGCCGGGACAGCAGTAGGTTCCAGCGAAATAGATTTCAAATTTTTATCTGTCTATATATATGGGCAATATTATTTCAATAAACTCATGCATAAGAAATATATGGTGTAGGTGTAACGTGTTTTCACGTGTCAAAATTTAGGATAAAAAACAACCATTTATTTAACAGGTAATATGTGGCGAATATTTTGAACAAAATTTGACTAGGACTGGCAGACTGACAGCAATATGTTCCAGTGAAATATGTTTCAAAATATTCAGCATTGTGTATTTCAATCCTTCGCGGAAAATACTGCATACTTATGCATAAAAGTTAGCTCCAATCTCACGCTGAAAGTAGTTGCTGTCAGCATTAATTGGTTTAGGGATTTATTTGTATGAAGAAATTGTACAACTTTAGCAATTTTGGCGTTAAAATCACAGCGGGATTTGTAGGAGTGTATGCATTGTTATCTCGCCCACCCAGTCTCCCTGCTTGCATAACATGTACGCTAATTGCAGGAAACCATTAAAATGGTAGCCTATGTCCGCCTGAATACACTTTTGACCCTTACAGACTCAAAGTTTTCTCAAATTTTCCACAAATTTCTTTGCGTATTAGACAATCTTGTTTCAAAGATTTCCGTACCTCATGAGAAACTCATTTGTAGTGAAAATAATCAAACTTGCAGAATTTTTCTATTTTATTTATTTGCTAATTGATAATTTCAAAATTCAGTGTATCATACGCAAATATAAATTATTAAAATCTTATACTTTTAGAGGCTTCAATTGCGCAGCTAAATATGATGAAAAGAAGGAAATCAAATTCACAACAGTATTATTAATTTATACATAATGAAATCTCACTTCTTACTTAATTTTATTTTCAAGCATTTCGCATGTCAATATGCACATTTAAATTCGAAATATGCGTTTTAATGTTAAGCCGTTCTGCATAAGTTAGATATTTACAAAATAGTTTCAATACAGATTTTTGTAGCACTAAACTTCTTCTAAATATCTTTGAGCACTCTAGCATTATCTAGCAGACGTACAGTGTTCACTTTTTTAATTGCTACTTCCGGAATTTTCGTTCCATTCTTTAGGCACAGTTTACGCGATGGTACCTGAAAATTCTTTTGTATAAGTTAAATTAGATAGGAACTCGTAGTAGGAAACATATAATATATATAATATATATTGTAACTTATATACGCATATAGAATATTCGTAGCGGATAGTAGTTATTGTTAGGCTTATTAGGAATACCATAGGAATACTATAGCGGTCATTTTCGTCCCTACCGCGCTCATTTTAGCTCGCGGTCATTATGGACTGAGATCGCAGGAATCACTCTGTTTCTAAGGACGCTTCCCGCCTAATTTCTGCCAGATCTCGGCTATTTCCGGCTGCTCTCGCCGATGTTCGGATATGAGAGTAGCGTCGTGGCGCAGCAGCCCACATAGCTTTAGAAGTAATTGTTTAAAATGTGTGTTCTTGTCCTTGTTATATAATAAGCATAAGACATAAGCTGTGGATGCGGTACTACAGATAACTTATATATGATCTGCTGCAACAGCTCTAAACATTGGGTACACTTTTTTGCTCTGGAGCAAAAACACATGACCTGGTAGAGCTGTTGGAAGAAAGACTTGAGAGAGCAACGTTATAAGAGCCTTTACTTATGGGCAGGAACCTGCGACATAATCTACAAGAGAGGCAACTACATCTACCTAAAAGCAAGAATGACTGTAGCATTGAAACAATTGTAAACACTTATCTGAGAGCTACTGAATTTATAAAACAGTACGGAGACCAGGTGGTACTAAAAATATTTGACATTCCTTACATATCAATCTCAGCTTGGAATGCAAAACATCGTCATAACTTGCCCGAAAAAGTTAGGAAGATGATCGTGTAGCTTCTCAGCAAGTTAAGAAGCTAAACAACACAATCATAAAGAAAAACAGGACCAAGCTACGACAAACTTCCTTACAATTAACCCAATTTATGATAAGGAGTCATAAAGGAGCTAACAAGCAAGCGAGATTGTCTCCAAATCTAGGACTACTAAAGGACGGTGTTCATCCGTGCCATCAACTAACTGTTAGTTGGTGTATGTACTTAATACATGACATTCAACTGGACTGCTATGAAAACCCAGCGGACATAGATACTGTTGACATTTTCGTAGACCGGGAAGAACTAAATGAGATATTATAGCTGCAGGATAACAAATACCGCCGTGAGTACCCTTTTATTGCTTTTATAGATCTTATTACATTCACGCTGACAAAATATTCTCCTCAGGATAATCCACATTCATCGCTCATCTGCTCCCTGAAATTGGAAATTGGTAGTACATTGAGCATTCAGTGAAAAATAACTGGGGACTAGGTGTGGAATCACAACAGTTCCTACAGTTCCAATAATAGTAAGTGTTGGGATCAAAAGACTACAGCAAGAAATGGGAAGGTCATCTAGGAGTGCTAGTAAGAGCAGATTGGTGGAGAAGCTACTGCCATGGACAAAGAAAACAAGTGGACCTGCATAGTTTGCAAGCAAGTTGAAACAGACAAAAATGCAATGATGTTGGAATGTGAGGTCTACGACCAGCACTTCTGCATAAAATGTAAAAGGTCAGAGAATACCAAGATCAACACATTAATTGTAGGTAGCTCTACTCTAAAAAATTAAGTGGTCGCTACATGAGTACCGATAACCTCAATGTCACAGTTGGAAGGAATGATCCAAGACTATGATGCCTTAATACAAACTACCAAGTCACTTACACCAGGCATACATATTCTTATATCTTATCTTCTTCCTTGACCGTTCAATGAGTATGAAAACAATCTAACTCAGCAGTTTAATGCAATGTTGTGTTCACTTGCAAATTGGCTGAATTTATCCTTCATTGATAACTCTGTACTTTTCATTAGAAATGGTGAACTATTGCCACAACTATATTGGGATGAAGTTCATCCAAATACCAATGGTATGCACTTGTTATCTGACAACATTATGAGTTATATAAGAACAGTAATGAACATTCATCACGACTCTATTAAAATAACAGAGCCAAATCAGTACCATTTTATTAGGAGCTACACCCAATATGACACTAACCATAAACATAACACTGTAGTCTGACAATACATCCTCAAAATCTTCATCAGAAATATTACACAGAAGTTCCAAAACATCTACAGGATGCGGTATGTCAACCCAATGGATCGATAAAGCTTCAGTCCACCCATGATTTACTGGATCATCTCAGAACTGCATGGACCTATGAGCCAGGTGCCACATCTTGGCTGCATAGTTACTTCGAGCTGAAATGTAATGCCAGTGTGGACTCGCATGGCGGTAATGTACACATATCGGCTATCTTGCCATCATGAAAGCGATACCAGAAAATATAGTAGCTCTGGTTTCATTAATGTGTTTGCATCTCCTTTGATTGTAGATTGCACAAGTACATTCTTTGAAGTTCACCAAACACTGCGCTGGAGAGTTATTGCTCGTTACCTAGTACATTCTGCAAATTTTCATCATCTTTTATCAGTGTCCACCAAGTTTTCTTCCCCTTCCGGAGAAATGAAGAAACGTAGTCGTTTCCTGAGAATCCATGGATGCCAAGTAATGCCCGTAAAAAATAGCAGCATGGATTACCTCCCTTTGAATTACAAGTGGCACTGATGTACTGGTTAAAATTTTATAGGCTACAGCGGCTTAACTATTCCCCGCCCATCCCATTTCTACCGAGGCTCCGCCTACTCTTTATGAGGATTGGAATCGATTTATATATCCTGAACCTTGAATTACCAGACTCCGAACTCCAAGGTTACTATTATAAGCTGTTGACTATTTTGAAACTAATTTGACTGGGGTGGGGGTGGAGTGGTTGCTGTGTTTATGTTTATGTTTATTGTTAATTAATCAGACACGCAATTCGTGCACTTGACAGACTTTTCGACGGACTAAGCATTGTTGTACAAATTGTATGTCTTTATAATTTAATGAACATGCAACTGAATATTATGAAACTAATTTGACTGGGCGTTGTTGCTGCCAAATACTGACGAGGTCCTTCCAATGATGTATATATTGATGCTTGGTACATAGCAGTATTTATTGCGGCAATCCATGACCTGCTGATTCCACGTGACACACACTATAAACTTGTCTTAACCCCTCTTGTGTCAACTTAACCCTTTAATGGACAAACTGACTTAAAAACTACTTTGCAGTGGTCCTCAGAAAGAAAACTACTTTTTACTTAGCCAGTGTCTATTTGAAATGCCTAGAGAAGAGTATTTTTTAATATTTACAACTACCCGACCCAGTCATTCTAGTAGTAAATTAAAAAAATACTCTTCTCTCGGCCTGCAGATAGACACTGGCTAAGTAAAAACTTTAATCTTCTTTACCATTACCCCTTTAATGGTCAAGCCGGTGAAAAAAATTCAGCGGTAAATTTACAAACATAGTCTTCTAAAATTAAAATATCCCGAAAATTATTAATGATCAGAATGTTTAATTGATATATCAAGTAGTATTTTGAGTGCTTTGAGGCGCTGTTGACGCAAGAGGGGTTAAAGTGCTCGTGTCCCATTAAATATAGGCACTTTTTCACGAGATATGAGATGCCTGTTCAATTTACCCAGCATGCTATGCTACCTGGCGTGCAGTGAAGCACAGGTGCCTTAGAAATCAACAACATACAGTCAAATTGATATTCAAATCCGTAGCGAGAGTCAACTAAAATTATGATGAATATTTTAGAAAATATATGTTGCAACATTTTTCATTCAAATTAGTATCAAATCTGTACCAGGTAGTAATCACATTACCTAATAATTAGTTTGACAATAATTGTACTGCCTGTTGTTGCTGTCATTGATAGCAATAAGCTTCACGCAAATTATTGTCAAAATATATATAAAAGCTGTACTGTACCATATATCACTCATCAACATGTACTTTTCCTACAGACATGACAGAAATGTACAGGTATGCAGGAGCATCCAGACAGACGGGTCCTACAATGCAGCAGCAGCACTGCTAATGGCAGCAGTGGGGAGTGAGTGGAGGATGGACAGAGGAAGAGCAGCATCAGGGAGTGCAGGATGAGAGGGCAGAGGATTTATCATGTCCTTTTCCTTCACAGAAGTTATAACGTTATAACTAGGATGTGCATTGCATTGTGGGTAATCAGTTCCACTTGATTCAAGCGCATGCGTATAAGTGCAACATTCGCACTCAGAAAATTTGCGAGATCACTCCCACTATATTTTTAGATACGGAGACCGGTATCCAGTCAATTTAGAGACCGGTATCTTGTCAATTTACCCAGAAGAAAATGCTCCTCCTAGTTATGATGTCATAACTTCTGTGAAGGAAAAGGACAGGATAAAGCCTCTACCGATGAGGGGGAAGGAAGAGCAGCAGCATTACATGGTGGCAGATGAGGGAGGAGGAGCAGCAGCAGGGAGTGGATGATGAAGGAGCAGGAGGAGCAGTAGCAACAGGGAGTGGAGGAGGGATGAGCAACAACAGCAGCCGGGACTGGAGAATTAGCGAGGAGCATCAGCATCAAGGATTGGAGGATGAGGGAGGAGGAGCAGCAGCAGGGACTGGATGATGAGGGAGGAGCAGGCACACACACACACATGCATGTGCGCGCACACACGCACACGCTGTAATACATTGTATGTGTTGCAAACTACACAAATGTCATCTGTTATACAACTTACTTATTACTACACGCTAAGACTCATGAACGCGAAATCGCATTTGTCTCCTTCGCCACATGAGTTGAACACCAGTGGAAGTGCATTGGTCCAAGGAGGCGTTGAACCAGCTTTTCAAGGTTTCTTCTCCCAATTACGCAAGGTGATTGCCCTAGAAAGATAAAATCAAGGCACCATTGCATACATGTATCTAGTGTTTTATAGACTGAAATAAATCTAACAAATCTTTCTTTTGAAAAATGATACCATGGTAGTCCTAGTATACTAACATATATTAAACCAATTGGCTGATTTTGTATTAAATTTTACAGTTGGTTCCACTAATGTGGCTGAAAATTTTAATGTGGCCAAAAAGTCGATTGCATAAACACATCGACCGACAAGGCGGATTGAAGCTGCTGCGCCACTGAATGCTGTGGTATGGGGCACTTACCTAAGGGTCACAGTGGACTGTTTGCCGCCTTTGATCAGCTCATTAATGGCCAAACTACCTCTATACGTAGTCGTCTTCAGGAATATGTCATTATTGAAAGTCTATTTGCGTGTTGAGATTATTTTTGTAAATTATTACTGCAATGACAGTCATTCCAGTGATAAATGTTCAAAAACTTGTCTTGCCTTTGCTGCAAATGGACATTCAGCAATGACAGATTTTAATTTTTCTTAGCCAATCTTGACCATCAAAGGGTGAATCACTGATGCCTGCTGTTGATCTGTCAAGGACAAGGGCCAAATAGGAATTTTCGTCAATTAACAGTAACTGTTCCAGTTCAGGTGCCTAGCTTGAAAATGGATTTACTCAGCATCAAGGACATCAGAAAAAAGATAACGCTGTCTATTATCGATATTACGTTGGCTGAGGTGCTGGTAAACCATATTCCTGGTGACTTTGTCGATGTCTGGTATAGTGGAATAGATGTAAATAGATGGACTCTGTTGACGAAGGAAACTGATTGACAATAAGTCTCCTTCGACTTCAGTTACTTGTCCGAGAAACCTACAATGACAGCCCTGGGCTTTGTACTTGACAATGACAAATTCACGAGTAGTAACATTGTGATCTACAGACAGAACAGAAGTCATTGAAAGTGGTAGGAACTGTGGAGTGAGGTGTGGGCCTGGTCTGGACACACATGACTTCTTCTATGGTACAAACTGAATGTGTTTCGTTTAATTGTGCATTGGTGTATATTTAGGTGATGACCATCATGCTAGTCAAAGCCTTGATTAAACAAAATCAAGGATTTCTTTTTTCACGAGAGAGTTGATACTTACCTCCCTAATACGTTTTGATATTGCTAAATATCGGCTTTCACTCAATAAAACACTCAGATTAAAACAGTTAGGTGCCCCTACTGGGCAGGGGGTCAGAGTGTAGTCTGGCGGATGCCAGCCCCACCACCGCACATGCACAGACTAGCACTTCCTGAAGACCGAGCCTCTGTGGGGTGGAGAGGCCGGGTCCGTATCTAGGGAGGTAAGTATCAACTCTCTCGTGAAAAAAGAAATCCTTGATTTCGTTTATTTCACTTCAAGAGTATACTTACCTCCCTAATACTTTTTGATATTGCCAGAATTCGACAGGGAATTCGGCGGGAGGGAGGCGAGGTCAAAAGACCAGCTCATCCCTATACGCTTTTCTGCGTTTAAGGCACTTAAACTTCTGAAACTGTGTGAAACCACAGTCAGGATTTGACAAACCATCGGATAACACAACCGATGTATGAGAGATGACCGAATGTCATATGCGCTCACCCCCCCCCCCCATTCCTGGGAGGAAGACTCGAATGACCTCAATGTCCCATACGCTCTCTACGTACAAGTGCCATGTACTATAGGACAGAGACGAAAAGGCTCCATTTTCGTATACTCTCAATAATGAAACACATAACCACACAAACCATCACCATGTTAATAACAACGGGTAACGTGACAATACAATCAACAATGGACAACACATGAACAAGACTGACCTTGTTGAACTTGGCTGCTGACATCATCTCCCCAGTGGTGAAGACTGATGCAGTCCCAAAAAGTGGTTGTTTCCATTAATTGATTGTGAAATATATAAGCAATGAGGAAACCCCATAAAAAAAATGTACACCTAGTTATTTTTTCTAAATCGACAAGGCGAGAGGATTAGAGGTGTCACGGAGACAATGGTCTGTAAAACTTGACTCACAGTGCCACTGAGCAACCGACATAATGTCATCCACAGGGACCCCCATTAAATAGGGCAGTGGATGTCACTACGCCACGGACACTGTGAGCCTTGGCCATGTCAACCTGCTTCCCGGTGGCGGATTTATGACAAAACTGAATACATTCTACAATCCACCTGGAAATGTCCTTAGACGCCCTGCCATGGGGTTCAATATATGACAACCATAACGCTGACTGGTCGGTGCGCCACTCCGCCGTACGTTGTTTGTACCGGAGCACCGCCCGGACGGGACACCATGCTTTAGAATTAGGATCATATCTAGTTAAAGCTGGCAAAAAAATAGGTTGACCTGGATATTTCAGACTGATTCTTAGCCAAGAAATTAATCCTAGGTAGTAGCTTAAGGCCTTCCCCTGTAACCACAAAACGGTCTTCCTCGGCTGATAAGGCATGAATCTCACTCCTACGCCTAGCCGAGGCCGCAGCAATTAAAAATACAGTTTTAAGAGTTAACAGTTTCATAGAAATTGAACTAAGTGGTTCAAAAGGCTTATCTCCTAGTACCTGAAGCACCGGAGATAAACTCCAAGATGGAATCACTGGGGGATTCCTTGGTCTTAGATTGCCCATGCCTTTAATTAATACATTTAATGTACTTACTTCATCACTCCCCCTATTAGCCAAGCAAGGGATAACAGTCATTAAAGCTGATTTATAACCAGCAATAGAGTTAGGCTTGAGGCTATAGGCATCATACAGGTGACAGAGGAAATCAGCTACTACCTGAATAGATGAATCCATTGGATCAATACATCTTTTTGAGCACCACTCTGCAATTCTGTTGATTTTATAATTATATGCTCTGGAGGTTGACCCCCTCCTGGCTTTGGCCATAAACATGGCCGCTTGCTCAGAAAAGCCCTCCTTAATTCTAGATTCCTTGACAACATCCACGCAGGTCAATCGGAACATTGACGGATTGTCGTGAAGGGCCTTGCCCTGGAAGATAATGTCGTCCATCAGAGGCAGAGGAACCGGATTGCAGACCAGAAGGTCCAGCAGATCCGTATACCACGATCAGCTTGGCCAATCCGGGGCGATCAGAAGCACTTGGCACTCCTCCTGCCTGATTTTCTGAAGAACATTTGGAATCAGGATTGCTGGAGGGAATGCGTATGCATACATTCCCGCCCAGCTGATAGCTAATGCATCTGTTGCGAAAGCGCTTGGATCTGGAATTGGAGACACGTACGTCGTCATCTTCGCATTCCTCTTCGTTGCGAACAAATTGATGTTGGGTTTCCCCCAATGGTCGAACAGACGATCCGCCACACATTGATTTAGTTGCCATTCCGTGGGTAAAACACTCATCCTTCGGCTCAATGAGTCTGCTAGCTGATTTAACCTTCCCGGAATATGAACTGCCTTCAAGGTAATCCTGTGATCCAGGCACCAACAAAGCAGTCTCCATGTCATCATACAGAGAGTAAGTAACTACAGTTGAGTTGTCTGAACGAATAAGAACAATCTTGCCCTGAACTTTCTGTAAGAAATGTTCCAGGCCCATGACTACTGCTCTTAGTTCCAGTAGATTGATATGTTCCTTCGACTGTTCCAGATCCCAAAGTCCTGATATTGTTTATTCTTCCAGGCAAGCTCCCCACCCCTCCATCGATGCATCTGTATACACAGTCACCTGAGGGTGGGGAGGGGTTAGCAAAACCCCCACCAAGATATTCTCTGTATTCAACCACCATTGTAGGTGGAGAAGTAGAGGCGCCAACACTGACACGTTCGAGTCCAGCGAACCTGTACTCTGGGTCCACTGTGTCATGAGAAATAACTGGATCGGCCGCCTGCATAAGGCGGCCTGAGGAATGACTGGTTCCAAAGAAACCATCAACCCCAGCATCCTCAAGTAAACCCGTGCCAGGACATGATGACTGTCGCACACTGACTGTATTACTGAGATGAGTCTCTGAACCCTCTCCTGAGTAGGATAAACATATCCCATCTCTAGATCGAAGAACATGCCCAGCTAAACAAACTTCTGGGATGGAGTCAGCTCTGATTTTTGGAAATTGATTATCCAGCCCAAGTCTGTGAGAGTCTTCAAAACAATCTCCAGATTGGCTGATAAACTTTCCTGGGTGTGTGCTTTCAACAGCCAGTCGTCTATGTACGTGTGGACTGCTATGCTTCTCCTGCGGAGGTATGCAGTGATCACAAGAACCACAAGGGTGAAAACCTGAGGAGCCGTGGAAATTCCGAAGGGTAACACCCTGAATTCCCACTGTCTGCCCTGGAATGCAAATCTCAGGAAGCGACGGAAACTCCTCGCTATGGGGATGTGGAAATAAGCATCCTTCAAATCTATTGAGGCTGTCCACATTCCCTTCTCCAACCCTGCCAACACCGAGCGCACAGTCTTCATCTTGAAACTGGGCGTCTGTATGAACTTGTTCAACAGCTTGAGGTTGAGAATAGGTCTCCACCCTCTGGTGTTTTTTGTTACTAAGAACACGGTTGAATAGAAGCCCGGACACCTTTGTGCCGGCTGAATCACTCCTTTTTGTATGAGGGAGTTTATCTCCTCCTCGATACACAACCTTTGCTCTGGATCTCTCGGATTTGGAGTCCAGATTGGCACCAGAGACAGCCGCAAAGGCGGGCCTGTCATCCAATCGGGATGATACCCGACTGAAAGCCATCGCAAGACTAAACGGTCCTGAGTTAACCATTCCCACTCTTGCATGTGGTCGGCCAACCGGCCTCCCACCGGTCCACCTAGGGAGAGAGGTGGACATAAGGAGTGCAAGAGTGGCACTGTCTCCTTTGCCAGAAACACCGGAGTGGTTCTCACCGTGGTAACCGGCCCATCAGGCACGATTACCATGACCAGATCCTCGCGCGCCACGCCCAGCACGGCGCGCACCTCAGTGCGTGGGTGGCTGCCTGGCTGACTGCGCCTGAGGAGCCTGCGCCCCACCCCCCTCACTGCTGGCCGAGGCCGACGCTGCGATGGTGGCTGGCCTCTGACCTGGCCACCTCCACCTCGAGCCTGCAGGGGACGAAACGCTGGGGGTGCCGTGCGAATGCGCTCCCTACGGAGCACCTCAAACTGCTCGCGCAGCGCCCTCTGGTTATTGACCAGAGTAACCGTCTCCTGGAGGTGCCTACATCCCTAACCTCCAAAGAGACCAGGACCTGTCATAGGCGTACGCAGTAGCCTATTGTACAGGTCCTGGGACGGGCACAAGTTGTCCAAGGCAAACGTGCGCCTTGCCCGGACACTCCTGGTCACCGCCCGAGTCATGCAGTCCAGAGCCAGGTTGATACCATCCTGGATGGCTCTCTGGACTGTGACCGGGCTCGGTTGGCGTGATGCGGATGCCGTTACTACCCCCTGTAACAGCTGGGAGATGTGGGACAGAGCCGCAATAGAAGAACGCATTCGAACACAAAGCTCCCATGTCAGAACGGTAGCCCGGCCGCGCATCCTCGCCCAAAGCCGCGCGGTCATCCACGCTAGGCTTGGGCACCACACCGTACCTCTGGTAATCCACAGGCACGATACGGCAGCGCCTTGCCACCTCACGAGCGGCCTTCGCGAGACGCCCATTCACCTTAATGGCAGAGATGGCATAGGGCTAGCAGCGGCTTTACCAGCTAACCACGGCCTGTGGTCATGCTGGCTAGGCGAATGCTCCACGGGCAGGTCTGGCCTAACACTAATCAGCCATTGACAAGCGTCAGACCAATCCTCCTCCGTGGCTAACTGCGAGTGCTCTACAAGACAGGGGCCTTCGTCTTCCTCGTGAGCACATGCAGCAGAGCTTGTCGGCGGATAAGCTGACACGCCTGGCAAGCCAGGGAAAGCATGCAGGCCCGAAAGCACCGGCATGGGAACCTGGCTGGCTTGTCCAGAAGCAGGCGCCGTGGTAGAGCGTGGGGCAGATACGCCCCACCACGGCCCCGACCAGCACCAGCAATACCCTCGGCAAGCCGAGGTATGCGGTATAGCTGGCCATCAGCACCGCCCCGGGCCACCTTCTGAGCCATGAACTCCACTCCTGCATGAGTGGAGCCATGGAATATGTCACCTGCATTCCCCGCGAGTGGTGCACAGACGTCATAATCCATGGTCACATCCTCAGACGGCGACCCTAACAGGTAATCCTCTTCCTCCTGACCAGACAGATTAGACTCCGGGTCAGCAAAGAGAGCTAACCCGGACTGGCCAGGAAAGGTGCCATAGGAGGTACTGGCACCCGCAGCGTGCGGATACCCCTGGACTGATAAGCAGCCAGCGGGCTCCAGCGACAGCCGTCCACGACCCCTCGGTGCGGCAAGCCTGCTGCCAGGGTCGTGGAACGCCCCCTCTAATGGGGCCACCTCTGAATCCTCGAAAACTGGTAATGGCCTACGGAATGGTGATTCAGAGGTGGGGGTTACCTGCTCCGAAGCAGATGACGAGGACAACAAAGGATTTGGCCCAGGAAGCATGCCACGAAGCAACTCTGGAACCAAATCCTTTATTGTCCTCTTCATCTCTCCCAACATCTCAACACGGAAGGCCTCCATGTCCACCGCGGACGAGGCCTTCCTCTTACCCTTCTTACTTACACCCTCTCTTTTCTGCTTCCTCTCCTCCTCCACCACCTTGTCCTTCGCCTGCAAGCACAAGAATTCGGACATTAGTTCGCCCCCCCCCAATGCTTACATATCTCGCAATTAAGCAAGGGCCCACAGGGGCTACAATGATAACAGAGATGAAGAATGAATTTTTCCTTCAGGAAACGTCCACAGGACGAGCAACCAGGTCTCTTAAACAGGACAAAGGACGAGGACAATGAGCAAATTTGTTAAGGTTAGAAACTCAAAACCAAACTAAAAGAGAGGGAAATGATCATAAAGATCACTAATCATCTGAAACCAGCGTTGGACAAAACTTTAATTGTTAATAAAGAGCAAGGCTGATTATGACGTCATTAATCCTATGACAGGAAAAAATCGATCCGTAACAAACATCCAAGTGCAAGGACGAATTGTATCCATAACCAGAACATCTTCAGAATGGATATCCTGACTACACAACCATCAGATACACACTGATAACAATGGCAATTACAGTTAATTTTCTCTAAATAATTAACATCACCTCATATCAATAATTAGATACCTGACACTTTGTATAGACAAACCATTCAACGTGATGACCTGGAGCACTCCACCAAGACTACGCCTCTTAACTCTCTCCACCTTAGGGGAAGGAATTGGATCAAGAGGGCAAAGTGAGAAGACCTTTATACTAGGCCTCCGACTCACTGCACATTTTTGGTTAGATAACCTAACAGTATTAGTAGGAAATGGAACCATGGTGGAGAGAAACAAACCCTCTGATGCTGTGATGTCCATTACATATCCTGACAGATACATGTGGACATAAACACAAAGAGAGATTAGTATTATATAGCACCCAGTTGAAATAAAACAACTAAACAAGGCGCTTATCACGGTAAACGCGAGTCCCGGAAACACATTACACCGGGTAAAACTCGCTAAATTTTAATAGAAGTCACCTGATGGATAGGTCCTGGGCCATCCTCCGGTGAAGCAACTCTCTCAGACATTCCAAACAGGCTTGAAACTTCTACTAAACAGGCTAAATCGACTTATTATTATGTTTTAATCCAAAATAATATATTGTTACTCGATAAACACTCGTTATAACAATATTGAACCACTCTCCTGGTGATATCTAATATGTATTTATTAATGTTTTAAACAACCCAAAAACAACCCCAAAATAATAAACACATTGACACCTACAAACCCCTGATTAAAATAGACATAAAAACAAATTCAAATAGACAACAAAATTTATTATTAGGGCAATTATCATTTTTACAGTTCATGTCCTTCTTTTCATGGAATTGCCCATATTCAGGTTTCAAGGTGTAAACAGTGAGCAGACCTTAGCTAGAAATAGCTGGTGCATTGCTACATGTGCATATGGATACCTCTATTTTAAAACAGTGAAGAAAATATCTCTGCCATAAGAAGTGATCTGTTGTATCAAAGCTGCAGTGTATGTAGTGTTGAACGAAATGTTTGAGCTATACTCGCACCATTGATTTCTTAGGGCGAGCTTGAATGTGTATAAAACATGTCTTACACGTATCAATTGGCAGTTAGACTGGGACTGCGGTACCGGTTACTCATCGATGGTGGCCAGACACCAATCCCGTGCTATGCCATACCGTCAATGTCGACAGTAGTCCACATATTGTCTTTAACACATGAAAGGATTCCGATCGATACACCAGCTACAACAGAATAGAATTACAAGTTATATATGCATTATTTTTTATGAACGACCAATAAAAATTCTAAATAGAATGGAGTTGACCACCATAAGATCGCTCTAGCAAAATTTGTTTAAAATCTTTAGTTTAGACAGGGCTTCCACTAGTGGAACTCCGGGAGTACTATATTCCCAAATCTCATGTTTGTACTCCCAAAACAAAGACCGTGGACTTCCTCTTTTTCTGTCCTTGACACCACTGAATGCCTGATTTTAAAGGGGGTACTCAGCGGTATTCTTAAAATAGCTAATAAATCATGATATATATAATATGCTCTATTTATTAATTAAAACGGTAATATTTTCCAATTTAAATAATCGCCTCAAGGGCCTTAGCACTCACCTGGATGATTAGCATTTGAACCATTAGCATTTGAAGACATAATACTTTAAATTCAGCAGCAACAAGACAATAAATACATGTACAAAATTCGGAATTCAGTACACTCAATATTTAGTGGGAAATTAATGATGACCGTTGACCACACACTCACATTGAACCTTAGGTTCCATCCTCCCAATAAAAAAATCCAATATGGCCATCAAATCCTAAATTTGGATTGGTCCATGACAACCACGTTTTATCACGGATCAAGTTCTCTTCAACAAATTTTAATCACCCATAGTTATTGATGAAATTAAATCTAATGAATTGCCTGATTGGTACAGCAGTTCCTGAGATGTCATTTTGGAGAACAAGATGGCCACTGGAACAAGCGGTTCATGAGGAGTATTGTTCTTTTAATTTCATTTTCTTTTATAATTCAAGATGGCCACCAAACAAATAGACCAATCAAAATTCTGTGTACATGATCTGAAAACACACCACTCTATGGTCCTTACAGCCGAGTTTGCTTGAAATTGTTCA
Source organism: Chaetoderma sp. LZ-2023a (assembly GCA_034401795.1). Taxonomy (NCBI): domain Eukaryota; kingdom Metazoa; phylum Mollusca; class Caudofoveata; order Chaetodermatida; family Chaetodermatidae; genus Chaetoderma; species Chaetoderma sp. LZ-2023a. Next base: position 99,954,136 of record CM067359.1, on the reverse strand, counting down.
GGCCGTTAATGAGTAGCATTTTAACTGTTTTCTGATGAGAAATTCAAGATGGGCGCCGAACAAATATACCAATCAAAATTCTGTATACGTGTTCTGAAGCATAACACACTAGAGTCCTTCTAACAGAGTTTCCTCGAAATCGTCCCAGTGGTTAATGAGTAGGCTCTTAACTGATTTTCACAAATTTTCAGATGAAAATCCAAAATGGCCACCAGAAATATTGATCAATCAGTATTCTCGTTAGAAGTGTTGAAGCCTACTGAAGTTGGGCCATTTATATTGGAGCAGCATTTTAAAAGATTTCCGAAATTTTTTCGGAAAATCTAAGATGGCCGCCTGACAATCTGAACAATCAATATTCTGAAAAGAAATCCTACCACCATATATGATCCTTCCAGCGAAAAGTGCTTGAAATTGCACAAACAGTTAATGAGGAGCAGGATTTCCCACCATTTTTCAGAAAATTCAAGATGGTCACCAAAAGAATAGACCAATCAATATTCTGTATACAGGTTCTGAAGCATATCAAACTAGGGTCCTCCCAACCAAACAGGGCTTCCACTAATTTCTAAACACAGGAAATCCTGGACTTCCTGTGTAGTAGTTTTGGGAGTCCAAGCATGGAAGTCTAAAATGGTTCCCATACATTAAACTTGCTTAAAATCATAGTTTTAGTAGTATCAGGGCCAGAAAAAGAGGATGTCGAGGGCATCATTGGTCTTTGTTTTTGGAGTGCAAACGTGAACTGTGGGAGTATAGTACTCCCGGACTTCCACTAGTGGAAGCCCTGCAACCAAGTTTGCTTGAAATCGACCAAGCGGTTAATGAGTACTGGCTTTTAATTGATTTCCAGACATTTTCAGAAAATCCAAGATGGCGCCAGAAAAATTGACCAATCAAAATTCTGTATTCAAGTTCTGAATCCTTCTTGCCTAGTAGCCTTCCTGCCAAGTCTGGTTGAAATTGTCCAAGCAGTTAATGAGGACTAGAGTTTACCTTTTAAACGATTTCCCGCAATGTTTGGGAAAATTCAAGCTGGTCGACGAAAAAGTAGACTGATCAAAATTCTGTACACAAGTTCTGAAGCATACAACTCTAGAGTCCTCCCAAAAGAGTTTGCTCGAAATCACCCAAGTGGTTAATGAGGAGTAGTATGCTTTTAACTGATTTTCAGAAATTTTCCGAAAATATTGACCACTCAGAATTCTCATTAGAAGTGTTGACGCCTACTAGTAAAGAATTAGTCTACCCACGTCGGGCCATATATATTAGTTGAAATCGGTTAAAGCATAAATGAGATGCAATTTGATGGATGGCAGACAGCCGTCATGGCATCAGTTCACCGGGCCAGGTGAGCTAATTAATAATTAACCTAAATAACAGAAAAAATGTGATAAAACAGCAATATCATTATCTGCACGTAAAAAATAACAATGACTGTTGACATGTACACATGTACGAGGGAAGTCGAGTCGTTTGCAGAGTTTTTTTCGTCTACTATTAGCGGCTCACTAGGCTAGCGTATTTGCTTATACATAATGTAATATTGCTGATTTTGGTTGCGTCCAAATTTTTGTTTTTAAAGTTTTCAAAAGAAGTTACGTGCCAGAATGTTCTCCTAATTCACAGCAGCATTTGAATACATAAAGAAATCCCGAAATAGTTTAGTAAACTATTTTAGAATTTCTTTTTTCTAGATCCTGACCACTTGCAATTTTCATAGTGCTTTCAACATACATGCCCATATTTGCCTATCGCAGTTGCGCAGGCCTAAATGATGGTTTTCTACTGATATTCTGAGCTAAGAGAAACTTTCATTTTTTCGACAGAAATTCAGGATCCTAAACAAGTAAACAATTGAATTCAGTGGTAAACCTTTCGATATTCACTGTTTGCCTCCTAAGCTCAGGCCTGCCCAAATTGAAAATTTGCGTAACCTAAAAGTGGGTTACGCAAATTTCTTTGGCGCAACGCATTTGAGTTCGCGTAACCCATTTTGAATATGATACTATTTGAAGGTAAAATTCATCTCGGTTACATAATGGAAATGACATGTCAGTATTAACCCTTTAATGGTCAAGATCAATGTATTCTCATATTAAATATCCATTTACAGGCCATAAGAGGCCTATATTTGAAAATTTACCACCGAAATGACTGGCTCAATCATCGAGACAGACATTCCAGTGGGAAATTATAAAAAATAGTCTCTTTGCCTGCAATTGATATTAATAAATGTTATTAATAAGCGCAATTTCTCAAAATTGAACTTTGACACGGGAACCGAATTGTATCTAATCCGTTCATCCAATGAAAATGTGTTTGGCAGATACGGACACGGAAGTCTTATAAATGAAATCTGCTTCGTTCGTTTACATACGTTAAGGCAATGGCGAATGCGAAAATAGCCGATTCATGTATTAGCATAGAAAGGTGGACAGGGAATTAGTCTCTGATAGGGCACTAGTTACATCGCAAATCATCCCAACATACAAGGTTCTATCCATTTCAATCTTTATTAAATCAGTTCGATTTTTAAAAACGTATTATCGCCTCCTTTATTATACAAGATTTTAGCAGCCAGATTAAATAATTTTGCAAGATTTACCGGCACAAATAACGGGAAATGTCACTGGGAAAATGACAAATGAAGTTCTTTTGTGGCATCCATTTTGGACATTATAATATTTCATGGTAATGAATATTTATTAGTTCTCTACAAAGTGGAGGCGAGTTGTTCACTGATTGGCTCTTTCAAGACACACCCTCCTGTCTTTCTTCCCGCTACGTGACGAAAAGATACGCATGTCAGGGCTATTTTCGAACGTTTATAGACGTATATTATTGCCGAATTAACCTTTGTTGCGCCATGATTTAAATCTAGAATGATCAGATTCATTGTACCACCATTTGATATGGAAGATTTGTCTGATTTTGTTGTGAAAATCACGATTTTTTGGTGCAACTAACCCGGTAGGAACTTCCCATCACAATTCTATAGGCCTGTTCAAAATGACGTTGACATTATCTTTTCCGTTCTTATTGAGCCAGCGTGAAACTTTTTTTTTATCAAACCAATATTTTGGCGACGGCTTCTATTAGGACATAGACTAATGTAAATTCTATGTTTCAAGTGACTAGACTGCACGAACGAAAAATGGGTTATGCAAAAAACATTTGCGTAACCGCCACGCGAACGACCGTTTCATTCGCGCAATTTGGGCAGGCGTGAAGCTTTGTTTTTCGTGACACTGTAGAAAGCTGCTTTTGCGACTTCATCAAAGTAGCAGCAGGCTCATTTTTTCTATAATCTTTCATAGCCGTAGGAACAGGTTTGGGGAGGAGGTAAGGGGCAATATCACCCCTAGGCTTTTCATCTCTGATAGTATAGCCCCATAGTGCCCACTTCCACTACGTTTTGGCCCAACCCATAGTTTAGGCGCCCCACCCACCACAAACTATATTCCTACACCCCCTGCCATTTGGATGAGACAGTAAAATGATTAAACCGATTCCTTAGACAATCATTCCAGTGGTAAAGTTTCAAAAATAGTCTTCTCCTGGCCTGCAAATGGATATTCAATAAGAAAATATTTAGATTTTCCTTACCAAATTTAGTGATTAAAGCAGTAAAGGGATAGGGGAAGATGAGATGAGAAATGGAAGTCTCAAGGATGTGGGATGGAAACCTACGTATTATGCATTTAGGAAATTAGGTGCAAATGTCATTTTAAGATGTACACTGCAATTGTGCTCCCAAATAATAATAATACTTTCAATTTCTTAATCGGCAGTTCACTGATCAATCCCGCCCCATCAGTCTGTCCAAATATCTGGCACAGGGATGGGTTGAATCAGAGTAAACTCGGACTATTTGCGCTATTGGCAAGATTTGTTAGAATTAAAATATAATTTGCTTGGTGATTGTCCATTCTCGGCATTTGTATGACAAGAAGGTTATTATTGAAGATTTGCTAGTGATTTGGTGGTTATGAGTGTTTGTGACAATGAGCGATAGTGACGGTGATGGTGAGTAACAGCGATGGTGACTTGAGTAAAGCTAACAATGTTGACAATAGTGCTAAGTGATGATGCGTGATAATGACTGTGACAGAGTGGGGTTGTGAGTGAGTGTGAGAGGGTGAGTAGGTGAGCGAGTGAGTGAATGAGTGCATACACGAGCGAGTGAGCTTTGGCGGGTGACCGAACCAACGAGAAATGAGTGAGTGACATCACTCAGTCGGTGACTCAGAGGATGCATGGGTGAGTAGATTGGTAGGTATCCCTGCAGTGTGTGGGTGGATGAGTGAATTTACAAGTCCCTGGCTGGGTGTATGTGTGAGTTGGAAGGTGTTACTAAGTGTGTGTGTGAGGCTAGTAGAAATTGACAAGAGATCTATAGTAATAATAATACAACCGATTCAAACGAGTATTTAAATTAACTAAATTCTCATATCTTGGTGGTTTTATTAATAGCGCAATCACATTAATCAATCTCGACTTCTAGGCTACACAAAAGTAATTCTGAAATCGATAACAGGCATTTTGTTTGCTCGATGGTACCTTGATAACACAGGCTACTGGGCTATTACAAGACCAATTAAGGGGGCCAGACAATTTTTCATGGGCGCACTTTTGTCATTATGATGCATCGACATGCATGGCCCAACATTTAGAAATACATCTAAGACAATCTAAAAGCATTGTTTTCAATCTTAACCATTTCAATGACATATCCCTGAAAGAGTAAAATCTTTACACTGTTTAGCATGCTCTGTTTAATATTTTGAAATTAATATGAGTGGAAGCCATTGCTGACTTATTTCCAGTAATATTAAATTCAAATATCGTTCTCGTTTATTTGCCCCGAGATTGAGATACATGGAATTCCTTGGTTAAAAGTCAATGGTTATTAATATTGGCTGAACCTGCACTAGACTCATCACCTATATAAAATGATTTTATGTTCGCAATCTTAAAATATGAATTGAAAAAGTTAGATCGCCAGCTAGGCTAGTCAGTTTGAGATTTTGGTAGCCCCGCTTAAAATCTAGGAGCCACAGGCTACCGGGCCCATGCTAATCTTCAACACTGCATAGTATGCAACGGCGTATAGTTTTATGACAAGTGTTGTATTGCAGCGGCTTTTAGGGCCAAAGATAGATCATGCTGACATATTTCTGATGCATGACATACTTTCAGAGTAGTGGAAGTGCCAAGAGAAGATGATTTAAAAAAAGTTGTCGCTAGAATTCCTGGCTCAATAACCAAGACAGTCATTGCAGTGGTAAACTTTCCAAAATAATATTCTCTTGCTCTAAAAAAGGCCATTCTGTAAACATATATTTTACTTTTCTTGAAAAGTTTTGACAATTAAAGGGTCAGGTGTGGCAATCATGAATGCTACATTTTTGTGGTAGCATTAAGAGAGACTAACGTAATGGGCAACGCCCAGGGCGACGACGATGGTCTTATGACGCCCGCTGCCAGCATTTCAGCCACTTGATTCTTGACTACATACTGCTTGGCAAGCGGTAGACGGTAGGCTTTCTGCCTTATAGGAAATGCATCTCCTGTTGGTACCGTACACTTCACTTTGGGGACCAATCCTAAAGTGTTTGGACGAGCCGTATCAAAGTTATCTGCAAAGTCCATAAAGCACTTTGTCGATAGCTTTATATCCGGTCGTTTCTTTACAACTCTCATAAACATAATTTGTTTGTTCCCTATAGGGATACCTAAAGGGACATATCTGGCCAAACCATACTACAACTTTGGCCTGATAGTCAATCTTTGCATTTCCCAAGTGCAAAGCATCCGCCCCAAGCAAACTTTCATGCCTCATTCTCGCTACTACCGTACTCGGAATAGGTTTGGCGTTATTGAATTTTACTTGGGTCTCCCCCCAAATTTCTATCGGGGAACCATTTACTGCCAACAGCGTCTTCGCCCTTTTCAATGGCATAGCATTCAACATGCTACGCCATATATCCTTGCGAATCAAGGATGTACTAGCACCAGTATCCACTAAGGCATGCAAGTACTCACCCTGATCCGTTGGACCGTTTTTATCCAATTTCAAACGGATTAGAAACCGCTCGGTCGGTGAATTCACCAACGGTTTCCTCAGTCGTCGTTTGTCGGACTCCTCCATCCACTAACCACTTCTGCATAGCTGTTCCGGCGGGAGGATGAATTGTCTCCGACACTGTATGAATAACGGCCCATTTCATCCGTCCCCTCACCGGTCAACACAAAACCGTTCCGATCTTCGTATTCGTCACTATTTCGTAAACGATTGTTCATGTCCTTTCTGATATTCCGTGAACAGTCCCGTGGCGTGACAGTTCTCTCCTGCTGTCGTCGGTCGACGACGTCGATGTCAAGATCATCGTCAGTGCGAGGACGCTTGATCGCGCGTCGGGCTGGCGGACCGCCTGATCGGGCCCATGTGGGACCAGTTGGTGGACCCTCTCTTACTGGATGTCCATTCTTTGGACAGTCCAGTATGTAATGTCCGTCCTTACCACATTCATAACACGTCACAGTCGCGGTTGGAGTAGTTTTCCTGCTCATATATGCCCCAAAACCCCTGTGAAATTTGTCGCAATCTTGGGCCATGTGTCCTTCTCTCCCGCACTGGAAACAGGTCACCGGCGGTGCCCTTCGTGGCTGTCTCAGTCGCTGGGCAGCCGGTCTGCTGACGTTTTCCCACGGCTGCACTGCCTGATGGCAATCACTCTTGTAATGGCCAACCCGGCCACAGTTAAGCAGGTAATGTGCTGCAAATCTCGCCCGGCTCTGGCTGGTCGGGGCGATGGCGGGGCGTGTTGTTTCGCCGACTGGGCGGCTTTCTTTTCGGGCTTGGCGGTCCTAGCCACCAGCTTCTGTTGCTGTAGCTGCATGTCACTGACCAAGCCACAGAGTCACTCAATCATCTTGCTCTGTTGAGCAATCTGTCTTTTCAATATTCCCACCACGCCCCAGATCTCTTTTTCCTCGTCTGGTCCCAACATATTCACTTCCATACTCTCTTCCTGGCGATCCTCGATCTTCATTGCCCGGAGCAGGTCGTCACACGTGGCCTCTTCTTCGGCGATTTCAATAGCCCGGGTCAATGTAGTGGCCTTCTTTCGTACGATCCTCTTGCTGAGACGATGGTCAGCTAACCCCTTGAGGTATATTCCTAGCACAGTCCGACGGTTGTCGGCGTTCTCAGTAGGGTAGGCGCGAGCGCTCAACTCTCGGAACCGCCGGTTGAATGTGATAACGGTTTCATTCCTGCACTGCCGCACTCCCTCCAGATCGTATTTAATACGCTCACCTTCATTGGCCGACACGAAGTTCACGGTGATATATTCATGAAACTCGTCGAATGTGACGTCTTCCCGGACCGTGCCTATCAAGAACCCATCTATGGCCCTTGATAGCTGCCCGCATGCCGCTCTGGTTATAACGTAGGCTGGTATGCCTTCAAGTCTCACTTCGTTAGCGACCCACGCTCTTCGGGTCTCGTCCAGGAATGTTCGTACCTCTTCCGGCACCACGCCGTCGCAGGGCTGAATACGGTAAATTGTGTCCCTGATCTCTCGGCGGTATACCCGCTCGGCCTCCCGACGGTTGTTGCTGTCGACGATGGCCCCTGCCATCGCTATGCCCATCGTTTGCATAGCGGCGATGGTTTCCGGTTGAAGCTGGTGTGCCCCTGGTACTTCTATGGGTGGCATAGTTGGGTCAGCAGTTCTCTTGGGTCCCGTTGCCATGCTATCTTCACTGGTAATGTAAAGCTATGATTACTCTCTGCAAACGGGGTTACTCGGGGCAAACTACCTCTGTGGTTACTTTTACGGTAGCACCCGCGCGATACTCGCGATGCTGTATGATACGGGTACTCTCTGATAACTTTGCGGCGTTTATAAATGCTTGTACACGGTCAGTGACGTCGGTCAGTACAATTGTCGAGTTAGTTAGCGGCGTTTCTTGTTGGGCCATATATTCTATTTACTCACTGTTAACACTCTGGATCCTGGCTGGTGAAGCCAATGCAGATTTCTGATCGTCTCCTGAAGATTTCGGGTTATCTACCCTTGTTGATGCTGATGGAGGCTCTCCCTTCTTCGATACAACCTTGTGCGGATGGCTGCTGCGACAGCCGGTCATACCGCTGAAGAGAGAGCGCGACACTAGCTCGCCTCGTAGGTACAGGGACCTGAAGATATTTATAGAAGTACCTGGGCCTGATCCAACTGCGCTCTTCAGAATTATTGGTTCGACACGGTGGTCTTCCATGTTCTCCAGAGTAACAACAAATATATGCCAAACTTTTGCCTTGTTATATACCACAAGGTGATCGTTTTATTCGCTAACTTAACTGTACAATAAAGCCTACAAAGTTTGGCAACTTATACTGTTACCAGATTTCGTATTTACAGCAATGACTATTTAATTAATGTTTCCTAAGTTTCCCTAAACTTCAATCAACTCTTGCCTACTTAAAACCATTCAGCAAGAGCGTTTCACAAGGTGCGAGGCGGACCGAACTCTCGATTAAAGTTAAAGTCCCCCTTATATACTATCTCAGTTTCTATTCTCCCTCCATCTTGGTTTCGCACCGCCGGAGGTTGCTCTGATTCTCATTGGATTATGACATCATTTTGACTAATCAAAAGTCTTGGCCATCTTGGATCATTTTCCCGCCAAATTCCACCATAGTAAAGCAATTGGAAATTTTTAATTCCTTCTCCTCGGAAACCACTGGGTGGATTTCAAGTATATTTTGCAGGAAGCATCATTATGTAATAGAGATCAGATTTTGTTCAAACAATGCTGGTCGCCCTATTAGGCTGGCGGACATTTTGGATTTTGTAGTATTTTGGGAAACGTTTTTAAAAATCTTCTCCGAAACCACTTGGCGGATTGATTCAAAACTCATGAAATATCATCTAGGGCATCCACTGAACCAAGTTTGTTCAAGGGTATTTGATGGCCGAAAACTCAGGTGGCCCTCTTGGATGAGCTAGTTTTCGTGAAAATTATTTCTTCTCCAGAACCGCTGAACGGATCTGGCCAAAATTTGACTGATATGATTAGGGACTGAGGGCCATTTCAGTTTGTTCAAGAGAAATTGATACATAAAAAAACATGGCCACCATCGACCAATCAAAATTCAGCATGATTGGTGGCCATTTAAAATTTTTTTATTTGTTGAAATTTGAATTGTCTTCGTCTCAAGAAGAACTGGGTCAATTTCATTAATATTATTTTTACTGCCATTGTTGACACATGATTGTTTGTTTTTCAAAACCACATTCAATGATGGGTAGACTGGGCGGATAAAGAAGATTCCTACTGTAACCTTCTCACATAATTCAATAAAATTGACAGCATTAATCCAACTTGATCAAATCTAAGAGGCTATTTAGGCTCTAAGCCACCTATAAAAGTGGCTCAGATAAGGTTCTCATCTTAGCGACTGTGATGCTAGCCGCTTGGCCCCAGATGCATCGCCGCTTGCAGCTATATTTATTATTATTATTATTATTATTATTATTATTATTATTATTATTATTATTATTATTATTATTATTATTGTTATTATTATTATTATTATTATTATTATTATTATTATTATATCCAATTTGCCCATAATGAGGAAACATCACATGGTGATAGGGATCATTAAGGGCTAGAGTCTGATAATGGTTGAAGTGACATTTTGAGATTTTCAAAGCTCTTCTGCAAAAACACTTGGCCAATTGAGCTGAACCTTAAAATACTTACTCTAGGGCTAGACCTGAATCAAGTTTGATTACGAGAAGCCTATCAGTCAATTGGCCATCTTGGATTTTCAGCGACATACTTTTCAACAATCTTCTCCAAAACCAATGACTGAAGTCAGCTCAAATTTGGGAATTATCTTAAGGGACTAAGTGTCAATCAAGTTTGATAAAGTGAAGTTAATGGCTGAATAAATATGGGTTAATCAACTACAATAACATGTTAGAGTGAATTTCATATGTAACATATGCACATGCCTGATGGAGCGCCATACCGAGGTTCAAAGAATCATCTACTCAACATAGTATCCTCAAGTATAATATGACTAAACATGGCTGTCGGCTATCAAATTTGAGCATGTATTAAGGTATTGGATTTTACCCGCGAAAATGGCTATATACGGGTAGACGAGCCTTCTGAATATGAATTTGTCATATTGAATTTGATTGGTTGATTATTTCCAGATTTGTTGCCCTTGGATAATGTGAAAAGTGGGAATCTTCAAAGCTCTTCGAGCAAAACCACTCAGATGATTGAGCTGAAACTTGAGAAACCTTGTCTAGGTGTAGACCTGAATCGGGTTTGCTTAAGAGAAGTTGATTGGTCAATTGTTGTTTGGCGGTCATCTTGGCTGACTGACTTTTTACAAAACTATCTGAGTCTCAGAGACCAATGAATGGATCGAGCACAACAATATCTTAAGGGACTAAGGATCAATCAACTTTGATCAAATGATGTTAATGGCTGAAACAACCATAGCCGCCATCATCCAATCAAAATTGAGCATGTATTAACTATTGGATTTTGACCACAAAAATGGCTCTATATATGAAGTTGAGCCTTCTGAATACAGATCTGCCACTTTGAATTTGGTTGGTCGATGACTTACAAGTGAAGAAACTGAAAAACAAGTACAGCATTGGTTCCTACCAACTGATGAAATACGCTTAATCCGACAATACTCACTAAGCCTACTATTACAAACCCTTCTTTAGGATTCCAGTTGCACTTTTTGTTATCAGCACTTGGTCACATGAAAGATTGAAATAAACCTTCTTTCTATTTGCCTCCATTGTGTCTGATGTTGGTATGATCTCTTCTTTCACTGAGACAAATAAAAAATCTTTACTTCAATATGATGTAGTAGTAGTAGTAGCGGCGGCGGCGGCAGCAGCAGCAGCAGCAGCAGCAACAGCAGCAGCAACAGCAGCAGCAGCAGCAGCAGCAGCAGCAGCAGCAGCAGGGTTGAAGGAATATATCAGCTATAATATATCATGATTTTTGTCATTGCAAATTATAATTTGTCATTATAAATTGTTATTACCCGAGCTCGGCGGTGTTGCGGTAGATGAAGAAGTTGTCTCAGTCACACGAAAACTTGCCATTTTATCCATGAACTCCTTTTCCGCCGCCTTTTGACGACCGATTCTTTCATCTAAAATTTTGAGAAAAATTACTAGAAAACATCAACTGGAGACTGGGGTAGACATAAGTAGGGTCGAACTCACCACTGCTTTGGGATTTACATAATTTATTTGCACTTTGAAATTTATACTATGGCTTAAATTATGTTCATAATAATCCGCTTGTTATCTAGAATTTTGAAGTTATTACAAATGCTTAATTATCAGAATTTGAATTATTCTTTATTTAGACCATTGGTATATTTATAACTTAATGATGTTGCAAGGCCACTACGTTCACGAGTTGTACTAATACTACCATATAGCACCGTGTTAATTGGCGCTTACTTAAATTTAATAAAACAGCAAATTCCTAAATTAAATTAGTATAGTGCAGTGTGTTAATTTTAGTATAACTCAGAGAAACATATTGGCCTTACAACATTACTATTGTAGAAAATACCGATGTGATCTACATGTTTATGTTTAGAGCATTTGTAATAACTTCAATATGACTTAATGCTGTTGTGGGGGTAATGTAGATAGAATGAAACACTCCACATGCCTCGCTATAATCATAAGAAACCCAAGTGCTATATCACCCACATCCTATTACAAACTATGGAAATGAGAGATGGAACAACACTTGAGGTCACAGACATTACTTATTGACCAAAGATGCAATTTTTCTAACTGATCACCATGACCAGATCTTTTGATATAAAAAAGCCATATGCTTCTTTGGGACCCAAAACGAAAATGTCTCCAATGATTTGCGATGATCACATCATCAGAACACGTTATTCAGTAGAAAGTGCAAGTCAGTGATTTTGACACTGTGATGACAGAGCAAGGAAGCTTCAAATGGAGTTCTGTCACAGGGCAGCTGGACAGATGGTTGGTACGATGAAAGATGGTTGTCGTGGACTAAGCTCTCTTTGCACTTCTGGCCAGTTGAGCAAATACATATTAAATCCATCATTAATTAAACATCATGGAAGTCTTTCTAATACTCTGATGTCGGTTCATGGTGTAATACATTAAATTCCAGTATCTTACCATCTGTATGAGTGGATAACTGTACAAGCAGCTGTGTTCTTTACATAAAGGTGCGCTCACATGTCAGACACTTGAAGGTACCATCGCAGGGTGGCAACTCAATCGGATTTTTCTTTACCTCTTTACTCACTAATTAAATAAGGACATATATCAATACCAGTAATTAATAGAATGTTCAACTAACTTAACCGATATATGCACTAATCAAGTACGGTACATCTTGTTAGGCCTATACACCAAAGGCTTTTCATATTCAATTAATTTTTGGGAAAATTACAATAATTTTGCTTGTCATGGTTTATACATTACCATACACATAAATATAAAAACAGCTTATAAGTCTTATCCTTTGACTAGCATTATAAGATGTGAGTATAGACTGGTTTAAGCTGAATCGAAGATATCAACATATCAAAATAGCCACTTTAAAGCAGTCATTAACATTTTATGAAAAGACTGGGCTATGACATATGTCCATTCTTGGTGAGACAGATGGACGGTCAGTACAATAAGCTCATTTTCTAGATGAATGGTGCAATATCTTATTATTTTGTGTTTAAGAGAAACACACCTGATGAGGTACCTAGAAATCCCTTTGGAGCCTTTCGACGTTTAACAGCAACAGGGACTGGAAAAAAATAAAACACAGTGACTTTGAGAATGAGGTAAGGATGATAAATGTTAAGAGACTAAAGGAAATCTTATGCCTTATGCCACTGTCAATTTTAGAACAAATTTATCACACCATATATCAACCAGGTTAGTGGCATAAATATCAATAGAGCTTAGGCGATCTGTTAGTTATGCATATATAAAATTAGTAGCTTAAATAGACTATATTTAGCCTAGATCCAGCAGAAGAGAATTATGGTAGTAACGTCATGAAACCCAAGATGAATAGAACTAGCATTATACAAACATAATACAATGTCAGCTGTGGACCTATATCACGTTACTTTGGCAGCTTCGTTTCTAAATAAATAGTTATGAAATGAAAATATCAATATGCAATTTACCGAGTCTGTGCACCTTATTATTTTTGTTATCAATTTATGAGTCTGAGTTGCCATATTTTATTTTACTGAAATATAGAATGGTCATTAAGTGACATCATGGCATACTGCTGAAATGGTGTTTGGATAATGCGACTACACACAGACTTTGCTCTGTGTGTTAATGTTTATGGGATTGACTAGAACATGCTCAAGAAGAAGCGCAAATAAAACGACTTACATTTGGTCCGAATCATTTGCCTTTTTTCCCTGCGTGGAAGATTCTTAATCTTCTTAGAGGTCTTCTTCTTAGGCTGTGGCTTCTCCAGCATTAGTCTGCCGGATTCTGGACAGCTAGATAGCAGATCTTTGTAAACTAAAGCCAGTGTTTCAGTGGTTATTTCTACTCTAGCAACTGAATCCACTAGGTATGTGAGATTTGTTATTTTCGTCAACATCTCCCTACATTTCTTGGTAGATTTCTGAAGGTCCAACGTTGTGTATTCTGCTGGACATAGGGATGCTAATGGATTTTGCTGCTCATTTAGAGCTTCTACCGTGGAAGTTATTGTATTTTCAGCTGACGATGTTGTAACATCTACGTCCAGTGTGGAATCCTGGATGCAGCCATCATCAAGTACAAAAAGAGGATTATCTCTGTATGCCTCTGGCAACGAATTCCACGTGACAGTAGAATACTTGAAAATGGCTGCGAGATGTTTACATGGTAGATGTGTTCACTGAAATGCTCTGCATTCACACCCAGGAAGGCTCCCATCGGAACCGATACTAATGTTGTAGTGTGTACCTCCTTTCGCGGCATGAACAATAAAGTTGGTATCATCTACCTGTTCAACCATGTCCCGCGTAATGGATGCAGAATTTTATTCGACTGACCTCATATGTTTGATAAGATGTTGAGGCCGGTGATGCAGTTCTGATGGAATATAGCCTATTCCTTCTCTCCACCCTTTTGACATCAGGACATTTGATTCCAAATACCTGTTATAATTAAATGGAAAAAAGGGAACTGACAGTAAATGTTGTAATTTGGATATGTAACAAAATAACTGAAAAACTATTGGATTAATCATAACAAACTATTCAAACACCTTTGCTCCAGTGAGTGCAGGCATTTGTGCTGAATGGGGACCAGTCGGTGACGTTAGTTGGCATAAAGCTTCTCTGCATCAGTGGACCTTTGCTTGTGTTCCCATATAATGTATTGTAGCTCTGGCTCCATGTCGTCTCATCTCCATTTCTTCTATTTCTGACTCGTACTGGTTGGCCAGACTCGGGGATGCATGAGGAAGACTGTGTGCTACTAGGGGATACATAGGCCTCTAGGGCCGATGGAACGATCACATTCCAGTGGGCCCGGGAGAGTATTCCTGCCAAAATTGAATGCTACCGTTTCGTCCCAGCTATCTCATAGCCCGCGTGTCTTTGCATATTCAGTTGATTTAGGTCATATCTTTTTAAGGTATGGTTGAGAGCTCAGCGAGTCGAGGGCTACCTTTATAAAGTATATGAAAGTGGCTTTTCAGTGCCGCTTATGAATATCTATGCTCCTAACTTGTTCGCTTATATATAGGAAATAAAAGTCGTTCCTGTGAGGGACGGCCCCCTGCACAGCTAGTATAAGTTTAATATAAACTAGTTAAATAAAAACGCCAGCATAGGACTTAAAAGGTACTGCCTCTCGCGGACCTCTGTCTCAGGAACAACTTCTACACCAAAGGTGGAGGAGGAGGAGAATCAGCCTTACCAATCGTCAGAAGCAGACAATGAAAAAGAAGGGCTGAATTGTATATGTGTTTTATTGGTTTGTTTTGGAATGCGTATTGAGTTACATGTGTAGACACAGCTAGAAGATGAGTTGTGACGAAATTAAAGTAATAAAAGTATAACTTAGGGTTATAAATATGCAAAGACACGCGGGCTATGAGATAGCTGGGACGAAACGGTAGCAATAGACGAAATTGGTTGTAGACGAAACGAATCCTTGCATCTAAGAAAAGTCTGTAGACGGTTTGGTGCCAAAAGCGATGCAGGAGAAGGAACACACGTTCGATACAGCTTGGTGTGTTTAAAGGTTTGTAGTTACATGGTACAAAACGAACGGCGTCGCAAGTTCAGGTGTGGCGTCGAATGCAATGTTCACAGTGAAAACGGTCTAGTAAAAATTATAACCTAAGCACTTAGGTCTTAGCACAAGATGCGTGCTTAGTGGAGCCACTTTTCTGCATGGCTCGAGCAAGACGGCGAGATATCAATAAAACGTCCTGGAAACGGCCCACTGGTTTAATTTAGGATGTTAGAATGTCCAAAAACGGCGCTGTAATTTTGCAGGTCTTCAGTTGGTTAGTTATGCTAGTCACCACCCGTAAACTTGGGTGTGTCTTGGGATGTCGTTTTGAGTCGGCTGGAGAACCTGTTCTTTGTTTTAGTTTTGGCCCTTATACAAGGGCTGTATAAAAATTAAGCCGGCGATTCATGGAATCAGGAGACGTCGGTAATTGTGTTGGTGTAGTTACCGCAGCTGTGCTACGCAGTGCCTGGGAGAGCCTTGTGGATTAACAACCACATCGGTCTACCTCCCCGTCCCGACTGAGGAATTGTAGCCGAAACAGGTCCTTTTATACTCTAGGGTGGCCAATCAGCGGCCACCTCAGGCAGTTTTTCAGCCAATCAGAGTAGAACCACTGCTGGCGGATATCAGGCTGGGAACACGTGGCTATGACGTCACGGTGACCGTAACCTCCCCAAATCCGTGGAGCATGCGCTATACTGGCCTTTTACCAGTGTATGTGCTAATTACGATGAGAGTTATATTATGACGTCCCACGAGTTTTGGTTTGCTCAGCCTGGTGGCATCAGATGGGAGTCGCAAAATTTTGCCAAAAATGACATTTTGTCATCTTCAGGCAATGTGAATCGGAAGTTATTTGAATTGCAATTTCTTGCTGGAATAAGAGAAATTGACTATATATTACGATTCCAATAGTCGTCCTACGCTATGTGCCTGGCCTCCACCACACCACACCCAGCCACGTGATTGCCCTTATAAGGCTAGGATCTTTTATATTGGACCTATATTTCATGGTCGTTAAAACGCTCTTCTAAACTACAGTTGTATCGTTATAATCTAGTTTAAATGCAGTGTAGACGGTTGCATTTACTGTAACTTTCATTGGAATAAATTAACAACGTCACTGTATCATCCATTAGCTCAAAGTTAGCAATCAGTGTTAAAAGATACTTACTTGCGATGGGCATTCACAAAGAAGTCTTGAACTAAACAAGTCATTAGATTTGTTAGTGACTTGGACTTGTAGGGCTCCAAAAGTCATGCTTAAATACCTTGTTTGGGACTCCGTGCCATTGTTTGTATGCACAAGCAGTGTGTACGAGGTTCTGAAAGCCCATACCCAAGTCTGAAAAAATAATATATCGAGTGGATAAAGAAAACGTTCTAAGATTTGAAGTGGAATACCTTAGAAATTATTTAAGGTACAATCATGGAATCTGTCAGATGATTACTTAAACATATTTCCTGTATATGATAAATGTTTCCCGGAGCTGGTTTTCTTATGTTTTATGCGGTAACCAATTAGACATGTCGAAAAATACAAATATCAATTGATATGATGTGATAAAAAAATGTATGTATGTATGTGCCTCGTCTGGACTCGATTGAAAGATGCTTTAGTATACGAGTGAATTGAGATAAATGTTCTGTTGATTTCTATATCGATTGACACATTACATTCACATATTCGTTGACACTGAGTATCCCCGTATCAATTACAATTTAACATTAAAGTCTAAATTAAGGATTATTCATCAAATCATTCCATTTCAGGTAGATACAAAACATACACACGTACATTGGTCGTAGTCACTTTGCCAGAATGTCCATCAGCTGATTAAAGGCAGACATTACTATATTGTTAATTGAGAGTACCGTACGCCACCCCTCCCCCTCGCCACCCCTCCCCCCCCCCTCCCCAAACCCCACCCCAGGTCCTCCCACCTATGGCGCCATATTCCCTTTCACCGGCCCAGCCATTGAGTATTCATATCTTTACCTTGTATTTGTCATTATTCAGCCATTGCCTTTCAATGTACGTCCTCAAATTCTCGTTCTTGAGCCACACGTCACTGTTCCGCAGCACTAATAATCGTTTACTATATTCTTCTTCTGACAATGACTCGGCAAGATTCTGTAGGATAAGGATATATATTTGAATGTTAGAATTAATGCTAGCTGGCGTGCGTGCGTGCGTGCGTGCGTGCGTGCGTGCGTGCGTGCGTGCGTGCGTGCGTGCGTGCGTGCGTGCGTGCGTGCGTGCGTGCGTGCGTGCGTGCGTGCGTGCGTGCGTGCGTGCGTGCGTGCGTGCGTGCGTGCGTGCGTGCGTGCGTGCGTGCGTGCGTGCGTGCGTGCGTGCGTGCGTGCGTGCGTGCGTGCGTGCGTCTGTACCCGCCAGCGCGTGTGAATGTGTACGCGCGCGTGTGGTGTGTACATGCGTGCGTGCATGCATGCGTGCGTGTGTGTGCGTGTGTGTGTGTGTGTGTGTGTGTGTGCGCGCGCATGCATGGCTGCATGTGCAAAGGCACGTGCACGTGTGTGTCAGACCAACTTTGTGCAAGGACAATCATGTATTAATATAGTCCTCTAGCCAAGATAATTGATCATGGTTCTAATCAGTTTAACAAAGCATCGTCAGAAAAGCATATAACCGTGGCTTCTTACTAGTCACAATGAGCATACGCATGCCACTCATCAAGCCTAGATATGACTTGACGTTTGGAGCATATACAATTGTATATATGTCTTTTATCTTGAATGGAATATTGAGACGTGACTTCTATTTATAAGCTCTACTAATAGAATATGTATAACATGTCCACATTTTTCAGTAAAGATATTTACGTTTAGAATCCGTAGAACTTCATATTGACACGATGTGACGTTGTTCTTGATGGCTGTCGTCCAACGTATCCATGCTTGTTTCCTGTGAAAGTCACACGAATATTTCTGCATATGTAATAGTAAAGGATCGGTAAACTGAAACATCACACAGCATACACATACTCTCCACCTTGCACTGCTATTGAGCGTAACACTAGCATACACTTTTTACGCAGTCGTTAATTAATCGTAAAACATAATAATAATAATAATAATAATAATAATAATAATAATAATAATAATAATAATAATAATAATAATAATAGTAATAATAATAATAATAATAATAATAATAATAATAATAATTATTATTATTATTATTATTATTATTATTATTATTATTATTATTTTTTTTTTTTTTTTTAATATTATTATTACTGCTATTGAGAGTAACACTAGCATATAATTTTTACACAGTCGTTAATTAATCGTAAAACATCACAGGCCTAACTTATGAGTCTGACTCCTCCTCGGCTGTTTGTTCAATGATCATCTGCTACCAATCGATCTGGTAAACACCAGACTCGCCAACCCCCCCCCCCCCCCCTTTTGATATTCCTCTAACAG
This sequence comes from Chaetoderma sp. LZ-2023a, assembly GCA_034401795.1. NCBI lineage: Eukaryota > Metazoa > Mollusca > Caudofoveata > Chaetodermatida > Chaetodermatidae > Chaetoderma > Chaetoderma sp. LZ-2023a. The sequence continues at coordinate 99,935,363 of CM067359.1, read as the reverse complement.
TCATTGATACTTAGCCTTTTTGCGCTCAGACGCTCTTTCCATTCGCATTTCTTCGCATGGAATGGTCAGCACCGCAACCTGCTTTGTTTCTTGAGAACAGAGCACCAGTGGCGGCGGAGTGGCTCTGCCAGAAGGGGGACTCATTCCTCCTCACTACATCCAAGCTTGCTGCCAAACCCAAGACTTGGTCCTGACACCATCGATAATGGCCTTCGGACAGGACTATCCTCTATGATGATAAGAGATGCTACAAATTGGGTAACCGGCCACGCATCTTACAAGGCGGATCTGCCGCCGTCCCCAATGTGCAAAGATTAGTTGAACTGTGTAGGACACCATACAGTGAAATACTATCTGTGTAATAAATGCTTGTGCACCACTTTCGTTAGCATACTTTTATTCAGGATTGTCGCAATGGGGTTAAATTGTGACACAGGAAGGGGTGATTATTTATAACTATATGCCACAGTTTTAGTCATGTGGGCCTATAACATACAGAGATTTCCTAATATGAAAGTGATGAAAATGGACGGTAGATTTTTTTAGCTAACTACTGTATGTTATTTGATGAGCACCAAAGCGAGCCACGAAAGGTTATGTATTAAATGATGAATTATCACTTTTCAAAAGAAATTATTACGTAAATACATGTACATACCTGGAAATATTTCATTGATAGCGGACATTTCAATTTCAGAAGAATCAATCATGAATGCTTTGGGGGACCATCCATGATTAACCTCTTTGAGTTTTCTCAGGGCCTCCGATAGTGACGCAGAATTCTCCTTCTCCATAACAAAAGTTGCAACCACTATATAGCCACAGTTTGTTTGAACACACATGACAAAAAGCGGAATCGCATAACGTGTGGTTCGGTACGTGGCATCAAGAAAAACCATTTCCTTCCCATATCTATTCAGCAGGCTTTGTTGCCATGATGACTGATATACAAGGAGAAGAGTCTGGTCTGCACCATTAGTGTGGGCATCTTCATAAGAGTCTTGCTCATGGTCAGGTTGATCTTCAGATGATGGTCGATAAAACCAAATATCTGAAGGCCATTCATATTTCCAACCATGGATTTTGTCGTTTAAACTTTCTTGGTCCATTAACCCATGGAGATTAGTCTTTTGTCGCCTATAAATTATTTTACGAAAGTCTTCCTGACTTGGGAAGAACCTCCGGTTAGTGGTGTTCGGCAAGGCATTGGGTCCAAATAGTGATTTCACAAAAATTCTAACATGTCTTTTCATTTCACCTACATTAGTCACTCCTTCATCGACTAAATGATTGACGTATTCAACAACACGACCATTAACCGGCGCTTTCAGATCTGCAGCCTGTAAACAAACAAAATAAATAAATAGATGAATAAATAAATACAAAAAAAATTAAATGTAAAGTAAACAAGAGGCCCAAGGAGCCTGTGTCGCTCACCTGGAACATTGGCATTTCAACTAATGTTTATTGAGTTTTACATCAATCAGTGCCACTTCCAATGACTTTCAGTCAAATGGTTTAATTTTCGAAATATTGACAACAATCTCTCTGTTGCTTTTTGCAGTAGTGATTTTGAACAATATTTAAGTGAAAATAGATGGCACCAGTGCTAACAATGGAAATTGATGCCATACAGTCAAACTTGTATTAAGACACCACCCAAAGGGAGAATCAGAAGGCAGTCTCTTACGGCAGCTGGTTTCTTAATAAAGTTTCAAATACATTGCTTAGTTGGATGTAGCAAATGAAGAAAATAGTCTCTAAAGGCAGCTGGTCTTTTAACCCGTTCACCCATAAATCCTGGAAAAGGTAAATTCTTTATGATATAAAGCCTATTTTATTGACTATTTTGAAAATAATTTTACTTGAAGCCATTGTACCGCATGCAGCAATGACTCCCAGTCAAATTGATTTCAAAATAGTCCACAGTTTTTCTGTATGGATGCCTTGAAAATGCGATATAGGGAATTCATTGTTGAAAGGGTTAATGCAGGTGGTCTTTATAGCAGGTTTAAATGAGAGGGATCCAATTCTCATATTTTTATGATAATTGGATACTTCCATAAACATGAATCCAATATTGCCTACTGTTTTACTTCTGGTTAATAACAAGGAGGTAGAAAGCATATATATAGGCTGGGTTTATGGTTCCTAGATGGTATGTTGGTTAGTTTGTTTTAAACTAATATGTGGATTAAAATCCGCTAAAAGCTCAAATTGCTGTTTCATTGCAGATTTTGTATTTCTGTTTCATTGACTAATATAATCCGGATTCAAAGTCTGCAACGAAATATCAATTTCACATGTATTTGGCAGATTTTCAATCAACATTTTAATAAAAACTAACGAACAAACTATATAGCCAAATCTAGGAAGAGTTAATCTGACCGCTTGTATATTCCACCCGTTACAGGAAAGGTTTGAACTGTGACTACGTATAGAATTTTTATCTGATGATCACCAAACGTGGGCAGGATGTTACTCTTGGGATACTGAAGAAGCATTTTGACTTTCGGCCTGAGAGGTCGCGGTCACCAATTCATGCCATGGCGACCCATGATGGATTCAAAGTTTGCAATATCGTTTTGACATAAATGCACCCCTTAATTATACAAGTACAACATGTGCATAGCAAATGCTATGTTATAGCACATATTGTTGGTCAGGCATTCACATTTTCAGCAAAATTATAAATTTTCGTTTTTGGCGGGTATGAATCCGAAAATGCTGAAAACAGAAAAATTTCAATATGGCTGTCGAAAGTTTGTTTGCGTCGATCGAGTTGAAACTCAGTGATAGATTTACTTGGTATCAATTTCTTATTGGATTCATCAAATGGTTTCTAGAGATATCTGAATTTTCGTCCCCATAGGAATTATATGGGAAGAATATTTGAATCGTGTTTTCTCCTAGAGTTGTTAACCAAATGACTTGAAACTTGGAAGACATCTAGAACCATCTGGACGCTAGCATTTCGACAAAGAGATAGGTACTGACCTACAAAAACAGCAATCCATGAAAGAAAGATGATTGATTTATACTTTTCACATTTTGTGGCGTTCTCATTATCAACATAACGTTTCTACAGGGCATCCATATTTATAGTTACTTCAGAAAATGTGTTCTAGTTTACCAATCACTTTTGTGTACTACAATCACACTAATTCTGTGTTCACGAATTAGGATCACTTACTTCGCCCATAATATGACCACGGTGCTTCTCGGTTAGTGGCAGATCAATGAAAATGAACTTTTCGGTCTCCACCTCGCTGTAGTTACTGGATTGCAGCTCTGTTCTCACCTTTTCTGATATTGATCGTCGGTGGAATGGTGTATCTTTAAGAAGCTGAGAATGTTCATTGAAAAAAGAATAATTTAGTGTATTTAGATTTTGAGAGGGAGGTGGTGTAAAAGTGGCTGAGGGTAGACCAAGGAGGAGATGGTTGAAGTTGATAGTAAAGACTGCAGTGCAAAGGATTGTCTGCGATATGTTGAGGTAGATGTCGAGGAGAAGGATCCTAACGACCAAACCCTAGTAGTCTGTGATTAACCTAACATGCATGGATACACATCATAAGGCAGTATGCATGATTACTATATTCTGCGTCTGCAGTAGTAGTAGTAATAGTAGTAGTAGTAGTAGTAGTAGTAGTAGTAGTAGTAGTAGTAGTAGTAGTAGTAGTAGTAGTAGTAGTAGTAGTAGTAGTAGTAGTAGTAGTAATAGTAGTAGTAGAAAGATTCTACAGCTGCAATCAGTCCTTCTTCGCTTTTGCTCACTTTGTCCTCTCCTCAGCCAAAATGTTTAGCTTCCTCAGGTCCATTCTTGATTTGAGTGTAACGAGTCCTGCTTTCTTGAAGTCAACTCTTAGCACGCTTAACAGTTTTATGCAATGCAAGCCTCTCGTGGCTTTGTATTTGCTGGCTTCCAGTATGGCGAATTCCAAGGCTCTCTGTGCATGTGTGTCTTCTGGTATCCTTAGCACATGACCAAACATGGGCCATATTTGCTGGGCGATGTGTATGGACAGCGGCGATGTATTACACATCTTGTATAGTACATCGTTGATGGTGCGTAGGTGTTTGCGGCCTAGAGCTGCATTAAGCTCCCAAAATTAGATGCGTGGATATCGACTCGCATATTATACACTTGCCAAACTCTTTGTAGGCCTATATTATGCATACAATTTTAAGTGATTAGTTACCATCGTGGCACTAAAATCCTTTTACAATCTGTTATTTTAAGCATTATGATAAGTTTTATATAATTAATAACAAAAATTCCTTATTTGGCGTATATTTGCCTAACTCACCTTAGAGTTAGGGAAACTAATGACCTCTTGTAAATAAATCGCAGCCGGACAGCCTCTCTTCTTTGATCCTGTACCTCTGTGCTTGTGTGTCGCCAGCATGTATGAATGATCATCCGACTGAATGGAGAAATTAAGTAAGGTAACGCAGATTATGCAGATCATTTATAGATTCACTTCCCTGATCACGCCCAAAGTTGTGGAATCATAGATATGGCCAGCCCCTTTCATGTGTTAAAATTTGAGACAAATCTGGCAAGAAGTTCCCGAGATATCTGAGATATCCACAGGTCCAGAATTTGATCCAATCCAAATCCGGTTTCTCTTATCCGTATCAAAGTCGGTAATGCATCCTCTTGCACAGCAAGTTCCTTCGTTGTGTTAAAATTTGAGCCAAATCGGATCAGCAGTTTTTTTAGATGCACACCCGGACACACATCCACACACGCACGCACGCACGTATCACGCACGTATCACGCACGCACTCACGCACAGACAGACAGACAGGCAGGAGGCAGACAGGCAGGCAGGTAAACAGGCAGACAGAGACTCGATCGCAATATTCTCTTCCCCTTACGGGGCGAAGATAATGATAATAATAATAATAATAATAATAATAATAATAATAATAATAATAATAATAATAATAATAATAATAATAATAATAATAATAATGATAATAATAATAAGAGCAATCGGAGATTGCAGAGCTTCGTCCTCCAGTTTTCGGCACATTATAAAACATTTTCAGATTTCTGGGTTTTTTTGGATTTTCAAATCTTTTTCCGGATTTCTTCGGATCACACCCAGCATTGTGGAGTCCTAGTGTATGGTCAAATCCTTTCTTGTGTTAAGAATTGTGCAAAATCGGACGTGTACTTTCCGAGATATGTCTAGAATTTGATCCGATCCAGATCCGAGTTCTTTTATACAAATCATGACCGACAGCCGGAAATCCTCCTGCACGGCAAGTTCATTTCTTGTGTTAAATTATAGCCGAATCAGATCAGAAGTTTTTGAAATGCAGTTGCGGATGGACCGGCGGGCGGAGGGACACGCGGACGGATGGAGAGCAAGATGGCCGGATGGACGGATGCACGCACGCACGCACATAGACAGACCCAATTACAATACCCTCTTGCCCTTGCGGGATAATAATAATAATAATAATAAGAAGAAGAAGAAGAAGAAGAAGAAGAAGAAGAAGAAGAAGAAGATGAAGAAGATGAAGAAGAAGAAGAAGAACGACTACAGATTAAATTCTCACAGGATTTTCATCGGACGATTTTCTATGACTTGGCCCTTGATGGCACACCATTAGCTTTGCACCTGCCAATATGAATGGAGTTCCCTGTAGATCGATTTGAGACCCATGCAGAATTCCGCCATCATCCTGGAACCGTATGCGACGTGCCCTACTTCCAGAAGCTGAATAAAAGGTAGCTTAACATTAATACCGATTACCAGCAATGGCGTCCACCCCGCCCCACCCTTCTATGACATGGATGCACTCCCTACCACCACCACCACCACCACCACCACCACCACCACCACCACCACCACCACCACCACCACACACCATCCCATCCCTCCCAAACCCCCTTGCAGGAGTGGAAGGGGTAGTGAAATTTATTGAAATCTACAAGGCTGACGAGAACATTTGGGGGTAGGGTACAATTGGGTAAGGGCATAGGAGATGTTGCTGCTCCGAAAAAGTAGAGACTATACGGGTCTTCCCCGGGAAAAATATTGAGAAGTACTCTCTGAGAAGACATTTCAGAGAGTATTTTTAATAAACTGTGTGCGTGCGTGTGCGCGTGCGTGAGCGCGTATGTGTGTGTTGTCGGTGGGTTGGGGTGGAGGTGTCCTTATCTTAGGGGCCAGTGGCGCTCTCGCGGTGAGGGGGGGAGGATGCGAGAGAAATTGATCCGCATAGATTGAGGTAGATGCAAACTGCATTTCCTACCACCAGCGAGGACGCACCTGAGTACCAGTAGCAAATTGCATGCTGTAGTATATATACTACTTCTTGATATTGTTCTTGGTTTCGAGTTTCAAAGCAGAAACCCAAGAAATCTACGTCCCATTAACCTACTACGCACGTCCAAGGTAAGCTCTAATTATATCATAAATAAGAGTAGAGTATTAGTGTAGGAGAAGGGGCCTATTTAAGCAAAATTACATTCCGTAGGATCCCCATATTAAAAGCATACAACTTTTGGCTGTCGGTACATCTACTTAAGGAGAAAAACTGAAATTATATTTTAGTGTGTGAAGCTTGAGGTCACACACCAAGCTCACGGCCCTTATTGTGCTACTGAGACAATGGACCATTTCGGTTTTTGCTAAGCCCCGCCCATCTCTAGCTAAGCTCCACCACACCTAGCTCGTGTTGGGATCGATTGATCCCTGAACTCACTGACTATCAATTTCCAGAAAACTATACAGATAAGCTGTTAAATATTTTGAAACCTATTTAGCTGGTGCTGTTGCGGCCTACGACAGCAACAGCGCCCAGTCAAATTAGTTTCAAAATATTAACAGGATATATATTAAATGCATGGTATTAACATACATTTCGTACAACACCCGCGATGCCCTTGAAATATAGCTTTAGCAATTACTCATCCATAAGATCGACATTGCCGAAGTCTTTTGTCGTACGCGGCCCTACATATGTCGTTGAAGTTGCGTAAGAAAACTCTTGGATGATGTCCAGCGCATCGTTTATGTTTTTCACATAACCATAATAAGGATTCTCACTCCGTGTAAACAATGCCTGCCACGGTGTTTCAATTTCAGACATATTACCATCTATTTTACTAGAAACTATGCCTATACTATACAATTACTGGACTGAAACAGATACTGATTCCTGGCACACATTTCAGCCTTATAGGTACTTTACGAGGAAGAAGCTTATGTATGCCGTCATACCATCTATTTTACTAGAAACTATGCCTATACTATACAATTACTGGATTGAAACAGATACTGATTCCTGGCACATATTTCAGCCTTAATAGGTACTTTACGAGGAGGAAGCTTATGTATGCCGTTATAGGATACCGCCCTTTTACCGTCTATTAAATTACATTTTTTGCATTCCCCATCCCACAGCTGTTTACTGATACGGGAACACGCATGGGATCCCAACATGCATCCACAAGACCACACACTAACTGACCACAGAATTAAAGAACAGTCGTTTCTTTTCAGTCTCAAACTCGGGCATATAGGAAGATATTTCCACATAGTAGCATGAAGATGTCTCCCGACATTGAAGATGTCCGGATGGGTGCATGTGGGTGTACACTTGAACTAAAGCATGTGGTATATATAGCCTGACCACATATCACGTTATGAAAATGCAAAAATTATGCAGCCGATTTATTTCTGGTGGAGACCCCCTTGCCCCATCCCCACCCCTCCCATTCCGTTATACTAACTGTGCTTACATAATATTGAAATCTGCGAGTGTAGTAATTGATGATTAATAGAAAATAGCTAACGTTGGGCCAATGTTGTATTTACGTTGGCTGATTGATGGTAAGTTAGTTACGTTGGCCCAACGTTGGTTCTACGTGGGAAAACTACGTGATGCGTTGGGCCTACGTAATCCCAACGAGCAAACTATGTTGGGCCAACGAATAATTAAACGATCGTTTGGCCAGCCCAACATAGCCTTGTTTGCATGGAACACATCGCACGCACGCATGCACGCAAGCACCCCGATACACATGCACCCATCCCACCACATCTCTTCAATAGAGACTGGAGAGTCTCGACACTCAAGTGTATGTATAAGGCATACAGTGGTAATATCCTCTTTCTTTATAGGGAATAGGGTGGTGGGTGGGGTGTGTGTATATTCTCATTCATGGGGAGGGGAAGGGGGGGGGGGAGGCAGTGGAAGCTGCGAGTGAAAGTAATCGATGCTGTTGACCAATAAACATCATGGTTAGATTAGTTTCAAAAGTAAATGGGAACAGACAAATATATTAAGGATTTATATAAAAATAATCAGATCTAAAGACCTAGCTGAACCGGCAAAAAAAATTAGCGCGAAAATAATCATTGTATCTCAATGGCTGTATTCGACTGGGACTTTTCGTAGAGTAAACATAGTCTCCATATATTCTCTATGGAGCAAATGTACTCTGTATTTTCGTCCAGTCGAATAAAGCCATTCGTATATATTTACATCACCGCGCTATCATCCTATTGCACGGTTTCGCCATCACACTCTGCTCCCGTGAGTACAGCGGAACGATGTGAGTGGGCGTAAGATCATACATTTAGACTCGGGAATACGCTCGACAAATCGAATGCAAGGGGGCGTCCGCAAGTTACTCTCATTAATATTCATGAGGACTGATGTCACGTGCTTTTGGTGTTAGTCGTTACAGCTCAGTTCGTGCGTTGTGGTTGTCCGCTTCCCCTTAAGATAGTGTATAGTTGGACAGCTCCAATGTCTTCAAGTTTTAGCATTTTTTTCGGTTTTAAAGACATCCTGGCCCTTTGCTGGCTGTGCGAATAATTTGATTGCCTGCTTTTGTAGTGATTTTAGATGTGCTAGTTTAGTTTTATGCGTGTTAGTTCTCGCAGAAGCCACGCCTCTATTTTTAGCTTGACTCGTCAATGTGCCGCATGCGGTTCGTATGAAGTAATCTCCTTAACGGAGAAGAAGTTATTTGCTACTCATCCGCTATGGATTTGGCCGTTTTAATTAATGATCTGCCGGAGGAATTAATTGAGCATATTCTTTTGAACCTTTCTCCATATAATGATTTGAAAGGCGCTATGCTAGTTTGTCGAAAATGGCACCGACTTGTGAAAGGTACTGGTTTTCGCTATTGTCCTCTTCATTCTTTGTTAGGATCATCATCATCATCATAATGATCATTTAACTAATGCATATCGGTCTGCCGCCCCAACTTGTATACTTCCGTCTCATATATATATAATCTCGCACCAATCTGATTTGTTCCTATAAATAAAAACCAACAACCCATATCGTCTGTTTCCAGAGGCGACACTGTAACCAGGAAGTCAAAGGAAAGGTGCTCGCGAGAAAGCTACAATATACAAAAACCTGTCGATATTATAAGATACGCGCGTATACCATACTTCCAAAACTCATCACTAACTCACAAAAAACTAATGTATAAAACTTCTATCTAACTGAAATACATTGTCTGTTAATTTATTTACATCAGCTACATCATCAGGTCCTGTGATCAGTAACTCCGCCTGATTGTTGGACGATTAAAGTGCATGGAAATTATAAGGGTCGCCATTTATAATAAGCTAGGAAAGTCGCTCCCTCATGACGCATTATCGTGTAATAATTTCAGGTGTTTCCCCAATCACGCATCTTACAAATAAACCATGGCACGGCCTACTCCATACATCATGATAGAATCAAGATTGTGACCGATTTTCTAATAAATAATAGCGTTTTGTAGAAGACTGTTAACCTGGAAAGCATTCCTGATGTTTTATCTGTACTTTGACTACGCTGGGCCACCATAGATAGTTCTTTGTTTACCGCGAGAATATGGTCAGCCTCTCTGGGATATGACCACCTACCGTGGTGTTTTCCCGAGGTGATATCAACTTTCCTCTGCACAAAATTGGATTCTATTTTATGAACAATTTGGGAAATTGGACAGACATTCAAATCCCAGCAACGTTTCAAACAGGGAAGATTAATTTATTTTATTGTAATGCCTATTGTCGTAACTACCGCGAGAATATGGAACACCACCATATATCTACTCTAACAGATAACCTACTTGCCCTTCATACAGTTTGTCAAATTATTAATAATATGAAATTAGGCGTTGCCTAATTGGCAAGCGCAATATGCTACCCAGCTCTTGACAAATCACAATTCACGCCTACCACACCGTTATACTACTGTCAGATCTACCGTGCCACTTTACTCCCATTAAGAGGTTCACCTGGAGGATCGATATGAATCTGAGGGACAGGAATATATTACATAACAGAAAAGACCCAAACTAGGCATATGGAACATTCATAGAATTGCGATGACATCATCACAATCAATTTTCCCATAATACCCTGTTAGAGACGCCATTTTTTAAGGGGCTAATTTAACATTACAAGCAATGGCCCACGAAACCTTAATTACATTTTCTTTACTATCTTGCAAAATTCATTTGTCTTCTTTTCGATCACTGGTATCACCCTTGGAGAGCCGTTCTCAAGATGAAATCTGTGGTTTTCTGCAGTTCTTCCGCAGGCCCATACAGCTTTTCAAGAAAATAGGTTGACAAAGGCCAGATCTCTTCTCTCAGCAGCTGATACGTACTGCAACATTGAAGTATGTGCTCTGTGGTCTGTTCTGTTTCTCCACAAGGACAAGCGGGCGATGTCGTAAGGTGGAACTGCCTGTACATGTGTTGGTTTAGTCTGTTGTGTCCAGTTCTGAGATGAAAAATGGTCACTTGCTCTGGCCTCGAGAGATGATGGTAGGCATCTTCTGATTGAGGTGTTCTATAGAGTGACTTCATTTGTGATTTTATGTTTTCTGATACAGGGCAGAGGTTTTACAGATTTTCTGATACATGATTTTATGGTTAGCGCTTCATGAAAATGTAAACAATGCATTACTATCGGCAGTGCTCTTTAGCATCATGTAAAATTGCCCCAACTTTAATGGCCGCCAATCACAAAACGCCTGGATGTGTGAAACTGAATAGAATTATCTATATCTCTATGATATATACTAGTAACTACTCGCAAACTATTTTTACTACTTCTACTGATGTGTCAATTTCATTACAAATTGCAGTAATACATCCTGAACAAGTATCTGTATGTCTACAATAAGATTCATTATCCTTTATCATAACAAAATGTTGATAACTTGATTAAATACTATAATGAAGCATTCTTTTAGCGACTGTACCAGACCTAAAGGCCTAAATAATTATTACCATATTCTTGTACTATTTACGACAATTGATATCACAATGAATTTAATTAATCATCCCTGATTGAAATATTGTTGCGAATGTGAGTCCTGTTTCCCAAATTATTCACAAATTAGAATCCGGTTTTGTACAGTTGAAAGTTTTTATATCAGAACGGGAAAACACAATTAATGTAGGTGGTCGTATTTCAGAGGGGGTAATCATATTCTCGCGGTAAACAAAGAATATCATCTAACGTGGCTCAATGTAATCAAAACCGAAAATAGGATGCTTTCCAGGTTAACAGTCTTCAACAAAACACTATTAATTATTTGAAAATCAGTCAAAATCTTGATTCTCTTATACCATGTGTAGAATGTTATGCAATAGGTTGTTTGCAGGCCGTGTGATTGGGAACCCCTTAAGATCATGGCCATATTAACCTATGGGCAGAAGGAGCAAGTGGCCAGGGCCCCTGAGTGTCAAGGGGGTGAGGGGGAGGGGGGGGGGCCCGCCTGCCTGGCCTATCTGAAATCGAGTTATTTATTTTTTTTAAGATATCAAGCCATCAACAACATCAGATTTAATGCAGTACACATAAAACATCATTGTGATTTACAATGTTTTACGTGTAGTGCTTTAATCTGATGATTCGTAGAAGCTCTCCTGTTATTCTTAACAATCTCGATGACAAATTGTTTAGGGGAAAGATCATTTTCTAAACTGGCTCGAATCAAGAATAAACTTCGGTCCACAATGACACTTGCGGACCGAGGCATTGGTCTTATTGAGCACAGAAAATGATCCTCTCCAGGAACTAACATTTGATGACCTTGTTGCAAGCAATAAAGCCAGAAAGAAGATCGTCGCATAATGTGACGATCATCAGCTGTCTGGCTTATTCACATAGTGCTCATATGTATATCAACAAGAAATTGAAGTGATAGGTGATGTGTTGCATTAAACCTATTGCCAAATAAATGCCAATAGATCATCAAAAAACGGCTTATGCAGTGGTCTTGAGAAATGTCCATTTACAGACCAGGAAAATACTATTTTTGACAAATTTTCACTGGAGTGAGCCATTCCAGTGGTTAATTTTCAAAAATTGTTTTCTTGGTCTACAAATGGAAATATTCTATGAAGGGCCCAATCAATTTCATGAATATCAGATGGTGCTAACTTTAAATAACACTATAGGTTGAATAAATGAATGATGCATTTGTTTGTAAAAAATATGCGTAATGACAGTTAACAGAGTTGTTACGAAATGGTCAAATTGTTTCCATGTGATTTGGAATGGTGACACCACATACCCCTAGACCATCAGACATCCTATTACCAGGACCCTTAATACGGCGCTGCTTAAGATGGATGAATCCGATCTGTCGATAAAGTACCGTATATGACGTCATAATAAATTAGTCACACATAGGCTGATGCCACAATCATAATAGACAGAAGCACTCCGTCGTGATGCTGGAATAATAGTCCGCTAAGTGTAGACCTGCGAATTCTATGCCTTTGATAGATTTACTTAGGGTTGGGCGATATTTGCCTAGCCATGACGATGTCGATATCTCATTAAAATATCGCGATATGACGATATATCGTCTATGGGATGGGGTGGGGATTAGGGTGTGACATATGGCAGGAATGAATTTCAAATTAGTGGTGTCTACAAATTATTTTCATTATGAATCATTGCTTTCAAAACGTAATAACTACGTATTCCAATCTAGTTAATAGTAATACCTGGCGCATGAAATTTCTATGTTTCACTCATCAAGATATAGTTTTAAGCAATGAACATAATGCAAATAACCGGTACTCATCACAAATAAGAAAAATAAAGAGTTTTCTTCTGTGTACTGCGACGTTTTCTTTACCTCATGACAAACTGTCATAAATCAGCCATTGTTGAGACGGGAGAAGAGATGCGCATAGCATTCTCTGCGCAGAAAAATCAGAATTTACTCTTCAGAATTCTGATAAATAGACCAGCTCATCACAGTGGCTTGATAGCATCGGCATCATAATAAAATAAGATTTTGAACGAGTAAAGGCCTTTTATTTGAATGAAATATAATATATTATAGCACAAATGTAAGCGGGAGTGAACAGTTATTTTTTTTTAATTTACCACTGGAATGACTGACTCAAGCTTGATAACAGAGTCAGTCATTCCAGTCGTAAATTTTCCAAAAAAAATTTCTTGGCCTGAAAATAGATATTCAACTATGATGTAGGCTTTAACCCTTTTAACATATGACTAACCAAAACAGTTCAGGGGAATGATCTTGAGGAATGCCCACTTCCAGGCTGAGGGATTTATTTGAAAATTTACCACTGGAATGACTAGTTTTGGCTTGATAACCGAGCCAGTCATTTCAGTGTAAAATGATAAAAAAAATCTCTTGGCCTGAAAATAGATATTCTACTATGATGCAGCCTACGCTTTTAGCACTTTTAAGATATGGCTAACCAAAACAGCTCGTGGGAATGATCTTGAGGAATGCCCACTTCCAGGCTGAGAGACTTATTTGAAAATTTACCACTGAAATGACTGACTCTGGCTTGATAACAGAGCCAGTCATTTCAGTGGTAAATTTACAAAAAAAAATATTAGTCTGCAAGTAGATATTCAAAAAGCTAATATTTTAACAGCTACCGTTAATTTTCTGTCTACATGTAAGCAGTGTTGCCCACAACATCTGATTTTTGGGGGTCCCAAGGACCCCACACTCAGATTTGGGGGTCCCACTGTAAAATCTGGGGGTCCCATGAGGTCCTCATCTGAAATATGGGGGTCCCATGTTTTTTTCTTAAAATAATAAATCATAGTTTTAAACAACACAGTAAGTTCGTTTTTATTGAACACACAATGTATTAGGTATATTTCTTAAAGTAAAAACATGCACAAATAAATATACACACACGATAATATAATCGATAATTAAGCACACGCAAAGTTACCAGTTTCTGTTACACTTTTTCACTGCGTCCCTCGTGCGTCCTCGGGGATGCAGAGGGTTAATTTGTATGCGTCCCTCTGCCATTTTTATGCGTATATACGCGCAAAAGGACGCATAAGGGCAACTCTGCATGTAAGTACACAATGGGATTTCAAAGTTTTGCCTACAAGTTACACATAAGAAATGTCAACGTATTCACACATTCTGGTTTTAACAAGTTTCGTAATGGTGTAACGATGGCGCCGGATCTGCTAAAAAGTCTCGGATGGGACGCTTGTTGCGCAAATACAAAGATATTTCTTCGCTAGCTTTGCCAACGTCGGGAACTGCGACTGGTGCGTTTTCCACCAACACAAATGGTCAATTGTAATATCCATGCTAGTGGTGCTTGAGTAGCTATCGATCTCATTCTTAATGCTAATAATGGCAGATTCTGGCTTTAATAAACTGTCTTTCTTAGAGAATAGCGATGTCAATGTAAGGCGTAAATTTATCACTGGAATGACTGGCTCGGTTATCACGCCATTCAATCTAGTGATAAATTTTCAAAAATACTATTCTCTTGGTCTACAAATGAACGTTTTCCCAAGTCAAGCACAGAAGCCGTTATTGGCTGATATTAGTTTTAAAGGGTTAAGCAAGACGATCGATATAGATTGACACGTAATAATGACGTCATCAGAATGGAATGCGGCAAGCGCAAACAGGTTTCTCAGTAACTTGTACTCAAAACGAGGCTGCCTTAGAGAAGAAAAGAATGGCGTCATATATTTCCGTAATGATGCAAAGTGAACAACAAAACAATTCTTTTGAGGTTTATAGCATTTTATTAAGACAAACACACCATGGATTAATTAAACAGGCGTTATTTTGGAGATAAATTTGATTATATCCGATTATTACTACAACAAAGTCTAATGGATTATTATTCGAGGAGTATTACCGAGCAGACCACACGTAAGTAGTATATATATTGAATCTATTTCAAAATCAAAATGAGAAAAAATTAAAAATGAAAATATCATCCTAACGATATACACGATATTTACGATTTTTTTAAATTATGACAATGTCGATATTCGGTATATCACGATTTTTTCGATAATATCGAAATACCACCCAACCCTAGATTTACTATATAATATTTTATAAACATTAATTCTGTTAAACATTTTGAAACTAATTTAACTTGGCACTGTTGCTCGTTGCTGCGATAGGAAGCAACAGAACCCAGTCAAATTAATTTCAAAATATTCACCAACTTTCATGTATAGTTACGTTGATATTGCCGGGATTCTTCTTATTCACGCTCGATCGATCCCAACACTGGCAAAGGCGCAAAGCGTGGGTGGATTAGCTAGAAATTGGCGATGCAGAGCTAGAAATGGATCCCTCTATTATTACATGATGACTTGTTATGACGTAGCGGCGTTCAGACGAAGTGTTTCAGTCAACTAGAAGTTTCACATAGCGTATGTAACTGTTTGCGAGTTCATTATGTAGTTTGGAAGTATACGCACCTAGGGTACATACACGCGCAGGTATTATAATGTCGAGGGTTTTTATTGGAACAAAGGCTAGGATATTTGCGATCCTATTTTACTTCCTGGTTACAGTGTGAGCATGGGAAGTAAGTGGTAATGGGTGAGGTGGCCGACAATCTAAAAATCGAAGCGTGATTTCTCAATCTCGTATCGAAGGAGATCTCACGAAATACGAAGGGGGTGGGGGGTGCGTTGGTTATTGTGTATGCCATAGCCAAAAATCATATTGCCACGAGACGATCGAACCCGCAAGAATATGATATATGGGAGTATTCTATATTACACAATATACATGGACATGAAAGGTAGAGGTTGTGGCCTATATTCAGAACAAAATGCATGAAAATAAAATTGTTTAAATTGTGCGTTTTTAGAGGCTTAATTTTTGTACCTCAATGTAATGACGCAAAATAAATCTTAACATGATGATTTCATTCCGTACAAATTATTATATTTTGTTAATTGCTAAGTTAAATTAGGGGCCCGTGTCTAATTCAATTTCACAGCTAAAAGAATTATATGAATTTATAATTAATTATGAAATCATCATGTGTTAAGATTTATTTCGTTTCATTACACAAAGGCCCACAAATTAAGCGTCTAGATAAAAGTATAAAATTTTGACAATTTTATTTTTGCTGTGAATTAATTAGGCCTACAGACAGAAGCTAGGTTGACAGTGAGTGCGGTGATGGAAAAGTTTGACAAACCTATGCGTGAGCATCATACTAGGCTTTTTATTATTAGCAGCGGGAATACTAGAGGTGAATAATGCTTTTTTGAGCGACTGGCCTCATCAACCACTATGTCATAACACATTATTACGTCACACAGAGTTGCTCTTATGCGTCCTTTTGCGCGTATATACGCATAAAAATGGCAGAGGGCCGCATAAAAATTAACCCTCTGCGTCCCCGAGGACGCACTATGGACGCAGTGAAAACGTGTAACGGAAACTGGTAACTTTGCGTGTGCTTAATTATCGATTATATTATCGTGTGTGTATATTTATTTGTTCATGTTTTTACTTTAAAAATATATCTACTGTATTGTGTGTTCAATAAAAACGAACTTACTGCGTTGTTTAAGACTATGATTTGTTGTATGTTTTCTTGCACAACTCAAAGTTGTTAATGCCCATAAATCAGATTTAACCACCCCATTTAATTGTAAACACAATCCCCAAATCATCCTTAGTATTCCATTTGATCTAATTTTTTTTATTATAAATAATGAGTTTACAAGCCCAATGTTAGTCGCCTTGTTTGGCCTTCAAATTGCACAAATACCCGCCATGGTCCTGTCTGTTGTGCTAAACGTCAGTGTGACGTGTCAGTATTTGATTGGATAACAGCGGAATCTCCCTGTCGAGGAACTCGCGCTTTGAGAAATCCAATACAACTGATCAAGCGTATACAAACGTGTCTGATCGTCTTAACCCTTTCACAGCTCAGAACATTGGACAGATCACAAAGTTGGTATCACTAATATGCTGAATATTTTGAAATTAATTTGCGCATGCCTACATGCCTAAAACGGCAACGACTTACAGGCAAAATATCTTTTTTCTATTTACTTCTCAAAATATCTAAATTGATGAAGGAATATATGGAAGATATTGTGATATCTTTTACATTTGAATGGTCATTTGACGGATCAGCGGCGGTGTCTTTGTATTGCTGTTTGAATAACGGTATCAATATGCGCTATAAGCCGTCTTTTATTTAGCAATAGCGGCTGATTGATTGACTGATGGATTAGTGTTTATAGTGTTTAACAATACTCGATTGTTAGGTGTTCCCAATTTCTCAACTAAAAAGCTCCCCAGCAGCGATGTTCAACGATATCGTCGATCTACAGGTAGGCATACGTTAAAATATTGATTTTTTTCCAAACAGCGTATAGCTCAAAGCTCCCTGATACAAGCGTCCTTATTGGATATACGCTAATGCGTTATCTATGCTTCAACCAATCAGCAATCGCGTTACATAGTTACTCCCTATGAATTAGACATATCAGGTTGTTGGCTGATATATTTTCACTAATTACACATTTTAATCTGATTTATACAGATTATTTTTGATAAATTATTGTTTTGTCTGATCTTAACCTATGTATTCCACTATATGTAGTCATTCCAGTTACATTATAAAAAATACACACACATTATATCGAAGTAGGTCAAGTCGTCCTTGAGCAAACTCGCCCCAGATACTCGTAATTTTTCAATTCGTCCAAAGTTAAGTTAGGGTTTTATAGAAAAACTAATGCAGTGGTCTTTGCTAATTACTAATGTAGTGGTCTTTGGAAATGTTAATCATACATGGTTGTCAATGTAGGTTGTAAGTACAGTACTTTAGGTTATTGTTTATTGACATGCAGTTCAAATGTTATTAGTTAAATATACAATGTCCATTTCAATAGATCAATTTTAGCCACCATTGTAAATCACAGAATACATATGTTTGAAAATTTACCACTGGAATGACTGGCACTGTTTAGAGCCAGTCATTCCAGTGTTAAACTTTCAAAAATAGGTGTTTTGGTGATCTACAATAGTGGCCAAAAGTGTTAAGTGCTAAAGGTTAATAAAGTATGCATAGTTGATATTCTCTATATATATATACATTAACAGTATTTACACAATGTCATAACTAGTGCTTTCAACATGTTTAATAAAGTGCTTTATAATTATATCACTGTGTTGTGTTTATTTTAAGAAAAAACATGGGACACCCATATTTCAGATGAGGACCCCAGGGGACCCCCATATTTTACAATGGGACCCCCAAATCTGAGAGTGTTGGGTCCTTGGGACCCACAAAAATCAGATGTTGTGGACAACACTGACGTCACACATGATGCATTACTCTATGACGTCAATTATCAGTTTCACATCGCCTGTTCATAGCGTTCTGGCATTGTTAGTATTCTTACATCATGTTTTATTATTTATTATTAATGATCATGCTGTCCATACACATAACTCCGGTCAGTAAGCTTATTAAACGATTACAGTCAATTTAATACTCGATTTTTAAAGGATTTTTATGCCGCAATTACAATTCCGGAATCTGGACTGACTTCAGAAGATTCCTAATTTTCCCTATGCTCTATGAGGAACGAGCTAGCTCTCGCTTGTAAGTTTGAAACTACTTCAAAGTTAGTTTATCGGTATTTTTCTTATTAGCGCTTTGCTTGTATACACACAGATTTGCCGCTTGCACGTACGCTTAGACATATCCCTTTAAATATTGAGTTACCTCTGTTTTGATTTACATCCAGGCTTTCACGACAACATTTTCAACCTCTTAGTATAGTATATTTTTAAAGGAATACATTCATTTTCACATATGTACACCCATTATCTATACAACTCGCTTGCTCGTGGCCTTCGGCCGCTCGCTATGAAGTACAGTACAGCTCAGAGTTAACTTAGCGTACGAACAGGTCTGAAATGCGTGCATGATGTGTTGAAGGCCCGTTTCCAATGCATCGGTTTTAAAAATACAATACATCCTCAACGCATATAGTTAATTTTTTTATGCATTTAAAATAATAAATATATGCATTGAGAACGAGCATTAAATGCATAAATAAGCAAGTTTGAACTTGTTTGATGTCCCCCAGAGATAGTGTCAAATGCATTGTTAAAAGCAAAACGGAACAGACGCCAAATTTTAAATACGTTTAAAAATATTTGTATGTGCATTGCGTAATACCTGGCGTACATACCAACTCCACGGCTCCAACTACCCGGGATCCAATCAAGCTTAGCGGTACATTACATTTCCTAGAAGGGGCAAAGGTAAATATGAGAAAGTTTTCCTAAAAAAGACAGCTGGGACATAATACTAAAAATCAAAATTATAAATATTACGAAACACAAAATCATGATTCCTGGTTGAGAATTAATATAACGATGTGCCCCTGAACGTTTTGCGCCCCTGAACGTTTTGCATTTAGTGCAAGAACCGTAAGCATCAGTTCGTTTCGCATTTAACTTTTATAAACATCCAGCGCAGCGAAACGAAACATGCCGACTGGCGAGATTTGACATAGATTAATCGTAGTGAAAATTGTCCAGCCCTCAAAATTTGGCGCGAACGATCGTTTCGTTCGCGTGTCGGTTACGTGAAGTAAAATTACCGTGAACGAAAAAATGGTCGCGTAAGTGACAAAGCCCAGAACGGTAGTTATCTCTGAAAACAGAAAAGTTTCAACAACTTTTTTATATGAAGCATGCTATTTACAACGGAATTTAGCATTTTCAAACATCTAAAAGATCGATAACATCTGTCTGTCAAATTCTATAAATAAGCGACAGCGCGCATGTGTCAGAGACAAACTTCCGTTGTATTTCCGCTAGCATTACTACATAGGCCAGGAACTAGTCTCGCTACACATTATGCATCAACAACGGACTGTTCAATTATAAACCGTTGCATGCAAGTACGTGCAACCGTCGGCTGGCATGTTCCCGATGTATTATTTTATATACGCGATTGGATCCCGATATAACATAGGAAGACATGCCTTGTTGAGTGAGTCTCACAGTATATTCTCCTTGAGTTTCAGTTGGCTTGTAGAGACAGCAGTTTAAGAATCTATCTGTTAAATTAAACTGTTACATTGATAGATCCTCGCTACTTTTTGTCCATGACACACAATAATTCAGGCCTCGAGATTCGACGGGATTCTCGAAATTGAAAAATACGGGAATCCAACTGGATTCTCGTAAATAAACGCTTCCAAAAACGTAAACATTCCATTCTTACAGAACGCCACGATCCTGGTTACTAATTTCAACAATAAAAATTATGTCACGAATCAGCCTCGGGGTGGGGGGGGGTGTGGGAGGGGGGGTCTGCTAATACACTGGCAATGAAAAATGTCTCGCGTGACTGCACCGTCGTAGTTAATAACAATCGATAAGGCGCACTCATAGTTTCTGATTGGCTCGCGGGATATCCGATTTCAATAGGCATGAATGAAAATTACTATCGTAGTAAAATTTTGATCATGTGCCTCGTTGTCATTCATAACGAATTAATCACATGATTTATTTCAACCAATCTCTGTGCGACTCTCGCGATTAATATTGATGGCTAATGGCGAGCGAAAAATCTAGTCAATGTGCCTCTTTTAAACGCAGTAAAGCAATATGTTAGCGCCCACTTTGACGGGTTATATGACCCAATATATTATTATTGGAAGGTTCTGACAGTAATACCACCCGATATTTAAGTGGTTCATTGCTTTAGAGCGACTGAGAAAACAGGACTATACACATATATATGTCAGGAAAAGCGGTGCGTAGTAACTCTTATTTTCAAGTAAATCGCATTTGCACTAAATTGTCAGCGTACAAGTTAAAAAGGGTCAAGCTATCTACTAAATGCCTTAGAGTTGGTTACACTTTTTATTGTGGCGGACTTGCGAGTTATTGTTTTATATTAGAAATGTACGCTGCTTGTACGAGTACAAATATTTGGTAACGTTTTATAAACATTTCAACCCCTGTTGTTTTTGGGGCAATTAAGACCTTCTTAGTTCTTTGATACAGGTGGAATTCTTTACAAATTAAAGCATATTCTTTTAAATATTTTGAAAATAATATGACTGGAAGCCATTGCTTTCACGGTGGTGGTGGGTGGGCTGGAGAGGGGTGCTCAACTAGGTAAGCCACAACAATGTAAGATATTCAATTCTTTGTTTTTGTAGTGAGGTTTGTGGGTGAGGTGGGAGGAGGGTGTTAATATATTTATAAATATTGGGTCATTAGTCACTAATTATTATAGTGGGTCTGGAATTTTGAAATATATATACGGAAAAAGTATGGAATTTTATTGTGCCCAAGGTGTATGAACCCTGAAATTATTGCAAGCTGGAAAGATGTTACCAATACTGATATTTTGGCAGAGAAAATGTACATTTGCAGACCAAAGGAGTATTGTTTTTGGAGACTTCATTATCATTTCTACACTTCACCTGTCTTCGCGATGAACAATCAGCGAATAAACGCAAAATTATGGATTAAAGATGTCAAAATATAGCTTATGTGTACCAATGCTCGACTAATGTAGATGCTTTTTTATTAAAGCATTCAGATGGTGTGTTTTTTATTGACAATATGATGCACAAATTAGCAGATTCGTGTCCGCTACCGCAATATCCCCATTAGTGCTCTACATGAAAAAAGACTAGTTCAGGGCTAGTTATGAAATACTATGCGCCCCTAAAGCTGTAACATGTACCAATGTCTCATTGGCTTTTCGCGGAAATAAAACGCCCGTAGTGATGTAATGATTTTCTTTTTGTGACATTCGGTAGCTTTCGGATTAGAGCTGGGCGGTCTGACGGTAGTACCGTGAGGACCGTGGTATACCGTGAACCGATACTGTGACCGTTGACATTTCCAAATACCGTGAATACCGTCCATAATGTTTGAGCAATATTTGAGAAATATATTCATAAAATCTGACTTGACCAAGGGTAAATAAGTGCTAATAGTGCCAAAAATATAGGCATCCCTAACTATTAGCCGAGTTCAGGTGAAAGGGTTGTTGTAAAAACAAACGTCAAGACGTCAATTACAAAATAATGGCAGGCAGAATTGTATGTCAAACGTACGTCTTGAAAGTAAAATTGCTTTATTTAAAACATCCAAACTCATTCTCTGGCGGTAGTAATTACACTATAATATATTCCCTATTCCCGTTTCTATTATTTGTAATTTATTACTCCAAGCATTTTGTCACCGAACAAACAGGCTAGAATAACAAAATAACATACAAACCGCGTGCTATTCAAACACAACAGCGATCTCGCAAAGATGTATCTGATTGGTTGTTCATGAACTAGACCGTTGGAAAATACATTACTATGCTGAATTTATCAATGAAAATTTACTAAAACGTAGTATTTGCTCGCGCCGTTTTGATCACGTGCTAATTTATTAACAACGAGCAGCGTTGAAGTCGTTATTTTTTATTTTTCTGGCTTGTTTTAAGAAATTTCTTTACGGATTAAATCCGGTTTAAATAATGACACCTAAAAATTATAGTGTTTTAGTTTTTGTAATTCATTTTTCAACTGGCTACACGTCGGAAGTTCGCGGAAATAGCTTTTTACACGCATTGCTCACGTGAAGCATGGCGAGTAACGAGTCTGCACATCGGGTACTCGGTAATTATCAGAAGCTTTGGAATCGGCTATATTCAATGTCGCGTTATATGTATGTGTATAGGCCTGTTTTCGCGAGTAACAGAATATACGACTCAAACAGAAATAAAAGCGTACAACACTTGCCCCGTTTAATTACTCGCGCATTTTGTCTGGACTCTGTTTATCAAAGCGCTCGACTGCCAAAATAAAATTTACCGTTTGCTGGTCGCACGCATTAGTAGCAAGAACAATCCAGATTGAAAATAGTGCACCCCAATGTCTCAAACAGCGGGTTATAGTTAGCGAGTCGACCACACCCGTTGACCGATATTCCCGTGAATGATATTATGTCAATAAAAATAGTGACCTAATAAAATCGTGAAACCAAACAGTCGCAATAGCCATGTTTTTCTTCTCTAAATCAGGAAGCCGATTTATTTATTTTACCTATATTTACCGTAGATTGGAGATGGAAGTGAAAAGGAAATGGAAAAAATTGTTCTAATTTCGTGGCATGCCTCAAGCTCAGATGACGGTATACCGTGGTACTGCGGTATTTTTTCATGGTACCGGTGCCGTCATGTAAATATCAATACCGCCCAGCTCTATTTCGGATTCACTATATTGCAATGTAATGTAGCCGAGTATAACACATTGTTGCTGCCTCACTCAGGAACCAGGCCGAGGAAATGAGCAATCGCCGCACCCCCCTCTACATAGCAATAACATAGCTAGATGATAAATAGTGCCTTAATAAACCCGTGAATGTTAACATTATAAATAGTCATGGAGCTAATTTCACTATATTTCATGAACCAGACATTGTTTGTTTTATTAATTTAAAAGTCAAAGTGGGCGTTAAGATATTGCTTTATTGCTTTTAAAAGCGGCATCGCGAATACGTGTACATTTTGCGATCCGGCAGTGTTGATCGTGAGTTGCTCAGAGACTGGTTAAAATAAATAACGTCATCAATTCTTTATGAATAACAATGAGACACATGATCAAAATTTTACTACAATAATAATTTTCATTCATTCATAATGACATCAGATGTCCAGCAAGCCAATCAAATTACGGCTACGCTTTTCCGAGAATCTGCGACTGCGCATAATTATCGATCGGCAAGACAGTCGCGTGAGGCATTTCTCATTAGTGGTGAATTTAGGCAGTGAATAAGTAACCGGGTTCATTTTGTTCTGTAAGAATGGAATGTTTACGTTACCAGACCACTGTATCGGAACTGATAATGCGACATACTGCCAATTATTCAACATTGAATGATGCCTCCCCCTAAAATCATGACAGGAATTTCGCGAAAATTTATGGTACCCTGGCAAAATATAATTGCATAATGTGTGTATGCCCGAGTAATCGGTTGCCCTTCTTGGCCGACTCGCATAATGTCGTTATACCAGCACGCTGTAATTATGAACGCGTTTCACATTATCAGATTTCAAACGAATTTTCTAACCAATATAATAAATGCGTTGTGTAATAAGGTCTGATGCATTGTCAAACTGTTTCCAACCCATTTGTTTTACTTTCACACCGCGTTGTTTTACCGTTCACAACGGGAAAGTGATGCATCCATTATTTTAAAATAGACCCGCTATGTACGCGTCATGCATGCATTGCAGACACATTTTATGTTAAGTTAATTCTGAGCTGTACTGTAGGTGTTACGTACCACCTAGACTAGTAGTGGGCGAGCGCAATAAGTTGGATATAAGGAAACAATCATTTACAAGCCGAATTAACAATCTATGGAACAGTCTGCCAAAGCATTAGTAAACATCTACTCAGTGTTTAAATTTGAGGTAGGACTGGAACGTTTCTGGCAAGACCAGGAAATTAAGTATGACTACTGCGGAGTACAAAATGCTTTGAAGTCACGTGCCACCGTCATACTTAAGTCAATGGAAAATGAAGTGGCGGACATACAGGCTGAACACAACAACATACCAAGACAATAAATTATGCAGTCATTTTAAAATGATGGTCAAATGTCACGTCACTCACCTGTATCACAGACACCCCACCCCGGCCACCCCATATCCATGTGGATGAGATGACGTCACAGACTTATTCACCTTGAACAATTATTACTTCGATTAATCAGCCTGGTTACAAATTACACCGATATAACAACAAAGGTATATCAATGATGAAAGCTGCAATGGTGTTTAGAAATGTCCATTTGCAGGCCAAGAGAAGACTATTTTTGAAAATGTATCACTGATTTTGAAATATTTTATTTTTTAGGATGTTGCTGTGGACTTAGGCTTGTCCAGCCCATATGTCCGCCTCTTCATTTTCCACTGACTTATATGACGGATGCCGGATATACTAAACTATAAACTATAAAAATATTCGATTATTTCGTTTTTAATCATATAAATTCGGGATTTAAAAAATAATCGTGATTTTCAATTTAATCACATGCACGCAAGCCTAACCTGAGGTCTATCATATCACTATACTACTATGAAACTATTCATTTCATCGACTTCTTTACTTGGGTGGCCGGTCATTACAAAACTGCACTAATTAGGCCTATGAGGCTAATTAAAAAAAATTTGCTTTTTTTTTGGATGAAATGCATTCTTATCAGTAGTCATTAATTTATCAATTTCTCTGGCCTTCCAACAACAAATTAATAGGTCAGGATAAATAAATTGGAATACCCTGTTCATGTTCCAATCTGATGATGTAATTACAAGGTCAACACCAGCCAGTAATAATAAACTGGCTTCATGGTTTGATGACAAAAATCGTTCATGATGAATAGGCCTACAATGTAGATATATCGGAATTTAGGAAGTCACAAATGTGACCTTTCAATTTCAACATCTGTTCAACACTAATCACAACACATGTGTCCCTATAATACACAGTGCTTGGAAGCAATAGTTGTCCAACAATCGACAACCACAGGCACTGTTATGCTGAATGCATTAAATGTGCATGTAGGCCCCAAAAATAAGAGCAGCTGATTATTTTTTAGAATAATTTTAAGAAAGATTTTAGTATGTGACCACAACTTTCCATCAAATTCCTTTCGAATTAATCAGTTTAAATTGAACTAATTATCTCGACAGTACACATTTCAGTTTTTAGGGTGGAATGTGTTATATTCACGCCCTCGCGGTAGACCTCTATAATCACATCGATGTCAAAGCATGGACAAGTTTTAATTGGCCTTGGGTGGTGGTAGTGGAGATGGAACAAAAGATAAATAAATTGTAAAAGCTAGAAAATTATTAAGACAATTACTAACCTGTTGTGGCTGTATTCTACAGTACGTACATGTAGCTGTCAAAGTGAATCTTAACCAATCAGACAGCTATACTTACTGGAAACACATCTAGGGCGTGTTCAACTGGCAAACTATAGATAGCTGTAGCTGATTATTTGCCAGCTGCGTTCGACTGTAGAATACTCATTTATAGTTAACTATATTTGGCTAGTTGAACGTGACTAGACCTAATTCTGTTTTAGCCAATCAGATTTGAGCTTTAGGATTTCCCCTTTGTAAATGACGAATGTCGGTTTTACAACAGATTTGTCACCTAGTTGAATAAAATGGTGGAAACAGCATAGAATATAATGTTTGTGCTTGGTTAATATACACGCGGGAATCACAAGATCAATTTAACCCATGGTACTGCCCATCAGTAATGTTATATATGATCTGTTCGTGGTATGAGCCGTGACAATGCTAAGGGGTAGGTTTTCATGTGAATTATTACAAGTTTTAAAATACACCTTATACTCAAGCCCAATCGCCTCGACGATATATCATGATATCGCGATATTTTCCTAGGTATCATTATCGTCTTCTAAAAGCCAATATCGGCCAGCTCTACTACCGATACATATCGATTTCATTGTAAATTGCAGCACTGCAACCTGAACAAGTATCTATATGTCTACAATAAAATCCATTATCCGTTATCAAATCAAAATGTAAACAATGAGGTTAAATACCAATGAAGCATTCTTTTAACTGGTACTGTACAGTCACTGTAACAGTATAATTTTCTATCGCTATTTGACAACCATTTTATGCAGAAACATGTCAATTCAAGCCGTGAAATGATTAAATATCAAGTTGTCTTGTCTAGAAAATGCTCTCATGATGTTCTAATAGTAGTTTAGTGATAATTTATTATATATTCTCACCATGTTTGTCCCAAAATGGGTCGCTATAGACATTACTAATTTTGACATGGCAATACTCCTAGGTAATAACAATTCTCTTATCCCTCTAGGCCAAAATGAATGGCAGTACATGAGTGTGTTTTAGGCCCTTATTAGTGTAACTGCTCAGGAAATCGAGGCTAGCACTCCTAATTCCAGAGTATGAATATTGGAGTTTTCACACTACTTGAGTAAGGCGAGTGATGACCTAAACTCGTAGAAGTAGTCAAGAAATCAGATTCCAAGTACCGCCATTTGTAACGTATTGAAAATGATGTCAGTGACCAGGAACATAGCCAATTCTAAACTGTTTATGTGTCGGCAACTTTTTATTTACTTTAATTAAATCGGAATTAATAGACACATACATTGTTGCACCGCTGTAAAATAAAATATGACCTGCATATCCACCCATCATAGGTAATATTTGCCTGTCCAGAAATTAAAATTACCCATCCAAGTGTCTCTGGCTAACAGCCTGGTTAAGTCCTTCAGTTTGGGTACACGGTTTGTGACTCATCTTTGCACATATTCGATCGTTACTACATCTTTTTAGAGTTAAAGTTACAGTAACCCGGTAACCCTTGAATTTGTTCAAAGAAATTTCAATTTTCTCATAGAAAATGTCTATTTGCAGACCATGAGAAACTATTTTTGAAATGTTATGACTGGCTCGGTTATCGGCCCTTCCCTATGCAAAGCCTGATGAGTAGAAAGCATATAAAATAAATAGTCCATGCTTCTAATGCATCAACTAATTCAAAGACACTGGGTGGAATGTTAATGTTTTGCTGGTACATGTATGTCTGTATATGCTACACGTACATGTATGCATGATGCCGACTTCCTGTTACAGTATATTTTTTATTGAATAAATTTTGTCAAAAAAATCTAAGTATTTTCTTATTGAATATCTATTTGCAGGCCAAGTGAAGACTATTTTTGAAAATTTACCACGGAATGGCTGGCTCTGTTACCGAGCCACGAGCCAGTCATTCCAGTGGTAAATTTTCAAAAATAGTCTTCACTTGGCGTGCAAATAGACATTCCTCAAGACCACTACAGATGTTTAGCCGGGTTCATTATAAAAGGATTAAATTTTAAATTTTAAATTTCCATGTACGTTTGGGACAGTCATTTTGACCTGCGTGACAGAGCTACGGTACATCATTATGATTGTGATATCAGCTAACAAGTGATGTATTTGATTATGACATTGGATACATGAGTCGCAGATCTGATCCCTCCATTAAATACAAATAAAATTAAATAAGAATATTTTCTTTGTATTTTCAGGCGTAATTAAACAACAGTTTCAGAATTTCCAGGGCGCTGTGTCAAAATCACAAATTGGATGGCATGGGGTGGCAAATCAGGAGTTCCCGGGAATTGCTCTGCGTTATTCACACTGTGCCTGCTATTACGATAAATCCTTGTACATCTTTGGAGGGTGTACATCCACAAGCACAACATTTAATGATCTGTGGCGCTTTGACTTGGCATCCAGGCATTGGATACGCCCTCTTGCTATGGGTAAGCACAGGCATTCTAATTAATTGATCGTAAGGTATTACGTTGTTAGTCAAATTGGTCAGGAATATTCCAAATGTTTGCTTTTAAAATGTTTGCCTGATGAATTTTTGCAGCCTCCATTATCCATGTGGTTTAACTCTGGATATGCTGAATATTTTGAAAACAATTTGACTGAAAGTTATTGGTGGCTTCCACCAACAGCTTTCAGTCAAATTGTTTTCAAAATATTCAGCATGTCAAAGCCACCAACAACTTTCAGTCAAATTATCAAAATATTCAGCAGGTCCATAGTTATTGTTCATTGAAATTATTGTCTGGTGCCTTGTAGCAGTCAGACAATTAATGAATGCCCATTTGCAGGGCAAGAGTGTAATTTACAAATTCAATGACGGGTTCAGTTGCTGAGGCAGTTAGTTGAGTGCTACAGTTTCTAAAACTTTGTTCTCTTAGCCAGCTAATGGACATTTTTCAAAGCCATTTCATGAGCGAGTTCTTACCGACTAGGATTAATTGGTTTCTTATTGATCACATTCTTAGTTGTCTTGAGAAATGTCCATTTTCAGACGACGAGGAGACTATGTTTGAAAAATAACCAAGCCACTCATTCAGGTGTTACGGTTTCAAAAATAGCCCTCGCTTGGCCTAGAAATTGACATATATTTTAGCAAAAAATTTAATTTTCCTGACCAAAAAAGTGTTAAGATTGCCAGTGACCATCTTCAATGTAACCACAAGTCATAGTCCAACTGACCTACAGAAAAATCTTCATCTGGTTTTTGTACTGATGATTTTAGATGGTTCGTAATATGACCATTATATACATGTAAGCATGTAATATAATGGAGGAATCCAGTTTGTCACAGTCAACTACGTGACATGTAGGCTGACGTAGGGTTGCATGATTATTCACTTTTCATAATCGCGATCATTAACAAAAAATAATCGCGATCATACGATTAATCATGAACTATATTAACTACGTCAATGCTTCTTAGAGGACATTATTATGCTACTGCAGATTGTAAGATTATGGGTTAGGCACTTGGGTATACATACATGGACAGAATTAGCCAGTTGCTGATTGCAAACAAAGGAATGTATCAAGATTTTTCTAGACGGAAAATGGAAGGTACCGTATTTCGCTTAATTGTAGCCTATG
The DNA here is from genome assembly GCA_034401795.1 of Chaetoderma sp. LZ-2023a. Classification (NCBI taxonomy): domain Eukaryota; kingdom Metazoa; phylum Mollusca; class Caudofoveata; order Chaetodermatida; family Chaetodermatidae; genus Chaetoderma; species Chaetoderma sp. LZ-2023a. The sequence goes on along the minus strand of CM067359.1, from coordinate 99,905,531 downwards.
CTCTAATAGAAGCCCACCCCCTAACTTTGACATATGAGCTCCAATGATTTCTTAGCAGTTTCAAAACAGCAAAACTCTGTATTAGAAGCCCACCCCCTAACTCAGCAGATTGTATAGGAAAATTTTTTTTAAGAGCAAATTTGTAAGAATAGCATGTATAATAATAATAATCGTGTCACAGGGTGTGTCTACTTCAGATCGATCTCTGCCCTGATACATTTCCGGCCCCTCTAGAAGTGAATACAGGTGTCAGATTTGTAAATCTCGACCACCTATTAGATTAATACTAATAGTAGGCCACATATGTTCAAGATATAATAAAGTTTATTCCACACTTTTGGAGTCAAAATGTGCTTAAAACAGTCTTGTCATGATTAAATACCTTCCTTATTATAAATATATTTTAAGACCAAATTTATGTACCAAACAAGTACGGGAGAAAATGTGCATAAATTTTGTAATGCCGCTCAACATTAAATGATCCAAATTGAATTATTACGAACGACAATATAGCCGGCTTCTTAAGTTGGCGAGCCAGCGACTCTTTTGCGATGGGAGGCGGCGTGTTCTCGCGAGATATACGCGAACGGGAGTTTATCAAACGGGTACCCGTTATTCAAATCAGTATAATACTCAGTTCCTATCGCGCAATGATAATATATAGAAATTCCCGAGTTCCGAGTCCCCGATTCCAGAATATTTATATCCGAATACTCGCTCTAAAATAAACTCTTCAATTGGAGGCGTATCACGTGATTTGTATTTTTTCGTGACGCCATTTTATATCAAGTTGTGGATTAATTTTGATGTAATAAACGACTTTTATTAAAGGATACGCAATATTTAGGTGCTCAAATCAAATAATTTCACTTCCCCGGAGATGTGTTGAGGTATACATTAAACATAGGCGTAGGCGGTGAGAATTTTTATGGGAGAAAATGCGTTGAATTTCTGTGGAACCTTTTTAGGAAAACCGTTAGCACATAGCTATTCAGGGAATGGGGAATGCGGGATAAGCGTGTGTGATTACAACAACAATGACAAATAGCGACCAAGTCAACAATCTTTATTCATCTAAATCTAATCATAAGTCAATACAAACAAATCAGTAATTTATTTAGTTTGTTTAATCATTCACACATTCGGCTAATAGCCGGATGTTTGTTTCCATGATTGGTAACACGAGCAGAGTTTCACAAGCGTAAAAGTGTCTTGACAAAAATTTCAACATGGCGATTACACGATTATTTCATTTTGTAATATATTCAACAAGTTACCGGTATAGTTTTCAGGAAATTGAGATTCAGAGAGTGCAAGGATCGATAGATCACAACACAGGCAAAGCGTGGGTGGAGCTTAGCTAAAGATGGGCGGGGCATAGCTAAAACTGGATTACTCCATTACATGTATATTTACGTTTATTTATGTTTTTTGTTCTTGACTCTAGGCACATATCCTTCACCTAAAGCGTGTGCCACCATGGTTGTATACAAAGACAGGTTGGCTTTGTTTGGTGGATGGTCGCATCCATCACCATATCCGCTTCATCAGGTAATGATCATAGCTTTAAGCAAACCTTTCTTATTAACACCTCGAAAACAAAGTTCGAGGGTATATAGGAATGTTCCCATTTGTACATATGTACATGTGTATGTATGCTATGTGAATAATTGGTTTCTGTACAATAACTTGTGTTAGACTAAGCTAATCTCACACAAATTTTGAATATATAACTTAAGAGTCATAAGACAGATGTCAAGATCATAGTCCATTAGTTTTCGTCTGTATTTTCCAGAGTTAACCCACTTGAAATTTCTTTTTTTAATTCTTCTTTGATCTGAAATAACTTACATGTGTAAGTTAACTCTAGCAGATGAGAACCAAATTCAGAGTAAAGCTTAATAATATAACGCCTGAGGTCAAGTTCGCGTTCCTTTAGTTTTTTTCAGTATTTGCAAGACTTACATGTATTGCCCTTGAAATATACAAACTTTATTTATTCTGAACAATAACATGAACAACTTGTGTTTGACTAAAGGGGTTCGAAACAGATTCGAAATATACCTTAATACTACTGAGGCAAAGGTCACGTTCATGCCTCGTTAGGGTCTGTAAATATTTGCCTGAGTTATCTCCCATTTGAAAAATATAAACATTAATTTGACAGTTTCCAGACAATAACTTGTGTTAGACTGAACTGATTCATAATATACTTTAATACTACCCAGGTGGGTATATTAATGGATCTTTCCATTTTTAGCTATGCCCCGCCCATCACTAGCTAAGCTCCACCCACACCTCGCCGTGTTGTGATTGATCGATCCCCAAATGCCCTAGCTATCAATTTCCTGAAAACTACAGGGAAGCTGTGGAATATTTTGTAACTACTTTGACTGGGTGCTCTTGCTGCCTATGGCAGCAACAGCGCCCAGTCAAATTAGTTTCAAAATATTCAACAGAATATTTATTAAATAGTAAAAGCAAACAATTTGTACAACAACGCATAGACCGTCTTCAAATATGCGTACGTGACGTGCTTATCGACGTCATTCATGACGCCGTTCATTATGATGTCATTGTACACATCACGCAGTTCATTATGACGTCATATGATGGGTGGGTACTCTGGGAAGGTGAATTCATAACCCATAATTCATAGTAATGAGTCCATGGTAACCAAATATCTGAGAGAAAAACTGCATGGGAACCTCAGATTTCAGTTAATACCCACAGATTTCAGCTTGGGCCCCCCCCCCCCAGATTTTAGAGGTGGGGGTGTTCCTGTGACCTCCAAAATTTAGATGCCATGCAATACACTGGTCTAATTCTGGTTAGGGTGAATACATGTAGCCTGGAACAGTTTTTCATAATCTTCTTGAACTAATTCTCTTGAAGTAAAAACTAAAAAATGCACATTCCTCAAGACCACTACATATTCCATTTTTGGCGGCCTTGACGATTCCTGTCTAGTTATTTTGAAATTTAGGCTCTGAAATTCCAAGTATAAAGTGTTAATATATTGTTACAATGCAGCTCAGACAGGTCAGAAATAATGTTAAATATTTTCAAAATAAAACGTTCTATTAAATATTTTTTACTTCATTTTATCGGAATTGGAATTCAATCACATTAAAAAATAGGTTCAAAATATTCAACGGAACATTTCTTTTTATATTGGGTTCAAAATTGTACTAACATTTTTCTGTTCTGGTTTTGGAAACGTGTTCACTCAGGGTTCGTACAAATTTGATTAATACTTGAATTTTTGCATAATTCCTTGAAAGTGCTTTAATTTGAAATTTGCTTTGAAGTGTGTACTTGAAAATAATAGTAAGTAAGCCTTTGAAAAGTACTTGAGAATGTGTTTTTCCCAGTGTGGGCAAAAATTTAGTAAAATATACATGTTAAAGGCTGCTGATTATCACTCAGCACTGCAACTGCAGGAGATGGCATTTCAGAGTATTTAATTTGCAAAATTTTCTGAACCCCCTAAATTAAGATAATCCAGTTGTAGAGTCCTTGAAAACGAGAGCCATAGTCGTTGAAAAGTGTTTGACTTAATCGGTCAAATTCCTGTATGACCCATGTTAACTTATTTACAATGTATGAGCTGTAATAATCTTTCAATTTGCAGGCAGCAAAGTTTTTCAGTGAGCTCCATATGTACTGGCCTGCCACGTCACGCTGGTCTCATCAGTTGACTCCATTCAGCCCACCACCCACAGCGGGACACTCGGCATGCGTCCTTCAGGACCGGATGCTTGTTTTTGGTGGATGTCAAAGGCCGGGTGTTGGGTACAGTAAAATGTCATTGATTGATTTAGCATTACTCTAACAATTATATTTTTGTTTTAGTGAATTTTTGGAATCTACATGACTTTGTATGTGTGTTATATTTAATTAGTTTTGTTCCAATTAATCAATTAATCAATTTGATCGATGATTTATTGGTTTGCATGTTCAACCAAGAGATCTGTCGTGCTTTCAGAAAGACGTATAAAATTTAATTGACTATGTTAATATATTTTGACTGACGTAATATTGCTCTAAGGCATTAACGATTTCAACACAGAAATACTCGAATATTAAGATAATTTGAAAACAACCATACTAATAACCTGTTGAATATTTTGAAACTTATTTGACTGGAAGCTGTTGCTTCCAGTCAAATTAGTTTCAAAATATATATTCAATAGATTAGTGTTTAAATTATTTAGAATCTATCATATCTGCGACTAGGGCTGAGAAATTTGTAATGTTCAGCGACTATTTCAGAAGCGCTGATATAGATTGAATATGGAATCGTCATGGTGACTACCCAAGCCTCACTCTATTTTGCCCATCGCTATAATACTGATATTAAAGGCATACCGGTATGGAAATTGATATCGATACTGATATCGATATTGATTTTTTCAATACCATTAAGCCCTATAAACATTCTTAGTTATTTCTGAGCTGTAGTGTAACTATTCTTTCCATTGTTTCTCATAAGCATCATTTTTGCGGGTATAGACCCCAAAAATGCAAGTTGGGACCCCCAAAATTTGTGGCAGTCTGAAATCTTGTATGATTGTTAAATGCTAATTAATTGTATTGGTTTTTGCACAAACATACCCATAAAATCTAGCTATTCTCTAATTTTAACATGGAGGAGAAAAACTGCATGGGAATCCGAAATCCCATTTCCCCCCCCGCCCTCCAGATTTCAGGTTGGGACCCGTAGATTTCTAGGCATGGGATCCATGGGACCTCCAATAATTAGAAGCCATGAGAAACACTGATGCTTTCGCACATTGGATAAAGTATTTTTAATTTTCAAATTCTAGTTTTATCAATTGTGTTTAGGTCAGATGATGTTTGGATGTACAGTTTTACGGATATTGGTTGGCAGAAAAAGCAGATTACAGGGGCGAAGCCTAGCCCTCGCTATGGTCAGTCACAGGTGAGTAATACATGAAAGGCTGTCTTAAAGAGACTACAGTACAGACCTTAGTTAGCTTTACTGTTTGACGAAGCAAAAACGAAACAAAAATGCGTCTTGAACGCGTCAAAACCTCGTAGCGTTTCCAGGCGTGGCCAAACACCAAACGCATTTTATTTATTTTATAGGCGCGTCTAATGGAAAGTCTAACCCGTCCTACAATATGTTAAACGTATCATGAAATATTTTAAACCCGTCACGGAAAAAGTCAAACGCGCAATCAAATGTATTCATTAACGCTACAAAGATTCTTACTACGCGTCATTAAACATAAAGTGGAATCGGTCTATAGTCTGTCAAGGACCCATACATTTAAATTGCAATTGGAGCCGTATATGTGTTAAGTACAATCACCGCCTTTAGCTTTTTTGTGGCTGTAAATGATAACTGTCGAAATGTCATCATCGTAATCAATCCTAATTTTGTATAAAATGGACGTGTGTGAACTCCGCACCTGGGTATTCTTTACTGAGTATGAAGCTAGTGTGATGTCTGTGCGTATATTTGAATAAATTTCCAATCCACAATTTCTTTTGAAATCTGGATGAATAAACCAAGATATTCTCTGAAATGGGTTTATTACAATATAGTCTAATTTTAGCCGACGTAATAGGCATAACTTTTTAGAATAATATATGCACCAGTTGCAGCTAGTGTGTTATGCCAAATTTGTCTTATAACGGAAATGGAAAGGATTTACAAAATCTGCAAACTTGACATTCGGTTGTTTTCGATTTCGCTATTTCATACATAATATGTAACCGAAAATCTCCGCTTTTATATAGACATGCACATGCGTACATGGTTGTTTTACCCGTGCCTGGGGTGCGTTCAGGACCGCGCAAAACGTTTTCATTATATACTGAACACTGTACCGCGTAGAACACGAACATTCGCCTTCCTGAACTCACTCCAGGAGTATCCGAGTACATAACGTTATTACCCGTTTTCGGCAACGGTTATCACCATCTGATTGGTCGAGAATACATGCATATTTAATCAGATCTAGCAAAGATGGCGTCAACTGTTTAGAAAAAACCATATTTTTGTGTGTGCAATTCATCAATCTACGCACATTTCGTGTACGCCACAGACTAAAAAGTAGACAGATAACACGGAATAACGAAACTGCCAATCAGAAAGTGTGATGCCTATATATTTGACTGCTTCGGCATCTTAACTCAGGCTTATTACTCACAGTGCTTCAAGTTAGTTATCTCGAAAACTGTAAACAAAGACACGCGTCGATGATCGAGTTTATCGGATTGTTTATCTTCAACATTGTTTTTTCGCGACCAGGACGAAATGGATATTATATATATATTTTGTGTCTGTGGCTCCCTTGCGACAATCAATAACTTTCTCATTATCGGTGACATCACATTTACTAAAACAAGAATGATAATGCAGGTTACTGGGCCAATATTGGCCTAGTAACCTGCATTATCAGGGAAGTAGGCCCCAAATCTAAACCAATGAATTACCACATTTTACCCATTTGAACCTGAAATCCCAGAATTCCACTTTTACAGTCATTATATAAGTATGATGTTGAATATTTTGAAAGCAATTTGACTGGAAGCTGGCTTTCAGTCAAATTAGTTTCAAAATATTCACCAGAATTTTGACACAATCGTAACAAATTTATTATTTTCTCTTGTCGTTTGAAATTGTTAATGCAATAGTAGAAGTACTCCCTTGTTGGCGGCGATATTCCCACCCTGTATTATATTCATAGAATAACAATGACATCATCACAATCAAATTTCCCATAATACCCTGGGAGATACGCCATTTTCAGAAGGGCTAATTTAACATTACGAGTAATGGGCCGTTAAACCTTAATTACATTTTCTTTAATATATTGCGAAATTCACTCATGATTTCATGTTTTCTGATACCTGACAGGGTTATTACAGATTCTCAGACACAGGATTTAATGGTTTGAACATCAAGGAAAATGTAAACAATGAGTTTGTATGGGCAGTCCTCTTTAGCATGTAGTAAGTTTTCCCCAACTTTAATGGCGGCCGAATTCAAGATGCCCGGATGTGCGAAACTATGAATAATGTGTTTGATTTCTGCGCTAAAGTCTGAGGGCGGCGTATGACCATAACAGCCACTGTCGGGTCATAGGGCCTAACAGTACATGTGTATATAGTATATTACTGCCTATATATTGTGCTATATATTTTAAACCAAATATCACTCATCGTGGCGTTGTAAACGTGGAATCAGACACTGATAGTAATGGTGAGACAGCTAATGTGTGGGACAGTGAATCTTCTGATGATGACATGTTTGACGATGAGGAAGCCACCACTACTGGAAAGACTTGAAGCTGGTACACTACAGATTGATTGAACTTCTCCAATCAGTGACAAAGAGTTTGCCCTGAAGTTTGGACTATTTTGGTGCATTCTCCATGATCATTTGTGCCATTTGAATTTAATTAACTGTTAAAGTTTGTTATATTGAATTAGCTCTAACTAACATGATTAGATATACCAATAACATACCAAGAGTTAGTAGTTAGTCACTGTTATAAGAATTGTACATTTTAGTAATTGACCCTTTAACACTCTAGCTGGTGAAAACATGTTCTGTGGTGGCCTTGAGAAATGTCCATATGGAGAACAAGAATTATTTTTTTTACCGTGACTCAGTGAGTGGTCAAAACTGGCCTCTGAAATCAAATTGTCTTGAGAAATGACCATTTGCAGGCCAAGAGAAGACTACTTTAGGATTTTACCACTGGAATAACAGGCTTGATAACCAAGCTAATCATTACAGTTCTAAATGTTAAAAAATTGCCTTAGCTTGCAAATGGGCATTTATTAACCCTTTAATGGTCAAATCAGCCATAACCAGCCTCTGCAGTGTTCCTGAGAAATGCCCTTTTGCTGAGTAAGAGAATACAATTTTTGAAAATTTATCACTGGAATGACTGGCTCCCAGAATACTCTTCATCAGCAAATTGACATTTTATGAGACAATTGGAAATTTCTCGACAAAATTTACCCATTAAAGGGTTCAGCAGAAATTTACATTTTCTTGACAAATATTGGACAGTAAAGGGTTGTAAAGCTGGAGCATTACTTACTTTAACTACCTTGTTCTGCTGTTCACAGTGGGGAAAAATTCTCAATCCTTGTTCCACTGAAGATCAAAGAAATGATGAAAACACCATACAACCTTTACTTATATACAGTAAATAAGTCAAACCTGGTCATTTTGGATTTGATTAAATTGTTTATTCATTCACTTAAAAAAGTTTAATGTCATTGTTATTGAATGCTGCTATATTGATATAATGCAGAGTTTGCTCAAACAATCACCAACACAGACAGTAGCGCAAACCACCACTCATTAGCAGCATGAGCAATATTATATAGGACCAAGATTAAGTTTACTTTACTGTTGATTTTGAGATTTGTATTGTTATCGATGATCAATAACAATACAAGTCCAGTCTCTAGAACAAAAGTAAACTATCTTGGTCCTATATAATATTGCCCATGCTGGTGATCAGCGGTGTTTTATGGCTATGCTACTGTCTGTGTTGATGAATGATGTTGCTGGTCACAGGTCATATATTACTGATAGTGGTCTTTCAAATTGTTGTCCTACTGTTCCAGATTTCGTCCGTTTATTTTTGCAACATTTGTTTGTGGTCTGGCTATGTTTCAACAGTAGCTGAAATAGAAAGTGAAACAAATATGATTACACCTGGAGTTATAAGCATTACATAATGGACCTTTCCATTTTATCCATCAATCATGATGTCATAATCAACTACATGATGCATAAGGATGACAACATAATCAATGACATAATGATTGACGTAGATAAGTTCGTCAATCGTCACAGACACTTAGTTGATGACGGACTATATGTATTCTATTTAACCCTTTAATGGACAAATTTGGTTAAGAAAATTAATATCCACTTATTGAATGTCCAATTAGAGGCCAAGAGAATACAAATGTTGAAAATTTATGACAAATTACTGGCTCGGTCATTGAGCCAGTCATTTGTGGTGAATTTTCAAAAATTCTATTCTTTTGGCCTGTAAATGGACATTTCACAAGGCCATAACAGAGGCCAGTTTTGGTCGGCATGACCATTAAAGGGTTAATAAAAATGATGTCGAATATTTTAAAACTAATTTGACTGGGAGTTGTTGCTGTCATATCAACAGCTTACATGTATAGTTTTCAGGAATTTGAGATTCAGAGAGTACAGAGATCGATCCCAATGCAGGTAAAGCTTGGGTAGAGCTTAGCTAGAGATGGGCAGGGAATAGCTAAAACTGGATTCCTCTCAAATTAGCTACTATAATCTCACTCTGTCTGAGTACAGCGTACATCGCTCATAGTGATATTCACTATACCACCACGTACCTCACCGATAATATTTGTTAGAATAAACCAGCACGATTATAATCATGCCAGTTTATTCATTCATTTTGTTGGGTGACATGCATTGTGGTACAGTGGTACCTGATAAGCATGCTGGATTATTCATTAATTTTTCTGGGTGGCATGCACGGTGGTTACAACTCAGGTGATGTGAAGTTTGAAAGAAAAAATTCTATGGAAACTAGTATAAAATATTTAAATTTCATAGACAACAAAACAGCCCTTAAGCCTATTTATACCTGTCCTCAGCTGCTCTCGGAGAGCATATAGACTTCAAAGTTTTCTGGTGAAGAGTTGGTGTTTCCAGGTGAGTGACCGCTGAGAACAGTGAATCGCGCATGTCAGGAGAGTGAAAGACTGATTCAAGTCAGACCACCAATGACCGATAGGAAAATATCTATTTGCAGAACAAGAGAAGACTACTTTTAAAAATTTATGACTGGAATGACTGGCTCGGTTATCAAGACAGTCATTCCAGTGATAAATTTTCAAAAATAGCCTTTTCTTGATCTGCAAATAAATATTTCTCAACACCACTGCAGAAACCAGTTTTGGATGATATGAGCCGGGTTCTGCCGATCCGGTTGCTTTGTGGGGTGAACTGTCCCACTTCCTCAAGAAATCATGGGTCATTTTGACAAATGTTGGATCAAGTACATACATGGAAGATATCTCTGTCCTAAAATCCATTAGGTCAATGAACCATGTGTGAAGGTAATGATTGGATGGTGTGAATTTTAGAGCACTAAATGGTGCAAGGGCCCTGCCTCCGCAAAACCCTGCATGAGTGTTAAAGAAAATTTAATTTTAGTATGGTGACGTTGAATTAATTACCTACCTACCTTTAAAATATCAAGTCCTTTCTTTATCTCCATGTTTTGAAAAAATTAGGATACGTTTGTCTCCATCCATTCATCATGCTATTTCCTCCCAAACAGTTGGGTGGAATTCAACCAAATTTGGTATGTGGGTTATCCATATGATTGTGGATTGGCTGACAACATTTATTTTATGTAGTCAGAGATTGGTGTCTTCCAGATTTATCTAGATTTCCCATAGTCCTGCCCACACTCTCGCACATCATTTGACACCCTCTCAATAGTTTTAAATTAAGCCAGATGAGCCACTACATTTAGATAGGACTAGTGATTACTAGATTCTACTATAGCCCTTCAAATCTTTGCAGACCAAGGGAAGAGTATTTTTTAAATTTTACCACTGAAATGACTGGCTCAATTATCGAGCCAGTCATTCTACTGGTAAATTTCCAAAAATAGTCATCTTGCTCTGCTCACAGTAGAGGAATTTTTTGACCACCTTGACCATTAAAGAGTTGACATGTCAAATTGTTACCATTGGGTTGGTCAGTTACAAATTGTACTAGCCCTGGTCAATTTCTACTAACCTCACGCTCATGTTAATTTTAACCCATGCTCTCACAGATCATTTCCCATTAAGACCTCCAGATTTTTCACAGCGATCCACGCCAGTCTCTGTGTAATGTAACTCCTCCGAAAGCGGTGGATGGAATTCAAACAAATGTTGTAGGTTACTATAGAGTGCAAGAGGCCATTTTTATCTCACCTACGAAGTAAAATGAGCTATTGTGATACCATGCACGTCGCCCAGCAGCGTCTAATTTGCGTTTAGCTCAACTTTTCTGTTTATATCTCATGTTTGGTTGATCATACTGGTCCTAAACTTGGACACATGCCTCATAATGACACGGCATCACACAATGATGTTCTGGCCAAAAGGTCAAAATAACTGATACGCATGCAACCATTTGCTGTCCGCCATCCATCCGTCAACTTATGTTTAAAAACATAAGTTGACGGATGGATGGCGGACAGCAGATGGTTGCCATGCGTATCAGTGATTTTGACCTTTTGGCCAGAACATCATTGTGTGATGCAGTGTCTCATACATACATTAACCGCTTGGCGGATTTCAAACTAATTTGGCTGGAAGGACCCTAATGCTTTCGGCTTCCGAACATGCATGCAGAATTTTGATTGGTCAATTTTTGTGTGAAAATCTTTGACTTTATGAAAAATTTAGCAGAAATTGTCAAAACGCTACTCCTCATTAACCGCTTGACAGATTGCAACCCTAGTTGGCTGGACATAAATTGCCAAAATGCATATTCTCCATGACCGCTTGGTGGATTATATCCAAATTTGGCGGTAGGATTCTGCGGTAGTTGGCTCTAGAACTTCTATTCAGAATTTTTAATTTTAATTCTGTGCTTAGCAACAACCGTCATCAGATGAGATATTTTGACAGTTCGCCTCTATGTCCACCTCATCTCAAAAGAAAAATAGGAAGTGGAAATTAGATAAGGGTATACAGGCTACCTGCTGAATATTTTGAAAAGTTTTGATAGATAGATAGATAGGTATGTACATACTCAGTATATTTTATAGGCAGCATTTTTTGACATAGTAGCGGCCTTCTCTGCTGACAGCCCTTATTGCCATACACCGTCCAGGATACTGTTACAGGCCCTTGGCCCCCTTGTTGATAGGCCTTCTAAATTTATTTTATGTTTGAAGTCAATCATCAGAGTTCATTGCTGTCATGAAGTCGAGATTCATGGTTGCATTGCAGCCACATTTCTGGTATTACATTTGGCTCCTCCCCTGGGGTAGTGAACGTGGTCGATTTCTATGACACGCCATCGACCAAACAATCTAGTTATCACTTACTTTCCATCGTCAGATAGATCCAAGTTATCAGAGATTGTAACCCACAGCCTATAATTTTTCTTCTGATCACTTCCAGGGTTGTTAAATCTTAATGTATGATCACACAACTTTTATTAAGATTTGAGCAAAATCTGACCCGTTTGTTTCCGATATATCCATAGATTGAAATTTGTACCTAATCTGGATCCAACTTGGTTTTTGTCCAGATCACTGCAAAAGTCTGGAAATCCTTGTTTAGGTAATGTTGCTTTTTTACTGTGGTCTAATAGTACACAACTGTCAAAGCGTCATGAGATTAGTTCAACCAATCAGATTTGCCATTAATGGCTTTTCCAACAATATCTCTGCCAATCAAAGATAACGAGGTTAAATATATACGCGATGACGTCATCAGAATGGAATGGCGTTCCAGTTCAAGACGAGTGTCCATTCGGCATTAGATATATCGAGATTTTCACTATAAAAACGCAGAAATTAGACGAATCCCGCTTAGAAACACTAAATTAAATACATCTTCTGATAAATCCAGCCACAAATTGACGTAAATAAGTTAAAATCTGTTGTACGAATCGCTCAAGTTTTGCTAAGCACGCGAGATACTGTACATGTACGGAGAAAACATGTACTGATAAGCGGGTCTGCCTAGACTAGGAACCGAGTACTCGGTTGCTTCTAGCCATAGGACTCATAGAAAGAACTGGAGAACCGCGGTTGGAATTGATGGCGCGTTTAATTTATCGTAAAATTTTCAAACGCTGCCAAACGCGTAGGGCAAAAAGTTAAACCCGTCATTCAAAATGTCAAGCTCGTAGTGTCAAAATTCTAACCCGTCAAGATAAAATTCAAGATGCGTATTGAGATTTTACCAAACGCGCCGTGTCTAAGCTACGAGAAAATGACGCCATACAGACACGTTTTAAACGAGCTTTAGGATGCGTTTAAGTAAAGCTAACTAAGATCTGTACTGTACCTGTCAACAATAACAAACTAGCATATAATGGACAGGTCCAAGCTATCACTTAACCCTGTCTGACTGCAGAGTTTTTCCAGATAGCATATTCCAATGGTTATATCTCTTGACATGCTGAATATTTTGAAAAGAATTTGACTGAAAGTTGTTGGTGGCGACCAACAACTTTCAGTCAAATTCTTTTTTAAATGTTTAGCATGTCAAGAGTTTTTGCTCATTGTAATGATTGTCTGGTGGCTTGCAGCGGTGTGACAGTTAAGTATCTGATGTCATGGTGAAATACTGTTTTTATTCGAGGAAAAAGACGCTAGCTTGTATTAGACGCAGGCTAAATTTTGGCCCAAACCCGCCTGAAAAAAGGACGCATAGAGAAATTGAAATCCATTCTCTAAAATGGTTAAAACTCATATAGAGCCTGCATTTCCATAAACATGCTTACCGCTGTACCACTATGTTTAATGTATGCCTAAAAATATCACCGTGGAAGTGAAATTATTAATGGTACCGCCTAAATATCGCGTATCTTCCATAAAGATCGTTTATTACATCAAAATCAATGCTACTTTTGACAAATTGTTGCTGAGAAAATATAGAAATCATAGAACATTAAGAATGCAGTAAGATCACCAGTTGTGTTTACTAGATTTCTTCTAATATCTGCCATTCTCTATGTTCATTGGCTTGTATGGGAGAGTTTATCCAATCAGAACAGAGAATTTCTCTTCAAAAAAAATTAATACATGTAATGGAACAGTGTGTTCTCTCGTATTGCGCATTAATTTTGTAATTCCGATCAACATTAAATAATCCAAAACGGAATCAAGAATTAAAATGAGATAAAGTGTTTCTTATGTTGGTGGGACGGTGGCTCTTTTGTGATTGGAGGCGCCGTGTTCTCGCGAGATCTTATACGCTAACGGGAGTTGTTTATCAACGGGTATGAAACAAACCTAAAGTACAAAGTTCCTACCGCGCATTGATAATATATAGTATTCAGAGTTCCGAGTCCAGAATATTTTATCCGAGTACTCGCTCTAATTAAAAACAATCTTTTGGGATTGGAGGCGAATCACATGATTTATATCTTTTCTCGACGCCATTTTATGTCAAATTCAGGATTCATTTTGATGTAATAAATGGTCTTTATTAATGGATACGCAATATTTAGGCGCTCCAATTTAATAATTTCACTTCCGCAATGATGTTTTGAGGTATACATTAAACATAGTCGTAAGGCGGCGAGAATTTGTACCATGCGAAAATGAGTTTAATTTCCGTGGTATAATTTATTTTATTTTTTTACGAAACTTGACAAAAAAATGTGCTCAAGGAATGTACTCGATTATAGGACGCGCACCCCCCCCCCCCCCCCCTTCCTAGTACATGTAATATGACAAAAAATTGCGTCCCTTCCTCAAATCAAAACGATACATCACTGGTAAGCTGGCATCACAATCAAAATTATGCCCATCACGAAAATGTCCTAATTGTATGGCTTTGGTGATTTTACCATAAGATATATAAACATCCTGTTGAATCTTTTGAAACTAATTTGACTCGGAGCATATTTCTGTTTCAAATTAATTCCAACATGTGTGCAGAATACTAGGAATGGGCAGGGCATAACTAGGAGCGGGCAGGGTCTAGCTAGGAATGGGTAGGGCAAAGCTAGAAATGGGAAGGGCATAGCTAGGAATGGGCAGTGTGTAGCTAGGAATGGGCATTGCTTAGCTAGGAATGGGCAGGGCCTCGCTAGGAATTGGCTGGGTATAGCTAGGAATGTGCAGGGCCTAGCTAGGAATTGGCAGGGTATAGCTAGGAATGGACAGGGCATAGCTAGGAATGGGCAGGGTATAGCTAGGATTGGACAGTGCCTAGGTAGGAATGTGCAGGGCCTAGCTAGGAATGGACAGGGTATAGCTAGGAATGTGCAGGGTATAGCTAGTAATGGGCAGGGTATAGCTAGGAATGGACACGGTATAGCTAGGAATGGACAGGGCATAGCTAGGGATGGGCAGGGTATAGCTAGGAGTGGGCAGGGTATAGCTTGGAATGAACAGGGTATAGCTAGAAATGGGTGAGTATAGCTAGGAATGGACAGGGCATAGCTAGGAATGGGCATGGTATAGCTAGGAATGGGTGAGTATAGCTAGGAGTGGGCAGGGTATAGCTTGGAATGAACAGGGTATAGCTAGAAATGGGTGAGTATAGCTAGGAATGGACAGGGCATAGCTAGGAATGGGCAGGGTATAGCTAGGAATGGGTGAGTATAGCTAGGAGTGGGCAGGGTATAACTTGGAATGAACAGGGTATAGCTAGGAATGGGCAGGGTATAGCTAGGAATGGGTGAGTATAGCTAGGAATGTGCAGTGCCTAGCTAGGAATTGGAAGGGCCTAGCTAGGAATGGGCAGAGTATAGCTAGGAATGGGCAAGGCATAGCTAGGAATGGGCAGGGCCTAGCTAGGAATGTGCAGGGTCTAGCTAGGAATGGGCAAGGCATAGCTAGGAATGGACAGTGCCTAGCTAGGAATGTGCAGGGCTTAGCTAGGAATGGACAGGGTATAGCTAGGAATGGACAGGGCATAGCATGGGCAGGGCATAGTTGGGAATGGGCAGGCTATTGATGTGAATATAACTCCATTTCGACTTCTGATATATGAAAAATATCTGTTTACAGGTTTTTGCACTCCTTCCACAGATTGCTTTATTATAACGAGATACCGTACGGGTTCAAATTTCAGACGTTTCTGTAAATTTAATATGGATTTATGAAATGTGAAAAATAAAATTGTCCACTTTTTCCCATTCTTGTTTAATTGTAATATGGTACATGTACATAGCTTTATTGGTCCCCTACCAGTAAGACCGGGAGGCGGGCGAGAGGGCATAAGACACATGAGCCTATTCACCTTTCCAGAGTATCCATCTATCATCTGACGTCATATGACTTCATAATCAGCTATGGGGCGTGTATGATGACGTCATAATCATTACGTCATAAATTTTTCTAAGTGGCCCTTCTTTGACTCTTAATAGTCTGATGCGTTGTACGATTTGTATGTGTCTACTGTTAATAAACATGCTGTTAAATATTTTGAAACTAATTTGACTGGACGTTGTTTCAAAATATTCAG
The DNA here is from genome assembly GCA_034401795.1 of Chaetoderma sp. LZ-2023a. Lineage (NCBI taxonomy): Eukaryota > Metazoa > Mollusca > Caudofoveata > Chaetodermatida > Chaetodermatidae > Chaetoderma > Chaetoderma sp. LZ-2023a. The sequence goes on along the minus strand of CM067359.1, from coordinate 99,889,313 downwards.
TAGCTTACCTGTATAGTTTTCTCGAAATTGATAGTCAGACAGTTCAGAGATCGCTCGATCCCAACATGAACGAGGTGTAGGTGGAGCTTAGCTAGAGGTGGGTGGGGCATAGCTAAAACTGGAAAACTCCATTGTTGTCAATCCCTGAAAATGTATATCATCAGGTGATATGGAGGACATGTGTTGCAAACTTACAGAATGCTTGTACAAATGTAAATGCCTCACTCTAAGTAATTAGTGAATCTTGCGATTTGTTAGAGCCCTCAGTTAATCTGGCAATGATTGTTGTACAAATACAGTGTTGTGCTGACTTTCAGGTTGTGGTAGATGATGATCACATTCTCATTGTTGGTGGCTGTGGTGGACCAAACTGTGTGAGTAAATGATAACTGTATGTTTTTGTTGTTGTTATTGTTGTTGTTGTTCTTGTTTTTTCTAATAAACTAATTTCTGTCCAAAACTAAAGTGTGATTGCAATGGATGATTCCAGTTTATTCATCAATCATATGATGTCATAATCAACTATGTCACTTGTAGGATGATGTCATAATCAGTGACATACGAAGTTCATCATGAATGCTTAATTAATGACGGACTAAGCGTTGTTGTACGAATTGCATGTCTTTACTATTTAATAAACATGTTGGTGAATATTTAGCTCGCCTGGCCAGAATGGCCAAGTGAGCTTATGCCATGGTGACCATATGCCATGGTGACCATCCATCGTCCGTCTGTCCATCAACTTTATTAACCTCATTAACCACTTAGCGGATTTCAAACTATTTTGGCAGGAAGGATCCTAGGGAGGTAGGCTTCAGAACTTATATACAGAATTTTGATTGGCCAATTTTTCTGGCGGCAAGCTTGGATTTCAGAAAATTTTGGGAAATAAGATAAAAGCCTACTCCTCATGAACTAATTGGCATACCCTATATTGGTATGCTTTAGAACTTGTATACAGAATTTGGATTGGTAAATTTTCTCGGTGGCCATCTTGAAATTTCTGGAAAATGCTTGAAAATCGCTTAAAACACTACTCTTCGTTAATTGCTTTGGCAATTTCAACCAGATTTGGTGTCAAGAATACTAGGCTAATAGGTTTCCGAACCTGTATACAGAATTTTGATTGGTCTTGGATTTTCTGAAAATTTCTGGAAATCGGTCAAAAGCCTAATCATTAACCACTGGCCCGATTTCAATTAAACTCAGTGGGAAGGATCCTAGATTAGTACATGTATGCTTCAGAACTTGTATACAAAATTTTGATTGGACAATCTTTTCGGCGACCATCTTGAATTTTCCGAAAATTGGCGGGACATTGTTTAAAACGCTACTCCTCATTAACTTCTTGGGCAATTTCAGCCAGACTTGGCAGGAAGGATACTATGGTGGGAGGTTTCATAACTTGTATACAGAATTTTGATTGGTCAATTTTTTCGGCGCCCATCTTGGATTTTCTGAAAATCAGTTAAAAGCCTACTGTTCATCAACCACTGGGCCGATTTCAAGCACACTCAGTGGGATGGACCCTAGAGTAGTATGTTTCAGACCACCTATACAGAATTTTGATTGGATAATTTTTCCAGCAGCCATCTTGAATTTTCCGAAAATTGGCAGGAAATTGTTTGAAACGCTACTCCTCATTAACCTCTTGGGCAATTTCAGTCAGACCTGACTAGAAGGATTCTTGGGTGGGCGGTTTCAGAACGTGTATACAGAATTTCGATTGGTAAATTTTTCGGCGGTCATGGATTTTCTGAAAATCAGTTAAAAGCCTTACTCTTCATTAACCACTGGGCCGATTTCACTCAAACTAAGTCGGAAGGACCCTAGAATAGTATGCTTCAGAACTTATATACAGAATTTATATTGTTTGTGCAATTTTTTCGGTGGCCATCTTGAAATTTCCAAAAATTGGCGGGAAATTTGTTAAAACACTACTCCTCATTAACTTCATGGCCAATTTCAACCAGACCTGGCGGGAAGGATTCTATGGTGGTAGGATTCAGAACATGTATACAGAATTTTGATTGGTCAATTTTTCCAGTGACCATCTTGGATTTTCCGCCCTCTAGAAAATCTATTCCAAATTTTTGATACGTCAATGTTTTGGTGGCCATCTTTGATTTTCTGAAAATTATCCGGAACCATTTAAAGATGGTAATCCTTAATCAATAGTCCGATTTCAACAAAACTTGGGTCGAACAATTCTATGACTGTAGACTTCAAAATGTCAAATGAGAATCTGGATTGGTCTATTTTTTTGGTGGTCATCTTGAATTTTCCGAAAATTATCCATGTCTATTTAAATACAAATGGTTCAAATGTTAATGGTCCAATGAGCATCACAAGCCCTTGGGCCTCTTGTTTGAAACTAATTTTACTGGGCGCTGGTGCTGCCATAGAAAACTGGTTTCATCAATTAAGTTGGATTAATATGCTACATGTATTAGTACAATGTAGAACTTAGTTTATTGCAGGGAAAACAAAACTAGAATATGCCATCGATAATGAATCATCATCAGAGATCCCCTGCTCCCCCACCCATCACCACACCATTTCATCACGTGGATGCCCTGCAATATTATAAGTAACTCAGATAATAAAGTCGCTTGAATACTGCCAACATTGATGTAAATTTAACACTGAATAGGTTTTGTTGTCCCGCATATGGAAATTCATCAAAACGACTACCTTTATTGACTGTCTTGTTCATGAATGGGTTAATATTCAAGAAATTTCCATTTTCATTGTCCATTTGCAGGCCAAGAGAAGACTATTTTTGTAAATTTACCACTGGAATGCCTAGCTCAGTATTTACTGAGCCAATCATTCCAGGGTGAAATATTTAGAGATAGTCTTCTGTTGGCCTGCAAATGGATATTTCCTCAAGACTTCTATAGAGGCCTATTTGGCCAGCTTTATTATTAAATGGCAAAGTTGATGCAACTCAACCATGTTTTCGAAAATACGTGTAAATACCAGGTATCCTATGAAAGGCATAAAGAGTTAGGAATTTAATATTTCTGGATTCTAAGAACAAATTTTATTTCTTCATGCATCAGTCTCTGCACAGACTTTGAAAAATGAGAAATGCCATATAAATGAAGAATCCAGTTTCTCAGTCAATCATATGACGTCATAATGAACTACATCACATGTAGGCTGACATCGTACTCAATTACTTCATGATCAGTGATGTGATATTGTCCATCACAAATGCGTACAAGTTGTACGATTCGTATGGCTACTACAAATGTATTTAATAAACATTGTGTTGAATATTTTGAAACTTTTTTAACTAGGCGGCGCTGCTGCTGCCATAGTCAGTTAGTTCATGGATCGATTGATCCCAGTGATGTGTGGATGGAGCTTAGCTAAAGATGGGCGGAATATAGCTAAAACTGGATGCCTCTATTCTTTGATGTTGATATTTTTTGTCTCACCTGCGAAAACCATAAAGTGAGCCACAAATAATAAGTATCACTTTTCCAGCAATCGCAGTGATCATTCTTAGTGTTGAGATTTTGTGTTCAGCAAAACTTCTCGACAAAGCTGAGAACACGTGAAGCATTTAATGGATCTTTCCAGTCAGATGAGTCAGTCAAATTAGTTTCAAAATATTCAACTGCATGTTTCTTAACCCTTTAACACTCATATCTGCCAAAACATCTTCAGCAGTGGTCTTGCGAAATGTCCATTTGTAGACCAAGAGAAGACTGTTTTTGAACATTTACCACTGGGATGACTGGCTCAATAACCGAGCCAGTCATTCCAGTGGTAAATTTTCAAAAATAGTCTCTTGGCCTACAAATGGACATTTTCTATGAGAAAATTTAAATTTTCTTGAACAAATACAAGAGTTAAAGGGTTAAATAGCAAGAACATACTATTCGTACCTGTCAGACTATTAAGCATTAAAGACTGGCTTAATTGAATAATTCATGATATCATGATTACAACGCCAGCATTGACATCGCATAGTTGATTATGATGTCATATGATTGAGTGGGCAAATGGATTCATGAATTCTGTGAATTTCTTGTTTGTAAAACATGTTTGTTTTATTTTAATTTTTGTTCTGAGCAGCTATTCAGTGATGTGTGGCTGCTGGATCTGTCGTCGGAAATGTGGAGTTGGACCGAAATCAAGATTAATAATCCCACCTTCTCACCGCCTAAAATCTGGTGTCACCCCGCCTGTAGGGTAAGCTCCCATCCTGATGCGGTAAAATATGCTTGTGAGACCAGGCTTTTGTCCAGGAATTTGGTGTGGGTGGGGAGGAGCTGGGAGGCGGGTGATCCAACTTAATGCAATGCAGGTACAGTGCCTAAACAATTTTGATCAAAATTGTTAAAAAGTGTGTAAATACAGAAAATTCATGAGGGCCATGCTACGTTAATTGGAGGATGGTGGGCTTGGGGGAGGGTGGGGTGGAATGCCCCCCCCCCCAAATAAACCTTGGAGACAAAACTGCCTCACTTATTTAACCCTTTAACAGTCAAGACAGAAACAAGTTTTGGTTATTCAACGTTCATTTGCGGGTGAAGAGACCATTTTTGAAAATTTAACACTGGAGTAACTTGCTCGGCTACCATGCCAGTTATTCCAGGGTTGAATTTTCAAAAATGGTCCACGCCTGTAAATGGACATTGGCCAAGAGGACGGTTTGTGGGCAGCTTGACGATTAAAGTCTTAATGGTCAAGACTGGTGATGAAAATCATAAATGTTATTTAGTAAATAATCATTTGCAGGTGATGCAAGTGAAGGCTATTTTTGAAATTTTATCTCTAGAGTGACTCGAGCTTTGTTATCGAGCCAGTGATTTTAATGGTAAACTTTCAAAAACCCATTTACATTGTAGATAAGCTCTTTTGGCTAGTTTGACATTTACAAAGTGAAGACAAGTGTTTAAAAACACTGTTTATATTTACTGATCACGCAATTTGAGGTGAATGATCATTCGTTTCTCGTATAGTTGGTTATCTGTATCTAGAAATGGACAAATCACATTCTATTCACAATGATGCTGAGAAGCTAACCAATCATGGCCAGACCTGGCTTAATTATGCGAGGATTGGAGGAATCTGATTTGTCACTCAAAGTATCTGACGTCATAAATAAATACATCACTTATTATCTGATGTCACAATCAAAACAGCGTAAACTTGTCTGTCATGAAGTTGCAAAGTCCATCCCAAAATGTACATGTGTGTCCTTTGTGAATTTACAATTTAATAAACATCCATTTGAGTATTTTGAATCTAATTTGACAGGAAGGTGTTGCCTAGCTCCCAGTCAAATTAGTTTCAAAGTATTCAACAGCTTGTCAGAATAGTTACATGTACCTTCCCATTGAGATTCTGTGACTGCAGTGTTAAAAACATTAAAATCGATTTAAATGTGCGTACAAAGTGTGGTGTGGAGCTTAGCTAGAAATGGGTGGTGAACAGCTAGAAATGGGCTGTGCATAGCTAGAAATGGGCTGTCCATAGCTAGAAATGGGTGGTGCATATCTAGAATAGGTGGTAAATGGCTAGAAGTGGGCGGTGAATAGCTAGAAATTGGTGGTGAATAGCTAGAAATGGGCTGTGCAATGCTAGAAATGGGTGGTGAATAACTAGAAATTGGTGGTGCATAACTATAAATGGGTGGTGAATAGCTAGAAATTGGTGGTGAATAGCTAGAAATTGGTGGTGAATACCTAGAAATGGATGTTGAATAGCCAGAAATGGGTGGTGCATAGCTAGAAATGGGTGAGGCATAGCTAGAAATGGGCTGGTTTTAGCTAGAAATGGGTGGTGCAAAGCTAGAAATAGGTGATGCATAGCTAGAAATGGGTGCAACAAAGCTAGAAATGGATGCAACATAGCTATAAATAGGCCGGACATAATTAGAAATGGATGCAACCTAGCTAGAAATGGGTGTTTAACATCATGAGAACATACTTACCTCCCTAACACTCTTGATATACTAGTATATCGGCTCTAAATTCAATAATATTCAGAATTATAAGAAGTTAGGTGCCCCTAATGGGCAGGTGGAAGTACACAGTCATGCACATGACAAACACCACCCTCTGCGCATGCGCACACCGGTACTTCCGTTTTCTAATATATTGGCTGAAGAAGCAACTTGTGAAATTCCTCACAGGCTCTTTCTGAATTCTAACGAGAACTAAATACATCCCTATCCATCATGGCTGATGCAAAAATGCTGGAGGAGTCCTCCTCGTCATCATCCAAGGTGACATTGTTCCAGGCTTTTATTTAAGGCTTGTAACTTTTGTGTGTTACCGGTTTTCGTAGCGGCCATTTTCAGCGGTACCACATTTTCAGGCGCTGGGAATCCTTGTAAATTTTTTCCCAGCGCCTAGGGCTAATACTCTCTTGTGTTTTATGCTTGCAGGTTTGTCTTGTGTCTATACAAGGATGACTGGTCTTCTCTAGAAGGTTGTTCACGTCCCATGGTGACTTATCATCGTGATATGTCTAAGGGTTGGAGATATAATAAATTAATAAATAAAATATCTCCTTCCTTTTGTTTGTCCCATCCCCCTCATCAGTTCTTCTGGAAGAGGAGTCTCGGCGGATGGAAGGACGTGTTTTCCTGCACAAGAGGATGGTTGCCTGTGCTCAGGCTAAGGGAGTTTATTAATTATGGCGCATGATTATTTGAAAATAATTAAATTTTCTGCTGCCGTTTGCTATTGCACTATTTTCTCTCTTGCGTGTGCACGAGTTCTCGAGTATATATAATTTTATATTATATTAGTCGAGAGCTGAGAAGGTCTGGAGATCTAGATATTTCTTGCATTAATCTGACGTCCCCTCTCCTGGTAGGAGCTTTTGCATAATGAGGTTTGATGTCATAATCAACCAGAGTTTGCTCTTTCCTTGATGTCATGATCTTAGTTTAGAGTAGTCTGTGATGTGTTCATCTCCCTGTTTATTAAGAGTGTAGAGAGATATCTAGATAGTCATAATCTTTCTCTCTCTCTTAATTTGGGGTTCTGGTTGTATTTGGTGTTTTATTTGTCCCGTCAGGGTGGTCGTAATAGTGGGTGTCTTCTCTCGAGTTTGTTTTGGTTTCTACTTAAAAGTCCATTTACATGGCTTTGAGACTGTCATACTCATTGTCTTCGTATCCCTCCCTTTTCAGAAGTGTCCGTCCTGTCTGAAGACCATGAAAGCTAGATTCTTCCCCCACCCTTGCCATCTGTGTTCAGCTTGTAGGCTGTCCAACAAATGTGTTATTTGTGAAAAGTGTGGGGGGGGGGGGGTGAAGGATCTAACCTCTGAATTTTTCTCTTTGCAGGCGAAGATGATGGCGGAGGAGGGGAAGAAGCCGAAGAAGGAGGGTAAGAAGAAGGCCTCTGAGAAGGGTGGGCTCGAGGCCTTCAAGAGTGAGTTAGTGAGTGAGATGCGCAGGACTTTGAAAGACATGATGCCTGACATGCTTCGCGGCTTGTTGCCTGGCACAGGTGTTTCAACTTCCTGCGCATCGACCTCAGTGCGGGTAGCCCCCGTCCCTGGATCATGGCCTATTAGCTCGGACAAAGCGTTTGATGATCCAGGGGCGGCCGTCTTGGACCCAGGCTTGATGTTCGCATCGCCTGGGGTGCCAGCGGCGCGAGAAGCATCAGGCGGGACCCGACCAGCGGGCCTGACCACGATCACTCGCGGAGTAAACTCATCATCTGCCTTCGGGCAGTCTCCTGGTCAGTCTGGATTAGTTTTCTTTGCTAATCCAGAGTCTAACTTTCCTGACCAGGAAGATGATGAGGACTACCTGCTCGGTCCACAGGTGGATCATGAAGACATGGATGTGAACGCCTACACTCCTCTCTTGGGGAGCGTGAACGCTTGCACCTATGGCACTGTTCCCTCGGGAGCAGGTTTCATGGTTCAGCCTGTGGCCCGCTTTGGAGCAGACGGCCGGCCGTATAAGATTCCACGCTTGGAGGTGGAATCTCATACAGTCGTTCCGGGCCGCCCTGGTGTGCATGATCCCCCTCACACAAGCGTGGCCTTGGAGCCTGGTTTGCCTATGGAGAATGCTATGCCAGCCCTCGCGGGCCCGTATATGTTCCCTGGGAAGCCAGGTTCGTCTATAGCCTCCTCCTCGGCCGTGCCTGCGAATGCCATTGAGGATGACGAGGGCCCGCTGCTCGTCGGCAGTTCGCAGGTAGCCACGGATAAAGACTGGTCAGAGGCGTGTGCGTGGCTCCTCGCTGTGAGACCAGAGCTCGCCGTGGATGAGACGGCCGCCGGTAACCCTCGGGCATGGTTACAGGCGAAGCCGTTGGCCAGCACAGCTCTGTCTGCCATACGCTGAACATATCTTAGATATGTTCGCGGCGGCAGAGGAGTCGATCCGACCGAGAGGTCGCCTCGCGAAGGCCCTCCGTGAGGTAGCTAGGCGATGTCGGGTTACTGCCAGTCAGTATGCTCGGTATGGCCTGGCACCCAGACCGAGCACGGACGACCGCGCCGCTCTGGAGGAAGATACGCGGCCGGGTTCCCGGGCTGACACGGGAGCGTTGTGCACGGGCGCTATGCGCTCGGCGAATGCCGCCTTGCGTGACACCGAGGAGAGCTCGCGAGCAACGATCAGTGTGCTGTTGCATGTCTCTCAGCTGCTATCAGGGGTGGTAGCGGCGTCGGTGCAGCAACAGCCTAGTCCCGTGACAGTCCAACGAGCCATCCAGGATGGCATCAACCTGGCGTTGGACGGTCTGACTAAGTCGGTCACGAAGTCGCTGAGAAAGAGGCGCACTTTTGCACTGGACAATTTGTGCCTGTCTCAGGAGCTCAAATCGCGCTTGATGCAAGCGCCGATGGCGGGCCCTGGACTCTTTGGAGGTGAAGGTTGTCGGCACCTCCAGGAGACGGTGACTTTGGTGAACAACCAGAGGGCGCTGCGTGCACAGTTTGAAGTGCTGCGCAGGGAACATGTGCGTGTTCAGCCCTCGGCTGCTCGACAGCCGTACGCTCGTGGCGGGGCTGGCAGTGTCAGAGGCCAGCAGGCCGGCCGGTTTCAGCGACCGCGTCGGCTACGCCAGCAGCAGCGTGCTGTTGTGTGACAGCCGCCGCCTCAAGCGCAGCCTGCCAGACAGCAGCCCGCGCACCGTGATGCGAGTGGCGCTGGTCGCGGCGCGCGGGGAGCGGCGCGTGGTAACCGGGCCTGATGCAAGAACATTTTTTCCGGTTATCACAAGTACCACTCGGGTGTTGCCACTCGTACCAGAGACACACCCACTTCTAAAATTTATGGGCACCCCGTCAACCCTAGGTGCACCAGTGGGAGGTCGTTTGACTTGTCACATTTAGAAGTGGGCGCGGTTAATTCAGGACCGCTTAGTTTTGCAATGGCTTTCGCACGGATTCAGTCTGGATTGGATAAGAGGTCCGCCGTTGCATTTGTCTCTGGTACCGGTCTGGACTCAAATTCCAAGAGATCCAGACAAGCGGTTGTGCATAGAAGAGGAGATAAAATCTCTCGTTCTAAAAGAAGCAATTCAACCGGCGCAGGATTGCCCGGGCTTCTATTCAACCGTGTTTCTTGTGGCAAAGAACACCGGGGGGGGGGGGGGGGGAGACCAATTCTCAACCTCAAGCCTCTGAACAAGTTTTTAGACACTCCGACTTTCAAAATGGAAACAGTGAGATCGGTGTTGTTGGGGTTAGAGAAGGGGATGTGGACAGCATCTATAGATCTCAAGGATGCTTACTTCCACATTCCAATTGCAAGGAGTTTTTGTCGGTTCCTGAGATTTGCTTTTCATGGATGCCAATGGGAATTCAAGGTTCTTCCATTCGGCATCTCGACGGCTCCAAGGGTCTTCACTCGAGTGGTACTTGCTATCATGGCATACCTCCGCAGGAGAAATAAAGCTGTTCATACTTACATAGACCACTGGTTGCTAAAAGCACACAACCCAGAAAGTTTGACATAGAATCTGGAGATAGTGTTGGAAACTCTCACAGATTTAGGCTGGATGATCAACTTTCAGAAATCAGAGCTGACTCCATCCCAGAAGTTTGTTTACCTGGGTATGTTCTTCGATCTGGAGATAGGAAAGTCTCCTCTCGTGCATTCGGTTGGTTTGCAACAGTCGTTATATTCTAGCACGGGTCTATCTGAGAATGTTAGGTCTGATGGTTTCAATGGAACCAGTCATTCCTCAGGCGGCCTTACGCAGGCGGCCGATTCAGTTGTTTCTCATGACTCAGTGGATGCAGAGTTCAGGATCACTGGACTCGCGCATTCAAGTGTTGGACCCTCTCATTCATCACCTTCATTGGTGGATGGAGAGAGGAAATCTCCTGGCGGGGGTCATGCTGACCCCTCCCCACCCTCAAGTAACGATGTTTACGGATGCATCGATGGATGGTTGGGGAGCTTGCCTGGAAGAAACCACTGTATCAGGGCTTTGGAATCTGGAACAGTCAAAGGAACATATCAACATGCTAGAATTGCGGGCTGTAATTCTAGGCGTGGAGGGAAAATTTGTGATGATACGTTCAGACAACTCTACAGTAGTGAGTTACATAAACCGCCAGGGCTGAACGAAGTCGCCCAGTCTCTGTATGATGACATGGAAGCTGCTTTGCTGGTGCATGGATCATATGATCACCTTGAAGGCAGTTCATATTCCGGGAAGGCTGAATCTGTTAGCAGACTCATTGAGCCGAAGGATGAGTATTCTGCCTACGGAATGGCAACTAAATCAATGTGTGGCGGATCACCTGTTCAATCATTGGGGAAAGCCCAACATAGATTTGTTCGTACGTTTCTCCGATTCCAGATCCAAGCGCTATCGCAATAGATGCGCTAGCTATCATTTGGAAGGGAATGTATGCATGCGCATACCCTCCAACAATCCTGATTCCAAGGATTCTTCAGAAGATCAGACAAGAGGAATGCCAAGTGCTTCTGATCGCCCCGAATTGGCCAAGCCGATCATGGTTTACAGATCTGCTGGACCTTCTGGTTTGCAATCCGGTTCCTCTGCCGCTGATGGACAATATTATCTTCCAGGGCAAGACCCTTCACAACAATCCGTCAATGTTTCGATTGACTGCATGGATGTTGTCAAACAATCCGCGATTAAGGAGGGCTTTTCTGAGCAAGCAGCCAATTTCATGGCCAGAGCCAGGAGGGGGTCAATCTCCAGAGCTTATAATTATAAAATCAACAGATTTGCAGAATGGTGCTCAAAGAGATGTATCAATCCGATGGAAGCATCTATTCAGGTAGTAGCTGATTTTCTCTGTCACCTGTATGATACCTATAGTCTTCAACCTAATTCTGTTGCTGGATACAAATCAGCATTGATGACTGTTATCCCTTGCTTGGCAAAGAGGGGAAGTGATGAAGTAAGTGTTTTTAAATACTCTTATTAAAGGTATGGGCAATCTCAGACCAAGAAATCCTCCACTGACACCGTCTTGGAGTCTTTCTCTGGTTCTGCAGGTTTTGAGTGATAAACCTTTTGAACCACTTAGTGCTATATCTGTAAAATTATTGACACTTAAAACTGTATTTTTAGTTGCGGCAGCATCAGCCAGACGCAGGAGTGAAATTCATCCCTTGTCTGCTGAGCCTGACCGTTATATAGTTACAGGTGAAGGCCTTAAGCTTCTACCAAGATTGAATTTCTTGGGTAAGAATCAATCTTTAAAGTATCCGGGTAAACCTATTATTTTACCTGCCTTAACCAGATATGATCCTGGTGCTAAAGTATGGTGTCCCGTCCGTGCTTTGAATAAGTACAAGAAAAGAACTCAGGTTTGGCGGACGGACCCATGTTCCCTATGGTTGTCATATATTGAACCCCATGGTAGGGCGTCAAGAGACACTATTTCCAGATGGATAGTGGAATGTATCCAATTCTGTCATAAAACAGCCACTGGAATCCAGTAGATAGAGCCAAGGCTCATAGTGTCCGTGGTGTGGTAACTTCCACAGCATTATTTAATGGTGTTTCTATTGAAGACATTTTGTCAGTAGCCCAGTGGCACTGTGAGTCGAGTTTTACCGACCATTACCTTCGTGACACTTCTAACCCACTCGCCGTCTCAGTCCTCAGGAAATAAAATATTTATGCAGAGGTTTATGTTTGTAAATAGTTTGCCTCTTCTGCTATTTTCAAATATCACATTTGTTGGTAGGGTATCCCTACTATTAGCTGGTACACTTCTCTTCATCCGGTGGGGGAAGAGATGAGTGCCGCGTCCAAGACATCAGAGGTCAGTGGTTATGACCATTTTTGATTTTCTGTCTTGGTGATGGTGTCATTTTATTTTTTAATATGGTGATGGTTAATGTCTCTTAATTGTGGTTTTTCAGAGAGTTTTTGAAATAGAAGCAATTCTTCTTTTTCCAATGTTTAGTAATACTTTCATTAAGTATTAGAGAACATGCAAGTCATTTAAAGCAGCGTTTTTCCTAAACCTTCCTCAGAAAGAGGGGGGAGCGCATTTGCCGTTTGATCAATCTCTCTTCATCGGTCGATTATCCGATGCAAAATTCTATTCATGATTGTGGTTTTCAGTCACAATTTCAGATGTTTTAAATCTCTTGAGAATTCAAAGAGCCTAGCCTCCGAGGGTGTGCGGGTTTTCAGGACCTTGCCTCCCTCCCACCAAAATTTACTTTCAAATTCTGATTTTTATCAAGAGTGTTATGGGGGTAAGTATGTTCTCATGATGTGAAATAAGTAAATTTATCAAATTTCTTTTTCACGAGTGAGATGACATACTTACCTCCCTAACAGGATCCCGGCCTCACCACCCCACGGAGGCCTAGTCCTTTGGCTATGGAATAGTTGCTTCTATGTCAGCCAATATTTAGTAACGGAAGTACCGGTGTGCGCATGCGCAGAGGGTGGTGTTTGTCATGTGCATGACTGTGTACTTCCACCTGCCCATTAGGGGCACCTAACTTTTTATAATTCTGAATATTATTGAATTTAGAGCCAATAAACTAGTATATCAAGAGTGTTAGGGAGGTAAGTATGTCATCTCACTCGTGAAAAAGAAATTTGCTAAATTTACTTAATGCATAGCTAGAAATGGGTGCAACATAGCTAGAAATGGGTGCAACATAGCTAGAAATAGGTGGAACATAATTAGAAATGGGTGCAACCTAGCTAGAAATGGGTGGGACATAATTAGAAATGGGTGCGACATAGCTAGAAATGGGTGGGTCATAGCTACAAATGGGTGCGGTATTGCTAGAAATGTGTGAGGCATAGCTAAAAATGTTTGGAAGATAGATAGAAATGGGTGGGACATAGCTAGAAATATTGGGTGCTGCATAGCTAGAAATGGGTGAGACATAGCTAATAATGGGTATGGCATATAGCTAGAAATCAGTGCAGCAATGCGAGAGATGGATGCAGCATGGCTAGAAATGGTTGGGGCATAGCTAGAAATGGGTGGGACATAGCTAGAAATCGGTCCCTCCATTGGTCATCCCTTTCTACTGAACCCTCCAGATAAGATAGAAGGCTATGGAGTATTTTGAAACTAATTTTTAGCTCACCTAGCCTGAAGGGCCAAGTGAGCTTATGCCATGGCAGCCATCCATCCGTTGTCCATCTGTCCGTTAAGTTGCTTCTTAACGGTTTGACAGATTTAAACCAAATTTGGCTGGAAGTATCCTATACTGGTACCCTCCAGACTTTTTGAGAATTTTGATTGGTCAAATTTATGGGGTTATGATCATAGATTTTATCAAAAATTTACCGTAAATTGGAAAAATACTACTCCTCCTTAGCTACTTGACATATTTCAACCAAATTTGAGCAGTATTTAACTAGACTGATTCTTTATGTTGGTAGGTTCTAGTCAGAATTTTGATTGACCAATTGCTTGGGTGGACTTTATTAAAAATATGCCGGAAATGATCAAAATGCTACTCCTTAACTGCTTGACCTATTTCGGAAATGGTCAAAATGCTCAGCTCAGAAGTTTTCAGCTATTACAAATTTACAGTATTAATCCTTTCATCATGTTAATTGTCAAGATTGATCTAGAAGGTCCAGAACATTTTCTCACTGAGTGTCCAATTTGCAGGCCAAGAGGAGGCTATTTTTGAAAATTTACCACTGAAATGGCTGGCTCATTAACGAGCCAGCCATTCCAGCGGTACATTGTCAAAAATAGTCTTCGCTTGGAAAGCCATTTTGAGTGGCTTGACCATTACAAGTTTAACAAATCTAAATTGAACAAAAGGACAAATAAAATTCTGAGAAATTCTGAGTGATAAGGATTCGTCTGCGAAAAATTGCTAGATGGAAAAAAATGTTGAAAATAATACCTTAAATTTCAGAAGAATTCAGTTCAGTGGGTTTGTAAAACAAAAAAAGTAAATTGGTAATGCTGTATACGATGTTTTGTTTCTTTCACAGGTTGGCAGCAGCGTAGTGGTTCTCAGCAAACTCAGCCATGTGGCCAAGCAGTGGTGGTTATCATTAATGAAGGATACGGACAAGCAAAAGACAAAGGCGAATAAGTGTGTTACAAGATCAGAAAATGTTACCAAACCTGCTGCATCTAGTCCAGAGGAGATGTCTACAGATTCGTCGTCGACGAGTCCTCGTCAGTCGCCCTCATTACTGAGCCCGCGCGAGTCGCCCGCAGATGAGCTCCCGTCATCACCGGCAACATTTTCTGAAAATTCTCAGGTTATTGATAGAAAATGTTATTAATAATAGAAGCTGAAAAATATGTAGAGAGTATTTTGCTCTGTAGATTGAACCAAATTAAATTAACCCTCTAATCCTTGAATAGATTTTCTCATAGAAAAGGTCCATTTGCGGGCCAAGGAAAGACAATTTTTGGAAATTTACCACTGGAATAACTGGCTCGATAACCGAGCCAGTCATTCCAGTGGTAAATTTCCAAAAATAGTCTTCCCTTGGTCTTCAAATGGACATTTCTCAAGACCACTGTAGAAGGCGTTTTTGGCTGATATGAGTGTTAAATGATTACAGAATGGCTGCCTTTTTAAGGCAGCAACATGTTCCATTCAAATGGACCGTTTCAGTTATAGCTATGCTTCACCCATCACTCGTTAAGGTCCACCCACACCTCGCTCATGTTGGGAATCAATCGATCCCCGAACTCCCTGACTATCAATTTCCAGAAAACTACACAGACAAGCAGTTGAATGTTTTGAAACTAATTTTACTGGGTGCTGTCACTGCCATAGGCAGCAACAGCACCCAGTCACATTAACAGCACCCAGTCAAATTAATTATTAAGTAGTAAAGACATACAATTTGTACAATGTGTCAGACTATTAAGCATTTAATACGTACTAAATCGAGTCATTCATGCTGTAATTGATTATGACGTCATCCTACATGTCACATAGTTGATTATGATGTCATATATATATATATATATATATACACCTGTGCAAAAGTTAAGCACCACCCTATTTTTACGCACATGCAAGGGTATATTCATGTGCTATGAAGAAAGCAATAGCATAAACATTTATGTACCCATCCATCTTAGTGCAAGAGGTAATAATGCAACTAGAGGAATGCTGATTATGATGGTGGAGAAACACTGTATGTTTTTGTTTGAACTTGAAAACGAGGCCTGAATATGGTTACGTTGACACAACTGACAACTATTGCCCTACAGTTGACACACGTGGCTAGATTGTCATTAATGGTGTCTGAAAACGAAGTTTAACATCTGTGCACGAGTTTGAGACTGTAATTATTAATACCGGGTATATCCACCTTGTGCCTGGATGACGGCCTGGACACGACGTCTCATGCTGGTCACCAACCGACTGATACGCCATTGTGGTATTCGTTGCCATTCAAGATGGAGTGCGTCTGTTAATTCCTGTAGGTTCTGCACAGGAGGATCCCTCCTTCTCACCATGTTTCCCAGAATGTCCCAGATATGCTCAATAGGGTTCATGTCAGGGCTCCTTGCTGGCCATGGTAGGGTTTGGATGGCATTCTGGCGGAGGTATTCATGCACAGCTCTAGCACGATGTGGTCGGGCGTTGTCATCCATGAATATAGGGTGGGTTCCAGGTGCATGATTTACAAAATGAGGGACCACAACTCTATCCAGTATGGAATCTTGATATCTTTGTCCATTTAGTGTTCCAGGTACAGTCAACAGATCCAGCTTACAATCAAATGAGATGCACCCCCATATCATAACGGAACCTCCACCAAATGGAACTTCTTCCATGATGTTACGTTGGTCGTACGCCGTGCGTCTGGACCTCCATACACGAGTTCGACCATCTGTGGCATGAAGCAGGAACCGACTTTCATCGGACCAGTGTACCCGTCTCCAGGATCTCATGTTCCAGTGTCTTCTTTCGTTGCACCACCTCAGACGCTCCTCTTTGTGGTGTGCAGTGAGGAGAGGACGTCTGACAGGTCTCCTAGCTTTCATGCCAGCAGCATACAGTCTCCTTTTGACGGTAAACATTGACACTCTATTGCGCGTTTCCCATTGCTGGCTGAGCACTCTGCTGTTGGTGAATGGAGATCTCCTAACAAGGCGTACTAGGGCTCGATCATCACGGGCAGTAGTCTTCTTCGGTCTTCCAGATCTAGGCCTGTCCTTCACCTCGTTAGTTTGCCCATGTTTTGCAATCAAACGACTGATTACAGTATGGTTAATGTTCAGCTGTCTGCCAATCTCTCTGCATGACATACCAGTGGTATGCATGCCTATGATTTGCCATTTCACACGATCACTTAACCTTCGTCTTGCCATAGCGGTTCACAATCAAGAGCTAATTCTCTCTGTACAAATAAACCACGGTCATGAACACAAAATTCCTAATCTTGTCGCCTAAATCTGTATGTAATGTTCTACACCTCAAACTGGACTTTTACATAGCTGAACACGTGTGCTGTTTCCCGCCACACACGGACATCAAGCGGCGTGAAGTCATGCATGCATGTGCATTTCGTACTTGGAATTATGTCAGCTAACGCGGGGACAAAAAGTATGGCAGCCTAGTTGTACCATCATGTTTCTACGTTCTATTGTTTTTGCTGGTGCTTAACTTTTGCACAGGTGTATATATATATATATATATATATATATATTTATATATATATATATATATATATATATATATATTTATATATAGTATATATGTGGAAAGTATATAACGTTCGCCTAATATAGATGATAGGGCCAGAATTTGTGTAAAGTTTAGCATCCAGTAATAACACCATTAGAGGTCGGACCAGTACTTTTTGAGATATCCAATGATCCTAATGTGATCTGATCTGGATCCAAGATTTTTAATCCAGATCAACATCTTGAAATTCTCTTTAATGGTACCAGCCTCTGCTGTGTTAAAATTGTAGCCAAGTCAGATCTGTAGTTTTTAGCTGACCTGGCCTGAATCGCCAAGTTAGCTTATGCCATGGTGGCCGTCCGTTGTCTGTCTGTCATCTGTCTGTCAACTTTTTCTTTAAAAGCCTACTCCTCATTAACTGCTTGACCGATTCTAATCATACTTTGTTGGAAGCATCCTATGGTGGTAGCTTTCAGAACTTGTGTACAGACTTTTGATTGGTCGATTTTTTCGGTGGCCATCCTGGATTTTCTGAAAATTTGAGGAAATCAGTTGACAGCCTACCGGTATTCCTTATTAATCACTTGGCCGATTTCAATAAAACTGTGGGAAGGACCCTAGTATGCTTCAGAACATGTGTACATAATTTTACTTAAACAATTCCTTTGGCGGCCGGCTTGAGTTTTCCAAAAAATACTCATTAACTGCTTGGGCAATTTCAGCCAGACTTGCCTGGAAGGGTACTAGAGTTGGGAGGTTTCAGAACATGTATACAGAATTTTGATTGGTTAATTTTTCTGACGGCCATCTTGGATTTTCTGAAAATCAGTTAAAAACTGACTCCTCATTAGCCACTTCGCCGATTTCAAGCAAACTCGGTTGGAAGGACCCTTGAGTGGTATGCTTCAGAACTTGTATAGAGAACTTTAAAGGGTCAACATTTTCGGTGGCCATCTTGAATTTTCAGAAAAATGGCAGGAAAGTTTAAAACACTACTCCTCATTAACTACTTGGACAGTTTCAACCAGACTTGGCTGGAAGGCTACTAAGCTCGTAGGTTTCAGAACTTGTATACAGAATTTTGATTGGACAATTTTTCCAGCAGCCATCTTGGATTTTTTTGAAAATTTCGAGAAATCAGTTAAAATGGTATTACTCATTAACCGCTTGAATGATTTCAAGCAAACACTGCTGAAAGGACCCTAGGGGTTGAGGGGAGTGCTTCAGAGCTTATATGCAGAATTTTGGTTGGTCAATTTATTCGGTGGCCATCTTAAATTTTTGGAACAATGGCGGGAAATCATTTAAAACGCTACTCCTCATTAACTGCTTGGACGATTTCAATCAGAATGGGCTGGAAGGATCCTATGGTGGTAGGATTCAGAACATGTATACAGAATTTTGTTTGGTCAATTTTTCCAGTGGCGATCTTGGATTTTACAAAAATTTGTGGAAATCATTTAAAAGGCTACTTACTTCTCATGGAAAATGGGAATTTAAGAAGCTATTCCTCATTGGGCAATTTAAACCAAATTTGGCGGGAAGGATCCTATAGTAGTAGCCTCTAGAAATTTTATTCAGAATTTTGATAGGGCAATGTTTTGGTGGCCATCTTTGATTTTCTTTAAATTATCTGGAACTATTTCAAAATGGTATTCCTTAATCAATAGCCCGATTTCAACAAAACTTAGGTCGAATGATTCTATGACGGTAGGCTTCAAAACGTCAAATGAAAATCTGGATTGGTCTATTTTTTTGGTGGCCATCTTGGATTTTCCGAAAATTATCCAACATCTCTATTTAAAGGTGCATATTCACAGCAGAATGGTTCAAAATAAAATTGTTAAAATTATATACTTTTAGAGGCTTAAAGTGTGTATGCCTAGATGTAATGAAACAAAATAAATCTTAGCATACAATGATTTCATTGCGCATAAATATTTAAGTTGTCAAATTGAATTAGAGGCACCGGTCCCTAATTCAAATTCACAACTAAGCCTACGAAATTTATTTATATGGAATGAAATCATGATATGTTAAGATTTATTTCATTTCATTACATTGAGGTACACAATGTACACGATTTAAGCCTCTAAAAGTATATAATTTTAGTTTTATTTTCAAGCATTTTGGTGTGAATATGCACCTTTAAATGCAAATGGTTCAAATGTTAATAGTCCAGGTGAGCTTCACAGGCTCTCTTGTTATAGACAGCCCTGGACATACAGACACACAGACCCGAATGCAATATCCTCTTCACCAAGGGTAATAATAATAATAATAATAATAATAATTATAACCCATCCTGCGCGTAATGGGGTGTATTGTTTTCATCATATTTATACCTACGTACATACATCTGTATGTATGTTCCAAAAGTCCTGTCGCTGCAACTCCTACTGTTTGAGAGTTGTAGGAAAACTGGACAAAATGATTGTACATCACCCAAAGATGTGTCTAATGTTAAAAGTTTCTGCATCTGTCATGCATTGCTGATTTTGGGTGTGTGAGAGCGAAAACATTGAATTCTTCCAGGATTGGGAGGGGGTGGGGTTGGTGGGAAACATGCAATTTCATTACGTATGTCCCGGAAATCTTGTCTGGGTAATTGTAACTTGGTCACCCAAAGATGTACCTAATGTTAATACCTTTTGCATCAATCATACGGATTTTCTTTCTGGGTGGTTGGGCCAAAACCCATGCTATTGGGAAACCCTTTTGGTGTGGATGCACTCATATTGGGGTGTGGGGGTGACTATCTTGTGATGATAATAATCATACATCTATGTTATTTTTGCCATATCACAGGTCCCTAAAAGAAACAGTTACAAGCGTAGGCTTGCAGAATTAAGTCGATCGCAAGAAAGCACATCTAGTGATGAAGGTCCTGATTGGACGCCTCCAAGGACAGGTCCGAGCGATATGTCCCCTGACTGGTCAGTTCATGCTGGTTCTGGTGTCAGATGGGAACCTCAGCCTGGGACGAGTGAACAACACAACGATGCGTCTCGATTAACTGATAGAACCTCTGTTTGGCCACATCGTCTTAGTCCAAGCGATATAGCGCTAAATGCTGCATGTGGCCATAATGTAGGATGTTCAAATGCGACTGAGCAACAAAAGTCAGATTATGTTTTACCTAACGGTGCTTCACTGTCTCTCAAGCCTGATGATAATCATATGCAGTTATCCATCAATAATATAGATTCTGAAAGTAGATTTTCAACAAGCCCAACTGAAAATTTGCCAAATATACCTGCGAGTCGAGAGCCAGTGTGTTTACCTGTTGATTGCTCACCTGCTGATTTTGCCTTGCATACATATCCAGAAAGATTTGTGCCATTTTCTGATGAATCATTAGGTGCAGTTGGTGGTGTGGAAGCATCAGGTTCTGTACCATCTGAGCATGTGCCATTATTGTCGCACAAGGATCCACCATCACCAACTGCTTTAAGAACATTAAGTCCACGGCCAGGGTTGCCCAGTGTGCGTCCAAATTCAATGCGTAATCGTCAGAAGCAGTTAGAAACATTACAAAGGTATGAACAAAAACTAAAGCGACAACAGACACGAGCATCAAGTACGCCTTCATTACCTGCGCCTTCATCATCATCAAATTCATGTGAAACGGAACAGATACCCATACCAGAATCCGGTTTAGTAGGTGCACCCAAAATGGCTGATGTAGCGGCCGGACAACCCGCTCCTAGCAGAGCAGAAAACTCTTTGAGAAGAGTACCGAGTCCTTCCAGGCCTTCTCTACCTATTGGAAATGTTAACATGGGAATGTGTTCTACCCTAGCCGAACCACGCCACCCAATGTACATTCATATCTTGGATATTAGTCGTGTAGTGTCTGACTTAGAGGTCACTTGGAGGTCATTGCCAGAACAGCCATCTATGAATTCTCCAGAAGAGACAATGTTTTATTCGTTGGCTGAAGGTCGAGGCGAGTTATTGATGTTTGGAGGGATGCAGCGAGGAGATCTGAGGGCGATGCAGCGGGGCGTCGATATCAAATCAATTATTGTTAGTAATGCGCTCTACTTCCTTTCACCAGACTATGAATCATAGTCATAGCTATTTTTTTCAAAGTAAACCTTGAAAACACTTCACCAGTTAATGAAGGAATCCCGTTTTCACTATGCCCCGCCAATCTCTAGCTTAGCTCCACCCACACTCGAGGCAGGCATTCCAGTTTTACATTTTCAAAAATAGTCTTCTCTTGCCATGAAAATGGGCCTACATTCACTAAGCATAATGTCATTTTTCATGATCGATCGCATTAAAAAGTAATTAAAAGTTAGGTTTTGAAATGTCTTATGCAGTAGAAAATATTCACGATTATTTGATTATTAGCTCACCTGGCCTGAAAGGCCAAGTGAGCTTATGTCGTGGCGACCGTCCGTCCGTCCATCCATCAACTTTTCCTTTAAACGACTTCTCAAGAACAGCTGGGCCAATTTCAATTATATTTGGCAGGAAGCATCCTTAGAGCATAGGGATCCAGGTTTGTTCAAATGAAGCCGATCAGCCAATTAGGCCGGTGACCATCTTGGATTTTGGCCGATTTTTAGAAACGTTTAAAAATCTTCTCCGAAACCGCTTGAGGGATTGAAGGAAACCGTATGAAATATGATTAGGGCAAGAGCTCAACCAAATTTGTTCAAGCGAACTTAATTGGTCAAATAGTTTGGCAGCCATCTTGGTTGACCTAGTTTTAGCGAAAATAACTTCTCCAGAACCGCTGAAGGGATCAGGCCGAAATTTGGCAGATATGATTAGGGACTACGGGCCAGTAAAGTTTGTTCAAGAGAAGCTGATCCGTCAAAAAACATGGCCGCTGTGGGCCAATCAAAATATAGCATGTTTGGCGGATTTTGAGGCCGAAATTAGTTTTATATAGGTTTTTGGCTATTCTGATCTCAAATTTGCAATTTTCGAATCTGTCGGATAAACGGTTTGGCGACCATCTTGGATCATTTTCTCGCCAAAAGCTCCCATACTAAAGCAATGGGAAATTAAAAATATCTTCTCGAGAACTACTGGGCCGATTTCAATTATATTTGGCATGAAGCATCCTTACGGCATAGAGATTCACGTTTGTTCAAACGAACCCGATCGGCCAATTTGGCTGGCGACCATCTTGGATTTCGTCCGATTTTTAGAAATGTCTTTAAAAATCTCCTCCCAAACCATTTGAGGGATCAATTCAAAACTCGCGAAATATGATCTAGGGTAAGCGCTGAATCAAGTTTGTTCAAGGGAACTTGATTGACCAAATGGTTCAGCAGCCATCTTGGATGACCTAGTTTTCACAAAAACGACTTCTTCCCAAGAACCGCTGAAGCGATCAGGCCGAAATTTGTGCTATATAATTAGCAACTAAGGGCGATTAATGTTTGTCAAGAGAAGTTGATTCGCCAAAAAACATGGCTGTGATGGACCAATCAAAATATAGTGTGTTTGGCAGCCATATTGGATTTTTTTATTTGATGGATTTTGAGGCCGAAATTCGTTTTATATAGTTTTTTGGGTATTCTGATCTCAAATTTGCAATTTTCGAAACTGTCTGCTACACGGTTTGGCAGCCATCTTGGATCATTTTCCCGCCAAAAGCTCCCATACTAAAGCAATGGGAAATTTTTAATGTCTTCTCGAGAACTGCTGGCCCGATTTGAATTATATTTGGCAGGAATCATCCTTATGGGATAAAGATTTCATTTTGTTCAAACGAAGCCGATCGGCCAATTTGGCTGGAGGCCTTTTTGTATTTCGGCCAATTTTTAGAAATGGCTTTAAAAATCTCGTTCTCTGAAACAGCTTGGGGAATCGATTCAAAACTTATGAAACCTCATCTAGGCAAAGAGGTAAGCCAAGTTTGTTCAAGACAACTTGATTGACCGAATGGGGCAGCCATCTTGGATGACCTAGTTTTCCTGAAAACGACTTCTCCAGAACCGCTGAATGGATCAGGGCAAAATTTGGGAGATATGATTAGGGACTAAGGGCCATTAAAGTTTCTTCCAGGGAAATTGCTCCATCCAAAAACATGGCCGCCGTGGGCCAATCAAAATGTAGCGTGTTTGGCGGACATATTGGATTTTTTTTTTGGATGGATTTTGAGGCCAAAATTGATTCTATATCTATTTTTGGGTATTCTGAGCTCAAATTTGCAATTTTCGAAACTGTCGGATAAACGGTTTTAAAATGTCTCCTCGAGAACTACCAGGCCGATTTCAATTATATTTGGCAGGAAGCATCCTTAGTGCATAAGGATCCAAGTTTGTTCAAATGAACCCGATCGGCCAATTTGCCCAGCGGCCATTTTGGATTTCGGCCAATTTCAGAAAATGTCTAAAAATCTTCTCCGAAACCACTTGGGGAATCTTCATCTAGGCCAAGAGTTAAGCCAATTTTGTTTAAGAGGACTTGATTGACCAAATGGTTCGGCAACCATCTTGGATGACCTGGTTTTCACGGAAATTACTCCTCCAGAACCGCTGAAGGCATCGGGCCGAAATTTGTCCATCAAAAAAACATGGGCGCTGTGGGCCAATCAAAATGTAGTGTGTTGGGCGGCCATATTGCACTTGCAAAAATGTCCACAAACTCATTTAACAGACTGCTAAACCAACCACCAACAATTTTGACAAAAATTGATGGTGCTCCAGGTGAGCGACACAGGTCCCTTGTTTAGTTTTTAATCATATAAATTCACGATTTAAAACATAATCGCGATTTTCGATTTAATCACGTAATCGGACAAGCCTATTTGGTATATCTCATGTTTGGATAATTATACTGGACCCAAACATGGACACATGCTTCCTTATAATGACACATCACACAATGACCTTGGGCCAAAAGGTTAAAGGGCAAGTTCACTTTAATCTGGATAAATACTTTTTTCTACATTACATTTTCCATTTGGCTTAATTTAGCAGTTCATATCTCAACTTCAGTTAATCATACTGGACCCAAACTCGGACACATGCTTCTGTATAATGAGAGGGAATCACATAATGGCCTTGGGGTGAAAAGGTCAAGGTCACTGTTACATTACGTTACATAAAGACAGCTGTTTCAATATTAACATTTTCTCAAATTACAGCTCACCTCATCTTCATTTAAGTATACTGGACCCAACCTTGGACTTCCTTGTAATTGGAGGATATCATACAATGATGCTTATGTCAAAAGGCCAAAGGTCACGATGATTGCGACACTGGTAAAACCTTTTTTTTTTAAACATTAACATTTTAAGTTTGGCTCAACTTAGCAGTTTATATCTTATATTTGGTTAAGCATACAGGTCTCACATTCGGACACATAATTCCTTATAATGAGTTGGCATGACACAAATACCTTGGCATCAAAAGGTCAGTGTGATAATGACAAAACAAAGGTTTTCTCAACAGTAACATTTTTTTTTATCTCAACTGTTCATGTCTCATGTTGTGTTAATCATACTGCACCCAAACTTGGCCACTTACTAATGAGAGGGGGATGAGACAATTACTTTAGAGTCAAAAGGTCAATGTTCATGGTCAATGATAAGTGTATTGATAAGCGTTTTATATTTATTTTATGGTTGAAGTCGCGCTTCATAGTTCATTTCAAAGTCGTAAAGTCGAGCTTGAAATTAATTTGACTGGCAGCATCGGCTGCCAGTCAAGTTACATGTAATTTCAGAATATTTAACAAGTTTTACAATGTATATCATAAAAATATACTTTTTTTCAGGGATTTGTCATTGAAAGGGTTAAACCGTTATTTAACCCCTTATTTTTTGGCATTTTTTAAAATTTACCACTGGAATGACTCAGACTCGCCAAGCGAGCCAGTCATTCCAGTGATAAAGTTTCAAAAATGTCTTTCTCTGAACCAGCAAATGTGAATTAGGCCGATTGACAGAAATAGGTCCTAAAAAGTGTATCGTGGTCAAAATTAAAGTTTTTGCAATATTCATAATGTTAAATAATTACATTAGGCCCTTCAGAAAACCGCAAACCAAGTGAGTTTACCGTATTTGGTTTTGAAGATAATTACAGTTAAACATCTGTGATTACATATACATATAGGAAATACATTATAACACAGTAACATTTTTTGCTGTTTTCTCAAAACCAAACATATGGAAGTAAATGACCATATCTTTTTTGTTTCTCAAACTAAACTTCTCTGGTTTGTTTTGACATATTCAGAAGAACAAGGTCTTTTGAATAAACACAAAACATTACAATTATTGAAAAACCTTGTAATATGTGACTCTGAATTAATCACCTGAATTATGTGCTGCTCTAGAAGAAAACCCCCACATCATTGCCTTTGGCCGTCTTTGAACTGTCATTATTCATCTATGTTCACTAAAATTAACGTAATTCAATGCACTGCTTCCAGATTTATGGAATTTAAACAGATTCTGTAGTTTCTCATTGATAATCGGTTTATATGGCAGCTGTGCACATGAGATCCTCATGAGCCTCAACACTAAGAATGAAAGTATCATCATTCACTTTGGGAAGATTTATTCCAACATACATCCAACTGGAATCACTATATTATCTGAATCTCCTTTAGACTATTTGTAGATACATCATTTCATGTTTGACTCGCTGTACCAAAAGTAGTCATGGACAACTTTGGTTCCCTTTGAATAAAAATGGCTTGAGTTTGTCACATTTTCAGCAAGACGTTCAACATCTGAGACATGAGCAAGAGTAGTCAGTAAGTGACTCAACATTTGGTCTGACAGCAATTATGGTATCTTTACATATCACTTCATAAAAAAACATGCCCTAACTCAGGTGTACTTTTAGTTCTGTCACAAGTCGCATTACCATTGTCATCAACATTGCTAACAGTGCCGTCATCTACAGCATTTTCTGAGAACAAGACCACGCGAAAGCATTCAACAAGTGAGAGTTTTCACATTGAGAATATTGTTCATACAAACAATGATAGCAGTAGCATGTTAGTTATCTCGTGTTCAGTTTACCCACACCATGCACAGAGGCCACTGAGTGAAGTTTTTGCATTCTCTTTATTGTAAAGAAATAATGCAGATCCCTATCTGATTTCACATTTGACTGATCTACAGAATCTTCTCCCATGAGGAATGAACTGTCTACCTATCACAGCATTGTCACTCAATTGTTCACAGGCAAAGGTGTACGGGTCTTTACCATTCTCACTTCAACATCCCGCATATTACAGCTTTCCTTGCCTCAGTTTTTTTAAGAATCCAGCTGCAGAGTCTACCTACTACCTCCCAGAACCACTTCCAAAATAATTTCTTACAACCCTTAACTTTAGATCCATTCCACTCCAAGAAATGTCCCCAAAGCAGTTTACAATTTTGTACTGTGATGCACAGCCATCTGTTGTTCACTCATATTGTGCATCCTAACAGTAGCTAGCAACAAGCAAAAGACAGTTTTCTTTATGGCTCCTTTTCCTCCGGCTCTGGCTCCTCCCCCTCCCGAGTCCACCCGTGATCAGCTTTACTGTTTAGGAATTAGGTCTCCATGTATACATGCGAAGAATGTAACTTATCGTGTTTCAAAAAGACCGTAGGTATTAACCCTTTCACCGATGAATTCCCCATATCTCATTTTCAAGGCAACCATACTGGAAATCTGTTGAATATTTTGAAATTAATTTGACTGGAAGCCCATAGTGACATTATATGTATGCCAAGGCTTGCTGAAATGAAGGAATCCAGTTTTATCAATGTCCACCCATTTCTAGGTAAGCTCCACCCACGCTTTGTCCGTGTTGGGATCAATCAATCCCTGCACTCTGAAGTTCAATTTCTAGAAAACTATAGACGTAAGCTATTGACTATTTTGAAACTACATGTAATTTGACTGGGCACTGCCAGTCAAATTAGTTTCAAAAGATCCAACAGTGTAAAGACATAATTTGTACAACTTGTCAGACTATTAAACGTTTGTGACAGACTATATCGTGTCATTCATTACGTAGTTGATTATGATGTCAGCTTACCTGTAACATACTAGTTGATTATGGCATCATGATTGATTGAGAAACTGGATTCCTCAATTGAAAGTCAAAATTAAAATGATTTTGTCTCGCCTGTGAAGAAGAAATGAGATATATTGTACACATTTTCAAGTGGTGACAGCAGCGTTTAATGTTATGTCTTGCAATTGGCAAAATCTCTAAATTTCATGTTTTGGTGACCCTACTGGAAACTAAACTTGCATACATGAGGCAGCAACGGCTTCCAGTCAAATTAATGTCAAAATATTCAACAGTTTTCTTGTATGGGTGCCTTGAAAATGAGATATGGGGAATTTGTTGGTGAACTGGCTAATTCCTCTGAATTCATATTTGCTGCTTGCAAATTTTCATCCCATTTATTTTCTCAACTGTGGCATCTTATCACAAACTCTCCTGAAATATGGCTTGCTACGTTTATTTATTTCTTGTTATTGTATATGTATGAGAAAGATTTTGATTGTATTTCAAAAATATGGCATATTTTACTGTTGATATACTGTTAATTTTTACTGTTGATCCATATAATGGTCAAGGCCGTGAAATCAACCTCCACTGCCCCTCCGAATGCTCCTCTGCAGGCCAAGAGGAGTATTTTTGAAACTTTACCATTGAAATGACTGGCTAAATACCTGAGCCAGTTATTCCAGTGATAAATTTTCAAATAGTCTTGACCTTGAAATGGGCATTCACTTAAGCAAATATTTAAAAAAAAGAAATGGTATATGTCCAGATTTGGAAAAAATTCAGTCCATGTGTCCACTTAAATGTGATCTACGGTATGCATGTGAGCTTAGCACAAGTGGTAAGATAATATTACATTGGGCCATCCATGTAAAATGATACATTCACCTATGCATGCGCAATAAAGAATACCCTAGGCGATTTAGGTTATGTAAGATTAGGTTTTAATTTATAAATCCCTTAAAAATAATTGGACACATTCAGTCATACACTTGGGTACAATAAATAATACTGACTTGGGTACAATAAAATTGTATTATAGTCCTCCACTATATACATCCGCATGGGCAGCAAGAAATACTTAAGAAATATTTGCTATCTGCTTTGTTTACACAAGGTGACGTATACAATGTGCATGTCCACCCATACACAATGGTGAATACCCAAGTACCCAAACTGTACTGAATGGATTAATCTAATCTGTTAATCAAGTATATGACATCAGAATCAATTACGTTACATGTAGGTTAACATCACAATCATAATTGACAGAAATACTCTGTCATGAAGCTGGAGTTATCCGTCAAATGTACGAAATTGTATATCTTTGATGGATTTACTATTTAATAAACATTTGGTTGAAAATCTTGAAACTAATTTACTTGGTCGCTGGAGCACTGGTGATGCCTATGACAGCCCTAAAGCAGGAGCGGCACCCGGTCAAATTAGTTTCAAAATATTCAACAACTTACATGTACCTGACATATGTATAGTTACCTTGATATGGAAATTCAGAGTTCGATCGATCCCAACGTGGGCAAAGCGTGGGTGGTGTTTATCTAGAATTTGAGGGGCATAGCAAAACGTGGATTCATCAATTTGTCTATAAATAAAAGGTATGAAGCCGAGTGTTAGGCATCCATTTAATCATTCTCACAAAAGCATATCAGCATGGCTAAATACATATTACTGCATGTACCTATTCAACAGAATATCCCTTTTTCATAGCGAAAATTTCTTGTTTCTCTTCTGTAATGGGTAAATAAATCCCATAGGAAGCATTTGGTTACTAAAGATGTAGGCGATTTCAAACCAGCCAGGATTGCCCTTTAAGGTGTCCTTGTGGTCTTGAGAAATGTCCATCTGCAGGTCAAGAGATGATTATTTTTTAATATTACCACCGGAATGGCTGGCTCCATGACCAAGCCAGTCATTCCAGTTGTAAATTTAAAACTATACAGGTAAGCTGTTGAATATTACTCTTGCTGCCTAGTCGAATTAGTTTCCCAAATATTCAACAGCATGTTTATTAAATAGTAAATACATACAATTCGTGCAACAACGTTTAGTCTGTTACTAATTATGCGTTCTTGATGAACTTATCTACGTCATTCATAACATCATTGATTATGATGTCAACCTACGCGTCGCGTACTTGATTATGATATCATATAATGGATGGATAAACTGGAAATGCCCATTGTTTATGATGATCTATGAAGATGATTACTACTGTATGTCTGTAGACTGAAGACATTTTCAGTTCTTGTGCCTCATTACTTTAGTCCTACTTTCTGCAAAAAAAATATGCTATGTTTTTCATGTACCTACCGCGATACCTATATAGTTCTTCTGCGTTGTATGCGTCCTCATTAAGGAGGAAAATTGTAGACCAAGGTGGCGGGATTATTTAAAACATTTCTGCTTGTCCTAAAGTAGCTACTAGAGTAGCGCTTAACCCTTATCATTTTGATGTCAAAATTTTATTGAAAGATGAACTAATGTACATTTTTCAATAAATTTGGTGGTAGATTTTGCTGTCTTGTACACCAAAATTGTTGAGAAATGTACACCAGTTTCTGTGCTATGGACACAGTAAAAGATAGAATATTTACATCAGATGGTTAACGGTTAAAGGGGTAGAGTTTGTACTTGGGTATCTACTTGAGGTAATCCTACTATAAGGCCGGGTAAGTTGAGTAAATCACATGTTTGTATTGAAATGAACGGAGCTTTACTATTTAACACTCATATCAGCCAAAAACGGATTCTGCAGTGGTCTTGAGAAATGTCCATTTGCAGACCAAGAGAAGACTATTTTTGAAAACTTACCATTGGAATGACTGGCTCGATAACCGAGCCAGTCATTCCAGTGGTAAATTTTCAAAAATAGTCTCTTTTTCTGCAAATGGACATTTTCTATGAGAAAATTTAAATTTTCTTGACCAAATTCGACAGTTAAAGTGTTAAAGACATGGTACATTAACCCTTGTTTACTCGAGGGCAGATGACATATAGCATAGAGTAGGTATGTGAGTTTTTGCACCTAAACTCGCTCGTAGAGTAGCTACAAGGAATAAGACTTCACCCTAATCCGGGCATTTAAAGCTTCGGCTTATAACTCTTTGGTACAGTTCAGATATAACTTGACATGTTTCCAAAAAGTAAGATGTACTGTTGAATATTTTGAACATAATTGGATGAGAAACATATACCAGCAGGGACTTCCAATCAAATTAAGTGCAAAATGGTCAACAGAGATATTCTAGCATTGTGTTCAGCGTTGTACTAATTAAAATATATCTTTGAAACATGTTAACTTATTTATGGGCTCTATGGTAATGGACCTTTCCACTGTATCCATGCATCATATGATGTCATAATCAACTACGTGACGTGTAGAATGACGTAGATAAGTACTACATCACGAATGCATAATTGCAGGCGGACTATACGTTGTTGTGCGAATTGGCATAGGCAGCAACACTGCAACAGCACCCAGTAAAATTAGTTACAAAATATTCAACAACTTACTGTAAAGTTCTCAGGAAATTGATAATCAGGTCATTCAGGGATCGATCAATCCCATTGCGGTGAAGTATGGGTGGCGCTTAACTAGTGAGTGGCGGGGCATAGCCAGAACTGGAATGGCCCATTGTTACACACTGTTCTGTTATATGATTGTAATCATTGTTTTTATTATTTATATACAGGATTTTAATAAATTCTTCTTATTGTTTTGGATGATAAGTTAAATACAAGTCTTTTCAAATTTAGTTTGTTTTCTTGATAAATTATGTCAGACACATTTGTATACCCTGGCAAAAAAATTGGCGGGGCATTATGTGAGGTTATGGGTGGGCAGGTGGGCAGGCGGGCAGCAGGGTGGTTTCCGCACGATAACTCCACTATCATTTATCGGATCGATTTAACTTCATAGGATGATTAGACTATGTCTGAAGAAGAAACCTATCGAAATAGACAATGATCCGAAATCCAAGGTGGCCGCTAGCCACCGGTGGCCATCTTGAAAATTGGCTTCCGAATGATACCTCTGTTACCGTTATCAGATCGCTTTGAAACTTTATAGGGTGGTTGGACTAGGTCTGCGGAAGAAATCTATCGAAATTAACGATGATCCGAAATCCAAGATGGCCACCAGCCAGTGGTGGTCATCTTGAAAATTGATTTCCGGATGATAGCTCCAATACTGTTTAACAGATCACTTTGAAACTTCATAAGATGGTTGGACTAGGTCTAGAAAAGAAACCTATCGAAATCGACGATAATCTGAAATCCAAGATGGCCACCAGCCAAGGGTGGCCATCTTGAAAATTGGTTTCCAAATGATAACTCCATGACCTTTTAGTGGATTTCAGAGGACGACTGGTGTAGGTCTGAGAACGAAATCGTGATTTTCTGATAACTCTCATTCATTGATTTCTCAACATGGCTCATCATTTCTCATCATGGCGGGGTATTATGCGCCATTTGCGGAGCTCTTCCTCTTATACCCAGACCAATTACCTAATACCCAGACCTATTACCAAGTAAGGGGAAGTGTGTTTGTGTGTGCGCGTGTGTGGGTGTTCGGAGCTGTATCTAAAAAATTAGTTATCTGATTTGGCTCAAATTTTAACACAACAAAACAAACTTGCGATACAAGAGGATTTCCAGTCCTAGGCCGTGATGGATATAAAAAACCCCACCTGGAACTGGATCGGATCAAAGTGTGGATGTATGGAAACCTCGAAAATTACTAGTCCTATTTTGCTTGAATATTAATGGCACATATAGAGATTGCCTCTACATCTGATTTTGTAAATATGTGTAAAATGATCACATATATGTGACAGTTAGTTATATGGGCCAATACGACTAAACATGGCAGATAAAAATGACGGACAATTATAGCCGCTAATAGCCATGATCATAACTTACCATCAGTAAAATTACTAATTCGTTAAGTGTAGAATCTCGCAAATGGTGTATATTTAAACAATTGTCATCTGGTTTGTTATTTAGACTAGATTGCAGTTAAAGATGGAGACTTATTCCTATCTTAATGTCGTCGGCATTGTCTGATTCAATATCTGAATCACTGTCGCATAGTATTGCCTGTGTTAGAGCATTTGCACATGGCGGTTCATCTGATCCATCTGCAGAACAATCTCTCACAGTTACAGGCTGATGTGCATGGTTGCTCGTTGTCAAGACCTTTGTACTGCAGGGCACAAGATTTATTAGCACAGTTACACACAAGATAGTTCAATAGCTCTAGTGAAACGGGAGGCTGATTTCTCATCTTTGGCACAAGCGAAGTTCCATTTAGCATTTTTCCATATCCAAAGTCCTTTGGATTGAGAACACGGTGCACATGGACAATAGCAAATTCCAATGTCAGTCTAATCTAGATTGCGACTGAAAATGTTATTTATCTAATATCTTGCAGTGGCAGGAGTGGCTGGAAGATTTGGGCTGACCGTGATGACTGTAACCGCAAATGAGGTGGCTACCGTTGAAGTACCCACTTGCTGCAGTAAATCCGGGAACATGTGTTGATAGTTTAGAAACACTTGCTGTATTCGGTCAGTCATCGAACCCCTGGTGGTGTCTAAAGCGTGTGATGTGGCTGTCGCCATCTGGACTATCAGCTCGGGTTGGGCTGGCTGTTCAGGTTCCATCGTCACTGAATCGTCAGAGTCACTGAGTGCTAAATCAGCCTGGAACTCTGCTAGTGTGGGCCGAGGGCGTCTGCTAAATAACGTTGGCTGAGTATGTATTCGAATGTATGGTGGCATATCGATCGCTGATTGGCTGACGGAAGACAGATGTTCGAGACGTGGCAAGAATGCCCCCTTTGTTCGTGGGAAGGGTGGCTGCGGCAACAACCAGTTTGATGTTTCTTTCATATTGGAGTGAAGGCGTTTGGTGGGAGGCAGATCAGCGGGTGACAGTGGAAACGGAAGAAGGGCGCTTATGGGCAGGTTTCGGAGCAACAGAAGATTCTGGCTCGGACAAGTCAATTGGTGTGGCGGCTGATGCGTGCTATACACTGCCAAAGACGATTACAATCGAAAGCTCGACATTAATGCGATTATTTCCTTTTACGATTTTGTGCGACCGATATCATCTCATATATTTCATCTCAGAAACCAACTCAAAATCTTGCACATGCCACACCTCTGGTCATGATACCAACTGTGGCACCACAATCACAAATGAATAAACGTCTCGGATCAACTACTGAAACATCGCTAGCACTAGAGGTCCGCTATTTGAAACGTCATTAATCCCACTACCTGATTCTCCACATGATTTCGCAACACACAAAGGTAGACTTTGACACATTTTTCGAAATTCTGAACAATCGCGATCTGAATATCAAATTAAAAGCAAACATTGACGAGATGTCCGTAGATTTTCTGGATGTAACTGTATATAAAGGTCTAAAGTATGAAAGAACCGACTACTTAGACTACAAAGTGTATTTCAAACCAACCGATTCACATCAGGTACTACACAAAAAATCTCCACCCGCCGCATACTTTTAAAGGAATATTAAAATCACAAATAATCCGTTTTCACAGGAATTCAAGTGATAGGAAAAACTGAAGGAGCGTACTCTACCCTATTCAAAGCCCTCAAACCACGAGGTTACTCCTCACGATTCTTGCGCAAAATCAAATCTGAAACATTAGAATGTGAAACCCGTCCAGATAATGCCTCAATATCATGCAAATTGTGCCAAAAACTGTATGTCGGCGAAACCAAATGTTCATTAAGATGGCGGGCAACTCGACATCTTACAGATATTAGGCTAGAGGAAGACACATGTTTCCGAACATTTAAATCTTCCTGACCATTTAGTCCCACGTGACTGAAAGTATGCCGATTGAACAGCCACCCCTTTCAGATACGACAGAAGAAACTGAACAAAGAAAACTTCGAGAATCGTTTCGGATTAAAGAACTCAAAACA
Organism: Chaetoderma sp. LZ-2023a; assembly: GCA_034401795.1. Classification (NCBI taxonomy): domain Eukaryota; kingdom Metazoa; phylum Mollusca; class Caudofoveata; order Chaetodermatida; family Chaetodermatidae; genus Chaetoderma; species Chaetoderma sp. LZ-2023a. The sequence continues at coordinate 99,855,253 of CM067359.1, read as the reverse complement.
CCATTGCCAAGGGGCATAAACTCGGACCCAGGATTATCTTATCAACGTGACAAAATTCCATTGATTCTGACCCATAATCGGAAAAACGTTGAGATTTCCAAAATCTTGAAAGATGAGGATCAAAACCTACAGGAGAAACTGAAACAACACTTCAACAAGCGTATAGTAATTGCGTTTAAGAAAAATCCGAATCTACGTGACTTCTTGGTAAAAGCAAATCTCAAAAAGCTTTCCAGAATATCCACCTTTCATGACGAGGTCAGGCAAAAGCGACTCCTCTAGTGATCTTGGGCAATATCCATTTGCCGGCCGAGATTGGAGTATTTTTTTAAATTTTACCACTAATGACTTGCTCGGGAACCGAGACAGTCATTCCAGTGGCATATTCTCGGGAATGACCTTGTCTGTGCCTGAAAATGTACATTAAACAAATATTTAGATTTTATTGAACAAATTTTGGCATTAAAAAGTGTTAACATTAATGCCATCTGACATTCCTCAAATAAAATGACAAATCTCAGGCAGTAAGATAAACCAAAATATTTTTAATTTTTTTTAGTTTTTCAATTATTGAAGATTCTGAACCAGTGCGTTATCAATATTAACTGCTGCTGCTGCTGCTGCTGCTGCTGCTGCTATTACTGCCGTTGCTGCTGCTGCAAAATGTTAACACACAAAGACGGTATGAGACTCTGTCTGTCATGAATTGATGACTCGGGGTCACCCACCCGTCATTCACATTAATGAATCATGCCCACCCACGCAACCACACACGTACGCACGCATACACACTAACGGGCACACGTATGTACATACACACATAAACACACACAAATACACGCACGCACACTAATAGCCAAAAAGATGCTATGAGACCCTCCCTGTCCGGTATGAATTGATGACCCAGGGAAACCGGCCCGTCATTAACACACACACGCACGCACGCACGCACGCACACACGTCTGAGTAAGTACCTGGATCAGCTCTCATTGTCTCCATACAACTACATTGTAATCAGCCATTGCTGCAAAGGGTGCCAATGCATTAAGTCAAACAAATATTTCAACAGATATTGCCTCTTAAAAATCACATGGGCGGGTATATTAGGTATTATGTGTGTACATGCGCGCGTGTGTACGTGCGTGCGTGTACACGGATGGGTTGGTGGATGGATGGATAGATAGCTGGAGGAGGAGGGTGGGTGAGTGAGTGGGTGGGTGGGTGGATGGATGGATATGTATGGATGATAAGGCTCAACGAACGAACCCCATATTGCTGTAAAATCATTGGTTTCATGAACAGCGGGGGTATCCAGTCAATACAATTTCAGTTCCTACAAACTACATTCAAATGTCCGGCCATCTTAACCCTTGTTCTAGATTGGCCAGATAAAATTTATATTTCTGCTTGTTGTAGGTCAAATTGATTCCCGTTAGAGATTCATGATTTTTGTAAAGATTTTCCACTGGAATGACTGGGGGGGGCCGACCATCCAGCAAGGCATTCCAGGGTTACATTTTCAAAATAAATAATATCAGGAGCTGCACATAGATATTCCTCAAGACTATGTAGTGGTTTTGACCGCCAGGTCTTTAAAAAGTTAATCTAACAAGCCATTCATATACTGGAAATCTAAACAAAAGAGGCAATTTATCACATTCGCGTATTGTCACTAACCACCACCACCCCACCTCGGCCGTCCCGCTAACTTAGGAACTACTACATGGTAGGGACAATTTTGTGGAATGTTTGCTTATCTAACGCCTATACAGGCGCTATCAGAAATCACTAAGAATAATTTAAATCTTTCAGATGTTCAATATACAACGAATTGCTCTTTGAATAATTTGACTGAAATTATTGCTATCATAGGTAATACTGAGCCTAATGTGTTGAATGTTTTTGCCATAATTTGACTAGAATTAATTGCGAACTCAAACAACAACACCTCTCAGTCAAATTATGTTAACAAATTTTCTCATAATTATTTGCACAATTATTTTGAAATTAATTTCAGAACGATTTTCAATTTTCTTCAAAATTGATTTTCAAAACTCCCTTTCAAAATTCGTTTTCGAAAATTTGGAAATTTGTTTCAAATTAGTTACTGGATAGCCGTCCTATTAGACTATGGAGATACACGTAATTCAAAATAACACCAGTCAATGGCACGAGAACTTGCGTTCTTAAGATCACATGGTACACCCTTACTCGCCATATGTTAATCCACCCACACTCACCATCCTCACACTCTCTCCAAGCGTTGGGAAATTAAGTAACCTTTTATCCCCTGAAATGCTAAGAACTATTTCCAAACTACACCAAAAATAAGCTGCTGGATATTTTGAAAGCATATTGACTGAAAGTTTTAGCTGCCTCAGGCGGCAACAACTCGCAGAGAAAATGCCTTTTTCCAAAATACTGAACAGAATGCGCTCTATATTGTCGTGTATTGGTTGCTCCATGCCGGCAATGGGAGAAAGGGTTAACTTGAAGCACAAATACATATAGTAAGACATTAAAGGAAATTGGTTAGAGTTTGTCAACTGCTGAAGAAGGCCATACAGCCGAAACGTACAGTGATATGACAGTATCCATTTGCAAGATTATATACTTATACAAGAAGACTGCCGGCTCAGCCCAGTTTTTCGAAGCTAAGTGTTTAATCTTTATTGTATTTATTTTGTTGCTTACTGTTATTAAATATTAAATGCTTTTCAGGTTATGATTAAAATTAATTTAATTTTAATTACTTTAGTTAAATAGTTATTAGCTCCTTTTTTAATTATTAAATGTAACTAATTCTGCTAACATTCCTTTCCAGTTTTCGTAACTCGATTGATTGATTGATTGATTGATTGATTTACTGGTTGATACCCACTTAATTGTTTAATTGATTGATTGAGTGATTGATTGAGCGATTGATTAGTTGATTGATTATTTATTTGATTGATTGATTGATCATGGACCAGAGACGCAATGGCCAAGGGTATAACAAACCTGGTCTCGCTAGTAACCCTCGCCACCATAATCACCAGCACAAACCAACCAACCCAGCCATTGCAAGGCTAATCAAGGTATATTACCGCATCTTGCAATGCTTTCCTCACATGATGGTCCTCAAGACGCACCTGGAAGAGGACTCTCTTCCTAGCGGCATGGGTAACACAATTGATGAATTGAATAGGTTCTGCAAACCCGCTATGCTATGCACAAAGGTGTTTAACTCACTGGCTAAGGTCAATCTCGCGTAGGGTAGATCCATTATTACAACAATGATGCACCACTCTGAATTCCAACTTGGGGCTTTGATCGCCGAACTCGCTTCAGCACAAAAATCAGCAGGTGTTGACCTTAAACGTGCCCAAAATGTAGCTGTTGGTTGGGCTAAGAACAATTATCTACGCAAATTAGAAGAACATGCTATTACTGCATTTTCCGAATTCATCAAACCAGTCGACACGAACTCAAAAGTCCAAAGGTCCCAGGAACCTCCGACACCAACAATTCCGCAGACTATTGAGCCAACTACACCACCACGACAGAACAAATGCCCTAGATCACCAGCAGAAATCTCACCCCCGCTGAAACGTTGGGATAGGAAACTCTCCCCAATATCAGTAGTGGGTGGCCCATCAACATCTAGCTATATAGGCAGTTATGCTAACAGATTTGCCTGTCTATCTCCATCGTCCATCCCACTGCCTGATGATACATCGCCATCACAGAGTGCACAGAAGAGTATTCAATTTGTCAGCTGTATATCATCACCCACGGAATTTCCACCACTCGCTCCATGGTCTCCGCGACTGCGGAAGAGGAATGGCAGCTGGCACAAAATCAACACGCCACCCCCTTCCTCTATCATACCTCAGCCTAGTTTCACACCCACACCAGCCCAACCTAGCAATCGACCAAACCTACAGGTTCAGAACAACAAACCTGTAGCATCGGATAAGACCACTTTCTGGAAATTCCGAGCTGAGACAACGGTCAAAACTGATTGGTGTCTTCCTACAATATCAAAGAAAGTTCTACTCTTTGGCTCATCCAATCTCAGTAGGATAAATCTGCCTCTCCACTCTGAGATGGATGTTGCCTGTTTCGAAGGGGCCAAATTGAATCATGCTAGGTGCATAATCAGGCGATATAAAGGTGCACATTAACCTGAGAAAATCATCATTAACATGGGGATTAATGATTAAGATGCAAACCTTAACATCGCGAAATCATGATTGCCACTTTGTCCAGCGACATCTGCCCGAAATTCCCTAAGGCACAAATATTCTTTGCCCTCCTAAACTATACCAAAAAGCTAGACTCTGCACAGCAAACAACCATCAGAGAGATAAACTCAGCAGCCTTATCTTCTAGGTCCAGTATCAAAACGATACCAGCAATCCCTGCAGCCCAATTCAGAGTGGGCTCTGATAATATTCACTGGACAGAGGAAGAAGCAAACAAAATATACACCCACTGGCTGCATTGCGTAGATTTAAACTAGATTCGGCCCAAGGTTATAATCACCCAGACACTGGCTTATGTACTAATACTGTTAACATCACTGGCTCGGCATTATGTGAATCAGAAAGATCACTTCTAAATTACAGACTAACCTTTGTTCCAACACTTAAACCTAAAACTGGGCTAGCCCTACTGAATAATCGTACATGGAAAATTGAGGAATTTAAGTGCCAAATTAAATTAGCAGACATTTTCGGTAATATTACAAGTGATTTTCTCCATTTGTAGACAAAACAGGCTGGGAACCGAAACTGGAACTTGTTGACCCAGCTATCATTGACACAGTGTAAAACAGCGTAAAAATCACAAAAGATCGAATAGGTGGGCTAGTAGCCACATCAGATAAGCAAAATTTATCTTCACAGGAACGCCAGGCACTAAAAAGTGTATGCAACAATAATAATATTATCATCAAACCAGCAGATAAGGGCTCGGCTACAGTAATAATGACAAAAGATAATTACATACAGGAAGCTCTGAGACAGCTGAATAACGTTAAGCACTACAAAAAATTGGATGAAGATATTTGGCCACACAACTATCCCATATTTAAGAAAATTCTCGAGGCATTAAGTACGTGTCTGCCAACAATGATTCCAAGCCACGTATGTTCTACTTACTGTATAAAATTCACAAACCGATAAGCTCTTGGATGAATCCCATGACACCACCAGGTAGGCCAATTATTTCAGCCTGTGGCTCCGAATCATACAGGATCAGCGAGTTTATCGATTATCATCTACTGCCCATTGCTAATAGGCACCCAAGTTTTCTAAAAAACACTGAAGATTTCCTAGAAAAACTGGCCCAAATCAAAGTCCCACCAAATGTATTCCTAGTAACTCTAGATGTAGATTCAATGTACATAAATATTGATATTGAAAAGGGTATGAACTCGGTCTGACGGGCCTTTAAGAAATATCCAGCTATTCAACGTCCTGATATACAGAGATCTTGTTCCTATTAGAACTTAGTCTCAAGGGCAATGATTTTGAGTTCTATGGAGATATCTACCAACAGATTAGTGGTTGCGTCATGGGCAAACGTTTTAGCCCACGTTTCCCAAATAACTACATGGCAGAATGGGAAGACGCAGCCCTTAAAAAGTGCAATAAAAGCCCTCTTAACTTTAACACGTATCTGCATGGCATCTTCTTAATTTAGCCACACTCTAAAGACGACTTCACAGAATTCTTACTCACTCTAAATAGTCATGATCCCAACATCAAACTTAAGGCAGATGTCAGTGATAGCTCAGTTGACTTCTTAGACCTAACGGTCTACAAAGTCACTAAATTCAATGCATCCAGTTATTTAAATCATAAGGTTTATTTCAAGCCCACAGATTCACACAAGTTACGCCACAAAAAATCTTTTGACCCTCCACACACTTTCGAAGGACTATTAAAATCACAAATCATTCAATTTCATAGGAACTCCAGCGATAAAGAAAGTCTAAATTGAGCATATTCATCAACCGTATTTCATGTGCTGAAAACAAGAGGCTACTCCACCCGCCAACTTCGGAAAATCAAGTCAGACACCTTACAGAAGATAACTATAAACAATATAACCCAACAAATCAGGCCACCCCTAAGATTAGCCACAACCAACCAGTCCCTAGGAGGGGACACTCCATGAAACGTGGAAAAACTAGCTGTAAATCATGCCTGGATTGCGACAAAGAAAATGTAATTTACTTACTATCATGCAGACTGTGTCAAAAACAATATGTAGGGCAAACAATAGGTCCATTCAGAGTGTGTGCCATTAGGCATATATCCGACATACACCTGAATGAGGACACTAGTGTAGCTGAGTATTTCAATCTGCCAGACCATCTTATCCATCATGATTTGGAAATCTTACCAATTGAACAGACGACAATTTTAGATACAGAAGAAGAAACGGAAAAATGCCGACTTCTCAGAGAATCATTCTGGATTAAATGTCTGCAAACAAAATGGCCTTGTGGCCTAAATGTAGAGTCAGGCTTATCAGATACAAGGTGGATAATCCCTTTTGTCCTAACATACAATAGGAAAAATGTTGAGGTTGCGAACATTTTCAAAGAAGAATACAATACATTACAAACTAAATTACGTGAACCCTTTGCGTCTAGACCCGTTATTGCCTTTAAGAAAAACACTAATCTCGCAGCCTCCTAGTGAAAGCAAAACTATGTAAAGATCAATAATTGAAATACAGTGGAACCTGTCTATAGCGACCACTTTGAGGACAGTCAAAGAGAAGTCGCTAAAGAAATCTGTTCATTCAGTATTGTCAGCTGGTGGCCTTTGAGACTACAGAGTGGTGGCCCTTCAAGACACGTGGTGGTACAACCGCTCATCTTCGGGATCCACCACACTCTGGTCCAACAGGCAGGTAACGGCTATAGACAGGCTGGACTGCAGACAGAAGAAAACTTGTGTTGCACTAATTATAAACTATATAACATACAGTATATTAGAACAAAGCTAATATAAGCGATGATTGAGACAAAATCAACAAACTCAGATAATAAAATAAACAAGAAAGTTTCACTTTTGAAAAACTGAGCCGGTGCGTTATCAATATTATACTACTACTACTACTACTACTACTACTACTACTACTACTACTACTACTACTACTACTACTACTACTACTACTACTACTACATCATCATCTAAATGATTGAATGCGCTATATCCTAGTGCAATTGCATCGTCAATGAGAGGGTTCATAGAACTAATGTTTGAAAATAATTTAGAAACTACTACTACTACTACTACTACTACTACCCCGCTGCTGCTGCTGTTGCTTCTGGCTGACTAGCTGCGTCAGTGATATGTTGCAAACGTTAAGATGGAAGTCGGCATTAGAAAAGATTATGTCGACATAATTAAGACAAACGTCATCAATAGAAAAAGATTATGTTGAGATAATTAAGACAAAAGTCGGCATTAGAAAAGGTTATGTTGACATAAATAAGTCATACATCCACAGCCGAAGTGGGCAATAAAAGGCCTAGGCCGCTGGTCAAGTGGTCGAACAAAAAGAAAAAGGTACACTAACCTGCAGGGGAGAAAAGGGGAAATAGTTACGCCGTCGGGTTCTTCACTTAGAGGGGGGAGCGTTCGGGTGGGGAAAGAGACACACTCTAGGAGTCCTAGTGGCTGGTGTGATCGTTTAAGGATGGTGAACTTTTCTCTACGATATATCAGTACGGGTCAAAAGACCAAGCGAGTGGTCGCAGGAAGAAGAAATGAGGCAGGGGTTTATCCAACGCTGGAGGTGAGGGCGTCTGCTGGGAGTGGGTCTTACATAGCATGAATTAGTATCACGACGTTCAACCCATTCGCCATGGAACTTGCTGATGGGTAACGTGCGTCTAGCAGGTTTAAGGCGAGCTGAAAAGCATGGCGAACGGAGGGACTCAGCTTTCATAATCCTAGCGGTATAGCCTACTCATTGGGGATCGAGACATCGCATTGATTGTGGAAGCTTCAACGAGAGTAGGTGCTAACCATGAGGGAGCAGAGGCATGCGACAATTACAGCTAGTTAGAAGTGGTCTAAGTGAGGTGTGTTGGGCCTATCAGAACAAGTAAAGGAGAGCAGCGACAATGTTTCTGTGTTAGGCGCACATGACGTCACCCCGCTCAGAAGAGCTGAAAGTTGGTGGAGACAGTCAATCTCTTTTTCTAAACTTTACCCAACATGAAATGGAACTGCTGCCTCTCAGAAGCAGAGGAAAGAATCAATCAGGTAAAAGCGGTGCTTAAGTCAATACCTCTGAAAATTCTGTAAGAATGGAAAAATAAGAACTGGATTAACACATATGTTTAAGATTTGAGTCATGCACAGTTTAATTTCTGATGGAGAGTCTAGGTTTTGCTATTGCGGACGTTGTCAGCTTTTAACCAGCCTCGGTAGGTATATTCCCAAGGCACAACATTGTGCGATGGTTTAATCCTTGACAGCCAGGGCGGATGGAATTGGCTGGAATGGATGAAAGTTCAGCAGTTTCCTCACGTGATAAGCAGTTGCGAAGAAGTGGCGCAGGAGGAAGAAGTTCAGCCATCAGCACTCCTAGAATCGGGTACACTGATGTGGTTGTTTTGGAAGTTAACGGAAAGGCTCTCTTCATTCTCTAGAGCGGAAAACAAAAGCAGAGAATGTTCTTTTAAGACATAGACCAAAGACGGCGGAGGTCGGACCCGCTCGGAAGTGGAAGTCTTTTCTTGCAGTTGGCGGGGTACAGCCAGGATGTTTCAGGTGGGATCCCTGTGAGCAGTTAGCAGTGCGGAAGGTATGCAGGGAAGCTTACTTTCTTCTGGAACCAGGAGGTGGGGCAGAGGTCTCTGATCAGCGAGGTCTTCAGAACAGTGCAGAGGCAGTGGTTTGCTGGAGGCCGCGAAATTTAAAGTTGCCCTTCCAACTTTAAAGGTTACTCCACTGCCTATGTAGGCCTATGTACCCCCGGTAGGCCCGTAGTGCAATCTTTCTCTTATAATTGAACCGGGAAGCGGGACATATACCGTCGACTGCGGTCGCTGACGAGGCAACGACTGACCAAACTTTCAGCAGCTCGGTGCTGAGATCACAGAACGATCGCCTTTTATACTCTCTGCTCTGCATCTCATTATCTTTCAATGAATGGCTGGCTTTCCTTAAAAATCTTTCAGCCAATCTGTGTTCATCTTGTCGGTTGTAGAGGTCTCGGCAGCAGTGGCAGGTTAAATGTCTACGTCTGCATTTTTAGTTATTTTCTTCCAAGGCGTTTCAGTATTTTACATTTTTATAATCATCTTCTTCGTTTTTTCAGCCTGTTATTATCAAGGTGAGGAAGATGAATCTTCAGGCGTTTCTGAGGTACCAAACATTCCCTGAAACCTTTGTGATCATTGCCATTACGAGGAAGAAACCGTGCAAAGATCATGTATATAAAAAGCTAAAATGTCCACCCAGTCATCAGTCTCATATCCCGTTATATGAAAAGAAACCTGTCTAGTACTACCAGTGGCCCGTCGCATGCACAGAGAGGGTGAATCATATCTTAGACATTTCTCACGATCATACATGCTTAGCGTATAGCCATGCATAGGGTGGCCGTAGCATGTTCCAGGGGATGGGTTACCAGTCCGGGGTTGGTCAGTCCCTCCTGTCACATGCCCACACGCCACCCTAGTCGTCAATATCTCCATTGAAGGCGATATCCCGGAGAGTAGCGGGAGGTGGTGGGTCATGTAGGTTATTTCTCATAAGGGGGGAAGGGCGGCATATTCTTAGATTTCCATTTTTACCTGAGCTGGTAGGCTCGGAAATTTACATGTTTTTTGTGGGTGTGGCGGACAACCATCACATATTCTTTTGTCTTACCTCTTTATTTTGTAAATAAGCGAGCCCTAAAACAATAGAAATAGCGGCTCATCCCCATCAGTCTAGGAGTACTTTTCCCCTCCAAGACCCGAGGGCGAGTGGCCCCTCAAATATGGTGATACAGTAAGAGAAAAATATAACAATACAATAATGTATATATAGTTGTATATAAAATAATAATGTTCCACGAGGATTCTATGCATAGCACCTCCTCACTCTCTCCTGACCTTGTTATGGCCGTGGCAAAATATAATCAGCGCCTGATGTGAACCGGCAGCTGAATTGAGCACTAATACTAATTGTCCATATGGAGATGAGGCAGCATGGAAGATCACGGATTAGAGTGTTTCTAAATCGGCACAGGAAATGAAGTGGAACACAAGATAGAAAAGTGTCTATCTGAAAAAATATTTTTGTAAATCCCTAGTTAGAATCAGCATGAGGTCGTTTCATCGACAGGCCGTGTTGAAACGGATGTTGCGGCTCTCTAGGAAGTAATCCAAGTGGCTGGTGAGCAGGCGGCAGAATTTGGCTTAGGCGGTGGTTTACTAACGTGAAGTCAATCTGTATTCCCCGGGAGACAGCGCCTGCGGAAACGGCAGTGCTAGATTTCCATCTTCTAGGGGTGATCTGTGGCAGTTGTCCAGGTTGTAGTGAATTTGTGGCACTTTCCAGGAGGGCAGTGATGGAATACAACTGGGGCAAGAAGAGAGCTCGGGGATGTGGATTGGTGGCGTGAAAATCATTGGTCTGGCAAGCGCGAGTATATTGGAGGAGGTCTTGCAAATATCGATCATTTGATGAACTAGGTTCGGCTGTGAGTAAAGGCAAGGTGTTGGTGATTGTGAGTAGTTTGTCAATAAGGCGAAGTGGTGCTGAGAGATCGATTGGGCTGAATGAAACTGAACTGCTGTATCATCAGCTGGAATGGGCGTGGTTGTTACCATTGGCGAGTTCGTTGGCGATGGAGCGGCTGAGACATCGGATGTAGGAGCAACTGAGACAACTGGTGAACGAATGGCTAAGACAATTGGTGAAAGAGTGACTGAACTGGTAATAGTTCCGGATGCAGTGGTAGCAGTGACATCAACCAGAGCGTGAGTTTCCATAAATCCAAGTGAAGTGGTTACTAAAACTTCGTCTGTGGTGGAGTACATAGCGGCGCTAGTGGAAGTTTCTCGGGGCAGCTCCGATGATGACGATAAGGCAGTTGTTTTAGCTTAACTCTCTGCTCTGAGGTGGACAGGATCGGTGTTGTACAGTGGAAAGACCGATGATGCAGTGATGGCTGGTGTCGAGGTTAAAACGGGCGGCGATGATGTCTGAGATGCAGAGACTGAGACAATACGGAATGATTTGGAAACAGCGAGCATAGCGGCAGAAGTTACTGCAGTAGCAGAAGTGGTTGGAAGGATTTGGGATGACCATGGTGGCCTGTAGCATGGATCGCATAGGGCCAGGCCAGAATGGCCCATACCAGCGTTTTCCTCTTCAACTCTCTAATGTGACCATAAGGGTTTGTATGCATAGTGCATGTATCACGATACGCTGAGAAAACTTAGAGGTTGCAAGATTGCCTACCGTGCATGCGCATAAATTAGATAGGCCAAGCATGCTGTACAGAAGACCTTATGGAGCTGGCATTTTAAATGTATATATTTGCAGTGTTCTCAAAATCGTTAATACGAATCCCTTTCACTCCATCGATGGGCAAATCGTAAACAAAAACTTATCAGAAATCAGAATCTACATTCCAAATTAAAATTAGAGTAGGAATGGAGGAGATATCGTACATTATAAAATAGGTACATGGACTACATACTCGTACTAAGAGCAGACCCCGTAGTACCCTATTATAACGTCACAACATGTGACTGTATGGTTTTGCTTGGCTGTTATAACCGTGTATGGATTGGCTATGATTGAGTATTGGAGCTTTTTCATTGGACACTCTCTACTATAAAAGGACCTCATTTGGCCCATAAAAATCAGTCAAGACTGAGTGGTCATTCAAAGCTGACGTGCATTTGAATCTCCAAGCACTGCGCTGAGCAGCTTAGATGCATCTACACCGACGCAATTTCCACAACTTCTAGTGCCGATTTGAAGATGCTCGAAACAAATCACCTAAACCTAAAAAATAAACTAAGAAATAGTGAGCCTGAGCCAACCCCTACAGCCAGCCAAAAAGCACAACAGTTATCTGGACAGCGCGTGCCACAAAAATCTAACTATCTTCGGTCAAAGTCGTTCTCACAAACTCTTTGCAAACTGAGACATCAACAGCTACGATATCTCGCCATTTCTTATCTGTACCATGAGTGAAAAGTGGTCTAATTGCAATTTTATTGGTCGCGCCGAAATGCTGTGTCAACTCGCTTCCGGTAAAGCTGGAAAAAACTGGATCACTCAAACAAAGTGCATCATCTTTCTGGGCTTTAAGTGTTAATACGTTTAAACCTCTTTCATTGTTCAGAACATTGCCTACTGTGCAGCACCTGAGCTTGCCACATCATTCATCTTGTGCTGAACTGTAATCGTCGTCGAACTTACACTATGTCCAACACCATCTGACTCATGGACTTCTTCAACTTTTTTTGTGATCATCTTTCTTCAACTGTTCTGCCATCGTCTTAGACGTTATACTGTATAAACCTTTTTGTGCCAATTGTAACTTGGCACCACCTTTTCCTTTCAGGTGCCGGTGACTAATAGGCCAACTTGAAAGCCATTTTCTTTTCATCGTTGTAACATCTTTTTCTCACCGACGACTATTCAGATTGATGACGATTCAGTTACACTTCGGCACCTACAGCAAATTGGTGTCTTCCCTTTGCTAATCTTATGCCGATGACTATTAAGGCATGTTTCCATGGCCATATGGCCATATTCGGCTCATTGCTAAATTTTCTTCAATAGGTTTTTCACGGCTTGTGTCATTCTTAATAGGACTTGTATAATTATATTTTTGTGCCAAATTACTGCATTATATATTGTACCTCATTCTCGTCGTCTTAAAGATAACACACCTTCAATAGTACATTAACATTAGAATCTTTATATCAACACTCTACATTCGGGATCCATTCTTGTGCCAAGAAAAGACCCAAGTACGGCCCAATCTAGCATAGGTAATAGCTCAGTTATTTGTGTTAGAAATCCGTTAACAAGCCACGGCTGTTACTGTATTTTTAAAAGCGTCTGTTTATTGTAAAGTTCGCTTGAGGTTTACCTGCGAAAAGTGTCCAAACAAAAGGGCACAAAAGAGCCAAAAGTGCCAGTAGCAACGATCTGAATTTGTGACTGACTTTGGCCAAGACGTGCCTATATATTGATTACTTCCTCCTCCAGTACCATTGTGCCATCGTTGAAATTGCTTAGGTTTCTCTGCGGACTCAATCTTAACGGTGACACCTCATACTTCCCTCAGTATTTTTAGTGATACACAAAAAGTAATTCACTACAAAATAAATAATATTTTATCGGCCTAGCAGCGAATCAAGGGGAATTTTTAATTTAAACATAGTGGATAGTAACTGTTAACTCCTAGGAATAAGGTCTATATAGCTTGATTTCTAGACTCCAGCTCGCGGCAAAAGACACGTTCGGTAGTCTAATTCTTAAGGTAATTTAGACGGGTCAAGTGGGCCCTCCACGCTTTCTCAAGTATACAAGTCACCTTCGGTCTGTCTAGTGTTTCTTCGGCCAAATCATAACTAGTTTATGGTTCTTCTTGTGTTGTCCTTATCTTGTCTAGTTGTGGCTGTTTTAGTGGACACAGGCTGGGAGTCGCCCTTCGACTCAGTCCCCCATCGCTAAAGTAGCATCTGTAACGTGCAGTCTGTTTGTTGGGTCTGCTGACCAGTCGAGTCCTGCGGGAGGCCAGAGCTATCATTGGGCGAGCAGACAAAACATGTTATAAACGCTAGGCTAGGGTGTTAGGTCTCAGTGACATTAAACCTCTGTGTTAAAAACATTAGGTTCAGCTCCTCTTGATGGACTGCTAACTACAGCGTCATCCACCTAGCTCAATTAGCGAGAGTTTTGGCCTGTCTAGAATCTGCGTAAACTGGCCAGCTGTTTCTCATACAGCAGTGTGCATACACATATAAATACACGCAATTACTCCCAAATTCACACGTTAGGCCAAACTGCAGTTGGATGAATTTATATTGATGGAGGCACGCTCGAGGCATTTCCTTTCGCTTCAGCATAAAAACTCTCTAAAGAGAAGGTTATTTTCATATATAGTCTAATTCAGTGTGTATGAAGCCTTGGTTACCCTTTGTCATTATATTTATCACTTGGGTACCGTATAAGATAAGTCATTCTCTGGCGAGCTACCAATCAGCTAGAGACAGTAGGTCTCAGTAAATCAGTAAGTCTAACTTTGGCCTAAACTGACCCAAACCAGCCTTTGACCAGCGCCTATAACTGCGCCAAACTATAACAGTTACTATAAACTTGTACTAGAATAAAGCAGCAAATCAAACCTGCATACACGCAACAACAGATTGACAAACAGCACGAATGGCACCATGGTATTTAATCACGATGTATACAGGAATGTTTGCTCGGCCTCACTGGAACATTATCGTTCTGCCGATCCCAGAGATCGGCTATTGCATTCTTCAGAGCATCTGACTCCCACCTCTGATGAACGGGAATCAGCGAGACCTAACCAGAACATCCATCGGGCCGATCCGTACCTCGCGCATGCATAAATAAGGAACTATGCAGATGCGACAATGCTACCAGGGGCGCTGGAAGTATGGGGGCAGTGGGGGCAGTGGGGGCAGCTGACCCCGTTGCACTTTGAGAAGGTGGGGCAGTGGGGGCAGCTGTGCCCTTTACCCGTTTCTCTGCGAAAAATGGGTAAACCTTACTTTAGAACTTTAAACAAGGTTTTTTCAGAATATTCAGAGCAGACTGAGCAGTTGTATTAAGGTTCGGTTGTTTTGGCATTAACACAAGTCCATAAAGTAATATGGGAGTGCTTCTAGGCCGAATCAAATCATCAATGCAAATGCTAGTTATGTAGCGGCAGTTACATGTGACATATTGACTTTTTGATCTGTAAACGTTGCATGTACCTTTGCAAGTAAAGGTAAGATACATAGTCAAATGCTATTTTAATTTTTGAAGTGATAATGGTCCACGCTCCTTTCATGGCATGCGTAGTGGGTAAAATAGAATATATGTGCAATGATGGACGGCTGGATGGGATAGTCTTTAATTGACGTGTGAAGCAGATGCAAAGGTAAAAATAATTTGTATACACATAGCCGAAGTGCAATATCGGTGGGTGTATTTGAGGAATGTGGTTAAGATTTGTTGCCCCCACCCCACCCCACACACATATAGAATGGGAGGAGGTGGTGGCTGGAGCCTCCATCGAATGAATGTAAAAATTAAATGCGCTTAGAAGCCATCTCCTATATCTCCTACAGCTCTAAGTAATAAATATCATCCTCTTGGATTTTTTAATACAGTGCTATTTATACGAGTATTAGGGCCCCACCCCTACCAACGCGTACGGTCGTGATACATATGTCTAGCCGTGTCAAGCCCTTCTGACCATAAAAGATGATGCCGCCATCCACACGTAAACAAAATCAGACATTTGAAGGCTTCATTTGAATATCCCGGGCCAAATGTACCTCTGACACCCACACGCCAATATGGCTACGAAATCATACTTTTAATTACTTATTCCATACACACTAGATGGTGAATAGTTTGTTACTAATTTGATGTAATTGTGTTGCTACCTCACCTGTCTATTTCATTCACCGTATGCCCATCGTATTCTCTAAGCGAGTCCTTAAGAACTGCTGGGCAGGAAGAGGACGGGTCCATGGTTGGTTCCGGAAAGCTGCTTGAATGATTTTGATGGTGGCCATCTTGGATTTTGCACCATTTTAAAAATTACATTTGAAGACCTGTGACACTGCTTGACATGAAACTCAAGAAACTTCATGGTCTTCATCTAAGGCAAGAACTAAACACACCATGTACACATGTTCAACATGATTGGTAGATTTGTCTTGGATAATCTAGTTTTCACAAAAACCATTTTGCCTCTGAATGATTGCAAATATAACTAAGGTCTAATAAATATGTTCAAGGCAAACTGTGCAGGTCCACCGTGCAGACACATACACGAATGCACGCACACTTAACGTGTGAATCTTACTTAACAACCCGCCCGCCCGCTCACTCACATTATGAATTGGGAATCGATTCAATTGACCAAAGAATACATAAGTTCTTCAATTAACTTTGCTCTAACATTTATACATAATCATAACAAACTCAGAATACAGGAAATTGAGTCATGAGTCTGCACCTTCCAATGTTTTTTCTCGTGGTGGTTAGGTAGGTGGATATCTCCGAACACCCTTCTATGAGAGGCAGGGGAAGGGGCACCCATTTCATATCGTCCTCCAAACAATGCCATCCAACGTGCCCATTTGTGGAACTTTCCCCCCGCCCCTCAAATTTGCTTCCAGCGCCCCTGAATGTTACAGACCATAGCCACAAATGAGGTGGCTACCGTTGACGTACCCGCTGGCTGCAGTAAATCCTGGAACAAGTGTTGATAGTTTAGAAACACTTGCTCTATTCGGTTAGTCATCGACCCCCCTGGTGGCGTCTAAAGTGTGTGATATGGCTTTCATCATCTGGACCATCAGTTCCATCGTCAACGAGTCATCAGAGTCTCTGAGTTCTAAATCAGCCTGGAGCTCTGCTAGTGTGGGCCAAGGTCGCCTGCTGAATAACGTTAGCCGAGTGCGTATTCGAACGAACGGGTAGCTGTATGCTGGTGTGCCGATCACTGATTGGCTGACGGAAGACCGAGATGTTCGAGGTGTGGCAAGAATGCCCCTTTGTTCGTGGGAGGGGTGGCGGCGGCAACAACCTGTTTGATGTTTTCCTTCTTATTGGAGTGAAGGCGTTTGACTTGAGGCAGATCAGTGGGACATCCAGTGGTGGCAGAAACGGAAGAAGGATGCTTGATGTTTCGGAGTGACAGAAGATTCTGGCTCAGACAAGCCAATTGGTGTGGTGGCTGATGTGCCAGGCACAGGCATCGAGTCAGGCCCGGGGTACTCTACAGCTAATCAAGCCACTCGCCACTGTGCCTTTAAAGGCAAGGATCGCTCCCCCCCCCCAGAATCAGTGCAATGATAGAAATCTCATGGCATGCATTCCATGCATGGGTTCTTCCTTCGGCTGGCCTGATGAAAACTGAAGGGCAACTACGCCAGACAGATTGAAATTAAATGATGAGTCACGAAATTTGAGAGAAAAGTTTAGAAACGTGCCGACCTATTGACCGTGATATTTACAGGCACTCAGGGATGCAGATGCAGATTGTTATCTAACTAATCAGCACCTCCCAGGTTGAGTGATCTTCTGTTTCAAAGGGCATAAGGGGAAACAGCACGTCCTTATCAGGTGTGGAGGAATGTTAGACTGCAGGTTTCCCATTATATCAACAATACGGTTATTGTCTTGATACACTCCAGGAGTGGTCCCACTGACGAGGTTAACCGGGTACTCTATCCTGCATTAATGTCTTCTTTAGCTTTTGTTAAGTGTGTTGGAAGAAGATCAATTCCGGCGGAATAACAAGCCAGGCGAAGAAAAGTGTTTTCTTGGCCAGCTGGTACCGTCCACACTGAAGGAGAGAAAAGGCCTCGTCAGCTTTTCCCTCAACTCCGTCGGGTTGAATATCCCTGTACTAGCTAGCAGCTGTTCCTAACCTCCTGTTGGCGCGAAGACACGTCATGCATGTCATAAAGCGGCAGATTCGTAGTTATGCCACTAGCGAGGGATTCGATTTCTATCTACTTTGAATATAGCTCAGACAATTACAATATTTCGATAAAACTCAGTTTTACGATGACAGTAGGAATATACCTGTTTTGGGGTTGGATAGCCGTGCAGTGTTTGGTCCTCATCTCCCTCTCTCTCTCTCTCTCTCTCTCTCTCTCTCTCTCTCTCTCTCTCTCTCCTCACACTCTCTCCCTCTCCCTATCTCTCTATCTCTCTCTCTCTCTCTCTCTCTCTCTCTCTCTCTCTCTCTCTCTCTCTCACTCTCTCCCTCTCCCTATCTCTCTATCTCTCTCTCTCTCTCTCTCTCTCTCTCTCTCTCTCTCTCTCTCTCTCTCTCTCTCTCTCTCTCTCTCTTTCTCTATCTCTCTCTCGCTCTCTCACTCTCTCATGGGGTGGCGACAGGAGCAATTCGCATCATAGTTGTCAGCGGTCCTATCCGAGCTACCATCACTCTTGAGGCAAGAGGGCCTACGAAGTGATGGGGAAATGGTTGCCTTCCTGGTGGAGTGTCCTAGGTGGGTTAAATGGTCGAAGAAAACTCGTTTGGCGCTAAGACCAATAGTTTGTTTGAAGCAGACAGGAGGAGAGTCTATTTTAATATTCGGAGGAACATGCGGGGATAAGAGAAGAAGTTTAGTCGCTGCCGTTGCTCTCATCGAACAGAGGAGGGATCCCAGTCACGCGGCGTTTATCTGGTTTGGTCATGCAAATCAGTGTTAACTGCAGGGTCACATAATTAAACCTACATTTGCCTAGGCCGCTGGCCAAGCAGACAAAGATAAAGAAAAAGGTACACTAACCTGTGATGGAGAAAACGGGAAATAGCTATGCTGGCCTGTTCAAAATTTAGAGAGAGGGGGAAACACACTCTAGGCGCCCTAGTGACTGGGTGCGAGCTTTTAAGGATGGCAAACTTTTCTCTATGAGACATTGGTACGGGTCAAACAACTTGCCGAGCATTCAGAGGACAACAAAAATGAGGCGTCCACGGGGAGCAGTCTTGCGTAGTGAGAATCAGTATCATGATGTTCAAACAATTCACCACAGAACTTGCCAATGGCTGGCATGCATTGAGACGGGTTTAGGCGTGTTGAGAAGTGTGGCGAACTGAGGGACTCAGCTTTCGTATTCCTAGCAGTAAGCAGTATATCCTACTATTTGGGGGTCGAGACAGTGCTACTTGCGGAGGTTTCGACGAAAGAGGGAGTTAACTGTTAGGGACAATTACAGCTAGTTAGAAGTACTGTGCGTGGAGCCTACAAAACAAGTAAAGCATGGCCGGGGAATATTGCTGCATTAGACGCACAGGGTGACACCTGACCAGAAGAGCTGTGAAAGTGGAGGACGTCCTTACTGGTAACAGTACACAGTGGAGGCAATGCCATCACAACGCTAGTAATTTATCATCACGTTGGATAGTGCATTAGATCGTCATCCTCAATTTACGGCTAAGACAGGCGATCTATTTTTCCAAATGTTCCCTAAGGTGAAACGGACCGGCCGCTCAGAAGTGGAGGAAAGAATCAATCAGATAAAAGGGGCACTTAAGGCAGTACCTCTTAAAATTCTGTACGAGAGGAAAGATAAGAACTGGATTTGTGCGTATGTTTAAGATTATTTAAGCCATGCACAGTTCAATTCTTAAATGCCGTGGAAACAGTCACAGTCACAGCCAGAGATCACAATAAGCTGGTTGGACAGAACTTGCTGGAACAGATGAAAATTCAGTGGTTTCCTCACATGATAAGCGTATCGAAGAAGCTGTGCGGGAAGTGTAAGTTCGTCCCATGGTGCGACAAAATCTAGAGAATGGCAGTGCTAGAATCGGGTACACTGAGGTGGCTGTACTAGGAGGTGGCGGAAAGTCTCTCTCTCCTTTTTCTAGAGCGAAAATCAAAAGCAGCAGAATGTTCTGTAAAGCAGAGATCAAAGTTGGAAGTCGGAAGTCGGAACCACTCAGAAGTGGAATTCGATCAGAGCTTGCTGAGTTCTTCCTCACGGTAGGGATGATGTGGCTGAGATGTTTCAGAGGTGAGGTCTCTGCGAGAAGGAGTCAGCAGTGTGGCAGGTTTGCAGGGAAGCTTACTTTCTTCCGGAACCAGAAGATGGGATGGAGGGCTCTGATCAGCGAGGTCTTCAGAACAGTGCGGGGGTGGTGCTTCGCTGAGGCGGAGAAACTTAGTTGTTATTTTGTGGCGCTTTTGCGGAATGGCCCTTTCAAAATTTAACAGTTACCCACTGCATATGTAGATGGCAGCCTGCGGCTAGCAGTTGAACTGCCGGGCTGGGTGGGGTGCGGATTTGGGTGGTGGTGAGGGGGGAGGGGGAATATCCTGCAGTGCAATTTTCCGTCATATTTGGACCGGCAATGGGGACGTATACCATCAATTGGGGTTATTGGCGAGGCAGCGACTGAGCATCGTTTCAGCAGCTCGGTGTTGAGATCACAGAACGGTCGGCTTTTATACTCTCTGCCCTGCATCTCATTGTCTTTCAAAGAATGGATGGCTTTCCTTAAGAATCTTTCAGCCAATTGGTGTTCATCTTGTCAGTTGTAGAGGTCTCGGCAGTAGTAGCTGGTCAAATGTCTACGTCTGCATTTTTTGTTATTTTCTTCCAAGGTATTTCAATATTTTACATTTTTATAAGCATCGTCTTCGTTATTTCGGCCTGTTGTTATCAGAGTGAGGAAGCTGAATCTTCGGGCGTTCCAGAGGTACCAAACATTCCAGAAAACCTTTGAGATCATGGCCATTACGAGGAAGAAACCGTGTACATGTATATGAAAAGCTAAAAATGTCCACCCGGTCATCAGTCTCATATCCTGTGAGACGAAAAGAAAGCTGTCTGTTACTGGTGTACTCACAGTGGCCCGGCCCATGCGCGGAGAGGGTGAATCATGTCTTAGACATTTCTCACCATCATACATGCTTATGGTATAGCAATCCATAGGGCGGCCGTAGCGTGCCCCAGGGGATGGGTTACCGGTCGCGGGTTGGTCAGTCCCTCCCGTCACCCGACCACACATAAACAGCAACAGCTCCCAGTCAGGCCAGTTTCAAAATATCCATCGGAATATAGTGAAGGATTTTGGTGGTGGCCTTTCGGGTTGGAAGAGTTAATATTCTTGGTTCGCACTCGAGTTGGAAATGTTACTACATTGGCCCAGTTCAGTGAATATCATGTTTGTCGAACAATAGATGCTTCAGAATGATAGTCAATGAGCTAGCCTGATAATAACTTTTTATTTGGCATATTCAGTGGGGCATACATGTTTGTAATATTTTTATTTTCGAGAGTTATCGGTTCAATTTGCATAATTTTTATAGGCCTGTTGCATATGGCTGACCTGTGGAAGGAAATAAGCAGGGTTTTGACAGTGGAGATACAATATATGCAATTAATTATATAATGGGAAGCCTGTGGAAGTAAATAACTAGGCAATTTGTTATGACAGTTGAGATAAAATATATGCAGTTAATTCTATAATGCGCTATAAATATATACCTGCCTAGGGCCTACATAACAATACTCATATGTTTATAATAACCTTTCGAACCGTGAGTTGCCTGAGTCAATTTCAACTTACCTGTACAGGAAAACTGTTGAATATTTTGACTCAAATCCGACAGAAACCAGTTTCTGCCATAACCAGTAGCAGCGCCAAGTCAGGTTAGCCTGAAAATACGTAACAGAATATCGTGAAGGTGATGTTGGTGGGTTGACCTTTCAGGTTGATAGGGTTAATATTATTGGCTTGCACTCGAGTTGCATAAAGTTACCTGAGTCATTGGTCCCGGTCAGTGAATATCATGTTGGGCGAACTTTAGGTGCTTCAAGGTGATGGCGAGTAAGCGAGCCTGATAATTACTTATTAGTTGTCAATCATATTCCTTTGTGCGTACGTATATTTCATATTTTCAAGTGTAGGGCCTACGAATTGTATGTCTTTGATGGATTTACTATTTAATAAAATTATGTTGAAAATTTTGAAACTAATTTGACTGGACGCTGTTGCAACAGCATTCAGTCAAATTAGTTTCAAAATATTCAACAGCTTACCTGTACAGTTACTTTGATATTGGAATTCTGGAAGTTCGCCCGATCCCAACAAGAGGCAAATCGTGGGCGGAGAATAACTATAAATGGGGGTGGGTGGCATAGCTAGAAATTGACCTGTTTTGATCAGGCGATATGGAACAGTTGTAGGTGTTCGTCACGTGCGTGTAGTAGAATCCCGATTATTAAAATTTTGAAGACTATTTTACTGGAAGTTCTTACTGGCATGACCACCAATGAAGTCAGAACGCAACTGGTTGATAAAAAAATTATAAATGGCATATTTATTGACATATTTTAATACTCGTTGAACAAATAATATCGACCAATCAAAATCTATATTTAATTCATATGTCCTAGAGCTATTCGAGATCGTTTGCCTGAACTGGAAAAGTCTAGATTTTAATTGT
Organism: Chaetoderma sp. LZ-2023a; assembly: GCA_034401795.1. NCBI lineage: Eukaryota > Metazoa > Mollusca > Caudofoveata > Chaetodermatida > Chaetodermatidae > Chaetoderma > Chaetoderma sp. LZ-2023a. The sequence continues at coordinate 99,833,055 of CM067359.1, read as the reverse complement.
CTCACTGCTACACGCCACCCAACAATAAATTCAATAAGCAAAAACTCTTGACCTGCTAAATATTTTGAAAAGAATTTGGCTGAAAGTTGTTGGTAGCATAGCCACCAACAACTTTCAGTCAAATTCTTTTTTAAATATTTAGCAAGTCCAGAAATATAAGCCATGGAATATGTCGTCTGTAAAAACTCAACAATCAGACGGTTAATAATTGGCGCGTGTGTACATATATAAATACGCACGTTCACTACGATTATAGTCTCATTTGAACGCCGCCATTCACAAACTGAGTAGACGCATACTGTATATGACGATGTGAACAGCAGGTCAGATTAAATAAACTAGGTTTAATAAACTCATATTTGCTTTGCAGTCATTTTAAGCTGAGAGAGAAGGGGTGCGTGATTGTGCGAATGCGTGCGTAGATACGCGAGTGCGTGCGCGCGCGGCGTGTGTGTGCGCGTGCGTGCGTGCGCGCGCGTGTGTGTGTGTGCGCGCGCGCGCACGTGTACGTGTTTTATTACAACAACAAATATAAATACCGTATTTGAATAGGCCTATAATATACGAACCATAACCATTTAAACTCTGCATATCAAGAATTTCAATTTCAAGGTAACCACCTGTTGAGTTTTTTTAAACTAATTTGACAGATCGAACTTGTTGTTAGTAACAGTTCCGAGACAAATTGGTGTCAAAATATTCAACAGAATATTTACTAAAAACCAAAACAAAAAAGGATTTTTGGTGTTTTTGGTATTTCCGGTTCACAGGGTTAAATAATTTATCAATTTACAGTACGGCTCGGAAATAACTTTAAATGTTTCTAAAACAAAATAAAACGTTCTGCTGAATATTTGGAACATAATAAACAGAGGAATCCAAGCCATCGATCAATCAGTTGACGTCATAATCAACTACGTCATATGTAGGCTGACGTCATAATCAATTACGTCATGAATGACGTAATTAAGTCCGTCATAAATGTTTAATAGTCCGTCAAGTTGTACCAAGTTTATGTCCACTATTTAATAAACATTCTGTTGTAATATTTTGAAACTAATTTGACTGGGCGCTGGTGCTGCCATAGGCTAACAGGGCTCTTGGTTTTTTTACACATTTCCTGCATACTTTCTGTAACTTCTGAATCATATATTCTATTGAGTATTTTACATAACTCTATCATATCTCTTCTATATCTGAGTGATGGAAGTCCTAGATTTCTTAATCTAGCTGGATCAGAGCCTATTTGCGTGTCCAGTGATAATTACTTGTGGAGGCCCCTTATTGGGTGGGTCAAGGAGGAAATTGCTGCTGCTGCTGCTGCTGCTGCTGCTGCTGCTGCTGCTGCCGCTGCTGCTGCCGCCGCCGCCGCTACTACTACTACTACTACTACTACTACTACTACTACTACTACTGCTGCTACTGCTACTACTACTCCTACTACTACTACTACTACTACTACTACTACTACTACTACTACTACTACTACTACTACTACTACTACTACTGCTGCTGCTGCTGCTGCTGTTGCTGCTGCTGCTGCTGCTGCTACTATTACCACTACTACTACTACTACTACTACTACTACTACTACTACTACTACTACTACTACTGCTGCTGCTGCTGCTGCTGCTGCTGCTGCTACTACTGCTGCTGCTGCTACTTCTATAATACTACTACTACTACTACTACTACTACTACTACTACTACTACTACTACTACTACTACTACTACTACTACTACGGCTACCGCTACCGCTACCGCTGCCGCTGCCGCTGCCGCTGCCGCTGCCGCTGCCGCTGCCGCTGCCGCTGCCGCTGCCACTACTACTACTACTACTACTACTACTACTACTACTACTACTACTACTACTGCTGCTGCTGCTGCTGCTGCTGCTGCTGCTGCTGCTGCTGCTGCTGCTACTACTACTACTAAATATAATAAATACCCTACATATGTGTCAAAATGCTGCTAAATACTTTTAAACTAATTTCACTGACAGCTGGCGCTGCCTAAAGTAGCACCTGCTTCCAGTCAAATAGCTTTCAAAATAGTCATGACTGTAAAAGTCAGTACAGGGATTTAAAGGTTCAAATGGGTAAAATGTAATAATTGTTTTTGATTTGGTAGGCCCTTATTTTTCGGGAAAATGTACAAAGGCAAGGAATGGCGGAGTTACGGCCCCGCCATCCCATGTCTTAATCCGCCTCCAAGCAGGCTAGGCCTACTCTAGATTATTCAGCGCACGAATCCGTTTTGTTGCTCCCCTTTGTACATTTTTCCATCATCTCTATGTCCTTTTTGGTGTGTGGCCCACAAAACATACATGATACTCCAGGTGGGGTCTAACCAGCACCCTGAAAAGGTTGACGAACAGGTCTCCATCTAGGAAACTGAAGGATTATGGCGTTTACCTTATTTACCTGGGTCTGTATTAGTCCGAGTTCTCTGACTCCGCCTATGCTGTGATATATCTCGGCGGCATATCAGAAACGTCATAAGGCGGAGTCAGAGAACTCGGACTAGGACTGTATGTATGGCTTATATGACAAGTTATTGTCATTTTATTAGCGTTGTGCATAATGCTTTGGTTAGCCCCTCCAAATGTCTGGATTGACACCCAGTGGGTTACACCCCTGCGCCACGTTGAGGCCGAGCATATAGTCTTAAACACCACCTTACGACATCGCCCGCTTGTCCTTGTGGAGAAGCAGAACAGACCACAGAGCACATACTTCAATGTTGCAGTACGAATCAGCTGCTGAGAGAAGAGATCTGGCCTTTGTCAACCTCTTTTCTTGAAAATCTGTATGGGCCTGTGGAAGAACTGCAGAAAACCACAGATTTCATCTTGAGAACGGCTCTCCAAGTGTGATACCAGCGATCGAAAAGAAGAAGAAGAAGAAGAAGAAGAGGAAGAAGAAGAAGAAGAAGAAGAAGACAAGTTATTGTCCACCGTGACGCCTTATTTTTTCCCCAGCACATTTTTCATGATCACCAAGTCTTCATTCTGTTTTTGTAGACAATACTCATATATGCTTTCTTTGTTTCGCTCTGTACCTTCAAGATTTTGCATTTATTTGGGTAGAACGTCAACAAGCACTACGGCAGCGATGGCTTTCCAATCAGATTAGGTAAAAAAAATATCCAACTGCAAATTTCTTACATCGTATTCAGAATTATATTAACAAACATGTTTCTGGGGTTATTTCATGTGTGGCTTTAGTTGCCTACAAGACGGCAATTCATTAAGACAGGTCTCTTAAAGAACCACCATCTTGTGTAGGCCTACTCATCCACTACCACACCCCGACCCCACCCCACACACCCACCAACACCCATCCCACCCGCATTGTTTGTGGTTTCTGGAATTTTGCCTGGGTTGGCCGGAGATAAATCGTAAACATAACTTATTTTCAGAATTATCACCGAAATAGGCATATAGAATATTACAACACACGTGCACGCAGGCACGAACGCAGGCACGAACGCACGCACGCACGCATGCATGCACGCACGCACGCACGCACGCACGCACGCACGCACGCACGCACGCACGCACGCACGCACGCACGCACGCACGCACGCACGCACGCACGCACGCACGCACGCACGCACGCACGCACGCACGCACGCACGCACGCACGCACGCACGCAAGCACGCACGCACGCACGCACTCTGGTTCTCGATTATCAACAGGGTTTTTTCTGGATTTTCCAATAAACAGGATTGGAAATCCTATCTTCAGGTACATCGCCCTCTCTTGAATTAACTTTCGCTGATAAACATTCACAGGACGTCAGTTTACTCTCGTTCGATTATTGGTGAACATTTTTAAAACTGGAATTGTATCACAGTAAAAACATACAGAGACAGCGAGTTGTTATAAGGCCTCTGGCTGTGCCTATTATCGAGAATTCAACTGCATTAGGTTCCTTAGCATTCGCCAATGTCACCGCGCTGCGTCCTCCTGACATGTGTTCCAGTTTAGTCCCAGTGTTGTGAATCAATCCTAAAAATAAGATAATTTGGACTAAAATTTGTAAAATGTCAATAACAAGGCATGTTAGTGAGGTCACTGGAATCTTTAACCTTTAACCTCGCGACCTCACTGTCATTGTGCTACATCCTTAACCGTCTCGCTGCTGCAAGTCAGCAGGCAAAGAATCTTACTGAGCAAAGGTTCTTGACTTGCTGACTATTTTGAAAACAATTTGACTGAAAGTTGTTGGTGGCTTAGCCACCAACAACTTTCATTCAAATTGTTTTCAAAATATTTAGCAGGTCTAGAGATATAACCTTTGGAGTACGTCGTCTGCAGAAACTCATCCTAATCAGACAGTTAAAATGTATCTAGGGTATACAATACGTATATACAAGTTTCTACCAATATAATGATGAACCAATCTCGAGACCAAAAAATATAATCTGTGAAAACAAGACTTTTTTTGTAAGGGCATTATGGCCTTGACCAGCTCGCCATAATGTCATTAACATTTTAGTGATTTATAGGTAGGTAATTATGTGCGCAGGTTGTCATATAGCCATAGGCTGCAGGTGAAATAATCTCGAATTTTAACTCAAATGTATACTAGCTAAAATAGGCAGGACAAATTTGTTCCATACCAGCGTCGTTAATGTATTTATCAATCAGACCACTGTGACGTCAAAGCGTCTCTTTTCTTTAAAGCAATGTTGCTGAAAGCTGTTACTTTTAGCTCTTGGCCCCAAGATAGGCGCATGTCCTTGGGAATCCACGGACAAACATCCACATAAGGGGTTTTTTACCACAAAATTGGGATGCGTTTTCCAGATCCGATGACCAAGGCTCACCCAACGCTGGAGAAGATTCGTCCAGTAGAACAAGAGTTATTAAAATTTGCTTGAAGAAGAAGAAGAAGAAGAAGAAGAAGAAGGATGAGGAGGAGGATGAGGAGAAGTAGAAGGAGAAGAAGAAGAAGAAGAAGAAGAAGAAGAAGAAACCTAAGCTGTCAAAACGGATTTTTGTGCAATGTCGCTGAGCCATTGACCTTTGACCTCGTGGCCTCAAACTCTTCGTGCTGTATCCACCTGATTTCGGTCAATCACTACGGAGGGAGTCCATCTAGCTGTCACTGAAGAATATGACATCGTAATCAAATACGTCACATGTTAGCTGACGTCACAATCAAACTGACGTAGTTTCATCACGAAAATCGAACGGTTCTTCACTAGAGTCTTTCCTGGACTACTGTCTCTGGCATTTTAATCCTTAGCACTCTGATGTCAATATTCTATCGCTTACTGTGTCAGTATCAAAGAAACTGGTGTACATTTTTCAACAATTTTGCTGGAAGACGTTGCTGTCTATGACAGCACCATCTCCCACCAAATTTCTTGAAAAATGAACACCATTCATCTTTTAATTTAATTTGAAAATTAAGAATTTTGACACCAGAGTGGTAAGAGTTACAGCGTAGAAGCTTAGGCAATAGACATACCAATGAAGGAATCCAGTTTTAACTATGCCCCGCCCATCTCTAGCTAAGCTCCACACAAGCGTTGCCCGTGCTGGGATAGATCGAACCCAGAACTTCCTGAATTTTAATTTCCAGAAAACTATACAGGTAAGCCGTTGAATATTTTGAAACTAATTTGACAGGGCATTTTTGTTGAATGTTTGTTAAGTAGTAAAGACATACAATTCGTACACATGACGGACTATTAAAGGTGCATATTCATAACAAAATGCTTGAAAATAAAATTTCTAAAAATGGATACTTTTAGAGGCTTAAATTGTGTGCCTAGCTGCACTAAAACAAAATAAATTTTATCATATGATGATTTCATTACGTATAATTTAAGATAATTTTTCAGAGTTGTGAAATTAAATTAGAGTCCTAATTCAACTTAGCATATTAATATATGCGTAATGAAATCATCATATGGAAAAATTTAGTTTGTTTCATTACACTGAGTGAGTTACTCAATGTAAGCCTCTAAAAGTATTCAATTTTAACAATTTTATTTTCAAGCATTTCTGCCGAATATATGCACCCTTAACAGTTCCTGACGGACTTGGATACGCCATTCGTGACATATATTAATTGTGACGTGAGCCTGCATGTGACGTATTTGATTATGACGTCATGTACTTGGCCGATTGGATTCCTTTATTATTCGGATGTCATCAAAGAATGCACCTTTCCAGTTTTAGCTATGCCCCGCCCATTTCTAGCTAAGCTCCACCTACAGCACGCTCGTGTTGGGATCGATCGATCCATGACTATCAATTTTCCAGAAAACCATACAGGTAAGCTGTTAAATATTTTGAAACTAATTTGATTGGGTGCACTTGCTGCCTATGGCAGCAACAGCGCACAGTCAAATTAGTTTCAAAATATTCAACGGCATCTTTATTAATTAGTAAATACATCAAATTGACTAATTAATAAAGATGTTGTTGAATATTTTGAAACTAATTTGACTGGCCGTTGTTGCTTGCCCTAGGCAGCAACACCACCCAGTCAAATTAGTTTCAAAATATTCAACAGCTTACCTGTATAGTTTTCTGGAAATTGATAGTCAGGGCGGAGATAGATCGATCCCAACAGGAGCAAAGTGTGGTGGAACTTAACTAGGAATAGGCGGGGCATAGCTAAAACTGGAAAGGTCCATTACGTCATGAATGACTCGATTTAGTCCGTCTTAAACGCGTAATAGTCGGCCACATTGTACCAACGACATCAGTAGTCTATGTGTGGTAGGCCTATTTTGTATCACCGGAACAGATGCGGTAATAGAGGCCTACCACGTGGTAAGGCTTCCTTTAAGAACATATTGTGCCCTGATTTCCCATAATCTCAATTTCAAGATTGCTATTCAGATACTTTGGAACTAATAGATGAATCCATCTTTGGCTATGACCCGCCCATTTCTAGCTACGCTCCGCCCAGCCTTTGCCCGTGTTGGGATCAATCGAACCATGAATTCCCAGAATCCCAATATCAAGGTAACTATACCGGTAAACTGTTGAATATTTTGAAATTAATTTGACTGGCTACACGGCCAGTCAAATTAGTCTCAAAATTTTGAGCATAGTGTTTATTAAATAGTAAATTCATCAAAGACATACAAGTCAATCACTTGGACGAACTATTCAAGCTTTATGACGGAGTATTTCTGTAAATTATGATTGTGACGTCAGCGTACACGTGACGTAATTGGTCACGCCGTGATATACTTGATCGACAGATCGGACTCATCCATTAGACAGAAACCTGTTGTTGCCGGTATAGACACACCCCACCCAACACCCTGTTAAATCTCCCTGTCAAGTTAATTTCAAAATATTCAACATAATTTTATATAAATCGTTAAAGGATGACTATTCTCAGTCTCTTAATAGCAAGATAGTCTCTTGATATTCAGGTGATCTAATATGTCACTAATAAACTATGCAGGTAGTCTTAAGGTTTTTATCATGCCGCTAAAGAAAGATATTCAGGCTTTAGTAACTAAATGTTGCTACATTTCTACAGCCTATGATGGCTGTCATGATTTACCTTTTAACCAATCAGAAAAAGCCCAGCGTGTGTGCCTCGGGATACGTTCAGTCATAGAGGTGCCAGCTATAGTTTGGCAATGCGGTATAAAAGCAATCATACAGGTAAGTTATTGAACATTTTGAAACTAATTTGACTGGAAGTTGTTAGGCAGCAACAACTTCCAGTCAAATTAGTTTCAAAATATTCAACGAGATGAGCATAATAAAGAATCTAATGCATTGGCACGTACATGACATCACACGCTATCGCTTGGGTAGACAAAATGGTGGCGATCACTGTTCAACATTTAAGCGATATTACAAAGCAGATAATTGTGATACAGTGACGGGAATGTGACAGAATATTAATGAAATGCAATATATAAACCATAATCTATCGGTGCAGTATAACAGTTGAGATGAGATTAGCATCCCTTTAATTTATTTTCGTATTTCCTTTATTCCAGTTTAACTTGTTAAACCACGAACAACCTTGAAAATAACTGTTTGCGAGATAATCAACATAACCTATCTACTACTTTTAGAATTAATTTTGACCTATTATTTTCAGGTTGACCAATGATTGGTTGTTTTTCTACCACGTGGATGAACGAATAAAGTTTAATTCGTTTATAAGTCTACCCGGTGGATGGCAGAACACCTGGGACACTTTAGAAGAAGGAAATCTTCTGATCTACAAAGATGTGTACGGCCATATGATTACAAATGACCGGATTATAAGCAACACGTAAAGTTTCTGATATCTTTTGAACAAGAATTGTTTTACTACTTTTGGTATTTTTCCAAAGGCACAAGGCCTACTGTTCACTGTTGTTTAATCTGTTCGTCTAATCTGTTTCTGTATTTGGTGCCTCGTACGTCATTCGATACGGGTTCCTGATAGCTGACTGTTTTGTGCCAAGGTCTAGCGGATAAGATTGACAATTCGTTGAAGACCTGTCAAATGTAATTCGAGCACTTCAAAAGCCGATTATTTTGACATATCTGTATTTTAAAATGACTTCGTTGAGATGGCACACAGTATACCGGGAATGCTTCGAGAAATAAACAATAGTTATTCACCATTTTTTTATGATTAGTTTTGTTCAATTTGTTTTTAAAATATTCGACTCACCACCCATGCCAAGCATGTTGATGTCACCCGGGTGCATGCCGATTGCTGTAAACGGAAGTTGGAAGTCGTGGCTGCAGCTCGTGATGACGAATACTTCGTTGACTAATTTGACTAACGCGGCGCTGGCGGACGAGGAAGGAAATGTACTCGTGGCTTCGAAAGGGTTCCGAGTTAAACCGGAAGACGTGAAGGTAAGCTGGTCCCTGTTTAAACTTACATTTTACAGGCAAATATGTATTAGGCTTACGCAATTATGTGATTAAATCGAAAATCGCGATTATTTTTTAAATCGTGAATTTTTATGATTAAAAATTAAATAATCGTGAATAATTCTACAGCATAAAATATTTCAAAACCTACCTTTTAATTATTCTTTATTGCGATCGGTCACGGAAATTTACATTTTGTTCAGCGAATGCATGCCCATTTGCAGGCCAAGAGAAGACTATTTTTGAAAATGTATCACTGGAATGACTGACTCGGGAATCGAGACAGGCATTCCAGTGACACATTTAAAAAAATAGTCTTCTCTTGGCCTGCAAATCGACCTTTCTCAACATCATTGCATATTTCGTCATTGATATCCTTTTTTACTGTTATAACTGGGTAATTTGTACTCAAGCTGATTAATCGAGTAATCGCGATTATTGTTAAATGATCGATCGTGATTACTGAAAGCAATAATCGCGCAAGCCTAATATGTATGTGTGATCTTGAGGCCGAAAATTCAAATAGAATAGCCTATCCCCCGAAGTTTGCGCGATCGATGACGCCCCTCCTGCATCCGATGGTAATTTTGGGTCCACCAGAGCATTGTAAGTGGAAGAAAGCTAAATGAACGTATCCGATCTGTCACTCAAGTATATTACGTCGCGCCATAATCAATTAGGTCACATGGAGAATGACGTCACAATCACAATTATAATTCCACCGTGAAGTTCGAAAGGTCCGGCACATGTACGATTGTATATCTTTGATGGATTTGCAGTTTCTGTTCAATATTTTGAAACTAATTTGACTGGGAAATGTTGCTGTCATAGGCATAAAAAAAAACCACCCCAGTAAAATTAGTTCACAGAATATTCAACAGATTACCTGTGTAGTTACATTGAAATTGGGATTCTGCAAATTCAGGATTCAATGAACCTTTCCACTTTTAGCTATGCCCCGCCCATCACTAGCTAAGCTCCACCCACACCTCGCCGTGTTGGGATTGATCAATCCACAAATGCCCTAGCTATCAATTTCCTGAAAACTATACAGGGAAGCTGTTGAATACTTTGTGTAACTAATTTGATTGCTGGGTGCGCCCAGTCAAATTAGTTTCAAAATATTCAAGAGAATATTTATTAAATAGTAAAAGCAAACAATTTGCACAACAACGCATAGACCGTCTTCAAATATGTGTTTGTGACGTACTTATCGACGTCATTCATTATGATGTCATTGTACTTATCACGCAGTTCATTATGACGTCATATGATGGGTGGATACTCTGGAAAGGTGAATTGTGGTTTTAAATCGATTCCAACGCACATAAAGTAGGCGGAGCTTAGCTAGAAATGGGCGGAGCTTAGCTAGAAATGGATCCCTCAGTTTAAAAGCATGCACTCTTGTGTCGTATAGTAGAATCGGTGAAACGTCTTGGGATCAATTTCTGGCTATAACCCCCCCCCCCCCCAACCCCACCCCCACCCCGTTTCCCCACCCACTTCTAGCTAGCCACAATCAACATTTTACGCGCGTTAGAATCGATTTAGAACTTTGAAACATCAATTGCTAGTATATATGCGTCAGGGTAACTTAAACGTTTAACTTGGGGCTGTTGTCAAATTAGTTTCAAAATATTCAACAGAATGTTTATTAAATAGTAAATTTTACACATCAAAGACATATAATGCATACAATCGTGACGGACTTTTCGATTTTCGTAACGGAGCAAGACGTCATTTTAATTGTGGCGTCACCTAACACGTGACGTGTTTTATTATAACCTCGGATACTTGAGTGACAGATCGAATCTCTCCATCGAAATATCTAGGCAATCAGTTGGAGCTTGTCCTTATGACCGCCCCAATCCCCCCCCCCAAATACCACCCCCCCCCCACCACCCGAACCCGCCCATCCCAACATCGCCTACTAGATGATCGTGTGGGTGTCATAAGGAGAAAAGCCAATTGATTCGTCACTATATTCTTGAAAACGGGCAGTGGGCCAAAATACTGGGTACCTCGTTTATATTCAGCAACAGCGCATATAAACCAGCCAATCCGCACATTTCGGTGAAAGGTTAAAGTCCACATAAATTGGAAATCTTAAACTAACGCAGTTTACCTGATTAACTTTAGTTTCCTGTTGATTCAATTATAAAACAATAGCAATGCAGATTGCAGACCCTCGACGACTCGTGTTGCTCACATTGTAAACAATTTTCGGATTTTTGCGGAGTTTTCAGATATCTTTGTTGCAGGGGTGGTGGCGTGGGGGGATGTCTGCCTGGCGACCTTCGAAAGATGACGAAGCATTTTTCCTGCCTTTGTCAATAGTTGCTAAATCATTTCGATGTACGAATCTTTAGCCATATCACGCAACACTATCTCATAACCTACATTACAGCTCAGAAATAATGTAAATTGTTTTCAAAACAAAGTAAAACGTACTGTTGAATATTTTGAACATAATTTGAATGGAAGCCATTGCATCAGCAATGACTTCCGATCAAATTAAGTCCAAAATATTCAACAGACGACCATTTCTAACACCGTGTTCGAACTAACACGTTTCTGTTTTTGTTTGAAAACGTGATAGCTGGTGCGAAGCACGGACCAGCCGTCTAATGAGCCATACTGTAGACCGACCTTTCCTCAAACTGACCTAAATCAAACATGAATGATAGTGACCTCACCCACAGCACATCACGGAAGTGTCACGCGCTGCACGGTCTCGTTATCTTCTCCTTCAAATACAATTTAATATTTACTATCGTCTGCGTCAATCTGTTTAACGTCTGCATGCTAGCAATTGGTAATCGTCTGCTTAAAACATCCGGTTATATCTGGTTAATTATTATTATTATTATATTGACCAGAATCACCAGATGACCACTTCTGACCGGTCTATCATAAAGATTTTTCCGGTCCGAATACATGAGATCTGAGGTGCACACCTAGTTTTCAGTTTAATGTAGGCTAATCAATATTTGGATAGGTATTTTGACAAAATAGACAATAACAACAACAATAGTCAGTCAAATTGTTTTCAAAAGTATTATCACTTCAGATTGACCTTTATAGAGCGTTGGACAGACAGGCTTGTTTTTATCTGCATTCGACATCAAAGCGGATTTGTTAGAAATGAGAAAAGCTTGACAGCCAATCTTGCAAGCTGACCGACCGATAAACCGACTTGTGTTGATCAAAATGTATAGACTGAGATTCTCAATAATAGACGGATACATTTCTCGTTATCCCACACCCATTTCTAGCTAAGCTCCGCCCACATTGAGATCGATTCATGTAATTTGAACCCTGAATTCTCAGAATCACATTTTCAAGGTAACTATGCAGGGGAATAGCGGTTGAATATTTGAAAAATAATTTGACTTGGTGCTGCCGCTGCCTATGGCAGCGACAGCGTCTGTCAAATTAGTTTCAAAATATTCAACAGATTATTTATTAAATATGCATATTCATACCAAAATGCTTCAAAATAAAATTGTTAAAATTGTATACTTTTAGGGCCTAAAATCGTGTGCTTAGATGTAATGAAACGAAAAAAATCTTAACATAATGATGATTAAATTACGTATAACTTAATATACATTTTTTTAAGTTGAGAAATCGAATTAGAGACACGATTGCCTATTTCAACTTAACAGTAAAAAGAATTCTAATAATTTATTCGAAATGAAATCATCATATGCTAAGGTTTATTTCGTTTAATTACAATGAGGTACACATTTTAAGTCTCTTAAAGTACACAATTTTAACAATTATACTTTCAAGGATTTTGCTGTGACTCTGTACCTTTAAATAGTAAATCCATCAAAGACGTAGGCTACAACTCGTAAACTTGAAAGATACATCGTTCGTGGAGCGTTATGATTGTAACGTCAGCCTACCTGTGACGCAACTGAATATGACGTCATATACTTGAATGGCAGATGGGATTTCTCCATATATTTGTCTAGTGTCTATACCTATGCTGCTATGTCACGCTGAATGTAAACATACACGTGCGTGGTAAGCAATATATTAAGTACTTTTAACACCATAACTAGACACCTCTGAACTCATGTAGGTCAACTGCAGATAAATGTATAACGATGGCGGGATCCGATCTGTCACTCAAGTATATGCCATCATAAACAAAGAAAGATATGTCGCGTGTTACACGACGTCGCATTCGTAGCTCCATCACGAAAATCGAAAGATCTGTCACGAAAATTGGCCTGCAGGACAGCAAGAAAGCTATTTGTGTAAATTTCACTGGCAAATTTACAAAAAATAGTCTTCTCTTGGCCTGCAAATTGACATTGACTGAGCAAAAATTGTTTCAATTATCTTGAAAAATTTTGACCATTAGCTGTCTGACTGCTCAGATTTTGCAGACGATTATTGCTATATCTCTGAATATTATTGTTATATCTCTGGATCTGCTAAATATTTTGAAAACAATTTGACTGAAAGTTGTTGGTGGCTAAGCTACCAACAACTTTCAGTCAAATTGTTTTCAAGATATTCAGCAAGTCAAGAGTCTTTGCTCATTCACGGGGCAAAGAACTATTTCAATTATCTTGATAACTTTTGACAATTAACTGTCTGACTGCTGAATTTTTGCAGACGACATATTCCAAGTGTTATATCTTTGGATCTGCTGAATATTTTGAAAACAATTTGACTGAATGTTGTTGTGACTAAGCTACCAACAACTTTCAGTCAAATTGTTTTCAAGATATTCAGCAAGTCAAGAGTCTTTGCTCATTCACTGAGCAAAGAACTATTTCAATTATCTTGATAACTTTTGACCATTAACTGTCTGACTGCTGTATTTTTGCAGACGACATATTCCAAGTGTTATATCTTTGGATCTGCTGAATATTTTGAAAACAATTTGACTGAATGTTGTTGTGACTAAGCTACCAACAACTTTCAGTGAAATTGTTTTCAAAATATTCAGCCAGTCAAGAGTGTTTGCTCATTCACTGGGAAAAAATTGTTTCAATTATCTTGATAACCTTTGACCATTAACTCTGCTTATTTTTTGCAGATGACATATTCCAAGTGTTATAGCTTTGGACCAGGTAAATATTTTGAAAAAAATGTGACTGAAGTTGTTTGTGGCTAAGCCATCAACAACTTTCAGTCAAATTGTTTTCAATATATTCAGCAAGTCAAGCGTTTTTTCTCATTGAAATTATTGCTTGGTGGCTTGCAGCAGCGAGACAACCTACTGACTAGATTGTATTCAGTATCATTTGGAGAGCTTGTGCCACGAGAGTTGTTAGACAAATAATAACTTATAGATATAAATTTAATATTCGGAATTATTACGTTAATTTATGCGTAGCATGTACATTCGAGCTGTGGCGACGTCTAGCGAGCACGCGAGCGTGGGCCGAGCAGACGTTAACAAACAAAAGTGTCACAATAACCGTTTGCAAATATGATAAGAGATTTATAGTGGGGTTGATTAGGGTGGGTGGAGTTGTAAATCTACCTCCAATAAACATTTTAATTTAGTGACATGATCGTGTTTACTACGCAAGTCCTTGATAAATAACTGATAGCCTAATTCCTGCTATTTAACACGTTTCGTGCAATGGTTTTTACCCATAAAGCAAGTGAGAGTGCAGACCCTTGCTCTCTAGCTTTTGTCACATTGTAAACTTTTTTCGGATTTTTTCGGATTTTTTCCGGATTGTTCTGATTATTTTTTATTTTACAGAATTTTTTCGCATTTTTCCGGATTTTTCGGGTCACGCCCAGAGTTGTAGAATCCTAAAATGTGAGACAAATCGCACCAGCAGTTTCTGAGATATTCACAGATACATAATTTAATACGATCAGAATTCGGGTTCTTTAATCCGCATCACGGCCAAGATCTGGAAATCTTCTAGCACGGAAAGTTCCTACATTGTGTTAAAATCTGAGCTAAATCTGAAATGTGATCAGCATTGTTTTATATACTGCTCAAGAGCGGCTAACCGACTGACCGACCGACCGACCGATCTACCGACCGACTGCCCTACTGACAGATCGACCGTTGGACTAATGGGCCGACAGACCAACGGACAGGTGGATGGACCAGTCGACTGGACACCCGACTGACTGACCCACCCACCCACCCACCCACCCACCCACGCACGCACGCACGCACGCACGCACGCACGCACGCACGCACGCACGCACGCACGCACGAGCGCACGCGCGCACACGCGCGCGCGCAGACACCCATCCACCAACCCACCGACTCACCAACCGATCAACTGACTGGACGGCCAATCGACCCATCAATCAACTGACCGACAGACCCACCGACGGAACCACAGACCGACTGGCCCACCGGCCGACCGACCGACACGATCACAATACCCTTTTCCCCTTACGGGGCGAATGTAATAATACCATTCTTATTATATCGAAAAAATTTGACTGCCTGGAAAACAACAACTATTTTCAGCCATACTGTATCTAGAATACCCAATCGTTTGTTTATTGTGTCTCCTTTGGACCAAGTTCCTGTAACTGCTGAGAGAAATTAGTTCTCAGCTATTCATGTTCGTCACGATTATTTATAATAGTCTTGGTGGAAAATTTTCACACTACTACCAGTTTCTCTGTCTGATTAGTTGAGTTAAATAAAGTATGGCTCAGAAACGACATTAAATGTTTCCAAAACAAATTAAACTTACTGTTGAATATTTTGGATTTAATTTGCTTGGAAGATATTGCTGCCTAAGGCAGCAACCTCTTTCAATTAAATTAATCCAAAATATTTAACATAATATTCCTTACATTGTGCTCAAAATTGTAATGTTTGGAAACATGTAAAGATATTTCCGAGCTGTACTGGAAACACGATCAACCCATATAGATTTAGCATAGGCAAGGCAACACGAGTTAGTAAAAACTAGAACGAACCGATTAAAGGAAAACACGCCTCATCTTATTCTAAACATTCGGGTAACGGAATATGCCACACAGAAACTATGTATGTGATTTTTACCTTTTAATCATACCGCGAAAGAAAGGTATTCCGGTTTTTAGTACCTAAATTTTGATTCATTTTTCGACCTTATGGAGGCCGCCATGATTTACTCTTCGACCAATCAGAAAACACCTAGGTTGTCCGGCCCGCTATATACGCTCAGTCAAAGAGATGATCAAGTTTCCGGAAAAAACATTTGAGATTCGTGTTTGCAAGTAAAAAATTCAGATGCTTTTTTCGTTCGTTGATGATAGACATGTTTTAGTTCAGTTTAATTTGCGTCCATTATTGCGTTTGCGACAAAATTATACTGCTTACGTGAGACTAGAGTTTAAAGAACAGTGTGAGTTGATAATGCTTTTCTTTAAACTATTTTAAATATTTTCCGTAGGAGGTTCGTTCGCGTGCATCAAGCACTAGCTTTTCCGTCAGTAAAATCGTTGCTCTTGTCAGCCATTAGTGTTGTCTTGTTCGTTTTTATTTGGCGCCAATCTTCGAAAACAAATCTTTTTATTTTTTTTGTTTATTTGCTGTGCTCCTCGAGTCGTAACTATAAGGAATTGTTATTAAATTATTTTAATAATCTTCGTAATTTTAAACTTGTTTAAACCTTTTTGACAAGTTTTCTTTTGGATGTTCGTTTGCGTGCTGTAAAACACTAGATTTTTCGCTTGCTTGGTTGGAATTTTCGCTAATTTTACCGGACACAGCACTTGTATACTGGTAAAGTTTACTTAACATTACTAGGCCTATTCTACCTCTTCCCTCTCTACACTTCCATCTTTAACAGCCTACTCTACTCATCTCGTTCACACACTAATCCTACTGCATTCTTTCCTATCTCTCACACTGTACCTTCTAAATCTGCCTACTGCACACTACCTTCTAAACTACTCACAACGTAGGGTAAGCAACATGGAGGAAGGCGACTTCCTCAAACAGCTTCTTGAAGTGGCGCATGATACTGGTGGTGGTCACCTGGCCACAGCCAACTCAGCGGCAAATGATGGTAAAGACAGCGACGTAAGCACTGGCAAACTTTTGTAAAATTTTGGTATAGATGTTTCCCCCCATATACTTGTAATAAGTCTGAGGACAAATAAATTGAATTAAATTGAATAAATAATGACTGCATATTTTCCTTCCTTCACAGAGGTTCAAGAAGTTATTCGAACTGGACCATATAGACTCAGTGGAATTTCAAGGTGTGACGTATTGCCTCAAGACCCGGATGGACGAACAAATTCTCGCATTTAATGGGCGTCGATATTTAATTGTTAGTAAAACTCTACACATGTACATTGTCGCGTTGTGCGAATCCAAGGAAACAAGCGCCGATGCTGCCTTTTGGGTGAACAAAGTCGCGCATAAACTTAAAGATAGAAACTGCTGATACGCTATTATTGATTCTATTAGACATACATGTAGCCTTTAATAGATGGATCCGGTCTGTCGCTCAAGGATCTGACAACATGATTAAATACGCCGCATGTCAGATGACGTCACAGTCAAAATGACGTTGTTGAGCTCCGTCACGAAGATCGACAGCGTGTATCACTAATGTGTATAAGATGCATGTCTTTGATGGATTTACAATTTAATAACCACCTCCCAGTCAAATTAGTTTCAAAATATTCAACAAATTACCCGCAGGGTTATAGTTACTTTGAAATTTAGATACTGTTAACTCAGGTTTCGTTGTTTCATATCGATACCAACACGCGTAAAAGGGTAGGCGGGGCATAGCTATAGACAAGGATCCCTTTATTAACATTACGCGCTTGGGCCTCACGTGTGTAGCTAGTACTTGGTCTCTTAATTAGGAGAGCAGATTCGTTTATCTACGATTAGTCTATACCCTGCAGGATGACATTTTCAAAATGACACGGTTCTAGGCTGTTTAAATGGACATGTCGGCAATCGCTTATTGCTACCTGATTGTCCGTTCTGGTAATTTGTGTATGACGCCTGATTCATTTCGCGAAGGGAAGATACTATCGACATATTTGAAATCCTTGTAGCAATCTGGATTGCTGAATTCAACGCCCGAATCTATAACTAGGCTTACTGGCCGAGTTTACGTCCCTCGTAAGGTAGCTACTCGAGTTACTAGAGTAGCGCCTAAACGGCTTGAGTACATACTCCGGTACCTACTCGGGGCTACCCACCTATCAGCAAGGGTAAATCGAGTAGTCACGTGTTTGCGTTCAAAATCAATGTAATTTAAACACGTGCTCATTTACGCGAGGATAACTGATCACATGCTCATCTACCCTAGAGTAGCTACGAGAGTTTTCGCCTAAACTCGCTAACTGGTGTTATCCTTTCTTTGAGAATTGAAAAATATTGGTATAACGCTTTCAATACTAGAAATATAGAGTAATATGTTAAGGAAAGTGTTACGTCAGATAATTTGAGAATAATCTGACTGGACGCTGTTACCAGATATACACACTTGTTTTTGTTGAAAGTTGTACTTGAGTTTTCTTAGAAAGAGTGAGTCTTCCTTCCACGTTTCAAGGTGGTACACGTTTGTTTATTCGGTTAGACTATTATCGAAGTGTTATCATCGCAAAGATTAGAAGATTCTGACATTTTATTTGAAAAACATCTCAGGATTCCTTCTCAGTAATGCAATACATACTGAACCCGTTATGTGCCGCATCATAATAATTTCAGTTCATATATTCTGTTTACATAATGGACCTTTCCAGTTTTAGTTATGCCCCGCCCATCTCTAGCTAAGCTCCACCCACACTTCGCCGTGTTGGGATTGATCGATCCCCGAATGCACTAACTATCAATTACCTGAAAATTGTACAGGAAAGCTGTTGAATATATTGTAACTAATTTGACTGGGTGCTGTTACTGCCCATGGCAGCAACAGCGCCGGTCAATGGCGGTTACATGGAATTATAGCAATTATTATTATTATTAAAGGAAACTGAACTGATGACGTGTATATTACTTCTATGACGTCACGCATCATTTAGTTACTATTCTCGTTATAGTAAATACAATCAATCACCTGCTCTGACCCAGATAGCGAATGCGGGGCCGATTGTTAACAATCTCACTTGGAGAAAGATTCTAGGCAAACTGTTGCCAGATGTAGTCTGTGTGCCAGTCTCAATACTTCAATACCGGTTACATGGAATTATAGCAATTATTATTATTATTAAAGGAAACTGAACTGATGACGTGTATATTACTTCTATGACGTCACGCATCATTTAGTTACTATTCTCGTTATAGTAAATACAATCAATCACTTGCTCTGACCCAGATAGCGAATGCTGGGCCGATTGTTAACAATCTCACTTGAAGAAAGATTCTAGGCAAACTGTTGCCAGATGTAGTCTGTGTGCCAGTCTCAATACTTCAAACATAATGGATAAATCCGCTCTGCCGATCAAGTATATGACGTCTTAATCAAATTACGCCACATGTAGGCTGCCGTCACAATCATATTTGACAAAACTACCAACTGAAGCTGGAATAGTCCGTCAAATATACGAATTGTATATCTTTGATGGAATTACAATTTAATAAACATGCTGTTGAACATTTTGAAACTAATTTGACAGGGTGCTGTTGGTACCATGGGCAGCACCAGAACCCAGTTGAATTAGTTTATAAATATTTAACAGTTTACCTGTATAGTTACCTTGATTTTGTGATTCTGTGAATTCACGGTTCGATCGATTCCAACACGGGCAAAGTCACCGCTCTAACATACGCCCACTCACATAGCTTAGCTGTATGTGGCCGTACTTGCAGTCCTTTGATCTCATGCTATGTGACGTAGTAAAATAAGCTGGTTTATGTCCGCCAATCATTTTACCTTTAATTCTTATCGAGCAATTTCATTGGCGGAAGTTGACCGATACAAGCTAACTTTTATGAAGTTTCTTGAACTTAACGTATACATCAAACGTGTGCAAGCACGGTACTCGATGTGAGAGAGAAGCATGAGGGCAAGCCCCGTGCAATAGGACAACGGGGCAAAGCGTGAGTGAAGTTTAGCTAGGAATGGATAGGGCATAGCTAAAGTGGATTAATCTATTAGGTATCTTAACGTCACGTATACAATATTATTATTGACGACTTGACATAATGTTCATATATAGGGTCAAGTTCGACTGGCTAGCCATACTTAGATATAGTCAGCTAGATCGGAGTAAAACTTGAAATAAATAACTAGCTAGTCAACTATAGTCAACCGAGTACTCGCGCTCGGTCGCAAATGGTTAGTAAGAATTTGTGTACTATTCAAAATGGAGGGCACCCTCGCCTGCCATGAATAAATGCAAATAAAAGCGTAACTATTTCACTAAATAACTTAGGTTTGATGAACTTATGCTTTCTCATTGTATGGCAATATTCCAAAGCCCCTATTCCTTCCGACTTTATGTCATATGGACACTTTTTGACGTCTTAGCGGACAGAAATAACCCATTTTTGTAGGCCATCAAAACAGATGACACAAAGGGTTAATCAAGACTGGTACCCGGCTCCAAATGTTCTGCGATAGCAGGGCATAGCAAATGCGCATGTTCAGATAAACCCGCCAACTGGCTTAGCCAGTCGAACTTGGCTAGGCTTGCGCGATTACGTGATTAAATCGAAAATCGCGATTATGTTTTAAATCGTGAATTTAAATGATTAAAAATAAAATAATCGAATAATCGTAAATATGGTCTATTGCATTAAATATTTCAAAACCTAACTTTCAATTACATTTCAATGCGATCGGTCATGAAAAGTGGCATTTTGCTTAGTGAATGTATGCCCATTTACAGAACAAGAGAAGACTATTTTTGAAAAGGTATAACTGGAATGCCTTGATCGACATTTCTAAACACCATTGCAATTTTCGTCATTGATATTCTGTTGTTGCTATGTCCTGGTAATTTGTATCCAAGCTGATTAATCGAGTAATCACGATTATTTTTTAATAATCGATCGCGATCACTCAACGCAATAATCGCACAAGCCTACCACATGCCCGCTAAGTTTGACGTCATATATAATAGCCGATAATGGATCCGGAAGTATAGTATTTTCCTTGTATTACGTCATAAATGTGTGTTTGTGGCGTCAGCTGCTGACCAACAGCATTGTTTTTATTAGCTCACATGGCCAGAATGTCCAAGTGAGCCTATGACATGGCAACCGTCCGTCATCTATCTGTCTCGTTCGTCTGTCCTTCGTCTGTCGTCCGTCATCTATCTGTCTCGTTCGTCTGTCCCTCGTCTGTCGTCCGTCATCTATCTGTCTCGTTCGTCTGTCCCTCGTGTCTCGTCCGTCAACTTTCGCTATGAAATGCTCCTCATAATTAACTGATTGGTAGATCTTAGCCTAATTTGGCTGGACGGACCATAGTGTCGTAGACTTCAAAATTTTGATTTGTCAATTGTTCTGTCAGCCATCTTGGAATTTCCATAACTGTTCAGGAAATCAGTTAAAAGACAACTCATCAATAACCGCTTGTGCGATTTCAACCAGACTAGGCTGGAAGGACCCTGCGGGCACACCCTGCATACTAATCGCCTGAAATTACTATCAGAGGAGGGTGTCACTATCGGAAAGGGACTAGCTCGAGACACTGTAAGATGTCTTAGTAGTGTCTGTTTAAATTATACTCTATCATTGCACTCAATCACATACCCGTGGGTTTTGGGAGCCTAAGAAGAATTCTAGAACAATCCTTAGAGAGAGAGAGAGAGAGAGAGAGAGAGAGAGAGGGGGGGGGGGGGGGTTAGGATTAAAAGCATTCAGTATTTCAAAGTATTTTTAAAGAACTTGAAATAGTTTAACTGGATGCTGTTAAAGATGCTGTGAGGTGCATTTGCATTTCAATATGATCATTGATTTACAATGTAAGAAATATAATGTTGAATAATTTGAAAATAATTTGCCTTGAAGCCATATAATATTGAATAATTAGAAAATAATTTGCCTGGAAGCGGTTGCTGTCTTGCACAGCAACGGCTTCCAGGCAAATTATTTTCAAATTATTCAACATTATATCTCTTACATTGTAAAGCGTAAACACGTTTTATTAGGCCTATTGAAATGCAAATCACCCCATAGCATCCTTTCTGCATCACCACCAACCACAAAAATCAGGGAGTGGACGGAGACCCTGACCACACGCAAACAGGGTGGTGGTTGGTGACGTGGGGGTTGTGGGGGGGGGGGGGTCGTGGAGGGGTACCGAAGTTGTTACCCAGTGGTGAGGTGGATGGTATCGGGGTCCTTGACTGTTTTCCGCGCGGAATGGACTTTTCCACTGTATCCATCTATAATATGACGTGTAGAATGACATCACAATCAATGACGTCATTATGACGTCATGTACATAAGTACCTCACGAACGCATATTTAAAGACGGATTGTACGAATTGTATATTTTTACTATTTAATAAATATCATGTTGAATATTTTGAAACTAATTTGACTGGGCGCTGTTGCTGCCATAGGCAGCAACAGCGCCCAGTCAAATTAGTTACAAAACATTATAGTTTACAGTAAACTAATAATCAGGGGCATTCGGGGATCGATCAATCTCAAAACAGCGAAGTGTGGGTGGAGCTTAGATGGAGGTGGGCGGGGCATAGCTAAAACTGGAAGAGTCTATTATCATGTAGTAGGAAATGCACTCATTGGATTTTCACTATATCGATTTTAACGTGCCTTTTTTACCACACACAATATAGTGCATATAGAAATCGGCCTTGACTACTCTACATCTGTTTGGTATATTTGTTAATGGCTTTGGTCCATTACTGTGGACAAAATGAATTCGCTCAACCGTGACGAAACCGGCCAAAACTAGCCTCTAATGTGGTTTTCAGTAATGTCCAAGAGAAGACAATTTTTGAAATTTTACCAGTGAAATGACTGGCTCGGTAACCCAGCCATTACAGTGGTAAAATTTCAAAAACAGTCTTCTCATGGCCTGAAAATGGGCATTCCATAAGTAAATATTAAAAAATTTCGAAGAAATTTAGTCAATAAATGGTTAAATAGCACTTACAGATGTTGAGCGATATCATATTGAAGATACGAATGAATTAATCAAATTAATACAAACGCTGTAAACAACATCCCACCCTGCTTTCCTGGTAGCAAGCATACGTTGGCCCTACGTTCGTTCAATATTAGTCAATACATTGGGTCAACGTATGTTTTGCTCATCGGCATAGCGTTTGACCAACGAAGACATGCCAATCGTGATTTGGTTATATTTAAGTCGGTTGTAGGTTGATGTTGATTGGTTTCCAAATGTTGCGCCAAGTTTGGGCCAATATTGACAAATGCATATCAATTATTAACATAGATTATAGACCCGATTTAATGATGGTATTGTTAATATGCCAGGTTGGTTTTTGTTTAATGGCTTCAAAAGTTCCTTCATAGAGTCACACAAAATTACATATCCAAAATCGCCGTTGGCATGTCTACGTAGGCGCAATGGTATTTGGACGAGCAAAAGGTGGCTTAATGTAGTGGCTAGTGTTGAGCCAATGTTGGCCCATGCGCTTTCCATTTTTAGCCATGCCCCGCCCATCACTAGCTAAGCTCCACCCACACCTCGATGTGTTGGGATTGATCGATTCCCGAATTCCCTAACTATCAATTTCCTGAAAACTATACAGGGAAGCTATTGAATATTTTGTAACTAATTTCACTTGGTGCGGTTGCTGCCTATGGCAGCAACAGCGCTCAGTCAAATTAGTTTCAAAATATTCAACAGAATATTTGTTAAATAGTAAAGGCATACAATTTGTACAACAACGCATAGACCGTCTTCAAATATGCTTTCGTGACGTACTTATAGACGTCATTCATTATGATGTCATTCTACACATCACGTAGTTGATTATGACGTCATATGATTGGTGGATGCTCTGGAAAGGTGAATTCCTCTTAGTGGTGTAACCAGGGATCCGCTTTTGGGGTGGGTGAGCGCACATGGGCATAGGGTGGATGACAAGTGGGGGGTTCTCACTCCAAGCGGGTTGGGGTGGGGGTGGGAAGAGGTGTCACCTTCCGAAAAATTTGCTCTCAGATGGCTCCTCCTGCATTTCTGGAGATGTATATGAATCATCAATTGGCCGTTAAATTATTATTTTTTTACCTATATTACTATTTCCCCCCCCCCTCCCACCCCTCAAAAAGATTTTCTATTACTTATTTATTTTTTCTTGCGAGAGTAGTGTAGCTCTCAACCCATGCGTACGTGCGGCGTCGTGCGTGCGTGCGTGCGTGCATGCGGACGTGCGTGCGTGCGTATGTGCGTGTGCGGGTGGTGGGTGAGGGGTGGGTGTGTGGGGGTGGGGCAGGTGGGTGGATATCGCATCACCAAGATCCTTCCCGGTTCCAGCCTATGCGCATGGGCGAATCTGGGGTACGTCCAGGAGGGGTGCCTCCTCTTGCTCGGCAGGGGTCCAGCTGTACCACCCCCAATCCTTTTTTAATAAATGGCCCCAGGGCCATAGTGCTCACCTGTCTAAGGAACTGCAAACATGTTTATATTAATTAATGCACAACTAGTAAAACGGCCAGTTGCAATAAAGATGAGCTACGACCAGTGAGACTACTGCCTGTAGGCATCAAGTTGAGAGGACAGGTGAAGTCAGTGACGTCTGTAGAGGCTGAGACATCAAGCGGCTCCCTACATGGAGATGATCTATCTTCTGTGCTTTTCACCCGTTACCTTGCTGCTGCATTGAAATCCGTGGAATATGCCGACTATGTGGACTTCATAGACGAGGAAAAGAAACCCATTGACGAACGTCTCCCAATAGCTGTAAGTAAAGTAAAAATTAAGTATCTCTATGAATTGATCCAAAAAAGTGTTAACCCACTTATACCTATCTACAAATCATGAACATAGCGATCCACTTCGTGGCGGCGAGACATGGAGGAAAAGTAAAATCCTGGACTCAATGCTCTGCAGTACTGCTGACATTGCTGCACGCTGTGTCATGGGGAACATGGCTTTCCAGTCCTTCTGGAAGCTATGGATTCGTAGATCAAAGATGGCCCCGATAAAAAGGCTACGTTTAAACAAGGCAACCTGTGTATCATTGATGCTGTATAACTGTAACAGCCGGGCAGCTCCAAAGGCAGCTCTAGACAAACTCGATGCCTGCCACCGCAAACACCTACGCACCATCACCGGACACCGATGGACAGACAGCATAATTGTCAACGATGCGCTGTACAAGATGTGTAATACGTCGCCGTTGTCTGTAAAAGTCGCCCAGCAAAGATGGTCCATGTTTGGCCATGTGCTAAGCATGCCAGAAGAGACTTGGAATTCTCCCTACTCGGAGCCAACAAATACAAAGCCAGGAGAGGACGTCATTGCGTAACTCTGCTAAGCGTGCTACGAGGTGACCTCAAGAAAGCAGTACTCGGTACACTCAAGTCAAGAATGGACCTGAGGAAACTAAGGATTTCGGCTGAGGACAAGAGTGAAGAAGGACTGATTGCAGCTGTAGGATGTTTATACTACTACAGCCGCAGAATACAGTGATCATACATAGTACATTTTGTCAATCAGGCAAGCATAACTGTTGCCATAGACTAATTGGCAGTCATGGGTCCTTATCATTATTGATCAATGAGACAATCATCATTACCACTAATGACTAACAGCGCACTGACTCTATTAACCAATGGGACAAGCAACATTTGTCAATGGGACAAGCTAATTAACTGATGCCACTGACCAATGGAACCATGGACGTTGGCCTTATTAAGTAATGAGTCAAGTATCATGGAAACAAGTTACTAACTGGGTAAGCATTTACTGATGCCAGTGACCAAACAGACCACAGGTTCTGGACGTTATTTACCAATACGACAAGTGTTACATACATAATTGACTAATGGATCAAGCAGCCACGGCCAATGTGGCAAGCAGAGATGATTCCATAGACAAATAGGTAAAAGGTCCTTGGCATTATTGCCATAGGCAGCAACAGCTTCCAGTCAAATTAGTTTCAAAATATTCAACAGGATGAGTATTACATGATAAAGAATGTAATGCATTGGCACTTACATGACATCACACGCTATCGCTTGAGAAGACAAAATGGTGGCATTCACTGTTCAACATTTATGTGATATTACAAAGCAGATAATGGTGATACGGATAAGGGAATGTTACAGGATATGAATGCTATGGAATCTATAAACCATATTCTATCGGGTGCAATACAACATTTGAGATGAGATTAGCATCCCTTTAAACAATGCTATCCAACGACAAAAACCTGAAGAAATAAATATGCATTTTTCGCGCTGTGATTAACCTAAGGATGCAGTCAGAATACTATATATATGGTAGTTATATCAACCTGAATTTATGGATATTAAAATTGTGATATCGCCCTCTGTCGTTTATGATAAATTATATAAATGCCACTCCGCCGATAGGTGTATGAGATACAAATCGATACATGGAAAAAGTAAACACATATTTCATCTTGAAATGCTTCTATCCTCGCAACGATACCGTGTCAACTTTTAGCAACGAGGACATACGTTGTGTATGTAACACCTGTTGTGTTGAAAAACTAACATAGTATGCATATGCATAGAATTAAATAGCAATCGCGTGTTTTATCCAGGCAAATTACGCGTTTGATAAGTTTAAAAGCAACGAAAATGTGCCTGAAGCGTCAAGATTGTGCCTGAAGCGTCAAGATCGTTGACACAGTATGACTTGGATATGTAGGGAATACATGTTTATCTACAATGTGGTAATTAAAGTCTCAAAAATACCAAATTTTGCCAAAATGTGCCCTTACCTTGTCTTTCCGCGTTTGCGCTACCCCTTTCCGATAGTGACACCCTCCGCTGATAGTAATTTTAGGCGATTGGTATGCGGCGTGTACGTGTGATTGTCGCTTCAGAACTTATATACAGAATGTTAGTAAGTATTTCCGTCATCTGACGGCTGTAAACGTTTGCTTTAAACTTCTACTCGTAATTAATCGCTTGGCAGACGTTTAACCTAATTATGATGGAAGGTCCCTATGGGGGTATGGATCAGAACTTATATACAGAATTTATTTATTCGATTTTTCCGGCAGTCAACTTGGTTTTTCTCCTTACCTGTTCGGAAAATCAGATAAAAGACTACACCTCATTAATTGCTTGTGCGATTTCAAACAATCCTGGATGGATCGTGGTAGCCTTCAGAAAATATATACAGAATTATGAATGGCTAATTTTTTCAGTGGCCATCTTGGATTTTCCGAAAGTTTTCGGAAAATCCGTTAAAAGCCTACTCCTCACTAACCACTTAGCCGAGTTCATCAAAGCTTGGCTGGAATAACACTATTATGGTAGACTTCAGAACTAGAATACATAGCTTTGATTTGTCAATTTGTCAATTTGTCTGGTGGCCCTCTTGAATTTCCCATTTCCCAATATTCTTCATAAAGCGTTTGACCGATTTTAACCGCACTCGGCGGGAACGACGCGATCGCGGTAGGTTTCTCAACTGGTATACAGAATCTTGAGTTAAATTCTTTTGGCGGCCATTTTGGATTTGCCGAAGATTTTAGGGAAATCAGTTAGAAAAACTACTCCTGTGACTGTTTAAGCGATTGGAGCCAAACTCGACTGTAATGACGCTATGGTGGTATGCGTCAGGAATTATAAGAATCCTTATGGTGATATGCCTTAGAACTTGTCTGCATAATATTGATTGGTCAATTTTTTTGGTGTCCATTTTGGATTTTCCAAACGTTTCCGGCAAATCACTTAGTAAAAGATTTATATACAACGATTTTCCAGGTGAGTGACACAGGCCCTTTAGCAATCGCGACACATTTAACCATCACAGAACAGCAAGGGCAAATTTCTGTTGAATATTTTGAAACTAATCTGACTGAGTAGCTGTTGCTCCCTACATATTTAACAACATTCCTGTATTGAAAATGAGACACTGAATCTTAAAGGGTTAACAAGTGGTGGAATGGATCTTTTCAATGTATTCATCATTCATATGACGTCATAATCAACTGCGTGACGTGTACGATGACGTAATAATCAATGACGTCATGGATGACGTAGATAAGTTCGTCACGAACGCTTAATTGGCGACGGACTAAGCGTTGTTGTACGAATTGTATGTCTTTACTATTTAATAAACATGCTGTTGAATATTTCGAAACCAATTTGCCTGGGCACTCAGTCAAATCAGTTTCAAAATATTCAAAAGCTTACCTGAATAGTTTTCTGGAAATTGATAGTTAGGCAGTTCAGTGATCGATCCCAACAAGAGCAAAGTGTGGGTGGAGATTAGCTAAAGATGGTGCATCGCTAAAAATGGATTCCTCATTACGCAGTCACTTAGCAAACCTATAATTTCATATGACGTAAGATTATTGATATGACGCCATAATGAGACTGTGATCTAGTCATGATCCACGGGATGCATCCACTTTAGCTCCCCCACCCCACCCCATCCCCATGATTTGCGCGTGTTGGGAACGATTTATATAGGTCTACGTCGAATCCTGAATTCCGAAAATCCTAATTTCATGGCAACTATACAGCTAAGATAAGCGTGCGACAGCAATGGACATTCCCAGTTTACCCATCAATCAATGACGTCATGAATGACGTTTGTCACGAACGCATAATTGGTGAAGGACTAAGCGTTGTTGTACGAATTGTATGGCGTTACTATTTAATAAACATGCTGTTGAATATTTTGAAACAAATTTTACTGGGGCTAGGCAACAACAGCGCCAATTTAAATCAGTTTCCAAATATTCAACAGAATGCTTATTAAATTGTAAATTCATCCAAAACATACAATTCGTACACCTCAGGGCCGACTTTTCGATTTTCATGACGGAGCTATACGTCATTATGATTGTGACGTCCGTTAATTAGTGACGTATTTGATTATGATGTTATATACTTGAGTGGCAGATCCGATCCATCCATTGCGTTACAACCCGCCAGCATGACGATCTTTGACACTGGAGGTATCTGACCTGTCACTCAAGTATCTGACGTCATAATCAAAATACGTCACAATCATGTACGCTGACATCACAATCAATTGGCGTAGGTCTGTCGCGTAACCGGCAAATGTCCGTCAAGAACAGTCTGATATGCACGTCTTGGTTAAATTTGCAATTTAATAAACTGTTGAATATATACACCTGTGCAAAAGTTAAGCACCACCCTATTTTTACGCACACGCGAGGGTATATTTATGTGCTATGAAGAAAGTAATAGCATAAACATTTATGTACCCATCCATCTTAGTGCAAGAGGTAATAATGCAACTAGAGGAATGCTGATTATGATGGTGGGGAAACACTATGTTTTTGTTTGAACTTGAAAACGAGGCCTGAATATGGTTACGTTGACACAACTGACAACTATTGCCCTACAGTTGACACATGTGGCTAGATTGTCATTAATGGTGTCTGAAAACGAAGTTTAACATCTGTGCACGAGTTTGAGACTGTCATTATTAATACCGGGTATATCCACCTTGTGCCTGGATGACGGCCTGAACACGACGTCTCATGCTGGTCACCAACCGACTGATACGCCATTGTGGTATTCGTTGCCATTCAAGATGGAGTGCGTCTGTTAATTCCTGTAGGTTCTGCACAGGAGGATCCCTCCTTCTCACCATGTTTCCCAGAATGTCCCAGATATGCTCAATAGGGTTCATGTCAGGGCTCCTTGCTGGCCATGATAGGGTTTCGATGGCATTCTGGCGGAGGTATTCATGCACAGCTCTAGCACGATGTGGTCGGGCGTTGTCATCCATGAATATAGGGTGGGTTCCAGGTGCATGATTTACAAAATGAGGGACCACAACTCTATCCAGTATGGAATCTTGATATCTTTGTCCATTTAGTGTTCCAGGTACAGTCAACAGATCCAGCTTACAATCAAATGAGATGCACCCCCATATCATAACGGAACCTCCACCAAATGGAACTTCTTCCATGATGTTACGTTGGTCGTACGCCGTGCGTCTGGACCTCCATACACGAGTTCGACCATCTGTGGCATGAAGCAGGAACCGACTTTCATCGGACCAGTGTACCCGTCTCCAGGATCTCATGTTCCAGTGTCTTCTTTCGTTGCACCACCTCAGACGCTCCTCTTTGTGGTGTGCAGTGAGGAGAGGACGTCTGACAGGTCTCCTAGCTTTCATGCCAGCAGCATACAGTCTCCTTTTGACGGTAGACATTGACATTCTATTGCGCGTTTCTCATTGCTGGCTGAGCACTCTGCTGTTGGTGAATGGAGATCTCCTAACAAGGCGTACTAGGGCTCGATCATCACGGGCAGTAGTCTTCTTCGGTCTTCCAGATCTAGGCCTGTCGTTCAGCTCGTTAGTTTGCCCATGTTTTGCAATCAAACGACTGATTACAGTATGGTTAATGTTCAGCTGTCTGCCAATCTCTCTGCATGACATACCAGTGGTATGCATGCCTATGATTTGCCATTTCACACGATCACTTAACCTTCGTCTTGCCATAGCGGTTCACAATCAAGAGCTAATTCTCTCTGTACAAATAAACCACGGTCATGAACACAAAATTCCTAATCTTGTCGCCTAAATCTGTATGTAATGTTCTACACCTCAAACTGGACTTTTACATAACTGAACACGTGTGCTGTTTCCCGCCACGCACGGACATCAAGCGGCGTGAAGTCATGCATGCATGTGCATTTCGTACTTGGAATTATGTCAGATACCCCGCGGGGACAAAAAGTATGGCAGCCTAGTTGTACCATCATGTTTCTACGTTCTATTGTTTTTGCTGGTGCTTAACTTTTGCACAGGTGTATATTTGAAACCAATTTGACTGGAATCTGTTGCTGCCATAGGTTGCGGCAACAGCTTACAGTCAAATTATTTTCAAAATATTCAAACGCTTGCCTGTATTAGTTACCATGAAATTCGGATTCTGGGAATTTATGGTTCAAAGTGTTAAAATTGATTCCACAATGTGGGCGGAGCTTAGTTAGAAATGGGCGGGGAATACCTGCAAATGTATCAACTATTCGCATTAAGGCCCTATAATGAGGTGACAGGTATTCCTGTTATAGGTCTTCGCTTGACTTCAATTACTTTTCATGTCACTAGTTTCATCACACCAAGTATCTAGCTCCGTTATGAACATCGAAAAATCCGTCACGTCTACGGCTACAACCCGCAGTCAATTTAATTTCAAAATATTCAACAGCGTTTCTGAATAGTTATCTTGAAATTGGGATTCTGGGTAATTCAGGATTAAAAGTATGCGTACAAAGTGGGCGGAGCTTAGCTAGAAATGGGTCGGGCATAGCTAGGAATGGATCCCTTTATTCTACGGATAAGTCCCGTTCTACAATGCACAGGCTACTGATGGTGTACCAAGACAATGGACCCTTCCAGTTTATCCATTCATCATATAACGTCATAATCAACTACGTGACGTGTATGATGACGTCATAATCAATGACGCCATGAATGACGTAGATAAGTACGATGATGTACGCATAGTTGAAGACGGATAAGCGTTGTTTGTGCGAATTGTACGTCTTTACAATTTAATAAATATTCTTTTGAATATTTTGAGACTAATTCGACTGGGCGCTGTTACTGCCACAGCTTACCTGTATAATTTTCTGGATATTGATAGGCAGGGCGGTCGGGGATCGATCGATTCCAACACGGGCGAAGCGTGAGTGGAGCTTAACTAGGGATGGGCAGCCAGGGTGAGGACACGGTGAGAAAGCGGGGAAACCATGTCATGCTTATGGGAATTCTTTCGCATCTGGACACCACCACCAATCGCAATAACTACCACCACCCCCACCACCCACCACCAACACCACCACCACCACCACCACCACCACCACCACCACCACCACCACCACCACCACCACCACCATAACGATCAACACCACCACCAACACCATAACACCAGCACCAGCACCACCAACACAACTACCAACCACCACCTCCACAAACCACCATCACCGTCACCACCACCACCACCACCACCACCACCACCACCATCACCACCACCATCACCACCACCACCACACCACCACACCACCACCACCACCACCATCAGCACCACCAACACCAATAACAACAACAACACCAAAACCAAAACCACCACCACCGCCACCACCACCAGCACCACCACCACCACCACCACCACCACCACCACTACCACCACCAAACACCAACAACAACAACAACATCAACAACAACAACAACACCAACTCCACCACCACCACCACCACCACCACCACCACCACCACCACCACCACCACCACCACCACAAGCACCACCACCACCACCACAAACTACCAGCACCACAAACCACTACTCAATGGTTCAAGAGTGATTGTATTTCATATATAAATTAGTTAATTATTGAAATTTAAATGTATTATCAACACACCATGAAACTCCACGACCGGTTTCATAATTTTGGCACGCATCAGGTAGGGGCAGGATTCGAACTCCTGACCTTTGCTATGCGAGTCGACCTCGCAATCAGAAGCCCTGGTACACCAAAGGTCCTGGCTTTGAATCTATCCTCTAACTGATGAGTACCAAAAGTGTGAAATCTGTCGTGGAGTGGATGAATTTTATGTTGTGTGAATAATGGACCTTTGCAATTTATCCATCCATCATATGACGTCATAATCAACTACTTAACGTGTAGGATGACGTCAGAATCAATACGTCATGATTGATTCTATTTAGCCCGCCTTAAACGCTTAATAGTCAGACACGTTGTGCGAATTGTATGGCTTTACCATTTAATAATCAATATATTGAATATTTTGAAACTAATTTGATTGGCCGCTGTTACTGCACCCAGCCAAATTAGTTTCAGAATATTCAATAGCTTACCTGTATAGTTTTCTGGAAATTTATAGTCAATGAGTTCAGGGATCAATCGATTCCAACACGAGCGAGGTGTAGGTGGAGCTTAGCTAGAGATGGGCGGGGCATAGATTAAACTTGAAAGGTGCATTCGTAAACTGTCTGCCTGCTGAATTTCTGCAGACTACTTTTTCTATGGAGTTTAACTCAGGATATGCTGAATATTTTAGAAACAATTTTACTGAAAATTGTTGGTGGCTAAGTCAAATTGTTTCCAAAATATTTAGTACGTACAGAGTTATTGCCCATTGGAATTTTAGTCTGCTGGCTTGCAGCAGACCGTTAAAATCAAGATTCCGTAATACCACAAAATTACTTATAGATAGAAGAGCGACGGAATGGGCGGCTGTTCTGATTGGTCGAGAGCTTATGACCTCATCAATATACAATGAGATTTTAACGAGATCTACACACTAAACAAATGACTGTACAATATTTTGTGAATGACACATTTTATTGCTAGAAAAATGCAGTTGCGTGAACGAGACGTTGACAATGAAAATGTGACATAGATATTTAAATTACTATATGTCCCTTAGTCCGAGACGTTGACAATGAAGATGTGACATCGATATTTATATTACTATATGTCCCTTAGTCCGAGACGTTGACAATGAAGATGTGACATAGATATTTATATCACTACATGTCCCTTAGTCCGTCAGTCGGTTGGTTAGTCGTAAAAGCTTATTCCGAGCTGTAGTGTCACGTGTCTTTCAGACTTACAATAATAATACCTGGCCGAAGAGGATGGTCATAGGGTCCCGGAGAGGTGTAATAAATTGGGAAATTGAGAATGCAAAAATCAAAGGTCATGACTATGGGTTCCGATTAAAATGATTCCTTTGAAACCCATGTTCCTGAAAGATAAATTTGTCAATAGCTCTGGTTTTACTGGAGAGGCCTTGACCAAACTAGGTGGAAGGGTGTCTGTGAGGCACGAAGAGGCGGGATAGCTTTGGCCTCAAACGTTTTAAAAATCAAGGCCACAGTAACACCCTCAGCTACAAAGTTTCTATCGACCTTGTCTTCGTTTAAAAAAGTTATTTGTCCGAGTCGTGAAATAGTTATATGTTTAACATTTTAACCCTTGACATTTCGTTGCCCCAAATTCAAAACAACTTTCCAGTAATTTTAAAGTATTTAATATATTCTTTATATCAAAATAATGTGAGGGACAAAGGGTTACAATATTTAACTGTCTGATTCCTGAGTTTTTGCAGATGACATATCCCATGGGCTATATATCTGCACCTGCTAAATATTCTTAAAACAATTTGACTGAAAGTTGTTTGTGGCTAAGCGACCAACAACATTCAGTCAAAGTAAAAAAAATATTCAGTCAAATTGTTTGAAAACTATTCACCAAATATTCAGCAAGTCGGCAATTTATTACGTATTTATAGCAACGTGTATGAGAAAAGCAGACTTGAAGCATTGTGTTTTCAAAATATCCAGATTCCAAAGCGTAAAGTCCCACATTCACATCAGAAAAATGCTTGAAAATAAAATTGTTATATTGTATAGTTTTAGAGCCATAATTTGTGTACCTCAGTGTAATGAAACGATTAAATGAATTCAATCTTAGAATATGATGATTTCATTACGTATAAATTAATATAATGTTTTTAGGTTGTAAAATTGAATTAGAGACCCTAATTCAAATTCACAACTAAAAAATATAATTATTTCAACTGAATGAAATCATCATTTGTTAAGATTTATTTCGTTTCATTACACGCAGATATACAATGGACCTTCTCAGTTTATCCATCAATCATATGACGCCATAATCAACTATTTTACGCATATGATGACGTAATAATCATTACGTCATGAATAATGTAGATAAGTTCGTCACGAATGCTTAATTGATGACCGACTACATTGTTGTTCGAATTGTATGTCTTATTGTATGTACTATATTAATAAACATGCTGTTGAATATTTTGAAACTAATTTCACTGGGCGCTTTTGCTGCCATAGGCATATACTTGTGTGATAAATTGGATAACTCAATTGATATGAGTAGCATTCTGAGCGCTTTGAGGCGAGGTTAGCTCAAGAAGGGGGTTAATCTATTCAGCGTATTATTTAATCTTTGTATCCATGGCTACGAATCACGCAATCGTTCGTTCTACGCGCTAGTAGCGCACGTAATGTTACAAAATGAAATATGCCGATAAATTTTGATGAAACACTAAAAAAGTTTTACATTATTTATAATTTCAAATAAAAAATAATAAGAAGCTTTTGCGTTTGTTACTAGGCCTATATTTTCGCACATTGCTCAGAACTCTCAGCAGTGAATCGGTACAATGATGGAAACAATGTATAATGGCACGAAAATTTACCACGGTTCATACAACAATGGAGGAACCCATTTCTAGCTATGCGCCGCCCATAATTAGCTACGCTCCGCCCACATTTAGTTAAACTCCGCCCATATTTTTGACGTCTTTGAATCGATTTGATTTCTTGAAATCTGACATTCCAGAATCTAAATTCCCAGGTAGTATCAATATATAGAGGTAAGCTGCTGAATATTTTGAAACTGATTTGACCGGGCCAACAGCTCCCAGTTAAATTATTTTCAAAATATTCGACATGCAGTTCATTCTTCCTTCCTTCCTTCCTCCATTCTTCCTTCATTCCCTCCCTCCCTCCCTCCCTCCCCCCTCCCCCCCCCCCCTCCCTCCCTTCCTCCCTCCCTCCCTCCCTCCCTCCCTCATTTCTCGATCCTCACCCCTCCGTTCCACCCTCACTCCCTCCCGCCATCCCTCCCTCCTTCCTTCCTTCATTCATCGGCCCCTTCTTCCTTCCTTCCTTCATCCATCCGTTCTTCCTTCATCCGTCCTTTCTTCCTTCCTTACTTCATCCATCCTTTCTTCCTTTATCTTTCTTCTGTCACTCCTTCCTTCATTAACTGGATGAATTGATGGATGGATTGATGGATGGATTGATGGTTGGATTGATGGGTGGTTGGGTGGATGAACGGATGGAAGGGTGGATGAACGGATGGATGGGTGGGTCGATGGATGGGTGGATGGATGGATGGATGGGTGGATGGGTGGATGGGTGGATGGGTGGATGGGTGGATGGGTGGATGGGTGGATGGGTTGGTGGGTGGGTGGGTGGGTGGATGGATGGAGGGAACTCGAAATTCATATTGCTCATTAAATCTTTCAAATACACTTGACTCCTATTAGTCTAAATGTTATAGACAATTATTTAATTGTTGGAAATTAAAAAATGTTCTTTCCTAAATTCGACTTCAAAAGACTTGGAAACAAAGTCCAACAACACCTTTTGAAATATTGTTCACTGTTCAAATGATCAATGACCGTTGTGTGATCCCTTTGATCAATCAACAGACTGATACTAGAACCTCGTTCAGAAAGGGACACCTTCTGAACAAACAGAATCGATCTCACTGGGTTAATATGCATGGCTTGATCTCTTTGATCAACCGCCACTCATTCATGAGAGTATTACTGGAAGCCCACTCAGAAACCTTAGAACTCAATCAACGTCAATGGATTTAGACAATCGTTTTTAAACATCTGTGGCAGTCCAAATCTTTAATGTGAATAGAATTTAAAATTTTCAAAGTACAATTGCACACTAATCTAAGCCACATCCATAAGGCCATCAATTCTAATAAATAGACAGATTTTTGGTAGACAGGCAGATTTGTTCTGTGGCCTGAAGCTGACAAACCTTGTCGAAACCGGTCGCCCACTTCACGACGGTGCATAGGATTATTGGTAATATACACAATTATCCTTTGATAGTTTATATGAATTATTTAAATATTAACATGCTTAATCATAACCTTCTTTTTTCAGTGGTAGATTTTTGATGCGCTTGTAGATTTTGTTAGGCTTGTAATTCGATAGACTTCCCGTGGTTCACGATTCCATTAGGTCCCCTCAATTTTTTGGTATTCTTGTAGATTTTAGTGGCAGAAACATTGAATTATCTAACTAGTAACATTATGGCTGGAGTTAGCAAGAGTAGAAGACGGGATGACAGGAGGTCTAACGACAGTCGCCCGCCATCTGCCCAGGCTGCACTAACCAAGTGTTACTACATGATTATACAATGCTTTCACCACCTTGCATCTTGAATGCTCATGTACGTAGGGGCAGTTTGCCTCCTGGATTGAGCTGGAAATTGTCAGAGTTAGAGAGACAGAATTTGTTCTGTAAACCAGCGATGCCAAACGCCGAGGTCCGTAAGGACATCTTAGCAGCAAATTTGAAATGGGCCATATCTTTACTCCAGGTTAACATTATTCACTATAATTTCCAGCTTGGTCATCTTATGTCGCTCCTCATCGAAGCTCAGTCCAAACCAAATTTAGAATTAGGTAGAGCGAAGACCACAGCAATAAATTGGGCCCGAAATAACTATGGCAGGAAGTTTCATTCTTCATCAATTGATCAGTTTTATGATTTCATCAGACCTTTTGATCCGCATTTTAGAACCTGCCATAGTACAACACCCCCTGTAGGGTCACCTGTGACCTTACCAGGAACATCAACTGCAGGGCCCTCTGTGGCCCTACCAGGCACACCGACTGCAAGGTCAGCCTTGACCGTACCAGTCATCCCATAATCAAATCGGAAACGGAATAGATCACCCACTGAGAGTCCCCCAGTAGTTAAGCGGGTGAATAACCAGTGCTCACCAGTGTTCCCCCTGCAGTCTCCTGTGGTGGATCCGCTCCTGATTCCACTGCCAGCATGGTCACCGTCAGTGTCCGCTCATGTGGATCCTAGTCAGATCCCTCTTCCGGTATCGCCACTGTCCCCAGTCGAGTTTCCTCCCCTTCCACAGAGAGCAGCTACTGACCGACCTGGTCAAAAGACCAGATTGGCGACGCCGAGGTCCAAGCCACCACAACCTAAATTTACGCCCACACCTAAGCCCAAACCTACGCCTAGGGATACACCCAAAGAGCATAGGTCTTTCTACAAGTTTCGGTTCGTGGTGGATAATAAGAATGAATGGCGCCTTCCTACTCTGAACAAGAAGATTCTGCTGATTGGGTCTTCAAATTTAGCTCGTATCAATCAGACACCTCATCCAGATATGCAGGTAGCAATCTATCCAGGTGCTAAGATAAACCACATTAGGAATATGGTTAGAAAACACAATGAGGTCTTCCAACCTCAGCGTATCATCCTTAACATCGGAATTAATAATAAGGACGAACTTCAGCATGACACCTCCCAAAGAATTGAGAATCTGTTTAGTACCATGCGTTCAAAATTTCCAAAGGCTAAAGTTCACTTTGCCAAACTAAATTATTCGAAGCACCTGACTACAACCCAGAAACGAAACATACAATTCGTTAACAGCCGTGTAGAGGCCTTAAGGGCCAAGGTCCCTATCCTGCCCAGCCTCCCCGTGTCTGAATTTCAGGTGGTTGAGGACAACATCCACTGGACTGAGTGCACTGCAAATAGGATGTATAATAGTTGGTTATCGCACCTTAATTTAAACTAACTACGGGTCAGGGTACTAACCACCCAGAAATTGGCCTAGGTAGTAATATCATTAACCTAACTGGTTCTACATTGTCTGAAGCAGAAAGATCGTTGCTAAATCTTGGTCTAACATATGTACCAACACCACGGCCCAAAGTCGACATAGATGCTCTTTTAGATAATGGCTTATGGGAAATTGAAGAATTTTCTCACCGTGTAAAATTAGCAGACTTTTTTCGAAATTCCAAGAAAAACAACTTTCTACCTTTTGTTGAAAAAACTGGCTGGGCACCTAACTCGAAGTTGGTTGACCCTGCGATCCTTGATAGTATAAAAGCTATCAAGGAGCGTGTTGAAAATTTAGAATTTCCTAAAAATCATCAAAATTTGTCATATCAAGAACGTTTAGCCTTAACAGGTTTGCGTAAAAACAATGACATCGTTATAAAGCCTGCTGACAAGGGATCTGCTACTGTATTAATGCGTAAGGATAATTATATTCGTGAAGCACATCGGCAACTCAGTAATCTGAAACACTACCGCAAATTAGACGAACCACTCTGGCAAAATAATTGTGATAAATTTGATGGAATCCTTCAAGAAATGGCTGACAAAAAGGCCATAACGAAAAAGCAGTTTAAATACCTTACTGCTAAACGAGATTCAAATCCACGTACGTTTTACCTTTTGCCAAAAATTCATAAACCTATTGAGTCATGGTCCGACCCTATGATACCACCGGGTCGACCTATTATCTCTGATTGCGGCTCTGAATCTTATCGAATTAGTGAAATTATTGATTACCACCTACAACCAATTGCGAATAGACATTTCAGCTTTTTGAACAACACTGAGGATTTCCTATCCGAGGTCTCCAAAATTTCTGTTCCTCCAAACTCACTCTTGATAACCCTCGACATCGATGCTATGTACACAAACATTGACATCGAAAGGGGTTTGTCTTCGGTTCGCAGAGCATTTGATAAATATCCCGATAACAATAGGCCCACTAGCGAAATATTAGCTCTCCTGGAGCTGAGTTTAAAGGGCAATGATTTCGAATTCGCTGGCGAAATCTACCAACAAATCTGTGGATGCGCTATGGGTAAACGTTTTAGTCCTAGTTTTGCCAACATCTATGTAGCTGAGTGGGAAGAAGATGCGCTTAACAAATGTCCTAAGCAGCCCTTATTTTACCGCCGTTACCTCGATGATATTTTTATGATCTGGAATCATTCCAGGGGAGAGTTTGATGAATTTTTCACTATTTTGAACAATCACGATCCTAACATCAAACTTAAAGCCAACATCGACCAGTCGTCCGTAGACTTTTTGGACGTTACTCTCTACAAAGGTGTAAATTATAACACGAGTGGGCTTCTTGATTACAAAGTATTCTTTAAGCCCACCGATTCCCATCAACTACTGCATAAGAAATCTTTCCATCCACCTCATACTTTTAAAGGTATTATCAAATCACAGATTATCCGGTTTCACCGAAATTCTAGTGATAGAAAGAATTTTGAATCTGCGTGTTCCACCTTATTTAAAGCCCTCAAACCGAGGGGATATTCAACACGATTTTTGCGCAAAATAAAATCCGAAACTTTACATGATTTGGAAACTATTACTGATAAGGCTGCCGATCAAAAGCCTACCAAAATTCGTCACAATCGTCCGATTATAGGCGTAGGACAATCTCAGAAATGTGGAAAGAAGAGGTGTAAATTAGACCTCTCTACCTAATCAGACAACATTTGTCAGTTATCAGAACAAAAGCAAATTCCAACGTCAGTCTAATTTAGATTGCGATTCTAAAAATGTTATCTATTTAATATCTTGCAAATTATGCCAAAAGCAGTATGTCGGTGAAACAAA
Source organism: Chaetoderma sp. LZ-2023a (assembly GCA_034401795.1). Lineage (NCBI taxonomy): Eukaryota > Metazoa > Mollusca > Caudofoveata > Chaetodermatida > Chaetodermatidae > Chaetoderma > Chaetoderma sp. LZ-2023a. The sequence continues at coordinate 99,792,849 of CM067359.1, read as the reverse complement.
ATGCCCTTTCAGATGGCGAGCAACTAGACACCTTTGCGATATTAGACACGACGAGGACACCAACGTAGCTCAACATTTCAATCTTCCTGGTCATTCTGTCGATAGACACTTTGAAATTATGCCTATTGAGCAACTGCCTCTTTCTGCTACGGCCGAAGAAACTGATAAACAAAGAAAACTTCGAGAATCATTTTGGATTAAGCAACTGAAAACAAAATGGCCGAGTGGCATAAACGTGGACCCTGGTCTTGCTGATCAACGTGAAATTATTCCATTCAGTTTAACATACAATCGAAAAAATGTTGAAATTTCAGAAATTTTGAAAGATGAATATCATAAATTGCAGGATAAAATGAAAAAACCTCTCAATTTGCGTCCAGTGATAGCCTTTAAGAAAAACTCCAATCTACGTGACATCTTGGTTAATTCGAAATTAACTCTTCAAAAACCTTCAGAATGAATGATATATATTATTCATATTTTATAGGCCATACCGCCTCTATCAAACAAACATAACAAATCTCAGACAATAAAATAAATAAAAAATATCTCCCAACCTTGGGAGATCCTGAGCCAGTGCGTTTAATCATATAACCACCACCACCACCACCACCACCACCACCACCACCACCACCACCACCACCACCACCACCACCACCACAAGCACCACCACCACCACCACCACCACCACAAACTACCAGCACCACAAACCACTACTCAATGGTTCAAGAGTGATTGTATTTCATATATAAATTAGTTAATTATTGAAATTTAAATGTATTATCAACACACCATGAAACTCCACGACCGGTTTCGTAATTTTGGCACGCATCAGGTAGGGGCAGGATTCGAACTCCTGACCTTTGCTATGCGAGTCGACCTCGCAATCAGAAGCCCTGGTACACCAAAGGTCCTGGCTTTGAATCTATCCTCTAACTGATGAGTACCAAAAGTGTGAAATCTGTCGTGGAGTGGATGAATTTTATGTTGTGTGAATAATGGACCTTTGCAATTTATCCATCCATCATATGACGTCATAATCAACTACTTAACGTGTAGGATGACGTCAGAATCAATACGTCATGATTGATTCTATTTAGCCCGCCTTAAACGCTTAATAGTCAGACACGTTGTGCGAATTGTATGGCTTTACCAGTTAATAATCAATATATTGAATATTTTGAAACTAATTTGATTGGCCGCTGTTACTGCACCCAGCCAAATTAGTTTCAGAATATTCAATAGCTTACCTGTATAGTTTTCTGGAAATTTATAGTCAATGAGTTCAGGGATCAATCGATTCCAACACGAGCGAGGTGTAGGTGGAGCTTAGCTAGAGATGGGCGGGGCATAGATTAAACTTGAAAGGTGCATTCGTAAACTGTCTGCCTGCTGAATTTCTGCAGACTACTTTTTCTATGGAGTTTAACTCAGGATATGCTGAATATTTTAGAAACAATTTTACTGAAAATTGTTGGTGGATAAGTCAAATTGTTTCCAAAATATTTAGTACGTACAGAGTTATTGCCCATTGGAATTTTAGTCTGCTGGCTTGCAGCAGACCGTTAAAATCAAGATTCCGTAATACCACAAAATTACTTATAGATAGAAGAGCGACGGAATGGGCGGCTGTTCTGATTGGTCGAGAGCTTATGACCTCATCAATATACAATGAGATTTTAACGAGATCTACACACTAAACAAATGACTGTACAATATTTTGTGAATGACACATTTTATTGCTAGAAAAATGCAGTTGCGTGAACGAGACGTTGACAATGAAGATGTGACATCGATATTTATATTACTATATGTCCCTTAGTCCGAGACGTTGACAATGAAGATGTGACATAGATATTTATATCACTACATGTCCCTTAGTCCGTCAGTCGGTTGGTTAGTCGTAAAAGCTTATTCCGAGCTGTAGTGTCACGTGTCTTTCAGACTTACAATAATAATACCTGGCCGAAGAGGATGGCCATAGGGTCCCGGAGAGGTGTAATAAATTGGGAAATTGAGAATGCAAAAATCAAAGGTCATGACTATGGGTTCCGATTAAAATGATTCCTTTGAAAACAATGTTCCTGAAAGATAAATTTGTCAATAGCTCTGGTTTTACTGGAGAGGCCTTGACCAAACTAGGTGGAAGGGTGTCTGTGAGTCACGAAGAGGCGGGATAGCTTTGGCCTCAAACGTTTTAAAAATCAAGGCCACAGTAACACCCTCAGTTATAAAGTTTCTATCGACCGTGTCTTCGTTTAAAAAAGTTATTTGTCCGAGTCGTGAAATAGTTATATGTTTAACATTTTAACCCTTGACATTTCGTTGCCCCAAATTCAAAACAACTTTCCAGTAATTTTAAAGTATTTAATATATTCTTTATATCAAAATAATGTGAGGGACAAAGGGTTACAATATTTAACTGTCTGATTCCTGAGTTTTTGCAGATGACATATCCCATGGGCTATATATCTGCACCTGCTAAATATTCTTAAAACAATTTGACTGAAAGTTGTTGGTGGCTAAGCGACCAACCACATTCAGTCAAAGTAAAAAAAAAATTCAGTCAAATTGTTTGAAAACTATTCAGCAAATATTCAGCAAGTCGGCAATTTATTACGTATTTATAGCAACGTGTATGAGAAAAGCAGACTTGAAGCATTGTGTTTTCAAAATATCCAGATTCCAAAGCGTAAAGTCCCACATTCACATCAGAAAAATGCTTGAAAATAAAATTGTTATATTGTATAGTTTTAGAGCCATAATTTGTGTACCTCAGTGTAATGAAACGATCAAATGAATTCAATCTTAGAATATGATGATTTCATTACGTATAAATTAATATAATGTTTTTAGGTTGTAAAATTGAATTAGAGACCCTACTTCAAATTCACAACTAAAAAATATAATTATTTCAACTGAATGAAATCATCATTTGTTAAGATTTATTTCGTTTCATTACACGCAGATATACAATGGACCTTCTCAGTTTATCCATCAATCATATGACGCCATAATCAACTATTTTACGCATATGATGACGTAGTAATCATTACGTCATGAATAATGTAGATAAGTTCGTCACGAATGCTTAATTGATGACCGACTCCATTGTTGTTCGAATTGTATGTCTTATTGTATGTACTATATTAATAAACATGCTGTTGAATATTTTGAAACTAATTTCACTGGGCGCTTTTGCTGCCATAGGCATATACTTGTGTGATAAATTGGATTCCTCAATTGATATGAGTAGCATTCTGAGCGCTTTGAGGCGAGGTTAGCTCAAGAAGGGGGTTAAGCTATTCAGCGTATTATTTAATCTTTGTATCCATGGCTACGAATCACGCAATCGTTCGTTCTACGCGCTAGTAGCGCACGTAATGTTACAAAATGAAATATGCCGATAAATTTTGATGAAACACTAAAAAAGTTTTACATTATTTATAATTTCAAATAAAAAATAATAAGAAGCTTTTGCGTTTGTTACTAGGCCTATATTTTGTCGCACATTGCTCAGAACTCTCAGCAGTGAATCGGTACAATGATGGAAACAATGTATAATGGCACGAAAATTTACCAAGGTTCATACAACAATGGAGGAACCCATTTCTAGCTATGCGCTGCCCATAATTAGCTACGCTCCGCACACATTTAGTTAAACTCCGCCCATATTTTTGACGTCTTTGAATCGATTTGATTTCTTGAAATCTGACATTCCAGAATCTAAATTCCCAGGTAGTATCAAGATATAGAGGTAAGCTGCTGAATATTTTGAAACTGATTTGACTGGGGCAACAGCTCCCAGTTAAATTATTTTCAAAATATTCAACATGCAGTTCATAGACCTTAGTGAGAGTTTTAGATTTTCGTAACAGAGTTACATTCTGATTATGAACTTAACTAATAAGTGGTGTGCTATACCTTTCCAGTTTATCCGTCCACCATATGACGTCATAAACAACTACGTGGCGTGTAGGATGACGTCATAATTAATTACAGCATGACTGACTCGATTTAGTCCGTCTAAAGCGCTTAATAGTCCAACACGTTGTACGAATTGTATGTCTTAACTTTTTAATAAACATTCTGTCGAATATTTTGAAACTAATTTGACTGGGCGCAGTCAAATTACTTTCAAAATATTCAACAGCTTACTTGTATATTTTTCCGGAAATTAATAGTCAGTGAGTTCAGGGATCGCTCGATCCCAACACAAGCGAGGTGTGGGTCTAGCGTAACTTGATATGGGCGGGGCATAGCTAACGTGGTAACGGTCCATTGATTATGACGTCAGATACGCGAGTGACAGATCGGATCCTTCTATATAATAGATCTTACTAAACTCGTTTGATAAGTTTGAGAAATGTCTACTTGCTTGAGATACTCGTCTGAATACTTATGTTAATTCGGTCATTTTCCCTCATAACGCAGGTTATTGGGCCGGTATTGGTCCAGTACCGGCCCTGTAGCAAGCGTTATCTGGGCTGTGTTGAGTTACTACGATACCCTTTCAGACTGATTTTCTTAAAGGTGCATATTCACCCCAAAATGCTTTAAAATAAATTTGTTAAAATTGTATACGTTTAGAGGTGTAAATTGTGTTCCTAAATGGAATGAAACGAAATAAATATTAACATATGATGGTTTCATTCCGTATAAATTAATATACATTTTTAGTTGTGAAATTGGACTCGTGTAAAAAAAAAGACTAAATTACGTTCGGTTGATGCAGATTTACACAGGCTTTAAGGAAATAAGGAGACTCAACATTATTTTAACCGTCTGACTCTGAGTTTTTGCAGACGACATATTCCAGCGGCTTTATCTCTGGACTTGCTAAATATTTGAAAATAATTTGCCTGAAATGTGTTGGTTGCTAAGCCACCAACAACTTTTAGTCAAATTGGTTTCAAAATATTCTGCAAGGCAGGAGTTTTTGCTCATTGGAATTATTTTCTAGTGAACTTTATTATTATTATTATTATTATTATTATTATTATTATTATTATTTATTATTATTATTATTATGGCTTATAAGTTTAACCTTTTAACCCCAGAAATTCTACTGTCTCTATTTCAAGCCACCTATACACATAAGCTGGTAAATAGTTTGAAATTAATTTGACTGGAATATCTGCCAATAAAATTGGTTTCAAAAATATTCAACAAAATATTCATTCTTACGTCATAAATAATGTGTCATGTCTGTTCTACGAGGGTTAAAGGGTTAAATAAAACATAAACTTGGCTAGCTGCCAGTTATTATGACATATATAACAGATTCCAGTTAAGGAATTGTTATGACATCTAAGAAAGAAATGACGTAGTAGTAATTAGAATGGCATCACGTGGTCTTTTGTCCTTTTTATTTTGAGATGGCATTGCTCTCATCGGCGCAAGGGAAGAACTCTCTCACTGGAAAACAAAATATAATTATTGTATCATTATATCGGTATATGATATAACATCAATATTGTAATACTGTTATTGCAACAACAGCTCCCTGTCAAATTAATTTCAAAATATTCTACAGAATCTCAGCAAGGTGGGCAGGAATTCGGGACTTGGCTTGCACATGTGGTCGTATGGAGAGGGCGCACGTAAATACAGTGGGCGTTTCCACTTTATCAATCCATAATATGACGTCATAATCAACTACGTGATGTGTAGGATGATGTCAGAATCAATGACGTAGATAAGTTCGTCACGAACTGATAATTGGTGACGAACTAAGCGTCGTTGTACGAATTGTTTGTCGTTACTATTTAATAAATGTTAAGCAGTTGAATATTTTGAAACTAATTTGACATAGGCAGCAAAAGAACTATTTAAATACGCAAGTGATGTCATCTCAAAACCGATCACCTACCTAATCAATTCACCTTTCCAGAGTATCTATCTATCATCTGACGTCATATGACGTCATAATCAGCTATGCGGCGTGTATGATGACGTCATAATCATTACGTCATAAATGATTCTATTTGGCCCGTCTTTAAATCTTAATAGTCCAACACGCTGCACGAATTGTATGTCTCTAATATTTAATAAACATGCTGTTGAATATTTTGGAACTAATTTGACTGGACGCTGTTGCTGCCATATCAAACTAGTTCCAAAATGTTCAATAGTTTACCATATAGTTTTCTGGAAATTAATAGTCAGGGAATTCATAGATCGATCGACCCCAACACGAGCGAGGTGTGGGTGGAGCTTAGCTAGAGATGGACGGTGTATAGCTAAAATGGAAAGGTCCATTCAGCTTCTATACACCATCTGCCCATCAATACTGTAGGCCAAGGCACCTTTATCGCGCTACCAAAGTCCAATAGTCCACCTGACCCCCAGATGACCTGCTGCACCCATTGTTGTTGTTGTTGTTGATCACTCGTCATTGGGGACACACTTGATGGTGATTTGAAGATATTTGTTGGTAACTTGAATGCGATAGGTGGTAGAACGCGGCCTTTGAAAAGTGCTGCTTGTTGTTACGTCTGGCAATAGGCCTAGATAGCTTTCCAGAAAGTCTGGACCATCTCCACTGCATGCACGTAGCATAACAGGCCGATTTCGTCTGAATACTGAGCGAGCTCAGTGTGTCACTCAATTGGTTCTTCCCTGTCCTAGACCGACCCAGAGGCTATTCACCTCTGGTTTACGGGCTATACGACTGGGTACCACATTCCCGAGGCAACAGATATCTGCAAAACATGGCTCACCGTCAGCGGATCAGACTGGACAGCATATGGGTCACTTGCTTTAGAACGCGAATGTTCTCCGGAGAAACAGCGAGGTAGCATGTCCAACTTTCACCCAGATTCAATGGTAATGCATGTAAGCTGTTAGCTCGCCTGCATGTCACGGTCACCACCCGTGCTCACGCAGACTATGCGCTCGTGCACCATGACGAGGTAGCTTATCCGACTTCGCAAGAGATGGGCTCAACGCACGCTCGTGTCCGTAGGCATGTCCAAACACTAGGATTTCCAAAAGATGTACATTGGCATGTCAGGAGCCTTCGACACAATTAAACGCTCTAAGATGCCAGATGTACAACACTTGACCAGTTGCAATGAAGATGAGCTGCTACTATATAGTGAGACTACTCAAGAAAGTGAAATCTGCAGAGTTTGAGACATCGATCGGCTCCCCACAAGGAGGTGGTCTATCCCCTATGCTTTTCACCTGCTACTTACATTGAAATCTGTGCGGGAAAATTCAACAAGACCAAACCCCAGTGTCCATACTGGGTATACCACTAGAAATCGAATACGTTCGGGTGTGGACTTCATAGACAAGGAAACGAAACCTCTTGACGAACTATTCCCTATAGCTGCAAGCGAACTAAAAACGAGAATCTCTTTATGAATGAATCCAGAACAGAATTCACACACATATACCGGTAAAACATGAAGCTAATGAAAACTACCATCCACTTCGTGGCGGCAACCTATGGAGGAGAACCAAAATCCTTGGCTCACTGCTCTGCAGAACTGCTGACATTTTATGACATATTATGGGAAGCATAGCTTTCAAGTCAGTCTGGAAGCTGTGAATTCGAAGGTCAAAGATGTCCTTGACAAACAGACTACATTTGTACAGCGCAACCTGCATATCTTTGATAGTGCCCCACAACTGTAACGGCTGGGCAGCTCCAATTCTACCAAAGGCAGTTCTGGATAAACTTGATGCCTGGCACCACAACCACCTTCCCACCACCACTAGGCACCGATGGCCAGACAGCATACTTTTCAACGATGCACTATACACGATATGTAATACATTGTCACTGTCGCCGCAAAGATATGTTTGGCCATGTGCTATGGGTGATAGAAGACACACAGGCACAGAGTACCTTGGAATTCGCTCTAAGGGGCGCCAGTAAATGTAAAGGCAGGAAAGGAAGTCATTGCATAAACCTGTTAATCGTGCTGCAACGTGATCTCAAGAAAACATGGCACGGTACACTCAGACCAATAATGGACCTGAGGAAGCTAAAGATTTTAGCTGAGGACACGTTACGGTCGGCAAAAGCGAAGAACGACTGATTGCAGCTGTAGGATATTCTAGTCCTACAGCCGAAGAATACAGTACATTATCGATCGTGTTTTCGAATTCATGGTTTTGTGGTCAAAAGGTTAATACACAATAGCCGAGTGATGAGAAATTGCGGTCCACGGCATCTGTTCCTATGCCAGGAAATGAGTCTTAGACTTCAAGTCCGTTAGTATTGTATCATTTAGGTTGTCACATCAGTTTTAATAGAGTGATCCGATCCGATCTGTCATTCAAGTATCTGATTCAATTACGTCACAAATAAGTTGACGTCAAAATCAAAATCTGTAATGAATGACGTATCTGTAAGCGCGGCCAAGTGTACGAATTATATGCCTTTGAGGGATTTACTATTCAACAAACAATTAACATTATGTTGAATAATCTGAAACTTATTTGACTGGGAGCTGTTGCAACCATATGCAGTGCCCCAGTTAAATTAGTTTCAAAATATTAAGCAGCTTAGACCTACCTGTATAGTTACCATAGCACTGGGATTCTGGGAATCCAGCGTTCAAATTCTATAAATCGATCTCAACACGCGCAAAACGTTTAGTTTTAATTAGAAGTGGGCGGGGCATAGTTAGAAATGGATACTTCTATTGGTGGAAACCAGATGAAAAAGGCCTATCATTGCAAGGGACATAACTCCGTTATCTATTGCTTATGCATTATTAGACTTCCCGCCCTTGATTTAAAAATATTTCCTCTACTATACATCTTTCCCAGATTGGTGTATTTTGGGGAAATACCTTCGCGCAATGCATCGCTCACGACAGTCCTGCCTGGGAAATATGGCTTGGCGAAGCGGGAACGATATTATTTTACTATTAGACTCAGATACAATGCACTTTAAGCTGTTCATATGAAGAAGCAAGATCATAATATTATTGAAGTTATACATCATTGGAAAGGTCATTCAATTTTTTAAGCATTCGTGTATTATTCTTAATATTTTTCAAAAATTGTGTTAACTTAAGTATAATTTTAAAATACAATACTATTGGCCGATTGATTTACTAAATCTAGTGACAATGGTGTATTTTATACATGCAATTATATGGTGTGAAAATTTTACAAAAACTAAAAAAAACTAATACATAAATGTCGTGAAAAATGGATAAGACTTCAATAATTTTGTGATTCTGCTTTTGTCATAGGAGCTCTTTAAAAAGCGTTGTCTTTTAGCACAATATTGAGTCAACGCTGGATCGATGCTCGTCTACCGCTATACCAGCCAGCAAACACGCTGCGAGCGTGGATATTGGGAATCCCGTGTAATGACGTCAATGTATGAAATGTGTATTATTCAGGCAGGAAAAAACGAGTTTATCCATCAATCATGCGACGTCATACTATACTGTGTGACGTGTATGATGACGTCAGAATCAATTACGTCATGAATGTCGTGGAAAAGTTCGTCACAAAAGCTTAATTGATGACGGACTGTTGTTGTACAAATTGTATGTCTTTACTATTTAATAAACATTCTGTTGACTATTTTGAAACTAATTTGACTGGGCGCTGTTGCTGCCATAGGCAGCAAAAGCACCCAGTCAAATTGGTTTCAAAATATTAAACAGCTTACCTGTGTATTTTTTTTTTAATTGATAGTCAGGGAGTTCAGGGATCGATCGATCGATTCCAACACGGCATAGTGTGGGTAGAGCCTAGCTAGAGGTAGGCGGGGCATAGGTGAAACGGGATTCACCCATTATGTGCAGAAGTGTGTCAAAATATATCATTGTATAGTTAGCCTTAAAATGTATCACAGGTGAACAATGTTATCACCTAAATAAACAGTCCGAGGAGGATCGGACCGTTAACAATAATCTAAAGGTAACCTAGCCATAATGGAGTGGCTCAGGTCCAGCTTTCATCCATCATTTTAGAGCGGCAAGCTTTTCAGTGAGGTCAATTTGGCTCCACCGAATCATTTCACTCTTTCATTATTTTGTTCATGTGCCTGGTTGAGAGGCATGCTCGAGAACTTTCCATTACCATTCGTGAATACCCAATTAGTTTAAAGCATATTTCTCATTTCTTGTGGGAGAGCCTTCATATCTCTGATGTGAACTGGTAGCCATCGGTATATTCTTTCTTTCTATGTATGATCGAACAAAAATTAGCACCAATATTTCAAGCTGCAAGACTTTATCACGGAACTCAAAGGTTGGGCTGTTCCGTATCATTTCAATTTTCAGTCCTGAAAAAGGAGCATCTCCTCCTGGATTGCACATTGCGGCGTTGAAAGCATCTCGTTGTAATTTTAGAAGGGCCATGGCAGTTACTTGATGTGCATGTCATGTCCTACTGATGTGCACCACCTTGAGGAAGGAGTCTGCAGTTCCGGCAGTCGCAATACCAGCCTCACTCAGTGCTACATACCTTCCGGATCCCTCCAGGAGATATGCTACTACCCTCCACAGTGCCATTTCCGTATGTAGACCTCCAATTACGATTATATACCTTGATTCACCTATGGTTTGTGGCCAATTCCACTGTGCATGTTTTGACAGAGCAAAATGGGTTGACCCCAAGCATTACTGGTATTTGCCCAGTATTGCGTTTTTGGATGACACGTTTCAGCATTTTCATCCCATGTTTAACCATGGCTATCGTTGCTGCTTTCTGATAGAACACAGACAAGATAACACTTATCCCAGGAGAATCTGGGTTATCTGCTTGACGGTCAGCACGATGGGTATCCCATGCAATGAAGTCATCTTTCTCAAGTTTGTTCTTTTTTTAGCAGTGGCATTCTCTGTCCTAACCAGTGATTCTATTCTTCTTTTGCTTTATTTAATATGCCAGGAATGTCATCCACAACATAGGCTTATGTCTCTGGAACAGTTAAAATGTCAGTGTTGCACGTTACAGCGGGAACTCTATGGTAGCTATCCGGGGGGGGGGGGGGGGGGGGAAGGGTTTCTGGTGCAATCTGGAGGTGGAACTGTGATGGGTGGTTTGAATATTCCAGGATTAGACTGCGTAGGGAGCTGGAATACTTCAGGTTTGGGTGTGTACATCCAGACCTATATATAATGACTATGGAGGCTTTTTATCGTTCCGATGACGTGGCCTTTCTGCTCCCTTAGCCTTTTCCTTAGAGTTGAACCTGATTAGTTGACTTATAGTCAAGCATGCACGCGAGTTTCCAATATTCTGATCAGTGATATTTGAGGTGGCGGGGGGGGGGTGAGAGGTGGGGTGAAGGAGGGAGAGGGGGCGGGAGCGGGGGAGGGGGGGAGGTGGTGGTGGTAGGGCGTTTTGATTTTCTTTGTGCAATGTCATCCCCACACTGTTCAATGTTTCTCCTTTTATCATATTTTTCCTGACCTCTTTGCAGTTTGGATTTAGCAAATGTAAGTTGACAATTAAGGTGCCACTTGTCTGGTTGGTATGGGGGTTATTTGCATTAACGTTGTCAGAAAAATATGAACACCTCTACATAATTTGACCTTGACTGTAGCGTGACCTTGACATTTAAAATTTGGCAGCCCCTCTAAAGATTTTTGCACTGTATTATTGTATAGCTGCGCCAAATTTGGTGCTTTGTTCCAGCGTGTCACGATATCACTTAATTTTTTATTTAAGCCACTGTACTACAAGCCCGTCATGTTCATTCAAATGTTTGTCACATGGCTGCCTGAGGGTCAGAATAGATTTGGATTACTAAATAAAGAATTAATGACTTTATACTCACTTCCCACACGGATATCACACACGATTCTGCGTGTGCCAAAGTTCACTACATGCTTGCCATAGTCACCATCTGGGTAGAATGGATGGTCACACATGAAGGCTATCATGGCGGTGCCACACACAATCGGAACGTCACTGTCGTCAGCTACCTCGTACTCTGGACATGGGAATGAATAATAATAATAATAATAATAATAATAATAATAATAATAATAATAATAAAATAATAATAATAATAATAATAATAATAATAATAATAATAATAATAATAATAATAATAAGTGAAAGAGTACTGAGGAAATTGATGGCACTCAATGTAGATATTCGTGTTTAATGGAAGGCTCCCGTTTAGCTAGGCCCCGCCCATCTCCAGCTAAGCTCCACTTCGCCCATGTTTGGGATCGCCTGACTTTCAATTTTCAGAAAACTATACAGGTAAGCTGTTGAATATTTTCTAAGTTGACAGGGTGCTGTTGCCGCCTATGGCAGCAATAGCGCCCAGTCGAATTAGTTTCAAAATACTAATTTCACTGGGCGCTGCTGCTGCCTATGGCAACAGCAGCGCCCAGTCAAATTAGTTCAAAATATTCAACAAAGACATGCATTTCGTACAACGTCCGCCTTCAATTATGCGGTCGTGACGTGCTTATCTACATCATTCATGACGTCATAATCAATTACGTCATCCTAACGTCACGTAGTACAAATTCTCCAAACCACAGATTAAATATGGTTGTATGCACAGGGCCGGGGTAATTTAAAAACATTATATTTAAAGTAAGTTTAATTTTGTTTTTCGCTTTTAAAATTTTATCTAAAATAAATTGCATTTTAATTTTCACTTTTATCTCACAATTTGAATAAATTTCTATACAATTCAATCAGAATATGGATATGGATTTAGATACATGCGTTATTTGTAACCAGAGCCTAGAAAATGGCTCACAAACTGTTAAGCTTCGAGTTAAAGGCTGTGGCGGTATTAACAATGCTAGCAGAGCCCGTGAAAGCGATGTCATAGCTGAAGTAGGACAGAGGGTTGATGTAAAATGTCGACGGGAGTTCATTGATCCCAAGCGGATTGCCCGTGACGCAGAGAAAATTGAACAATCTCCGCCACCCATGCGAACACTCCGTTCAGAAAGTCCAACATTCAATTTTAGTGAACATTGTTTGCTATGCGGATACCCTGCAAAAATTCAAGATGGAAAGAAACGTGGCTATGATATTTATCCAGTAAGTACTCATGACTTTCAATGTAGTATCGCCGATGCCTGTGAGCAGAGAAAAGACGAATGGGGCAAACTTGTAGCTGGGCGGCTTGCCTTCACGCCGGATTTATGCGTTGTCAATGCAGTATACCATCAAAGCTGCAGCGTAAATTTTCGAACCATGAAAAATATCCCTCAGCTGCACTCATCTTGCTCATCCCAAAAACATGGAAGGCCAGAAGACTTGGACAGAGTAAGAGCATTTAGTGCGACAATGGCATTTCTTGAAAATAATGATGATGAGCAGCTGACCCTGCACGACCTCGTTAATAAAATGCAACAGTATCTCGATGATAAAGAGAATAAAGCATACAGTACAAAATACATGCAGGATAAAATAAAAGATAATTATGGCGATGAAATATTTATTAGCACTGTGAATGGTAAGCCAAACGTTGTTACCTTTCGTTCTAAAGCATCTACTATTTTAACTAACTTCTATAAGGAACAGAAGAGAAAGGATTCCAAATCAGAGAGCATGCTAATCATCCAGACAGCTGCCAAACTGCTTAGACACGATATTAAGTTAATTGATTCATGCGCATCATCTGAAAGCTATCCATCAAAGGAGCAAATGAGCGACCCAGTAAAGGCACTGAATTATTTACCAGAGACACTGCGGGAATTATTGCGGATTTTGTTTACTGGAAAAGACACAGAAATGAAACAGGCATCAGTTGGACAGGCTATTATGCAAGGAACTCGTCCTAGAGTTATTTTGGCACCTTTGCAGTTCGGGCTGTCATGTGAGATGCACCATAAATTTGGATCTAGATTTATTGTTGACACCTTGTACAAGCACGGATTTGGATGTTCATACGCGGAGATACAGAGGTTTGAGCGCAGTGCATCACTTCATGGTGGAGATCTACCACAGCCATTATCAGGCGAGTTCATTCAGTTTGTTGCCGACAATGTGGATCACAATATTTGCACAATAGATGGGCATAATACATTTCATGGGATGGGAATCGTTGCATCTGTTACACCAGGAAACCTTTCGTGCAAACTTATTCCAAGGATAAATGTAACATCTGAAGATATCAAGGAAGTTGGCAAGATCTGTATCAGGAACTTTGAGTCTCAGCATACCAGGAACTTCCCATTGACCTTTAAGGAGTTAACTGCGATGGAACAAACAGACCCAACAGCTGACATTGACATCCTCTGGGATTTCTCTTTGTTTCTGCGTTCAAGGAGACAGTCATGGTCTGGCATGATGCAAACTGTTCACCAAGGAGTTTATCCAGGTAAATCGTCTGTTATTTTCCTTCCGATGATAGATCTAGAGCCAAGTAACATAACCTGCATCTTTTCCACTTTGACTTATGTTTGTGAACAGGCAAACCGATACCATGTTGCACCCGTGATTACATTTGATCAGCCCTGATTTTGGAAAGCTATGACTATCATAGAGATTGAGCCGAGCTGGAGTCCATTAAAGCAAATTATTCTAAGACTCGGAGGTCTTCATATGGAGATGAGCTTCCTTGGCTGCATTAGTCACTTAATGGCAGGAAGCGGTCTTGCGCCTATTCTAGAGGTAGTCTACGCTGAGAATGCTGTCAAACACATTCTTAGTGGAAAGGCAATTTCTCGAGCAGTTCGAGGACACCTCATGGTTTTTGCTTCTCTCAGTACAATCTTGATTGCAAATGCATACAACCTACCACTACCTACAATTGCAGATGCTGAAGTTGACACAGTAGAATATTCCGCTGCAATGCATTCAAAAGAATTGTTTGACAATGATGATAATGTTGCAGGACATGAAACGATTGAAAGTTCTCTAAATAAAAGTCTGGTTAAAGTTGGAGAGCTCTATGATGACATTATCAAAAATCCGTATGTAGCTACAAGATTGTCCTCGGAAAATGCATTACATGATGTCAAGGACAAACTAGACTCAGAGAAGGTGGTCATGAAAGATAAGAGGACTACACGACTCTGGCTTTTGTATATGGAGTTGGTTGACATTCTGCGCAAATTCATTAAGGCAGAACGAACTGGTGATTGGAACATGCACCTTCAGACCGTTCGTGAGATGCTTCCAAATTTTGCAGCCACTGGGCATAATCTGTACGCCAAGTCTGCATATGTATATTTACAAAAGATGTTAGAAATACCTGAAAGTCATCCAGATATACACACCAGCTTCCTCAATGGTCATCATGTCATTCATCGAAGTGATAGGTATTGGGCAGGGTTATCTACTGATCTAGTTATTGAGCAGGTCCTTATGAGAAGTGCAAAGTCAAGTGGTGGTCTAACACGTGGTCGTGGAATGACAGAACTTCAGCGTCTTGTTTGGTTGTTGTCTATGCCCGCATGTGCAGATGTGTGTAATGCAATGCAAGAGCTCTCTGGGGGTAAACTGTGATTCAAGTGAACAACACAAAGATTCCACACAATCTCGAATAAATCGTGATATGGATGATACTTACAAAATTCTCAAAATCCTTAGTGAACTGAATCCATTTGGACCAGACCCTTCTCTTAGAGGACTTGTTAGTGGATTGTCTGCACATGAGTCAATCAGTCAATGTTGACGATGCTAAAGATATTGGAGAATCAATTATTAATTCGATGTGTGGCCAATGTGTATCAAGCATTTCGTTCCAGAGAAAGAGACAAGCTATTACCTTAGCATCCAAAACATCTCTCAAGATTGATGATGAATGTGTACAAATTGATCCACAACTCCTATTTCAAAGACTCAGTTTAATTGCTACAAATGGATCAAAAGGGAATCCAGCATCTTATTTTGAGTATGAGTTGTACACTCATCCGCCCGCACTCTTTGATAATTCATCTCTTCCATGGGAAGAAAATAAACCGGCACTTGCTGATGCATTGTGGAAATTAATTCAAAATGAAGATGCAGTCCTTCCAGATTCTGTCCACTATGTGCTTGATGGAGGAGTTCTATTACACCGTGTTCCATGGCAGCGTGGAGAGACATTTGCAAATGTTTGTCAAAGATATGTAAAATATTGCATAAGCAAATATGGAAAGGCTACAGTAGTTTTTGATGGTTATGACCAAGGCCCAGACATAAAAGATGTAACACATAAGAGGCGAACTCGTGGATCAGGCGCAACTGTTGTACTGACTCCGCACACAGTTGTAACTCTGAGTAAGCCTGATTTTCTTAGTAACAAGCAGAACAAACATCGGTTCATATCAATCTTAAGTTCATCTCTCGAACAGGCTGGATGCTTAACGATAAAGGCAAGCGGTGATGCTAATGTCTTAATTACGCAAACGGCTATTTTGACTTCAAAGTCAACAAATACTGCTCTTGTTGGAGACGATACCGACCTACTGGTGTTGCTTCTATACCATACTGATATGAATGGCTGTCAGCTATTTTTCAGACCAGAGCCAAAGCAAAATGCAAAGAAACCCCGACTGTGGAATATCAAAATGGCAAAGGAAAAACTCGCGTTCTGTTTGTGCTCACAGCTGTTATTTATCCATGCTATCCTTGGCTGTGACTCAACATCTAGGCTTTATGGAATTGGAAAATCTGCATCCCTTAGCAAAATCCAGTGCTGCAAAGAAGTCTCTCAAATTGCTGAAGTGTTTACAATGAGTAATGCGAATAAAGATGACGTGATAAAAGCAGGTGAGAAGGCAATGCTTATTCTATACAATGGCACTTCAATGGATAGTCTAGTTGCTTTGCGGTACAAGCGATTCAGGGAGAAGGTTGCAAAAAGTTCCAAGTATGTTGAAGCACGAGATTTACCACCAACACCCGCATCCGCAAAGTTTCACAGTCTTCGCGTGTACTACCAAATTCAAGTTTGGAGAGGAGATGCTGGAGATATGGATCCAACAGAATGGGGCTGGAAAGTTCTCAACCACCAAATGCTGCCTGTTAAGACTGACATGCTGGCAGCACCTGACGATTTACTGTATTCATTTAGATACAGCTGCAAAACTGGCTGTGAATCAAAGAGATGCACCTGTAGAAAAGATGGGCTCAGCTGCACATCCGCCTGCGAAGACTGTAAGGGTCTCAGTTGCTCGAATTCAATAACGCTCATTGAGGAAGATGACTTGGATAATTGATGCAAGATGAAATTAGTAGAAACCAGGTACCTATGCCATACTATTTCATCTTAGCTTAGCTTAGAAACACACAATACCGTGACATAATAAAATATAATATGTATTGTATCAATATCAATGATGGTATTAGGTAAATTCATGCAAGTGGCATAACACAATACATTTAATTTGTGGAGAATATGTCAATCGTATTCATTTATTACTAAAAACGTCCAAAAATACCCAGTCACACATATATTACATACCGGTTTTAAAGAAATAAAGAAAAATGGATTTTTCAGGTGAAATGGCCCAAATCTGGTAATAATTATGCAAATTTTACCCTTTCCCCTATTGGAATTTTGGAGGACTTTTGATATGTTGTACATGATGGCCCCCTATACACTGGGCGAGGTAAAAAAATTATGTTGCAATTTGTTCCGGGTTAAAATATTTTTGGCCTAGATTGACTGGACTAGACGGACTATGAAACGTTTAAGACTAAATCGAGTCATTCAAGACGTAATTGATTATAACTCCAGCTTACACGTGACGTTGTTGGCTATGGCGTCATATGATTGATCGAAAAACTGGATTTCTCTATTGTTTCTCAAATCTGGCAAGCCAGGAGTGAGTTCAGGAAGGCGAATGCTTCTTTGTGGGACAGTGTTCAGTAATGTATCGTCTACATTACTAAACTGAAGTATATAGTGAGTATGCGACACATTATTGAACACTGTTACGTAACTGATAACGTTTTACGCGCTCCTGAACGCATCCCAATTCAGAGTCAAAAAATTCTTCATGAATGAAGCCAAAATGAAGTTCACACATGTGTGCGTGTAGGATATAAAGGATTAAATGATAAAGCTACCTTTCCTCGGGGAGAAAAGATAAGTGGAACCTTGGTCTTATTTCTCTTGCAGTTCTAGCGACATTTCTAATGGAGGAATACAGTTTTAGCTATGTCCCGCCCATCTTTAGCTAAGCTCCACACACACTTTGCTCGTGTTGGGACAACGCCCAGCCAAATTAGTTTCAAAATATTCAACAGTATGTTTATTAAATAATAAAGACATACAATTCCTACAACAACGCTTAGTCCGTTGTCAATTAAGCGTTCGTGACGAGCTTATCTACGTCATTCATGACGTCATTGATTTTGATGTTACGTAGTTGATTATGGTGTCATATGATTGATGGATAAACTGGAAACTTCCATTGATGCGTATAATAGGAAACATTGCTTCTGGAACACGTGTATTTGGAGCTGTAAAACTGCCATGCAAGTTGCGCAGCTCCAAAGACCATCTTTAACGACTGGATGCGTGTATTCGCAGACACCTGCGAGTCATTACGAATCACCGCTGACCACACAGTCTAATATAAAACTCAACACGGTACAAACTGTACAACACGGGTTCGCTATCTGTGAGGAAATCGCAACAGTGATGATACTACAACTACTACAGCTAGTACTACTACTACTACTACTACTACTACTACTACTACTACTACTACTGCTGCTGCTGCTGCTGCTGCTGCTGCTGCTGCTGCTGTTACTGCTACCGCTGCTGCTGCTGCTGCTGCTGCTGCTGCTGCTGATGATGATGATGATGATGATGATGATGATGATGATGACGGCGTTGGCGGTGATGATGATGATGATGATGATGATGATGATGATGATGATGATGATTGAAATTGAAATTGCAGATGTTTCGACACGTTTTTCGAATGCCAGAGATACACCCACTCTGAAAGCATTGGAATTGTCATTCCTAAGTGTCAAAAAGGATTAGACGTGCACAGGACGACATAGCATTCAACTGGTTTAAGTGTTTTGCGATCAGGAAGCTCGCAAAGGACAAGACGCATTGGTGAAGATTGACGAAATGCACACCATGCGCACCTGCCATATGGATGGATACAATCTGCCACTCAAGTATATGATGTCATAATCGATTACGTCACTTGTTGGCTCACGTCCCAATCAAAATGCGCAGCGAATGACGTATCCTCGCTATGTACGAATTGTATGTCTCGTGCATTTACTATTTAACAAACTTCTATTGAATATATTAAAACTAATTTGACTTTAATTTCAAACGATTCAACAGCTTACCCGCATAGTTCACCTGTAAAATTGAGATTGTGTGAATTCAGAATGCTCAAAGCATATAAATCAATCACCACATGTGCAAAACGTGGCCGGAGCATAGCTAGAGACGGGTTCCTCTATTCGACATATGTTCGTGCTATTTTAAGCAACGCCATCTAGCAACATCGCATTTAAAACGGACATAAGTGACTATGAATTCGGTCGAGCAGGAATTATTCTTCACAAAGTTGTGTGTGGTGTGTGCGTATGCCCTAGTGTGCGTGCGAGCGTGTGCGCGTGCGTGCGTGAGCGCGTGCGTGCGTGAGTGGGCGGGTGTGCGTGTGCGTGTGTACGTGTGTGCGTGTGTGCGTGTGTGCGTGTGTGCGTGTGCGTGTGTGCGTGTGTGCGTGTGTGCGTGTGCGTGCGTGCGTGCGTGCGTGCGTGAGTGAGTGAGTGAGTGAGTGAGTGAGTGAGTGCGTGCGTGCATGTTCATATACGTGTGCGTTTATACACGTGTGCAATGGCTTCAACCACGAGCTTCCATAACGATTGGATATCGATTGGATATCGCTATCTCATAATGAGATTTGTTTGTGCACTAAAACGACAAAGCCTGGAAAATAAGTAACCTTAATACCACATCTTTATTTTCGTCCGTATGAGCGTACAGCCAGAATCACAGTCACACATTTATTAAACCAAGGCTTTAATTTAAGTGTATTGTCTTTCTGTTTGGTAGCCATCATAGACCTTTGATAGCCTCTCCATCGCATAATGATCATGCGCACTTAGGTGCATTAATCCTTCTCTACGTAGTGAGTCAATCTAGGTAATGCCTGCCGGCCACAGTTGTACTGAGGTCATTTAATCCAGATATTTCAATGGTCTAAATTTCAAAGCATCCGTAAGGCAATCGGCTAAATCTTCTGAAATAATTTGTCTGGACGCTGTTCCTGCCTTAGGCAGCAACATCGTCCAGTCAAATCACTTTCAAAATATGCAGCCTAATATTTCTTACACGGTAAGGAGTTTGTATCTATGCTTCGAGTAAACATGCATGTATATGTATGCAATGGTTAACTCCTTACGAATCTCTACTGTCAAGAGATGATACTTTTCTCCCAGAGGCGGTCATATATTCACCTCGAAATGTATAAAATCAATGATTTTTTCCCCAGGAAATTACAAAAATAGTTTTACCACGAAGAGGCTCGGTAAATTAAAGCCAACAATTTGTCACTTTCAGAAGAGTTTCCGCTCGAGGCAATAATTGGATTGACGAGTATGTTACTTCAGTGGAAAAAAGGCACAGCGAGAACACAAAGTGGACATGTACCGATGAGATCATCCCGATCAGATACACACTGACGGGGTGTGTTTAATGTCTTCATCAATCAAAAGTTAACGTGGTATCTGGAGATGAATGGATACACATGCTAGGTGTATATGCTGCCGTGTATGATACACAGAGGATCGACTAAAAGAAACGTTACATTCCACACATGACCTGTGCAAATTTGTATACTGTCGTGGAAGAAAGACAGTCAGGTTTTTATAGACAATTATTGGTACTTTGCACCGGTCTATATAGGTTGCCAGGAATTACTTGTCAAGCAATCAGAAAAGACCTAAATTATCTGCCTCAGTATATACGATCAGTCATATAGATGCCATCTATATAGCTTAGCAGTATGGTCTAAAATTAATGATGCACGCGTAACAGTGGGCGGTCCTTAGCTAAAAATGGCCTGAGGTGTGTGTGTGTGTCTCTGTTAACTGTTTCCCCTCACTGCTTGATTGAATGGTATCCGGCCACATGTATCGCTTCGACTAATATGGGCGCAGAGATTCCACCATGTGACATTATTTGTGAACAAAATGATGGCCATCCGGTAGCCTTACAATCTGGGAATGGCACACAGATAGGCACTGTGCATAGTTTTGTTTATTGTATATGAAACACCATGTGATCATGTGCCATGAAAGTGCATGCGCCAGGTACCATCTATGGAGACTTAGACCACACCTAGCAAGATCTCAACATTATCTGTCTAGGATATCCAGAACGGTTCTAGATGTCCTTCCCAATGCGTAACAAATAGTGAGACTCATCGCTCACTTTGAGAATATATGACAAACTTCACTTTCCGGGAGTGAAGTGGCAGACTGGCGATCCGCTTCGCTACTGACTGGTTCAAGATGCGCCAACCCCGTGTCCAGCTTTGATACTATGTTGGTATGATGCGCTTCCATACCTTGGAGAATTCACCTTTCCAGAATATCCATCTATCATCGGACGTAATATAACGTCATAATCAGCTAAGCGGCGTGTAGGATGACGTCATAATCATTACGTCATAAATGTTTATATTTTGCCCGTCTTTAACTCTTAATAGTCTGACACGTTGTACGAATTGTAGGTCTATAACTATTTAACAAAATGCTGTCGAATATTTTGAAACTAATTTGACTGGGCGCTGTTGCTGCCATAGGCTTACTTGTATAGTTTTCTGGAAATGGATCGTCAGGGAGTTCAGCGATCGGTCGATCCCAACACGAGCGAGGTGTGAGTGGAGCTTCGCTAGAGATGGGCGGGGCATAGCTAACAAGAGGCCCAAGGGGCCTGTGTCGCTCAACTGGAGCATTATGCATTTTTGTCACAATTGTTGGTGGGTGATTTAGGAGTAGTCTTCTAAATGAGATTGTGGACATTTTTGCAAGTCCAATATGGCCGCCAAACACGCTACATTTTGATTGGTCCACTTCTGCCATATTTCTGACGTAGCGCCTTCCCTTGAAAAAACTTTAATGGCACTCAGTGCCTAATCATATCTCTCAAATTTAGGCCCAATCCGCTCAGTGGTTTTGGAGTCATTTTGGCAAAAATTAGGCTATCCAAGATGGCCACCGAACCATTTGGCCAATCAAGTTCTCTTGAAACAAACTTGGTGCAGCTCTTGCCCTAGATGATATTTCATGCGTTTTGAATTGATCCCCCAAGCGGTTTTGGAGAAGATTTTTAAAGACATTTTAAAGTGGCCAGTTTTTTTGACTGATCAACTTCTCTTGAACAAACTTTAATGGCCCTTTGTCCTTAATCATATAGCACAAATTTCGGCTTGATCGCTTCAACGGTTCTGGGGAAGGAGCCGTTTTTGCGAAAACGAGGTCATCCAAGATGGCTGCTGATCCATTTAGTCAATCAAGTTCCCTTGAACAAGCTTGGGTCAGCTTTTACCACAGATCATATTTCATGCGGTCTGAATTGATCCCTCAAACGGTTTTGGAGCAGATTTTTAAAGACATTTCTAAAAATCAGCTGAAATCCAAGATGGCCGCCGGCCAAATTGGCCGATTGACTCCCTTTAAACAAAATGGAATCTCTATGTCCTAAGGATGCTTCCTGCCAAATATAATTGAAATCGGCCCAATAGTTCTCGAGAAGACATTTTAAATTTCCCATTGCTTTAATATGGGAGCTTTTGGCGGGAAAATGATCTAAGATGGCCCCCAAACAGTTCATCCGACATTTTCAAAAATTGCTAATTTGAGATCAGAATACCCCAAAAAAACTATGTAAAACCAATTTCGGCCTCAAAATCCATCAAATAAAAAAATCCAATATGGCCGCAAAATACGCTATATTTTGATTGGCCCACGGTGGCCATGTTTTTTGACGGATCAACTTCTCTTGAACAAACTTTACTGGCCTTTAGTCCCTAATTATATCTGCCAAATTTCGGCCTAATCCCTTCGATGGTTCTGGAGAAGACGTCATTTTCGCTAAAACTAGGTCAACCAAGATGGCCGTCGAACCATTTGAACAATCAAGTTCCCCTGAGCGAAGATGGTTGAGCACTTGCTCTGAATCATATTTCATGAGGTTTCCTTCAATCCCTCACGCGGTTTCGGAGAAGAAGATTTTTAAAGACGTTTCTAAAAATCGACCAAAATCCAAGATGGCCGCCGGCCAAATTGGACGATCGGCTTCATTTGAACAAACTTGGATCCCTATGCCATAAGGATGCTTCCTGCCTAATATAATTGAAATCGTCCAAGCGGTTCTTGAGAAGAAGTCGTTTTAAAGGAAAAGTTGGCGGACGAACGGACGGACGATGGACGACGGATGGACGACGGACACACGACGGATGGTCGCCACGACATAAGCTCACTTGGCCTTTGAGGCCAGTGAGCTAAAAATGGAAAGGTCCATTGAGCAATGGGTCGTGAGCTACATCAGAACTAAACTTTTTTTTTTAATGTAATTTGCTACAGCTACCAATTTGAAATGCCCAGCATGCATTTTTTGGCATTTGCTTACCATCCTCGTCCAATGGTATAAAGATTCTTTTGTACCACGTTTTGGTACCAGCCAACCACTCTGGCCTATTTGCTCTTAGGATTGAGAGGAATATGGCAAGTTCAAGGTCAAGTACAAGCTCACTGTTCTACCCTCAGGATTTTTACAAAGCCTATGAGGTATTTAGACACGACACTATAACACCCACTTACTCGCGCAAACATAAATCTATGGCAAACATCATGCGAGGCACAATAGCTATTGCTGGTAAATTTTAGGTTCCAGTCAGCATATTTTCGCTATCTATGAAAATAGAAACCCTTTGAACATTGAATTCCAAAAATCCAAATTGTAAGGTAATTACACGGCTAAACTGCTGAAGATTTTGAAAACTACTTTGCTAGGAAGTTGTTGCTGCCATGCCATAAGGCAGCAGCCACTTCCGGTCAAATTAGTTTCAAAATATATTTATTAAATTGTAAATTACTTTTCGTTGGCTTCAAAGTATTAATGTAGAAATAAATATATCTGTCTATAAATGTTTTTCAGTCACGTGACCACATCATATGGTAACCATGGTTACGCGCCATCTTGTCGGACAAACAAACGATAAATGACTGTGACTTAACTTGCAAATTACGCAATTAATTCGCGCGGCTCAAACCGAGTCTGCTCGGGCCAAACCCCGAGACTGGCAATTATATGAGCAGACATGATGGGGCCCCTAGGCCCGTCTAGGGGCCCGTGTGGCTCCCATATTGCCCATCACATACAGACATATCTCCAAGTATTTATAAGGAAAGCTTTAAGAATCTAGCTTCGTTAACTTTTATAACTGCAATGGGCTGTTCCACCTTTAACTATGCCCCGCCCATCTCAATCTAATTTCCACGCACACCACGTCCGTGTTGGGATCGATCGATCCCTGAACTCCCTGACTATTAATTTCCAGAAAACTAATACAGGTATGCTATTGAATATTTTGGAACTAATTTGACTAGGCGCTGTTGCTGCCTATGGCGGCAACAGCGTCCAGTCAGATTAGTTTCAAAATATTCAACAGCATGTTTTTTAAATAGTAGAGACATACAATCTGTATAACGTGTCGGACTATTAAGAGTTAAAGACGGACCAAATAGAATCATTTATGACGCAATGATTATGACGTCATCTACACACCGCTTAGCTAATTATGACGTCATAATACGTCAGATGATAGATGGATACTCTGGAAAGTTGAATTCTTCATTCAGAATGATCTTCGTAATTTCAAGAGAAACCAGCAAGCCATGAATACATATTGGTCCTGTGTATAATTGGTATGATTTCACTGGGCAAATACAACACCCTGTATGCACTTATAGCTATGCCCCGCCCATCTCTAGCTAAGCTCCGCCCATCTCTAGCTAAACTCCGCATACAGCGTCCATGTTGTAATCCAACGAACACTGAACTCTGAATCTCAATTTCCAGAAAACTACACAGCTAACCTGTTAAATATTTTGAAACTAATTTGACTAGGGCAGCAACAGCGTCCAGTCAAAGTAGTTTCAAAATATGCGACATAATGGTTGTTAGTAGTAAAGACATAGAATTCGTACACATGGTGGAGTTTTTAAAAGTTCACGACCGACTTAACGACGTCATTCATTACGCATTCTTGCGACAGCCTACACGTGACGTAATTCACTATCTCATTGATGACCCAATCTGTCGCTCAAGCATTGAAGTCATAATGATCTACGTCACAGATTGGTTGACGTCACAATCATTGACAGAAAATACTTCGTCATGAGACTGAAATAATCCGTCAAGTGTACGAATTGAATATCTTGGATGGATTTAGTATTTAATAAACATTCGGTTGAAAATTTTGAAACTAATCAACTGGGTTCTGTTGACGCCATAGGTAGCAACAGCTCCCAGTCAAATTAGTTTCAAAATACTCAAGTTAGCTATATACTTAACATGAAATTGGGATTCTGGGAATTCAGGATTCAAATTATATAAATCGATCGCAACGCGTGCAAAACATAGGCGGGGTTTGGCTAGAGATGGGCGGGGTTTAGCTAAAATGGATTCATTGATGATCCTGACATTTATAAATCACACAATATATTGATATGGGGCAACCTGCTTCTCAACGTGTAAATTCATGAATTCATTTCCTCACTCAATCATATGACGTCATAATCAACCACGTGACGTGCATGCTGACGTCATAATCATGGCGTCATGAATAATTCGAAATAGTCCGTCTTTAACGTTTAATAGTCCGGCACGTTGTACGAATTGTATGTCTTTGCTATTAATAAACATGTGACGTCATAATCAGCTAAGTGGCGTGTAGGATGATGTATAATCAGTATGTCATACATGATTCTATTTGGCCCGTCTTTAACTCTTAATAGTCCGACACGTTGTACGAATTGTGTCTCCACTATTTAATGCTGTTGAATATTTTGAAAGTAATTTGACTGGGCGCTGTTGCTGCCATAGGCAGCAATAGCACCCAGTCGAATTACTTTCAAAATATTCAACAGCTTACCTGCATAGTTTTCTGGAAATTGATAGTCAGGGAGTTCAGAGATCGATCGATCCCAACACGGACGAGGTGTTGGTGGTGCTTAGATAGAGATGAGTGGGGCATAGTTAAAATTGCAAACGGTCGTTGTCTGGGGTCTACACGGTTGGGTGTATATGCTCGCAATCCCATTCCATCGCCATTGGCGTAGGAACAGAGGGTGTGGAGAGAAAGGGCGATACACAGGGTTATCCTCTCCCATAGTGTATCTCCATTGCGCTCTCTAGGCTTAGGCACCACCCATAGTTTATCCCAACCACCCACACACACACACCCTCCCAGCCCAACCAACCCCCACCCCACACTCGTCAAAATATGTTCCCACACCGCTGCTCTCCACATGGCCAGTAGCAAAATAGAATATAGCATCTCGTGAACAAAACCACACACGCACGCAAACACGGAAACATACACAGGCCGTGGTGCTCTTGTACGCACGCGCGTACAGACGCACGCACCCACGCACGCACGATGCACACAGCATAACAAAACCACGCACACGCACACTCACCGCACGCACAAACGAACGAACGCACACCGTATAACAAACTCACACAGATACGCACACACTCGCGTACGCACGCACATTTACGGAGATGATACATAGTTGTATTTGCCTACCTGTCAGATATGATTTCGGTATTTGAAACCTAGGAAGGCGGATACCGTTGTTGTTGCTGTTGTTGCCTTTAAACCGTTGCAATGTGAAGGCATTTGTTGCGGCCAAACCTGTGCACAGAAAGAACAAAGGCAGCATCTTTAATATCTCATACAAATGTCAGACTTCAAATGGGTTATACGGCATTATACTCGCTTGTGTCAACCCCTCAAACCTCTGCAGTCGCATTGAGGAATGTCCATTTGCAGACCAAGAGAAGACTATTTTTTGGAAAGTTTACCTGGCCAGTCATGCACATGATTCAAATTTTCAAAAATGGTATTCTCTTGGCCTGCAAATTGACGCTTATTAAACAAAGATTTTGTATTTTGTCAATCATTAAGCCTGTACTGGTTATAGGAAATATCTATTTACAGGCCTATTAGACAGTTATTTTTTGTTAATTACAAGCAAAATAGTCTTCTCTTGACCTGCAAATGGACATTCCAAGAGCTGTTCCGTTATTTGGGTTTTCTTGGTCAGTAACGCATTGATGGTCAAGAACCCAAAAATAAAATCTATGCCGTCGCCCTTAGTGATAGGGGGGGGGGGGGGGGGGGGGGGGGCAGGTGGGGTAGGTGGGCGTCAAATCCCGCTAGACTCTCTTGCGATCAGGTGGCAGACGAGCGCGCAATCGGCGGTAACATGGGAAATCTCCTTCACTCCGCGTTCCCTCTCTCCATCCAGGAGTATAAATGGGTACCAGTGTAAAAAAAATGGAGAAATTACCAATAATAGACTGAAATAAAACCAGCCTAGATATGACGCGAATGGGACCTGGAATCAGGGACTCCCATAGTGTATTAAAAACACACGGCTATTTTGTTAAATTTTCAACAGCAAATCTAGAAAAAGTAGTGTTCTTAAGATTTTCTTAAACAATCTTAATTCATATGAGTAACCTTTTAGCGCTTTGAAGCGCTGTTGAAAGCATTTTACTGTCTGATCCTCAAAACAACATCGATCGTATCTTCTCGTCAAAAATAACTGAGTAAAGCTTATTCCATTGAACTGGCAAGAACAGCGTGTTTCAAATTTCCACAAAGGAAAATCAATGCCTTTCTCTAAATTTAAGTTCTTTCCAGAAGCCTACTCCTATGATAGTAATAAAGAAGCGTACAATGCGTATAATGCGGCTCGTGACATCTAAAACAATCTTGGACATTCATCTTCGTGATGCCTTTACAACTCGTGTAACTGGGGAAACAAATGAGGACATTGGGCATGAAGAATATTTGATCAATCCTGCCATCTGAAGAGCGTGTTAACCATTCTTGTGTCAGCAGCACTTCAGACCGATCAGAGGGATACGTAAATCAATTAACCCTTTAATGGACAAGATCTTTCAAGAAAATTAAAATTTTCACAGCATAAGAACATTTTTTTTTGTAAATTTACAAAAAATGTTTTCTGCAGGACATTTACCATGACCACTGCAAAGG
The DNA here is from genome assembly GCA_034401795.1 of Chaetoderma sp. LZ-2023a. Lineage (NCBI taxonomy): Eukaryota > Metazoa > Mollusca > Caudofoveata > Chaetodermatida > Chaetodermatidae > Chaetoderma > Chaetoderma sp. LZ-2023a. The sequence goes on along the minus strand of CM067359.1, from coordinate 99,764,674 downwards.
CCGCTTTGGTCGGTTTGACCATTAAAGGGGGAATGATAAAGAAAATTCAAGTTTTCTCTTAGCCAGTGCCCATTTGCAGGACGAGAGGCGAGTACTTTTGAAAATTTACCAGTGGAATGACTGGCTTGGTTACCAACGTTAACGAATCCTATATAATACAGACATCCGATCACAACTATGCACCACGACGACGACGACGACGATGACGACGGGGATCATGGGCATAGTAATTACCAGGGTAAATATATTCATTTTCTCTTTAATGGATACATGTGGTCAAGAAAAGCAAAATATTTTATCATTGAATGGCCGTTTAAGGGTTATGGGAAGATTGTGTTTTAGAATCTACGAATGAAATGATTGCCATCCATTTCAGTGGTGGAGTACTGGAGTTTCGGGGATCGTGTTCTCTTGACCAGCAAACGGGCATTCCTAAATACCTTTGCCTCAACAGCCCCAAATCAAATTAATTTGACTTTCTCAGTTCTTATTTTCGTGACATAGTTCCGTCATTTTGATTGTTGCGTCAGCAAACATGCGAGGTGTGGCGTGGGTTATTTGAGTGTCACGTGATTGCTCTTGCTCGTCTCGGAGGTTCAGTCTGGCCAGAAACGTTAACAGAAGCCACAGTTCTAACAGCGGGTATTGTTGATTGATTTGTCAACAATCAGCTATAACTCGGACACGATACTGTCACAAGTGACATCACTTAATCTTTTTAGTTTGCAACTGTTCACCAGATGCCATTGCATAAAATCCTTCTTTTGCTACATTGAATTATTTTCTCTTAGAGCAAAATGTTAGTCTCATTCCTTTGCCGTTCGACTGGCATTGAAAGGTGTTGCGTAGCAGGAAACATTGCATTTTATTCTAGTCCTTCCGGCAGCTGTGTATTCGCTGTTTTACACTTCATATAAAGGTCATGATGCATGTATATCATGTTACATAGACATGAAATGACATTTATTGGTACTGAACGAAATGGACATTTCCATTTTTAGCTATGCCCCGCCCATCTCTAGCTACGCTCCACCCACACCTCGCTCGTGTTGGGATCGATCGATCTATTTCTGAGCTCCCTGACTATCAATTTCCAGAAAACTATACAGCTAAGCTGTTGAATATTTTGAAACTAATTTGACTGGGTGCTGTTGCTGCCATAGGCAGTAGAGACATACAATTCGTACAACGTGTCGGACTATTAAGAGTTAAAGACGGACTAAATAGAATCATTTATGACGTAATGAGTATGACGTCATCCTACACACCGCTTAGCTGATTATGACGTAATATGACGTCAGATGATAGAGGGATACTCTGGAAAGGTGAATTACTAGATTTGACCATGCAGTGATCTACTGTTTGATGAGTATAACATTGTTGACTGGTGTTGTAAAGGTGATCTCTCTCTCTCTCTCTCTCTCTCTCTCTCTCTCTCTCTCTCTCTCTCTCTCATTCTGATTTATCTAAATATAAACTTAAATTGTGTATATAAGTTTAATTATATGCTGCCGTCTAATAATTATGTAGGGAGCGGAAAAAATAAGTTGTCAGAACTTGTGCCCAATCCCTTTGTACAGATATTACAATAAAATATGTTTAAAAAAAGTGATCTAAAGTATTACATAGAAGATTGGTATAGTTAACTATAAGTTAGAAGCGTGAACAAATGCATAATTCAAACATCCAAATACCTAATAATCCCTATATACATTCAACCACGCGCGAGAGACCACGTAACCCTTAGAACAAAAGGATGGTTTTTCTCCAACACAGGTGGACAGAATACAACCTGTCTTAAAACACGCCATACCCCTGCACCCCACCCCACCCACCCCAAGTATCATATTATAGCATGGTACTTGTATTAAGACACCGCCCGCACATAATTGCTAGTGGAGGGATCCGATCTGACACTCAAATATTTGACGTCATAATCAATGACGTCACTAATGAGCTGCCGTTACAATCATTATTTACGTTCAACTCTGTCATGAAAATCGGAGAGTTCGTCATGAATTTACAATTTAATAAACATTCTGAATATTTTCAAACTAACCAGACTGCTGCCAGTCAGATTAGCCGCAAAATAGTCAACTAATATTTAAAAATAACCTTCGATGCCCCCTATGTCAGTTTTCTTTTTTTCAATAATGCTATGCAAATTTGACCGCTGGACAACTTCAGAAAGTCTCAGTAAACAAATTCGATGGTTGCCATCGCAGACACTTGCAACCCTCAACCCCGCACCTCTCACCCCCCCCCCCCCTACCCCCACACCACACCCACCCCCCAACCACCGAGCTTAACCATTTAACACTCAAGCCGTCCCAAAACTGCTTCTGTTGTGGCTTTAAGAAATGTCCATTTGCAGACTAAGAAAGGATTTTTTTAAATTCATCACTAGAATGACTGACTCGATAACCGAGCCAGTCATTCTAGTGATAAAAATTTCTAAAATAATAATTTCGTGGTTTGCAAATTGACATTTTCTATGAGAAACTTGAAATTTTCTTGAACAAATTTTATGGTTAACCCGTCTTGTGTCAATCCTCTCATGGTCAGATTGGTAAAACACCACCTCTGCAGTGATCTTGAGATATGTCCATTTGTAGGCTAAGAAAAGAATAATTTTTGAAAATTTACCACTTGAATGACTGGCTCGAACCAGTCATTCCAGTGATAAAATAATAAAAAATACTCTTCTTGGTCTGCAATTGGACACTGGCTAAACAGAAATTTGAATTTTCTTGACAATTGCACTTTTAATGAATGCCCTTTTGAAGGATAACAGAAATCAATTTTTTTGGTAAATTTTCGTTATTAATTTACAAATATACCCCTGCAAAGATAAAAAATTTCCTTGAAATGTGTTGGCAATTAAATTGTTATTAATTGAAATAAATATTATTTTGAGCGCTTTAATGCTGTCGACACAAGATGGATTAAAGGGTTGATCTCAAACTCGCCACTTTGAAAGCTGTACACCACAGTTCCACTGTCTGTGAAGGTGGTGCTGCGGCGATAGTCAATATCAGAGCATATTCTTCAAATGTCAGAGAATATACCAGCTCTGAAATCAATAGAGTTCTCAGCCAGTACTAGGTGTCGATCGGTGACGTCACAATCAAAATCACGTAGAGCTTCCGCCACGAAGCTGGATATGTCCGTCACATTAATGTGCAGGAATTGTATGTCTTTGATGAACTTACAGTTCTCCTTTATGCACAGAAATCGGTTGTTATTTTCGCAACAGTGTGGAGGAGACCCCGGCTTCTCCACACATATCACCCAGCGGGGCTGCCAGGCGCCTATGGATGCTGCGTAATAACACATTATATACAGGACATTGACCATTTATGCCAATATCTGGCTATTGCAGACTACCATAGACTGTGCTAGCGCTGTTGCCCAAATGCCACTTACGAGACCTCAAAGAAGGAGAACAATTACACTAATGGTATATGGGCTTTTAGAATCAAACACGGTAAGTCTATAAAGAAAATAACACCAGGGGATGTGCTTCTGTCACGTGATCCTACTTAAATGGCTCATCTGTCACGCGATCCTACTTAAATGGCTCATCTGTCACGCGATCCTACTTAAATGGCTCATCTGTCACGCATAAAGGTGGAAAGATTCGGCAGTATGTAGCCGAACATCAAAGCTCGATTGATATCTCTCATGAAAGCTGATCATATTGACCCCATAGGGCATATCACTTACAGACCAGAAATGCGAAAGTCTTTTTGATGCAAGTAGTATGTCAGTTAATATTTTGGAGCTAATGTGACTGGAACATGTTGCTGCCTGTGGCAGCAACAGCTTCCAGTCAGATTAGTTTCAAAACATTTAAGAACCTTCCTGTATTTCAAGTGGCAAAATGTTAATGATGGCAAGGAGATAGTGCCGAGTCTTACGTTAGAAATAAAGACCAGCTTACAATTACGACAAAATGTCATTGACCTTGTCACCTAATATGTATCAGAGTGGTACCTTAACCTTTCCGCAGTCAACATCGCTCCCAAACCATTAAAACGCCACTCATGCTAATTAACCAATTAATGGTCGAGATTTTTCAACAAAAAATCTAGGTCTTTGCTCAGTCGATGACCATTTTCATGTCAATGGAAAATCGATTTTTTTAACACTTGTCACAGAAAAATTTCTTTTTGTTGTCCTGTAAATAGATATTTTGCAGGCCAAGAGATGATTATTTCACAACAGAAATGAAGTTTATCGAGCTAGTCTTTCCGGATGTAAATTTAAACAAATTTCTTCTCTTGGCCTGCAAATGGACATTCCTAGAGACCACTGCAGGTGCCGTTTTGGCCGGGGCGGCCAATTAGGGGCCAACTGGACGCAAGAGGTGTTAAATCTAAAATGAATATGCGTCCCATAAGTCAAACATTGACATAAAGTCACAGCCATTTAACAACCAGAAGGGGCTGACGTCTTGTGATGTAATAACTGTGAAACGTTAATTTATTTTTATATTAAGGAAATCCGTTTCCCTATCTACTGACGGAACTAACTTTCTGAAAGCAGGACTTGTTGCGCATTTATGTAATGGACCATTCCGGTTTCGGCTATGCCCCGTCCATCCCTAGTTAATCTCTGCCCACACCTCGCTCACGTTGGGATCGATCGATCCTTGAACTTCGTGACTATCAGTTTCGATCAAACTATACATGGAAACCTGTTGAATATTTTGAAAGTAATTTTGACTGGGCGCTGTTGCTGCCTTAGGCAGCAACAGCGCCCAGTCAAAACTGGTTTCAAAATATTCAACAGAATGTTTATTAAGTGGTAAAGACATACAATTCGTACAACGACTATTAAGGGTTAAAGACTGACTATAGCGAGTCATTCATGCCGTCATGATTATGACGTCATCATACACGTCACGTAGTTGGTTATGACGTCATATGACGGTATATGATGAATGGATAAACATGGAAAAGCCCATTCTGTGCCACTTTGACCGCTCCGCCGTACATCATATCAGGGCATCGTGTTCCAGGAGTCTGCCTCGAAAGTGGGGAAGCAGTCGATTCTGACATGTGGTCACGCAACGATGCTAGCTTTGTCATGCAAGCGCATAATGAATATGGGGGGGGGGGGCGGATTTTGCGTGGTCATTATTTGGTTGCTGGCAGGTAAATGTATTCCGCGTAGCTCCTGTGCTGTCTTAGCCATTTAGCTAGCACTCATATCAGCCACAAACGGCTTCAGCAGTAGTCTTGAGAAATGTCTATTTGCAGACCAAGAGAAGACTGCTTTTGAAAATTTACGACTGGAATGACTGGCTCGAGTAACCGAGCCAGTCATTCCAGTCATAAATTTCAAAAATAGTCTTCTTTTGGTCTGCAAATGAACATTTTCTATGAGAAAATTGAAATTTCTTTAACAAATTCAAGGGTTAAGTATTGAATTCCATGAGCTTGTAATATTATACATCAATAGTTACAGTTCAAAATAAATATGCTAGAGAATTCGCCATTGATAAGGTTAGTGTAATTCAATTTCTAAATCTGGGTCTAAAAAGCGCTTTTAAATTCCTTTATACTCTTACCTTTTCTACCTCAGGTTTAAATGAATTTCTGAGATCTTATTATATGCACCCACGCGCAATATCTTCCAGCATTCATTTCATTAATGATCAAGGCACGTTGACCATTTCACTGACGAGTTATATGTAAAAGATATTGCACAAAAGATGTACTTGTGTGTGTATTAGGAAATAAATGTTGCAGAAAGCTGTTGCTAACATGTGCAGCAAACCCTTGTAGCATCACCTTAACACAGACATACAATTTATGCATTTAATGCATTTTAAAAAAGAACTTGTCGATTTGTGACTGGACTACATCATCTGGATTGTGACGTCAGTTAACATATGATGTAACAGAATGGACCCATCCATTGTATTATCGTATTCAATCTCGTTATACCATAATGTTCGACACTTAGTGTGGCACACAAGTAATGTGGTACATTACGAGCGTCGTTTGCTCTCAATTGCGTAAGAAAACAGGAACAGGGCGAATGAGGACTTGAAGTCAAGCATTGTGCTTAGGAGCCAGAGGCCAAAACTCGTCGAAAATTAATAGACCGGTATTCGAATCCTATATTTTTCTCTATAATGTGTTTTACGATGACTGGATCTAACGGAAATTTAGCAAACGTTGGAAAGGTTATGGCTTAGCATAGAATGCTAATGAAGAAGTGTAAAAAATACATGGGTCCAAAAAGAAATCTTTGCTAAAATGTACAGAACTAAATTGTTTAAAACATGACTTTTAAAAAGATAGTTGATACTGTCACGTGGTAATCCACGATTAATAGCTTTGCCATACAAGACCATAATGGCTTTCTGGTATATTACGGATAGACAGATGGGTAGGCTGGCGGGCGGGTAGGCGGTTGGGTTAGAGGGCAGGAAGAGAGACAAAGAGACAGTCTTATAGTGGCTGTGAGTCGCAAATAAAAGTATGAAATTTTCAGTTCAGTTAAGCTAGTTACTTTGCTTTCATAGTCACTATGAGGAGAATGTTGAATACAAATGTCGTCGCTAATTCTGATGTTCAAAACCATGCCGTTAACACGACGACGACGACGCCGACGACGATATCAGCTAAAACGTAACAGAGTAATGCAGGGAGACAATTCTGATAGTGGAATGAATTAATGGCCTGGAGCGACGTCTAAAATACCTGTCTTTACAAGCACTGTCGACAGCTTGTAATCGTGGTTAATTACACAGTATTCTGCTGAAAGCATCTCCTGACACCATGTTTGGTCTATGCTATTAGTCAGCAATGTCCTTGGGATCGGTCTAGACGGGTTGATTCCATCCGAGATTGTTAGTCTTACATAGATATGTGTTATTTATTGACTCAGATTGGTGTTAGAGGGATTTAATTTAGTGAATTTATTAACGACTTTGCTTTGTTGTGATCCCGGAAAGCAAGTTTGGTCAGTTTGTTCACGTGGTACCCACGTATTGAAGAACTCAATTATTCACCTCTGTCAATGGTCGTGTTGGACATTAGAGTACTCCAATATAGGGGTACGATGTGATAGCTATAATGCTGTGGCAATAACACCAGCGTTGATGATATGGCAGCATCACCAGCAGTATCAACGTCATTAGAAGAATCCAGTTTTAGCTATGCCCTGCCCATATCTAGCTAAGATTCGCCCACGCTTTGCACGTGTTGGGATCGATCAATCTCTGAACTCCATGCCTATCAATTTACAGAAAACTATACGGGTAAGCTGTTGAATATTTTGAAACTAATTTGACTAGGTGTTGCTGCTGCCCAACTATGGCAACAACAGCGCCCAGTCACCTTGCGTTCAAGATATTCAACAGCATTTTTATTAAATAGTAAAGACATAAAATTCGTAAAACAACGCCTGGTCCATCATCAATTAAGTGTTCATGTTCAATGACGTAATTGATTATGATGTCATCCTACACGTCACGTAGTTGATTATTGTCACGTCATGGTTGACTGAAAAACTGTAGTCCACCATTAAGCGTTCATGACGAAGTTAGCCACGTTATCCATGACGTAATTGATTATGACGTCATGCTACATGCGATTGATGGATAAACTAGAATCCCCAATGTTTAAACCATATTTAGTCTCGTGTTGCATAATTTACTGATTAGCATAAATGTGACATCAACACAGTTCAGGAACAGAGATGAAAAAATTAATAATGACAGATGCAATATGATATTGTTAATGTACTGGGAAATGCAGGTAACCCTATGTTATCGGAGACAGCATCGGATCATTCTCTCAGCGTGCTGATAATTTCAGCGCAATATGTTAAATTTAAGCGTTCTCATTGATTTTTGGAACGATTGTATTTCTTAGAATTCTATGCTAAGCTGAGTTTCATAGACATGACGATTGAAACGAATAATGGGAAATCGATCAGAAGATTATCTCGATTTTAGGGAGAAAGCATCATAAGTACAACCTTCATCAGACTCAATTCCTGTAATTCCATGTGTTTAGATGGTAAATAAGCAACGTGTCTGCTGCGTGCCTTGAGATAAAGATTAATGATCCTGTTGGCATAAATAAAATATGGAACTGGACGAACTGCCCTCCGGTCAGGTGGATAGTCAATCGTTCTGCTAGGATCATTCTGGTAGGTTTTATCCCGTGACCATGTGATAAGAGTTGACAATGTATTACCATACCATCACGCATATTGTTGTCCACCCAGGGCGCACCTGTTCTGAAATCTTCGTTCGTTCTCGTGAATTTGTCCTCTGGAAAGAGTCAATGACATTACGATTTGTGGAACGAACTGAACCTTTCTTACTGGAACAGTTTTTATCAATTATTCCGTAAAAATCATCCTTTCCTTGTACATAATATTTTCACAACTGCATTTCAAAACTGAGTGTTCTCATTGATTTTCCAATAAAATTCGTTGTTTGATTCTCTACCATTCTAGATGGACAATGGCGAATGGACAGAAGAGCTTATTTCTCAAACTTAATTCCAGGATTATCGTTCATTTGCACTGTAATTAAACATCTCATCTGCCAGGAGAGTAAGATCAATGGTCTTGTTTGCACAAATCGCACATGAATGTGTCTTCTAAATAGTTTTATTTTCAGTGTTGCAAAGCACAGTGCTCTTCTAAAGATAATTGCATGTCCTCGATGTAATACCCTACCATGAATGGATGCCTATTTACAATGGAGAAATCCAGTTTATCCATCAATCATATGACGTCTTATTCAACTATGTGGCCTTTAAGCTGAATTTTTAATCAATTACGTCATGAATGACTCGATTTAGTCCATCTTAAATGCTTAGCTGCCCGTCAGGTTGTAAGAATTGTATATCTGTACTCTTAAATAAACATGCAGTTGAATATTTTGAAACCAATTTGCCGGGGTGCTGTTGCTGCCAACAGCAACAGCGCCAAGGCAAATTAGTTTTAAAATATTCACCAGCTTACCTGTTTAGTTTTCTGAAAATTGAGATTCAGCCAGTGTGGGATCGATCGATCCTAATGAGCAAAGCATGTGCGGGTTTAAGCTACAGATGGGGGCAGGGAATAGCTAATACTAGATTCCTTCATTATCAGTACTTCTCCTAACTTTGTTTTCCATCAAGTTATGCCGGCTTACACAATCAATGATTGTGTCCTGACTGGAAATATACCCATAAGTTTCAATTAACGTTATAGGTAACTAGAATGCAGAAAGTAAGTCCATGTGATTGGCCGCTGTCGGTTCTTCTTTTCCTACCACACGCTAGGTGTGAATCTTATGGTCGGTATTTGGTACTCCTCTTTATATGTATTTGCCAAAATTATTATCATTTTTTTGTTACTAATATTCGAGATATTCCCTCTAATTAATCACTTAACGCTCAATCAGACCAAAACAACAGTATGTATGTATGTATGATTACTGTATTCTGCGGCTGTAGTAGTAGAAACATCCTACAGCTGCAATCAGTCCTTTTTCACTTTTGCCCACTGTGTCTTGTCCTCAACCAAAATCCTTAGCTTCCTCAGATCTAGTCTTGACTTGAGTGTACCTAATCCTGCTTTCCTGAGGTCACCTCGTAGTATGCTTAGCAGATTTATGCAATGACGTCCTCTCCTGGCTCTGTGTTTGCTGGCTCTGAGTAAGGCGAATTCCAATGCTCTCTGTGCTGGTGTGTCTTCTGGCATCCTTAGCACATGGCCAAATAGGGACCATCTTTGCCGGGCGACTTTTACAGACAGCGGCGGCGTATTACACATCTTGTATAGTGCATCATTGGAGATTATGCTCTTTGGCCATCGGTCTCCAGTTATGGTGCGTAGGTGTTTGCGGTGACAGGTGTCAAGTCTGTCTAGAGCTGCCTTTGGAGCTGCCCAGCTGTTACAGCTATACATCATCAAGGATACGCAGGTTGCATTGTATAAACGTAGTCTTTTTACAAAGGGCATCTTTGATCTACGAATCCATAGCTTCCAGAAGGACTGGAAAGCTATGTTCCCCCATGATGCAGCGTGCAGCAATGTCAGCAGTACTGCAAAGCAATGAGCCGAGGATTTTACTTTTCCTCCATGGTTCGCCACCAATGAGTGGATCGTCATTTTCTTTAGTTTCATGATTTGTAGATAGATATATGTGGGGGAACTCTCTTTTGGATTCATTCATAAAGAGATTCTCAATTTTTACTTTGCTTGCAGCTATTGGGAGAATTCGTCAAGGGGTTTCTTTTCCTCATCTATAAAGTCCACATCGTCGGCATATTCCATCTCTAGTGGCATGCCCAGTTTTGACACTGGGGGTGGGGGGGTGGTCTTGTGGAATTTCCCACATGGATTTCAATGTAGCAGCTGTAACAGGTGAAGGGCACAGGGGATAAACCATCTCCCTGTGGGGAGGCGATTTATGTCTCAAACTCTACAGACTTCACTGACTTGACTCGTACTCTCAGCTTGGTGTCTGCAAGCAGTAGTCTCACTAGTCGTAGCTCATCTTCATTGCAACTGGCCTGACGTAGTACATTTAAGATCTTTGAGCATTTAATTATGTCGAAGGCTCATGACATGTCAATGCCTATTTTGTGGAAATCCCAGTGTTTGGGCATGACTACCGACACAAGCATGCGTTGAGCACATACAATGTCTGCGCAGCTGCGTCCATGTTTGAAGCCACTTTGACATGACCCAGTGAAGTCGTCGATCTTCTCTCGGATGCGCATAGAGTAACATTGGATAGGATTTTCCGTATGCTGTTAAGGAGCCCAATGGGCCACAGATTGGCTGTGTGTCAGGTGGCCTCTTGGGCTTGGGTAGCGCGATAAGGATGCCTTGGCCTACAGCGTCGATGAGAAGGCTGAATTGGTTATGTGCGTGATCGGTTTTGAAATAATGTCACTTGCATATTTGAATAGTTAATTGCTCATGCCATCCGGTCCAGTTGCACGTCCATTTTTCAGAGCTTTAAGTGCCTTCTTAACCCCTGCTGTATTAATTGGTGCTAGTAATGGCCTGGGGTCCCCTGAGAATGGGTGCAATGGCTCATCATTGTGGTCAGTGAACTGTTCCTTGAACCATTCTCGAATTGCCTCGGCTGTGCCCTGGTCAGTCACATAGTGTCCATCAGAGTTGTGTACAGTTAGTGGTGGTGTGTAGGCAGCAACTCTCAGGGCTCGAAACATTTTGTGGCAGTCATCCATGGGAGTGATTTCATCTGCCAGCGCGTTTGCTTGTTGGATAGCAAGATCTTGTAAGCGTTTGCTAATGTGGCGCAGAATGTTATTGCGTTCCTGGAGTAGTTTGGTGCGATCTTCACTTTGGCCACTTTGGTAGATGCGCAGACGTAACACTTTGTGTTCTGTTGACAGTTTTACTACGAGAGGGTCGTCAGTATACCTAATTCTGTTGTTTTTTAGAACACCTATGGTGCT